>OX371193.1:25357251-26075652 GCA_947310845.1 Yponomeuta plumbellus | reverse complement strand
CAAAATTAAATTATATTTCATAGTTTTCGAAAAAATAAATAAAACAGTTAAATTTTTTGTCCAAATTAAATTTTTACACGTTTTTTATGCAATAGTTTTTTCTGTTTCCGTCGGACAGCAGAACTACCACCACCGATCGTTTCGTGGGCCTCCCCCGCGTCGATTGACACCCTTCTTGCAGGGTTACGTTGATATTATTTTCTCGGCTCATACAATCTTCCTGTTAAAAGTCTACCTTAGGCGTGCATATTTCGATACAACACCGAAAAATTTTTTCTTAATTACTTGCCCACACCCGTGTGTCGCACCTCATTAAAAGCGCCCCGGCATCAGCTCCCTGGATCTGAAATCAAAATTAAATTATATTTCATAGTTTTCGAAAAAATAAATAAAACAGTTAAATTTTTTGTCCAAATTAAATTTTTACACGTTTTTTTGCAATAGTTTTTTCTGTTTCCGTCGGACAGCAGAACTACCACCACCGATCGTTTCGTGGGCCTCCCCCGCGTCGATTGACACCCTTCTTGCAGGGTTACGTTGATATTATTTTCTCGGCTCATACAATCTTCCTGTTAAAAGTCTACCTTAGGCGTGCATATTTCGATACAACACCGAAAAATTTTTTCTTAATTACTTGCCCACACCCGTGTGTCGCACCTCATTAAAAGCGCCCCGGCATCAGCTCCCTGGATCTGAAATCAAAATTAAATTATATTTCATAGTTTTCGAAAAAATAAATAAAACAGTTAAATTTTTTGTCCAAATTAAATTTTTACACGTTTTTTTTGCAATAGTTTTTTCTGTTTCCGTCGGACAGCAGAACTACCACCACCGATCGTTTCGTGGGCCTCCCCCGCGTCGATTGACACCCTTCTTGCAGGGTTACGTTGATATTATTTTCTCGGCTCATACAATCTTCCTGTTAAAAGTCTACCTTAGGCGTGCATATTTCGATACAACACCGAAAAATTTTTTCTTAATTACTTGCCCACACCCGTGTGTCGCACCTCATTAAAAGCGCCCCGGCATCAGCTCCCTGGATCTGAAATCAAAATTAAATTATATTTCATAGTTTTCGAAAAAATAAATAAAACAGTTAAATTTTTTGTCCAAATTAAATTTTTACACGTTTTTTTGCAATAGTTTTTTCTGTTTCCGTCGGACAGCAGAACTACCACCACCGATCGTTTCGTGGGCCTCCCCCGCGTCGATTGACACCCTTCTTGCAGGGTTACGTTGATATTATTTTCTCGGCTCATACAATCTTCCTGTTAAAAGTCTACCTTAGGCGTGCATATTTCGATACAACACCGAAAAATTTTTTCTTAATTACTTGCCCACACCCGTGTGTCGCACCTCATTAAAAGCGCCCCGGCATCAGCTCCCTGGATCTGAAATCAAAATTAAATTATATTTCATAGTTTTCGAAAAAATAAATAAAACAGTTAAATTTTTTGTCCAAATTAAATTTTTACACGTTTTTTTTGCAATAGTTTTTTCTGTTTCCGTCGGACAGCAGAACTACCACCACCGATCGTTTCGTGGGCCTCCCCCGCGTCGATTGACACCCTTCTTGCAGGGTTACGTTGATATTATTTTCTCGGCTCATACAATCTTCCTGTTAAAAGTCTACCTTAGGCGTGCATATTTCGATACAACACCGAAAAATTTTTTCTTAATTACTTGCCCACACCCGTGTGTCGCACCTCATTAAAAGCGCCCCGGCATCAGCTCCCTGGATCTGAAATCAAAATTAAATTATATTTCATAGTTTTCGAAAAAATAAATAAAACAGTTAAATTTTTTGTCCAAATTAAATTTTTACACGTTTTTTTTGCAATAGTTTTTTCTGTTTCCGTCGGACAGCAGAACTACCACCACCGATCGTTTCGTGGGCCTCCCCCGCGTCGATTGACACCCTTCTTGCAGGGTTACGTTGATATTATTTTCTCGGCTCATACAATCTTCCTGTTAAAAGTCTACCTTAGGCGTGCATATTTCGATACAACACCGAAAAATTTTTTCTTAATTACTTGCCCACACCCGTGTGTCGCACCTCATTAAAAGCGCCCCGGCATCAGCTCCCTGGATCTGAAATCAAAATTAAATTATATTTCATAGTTTTCGAAAAAATAAATAAAACAGTTAAATTTTTTGTCCAAATTAAATTTTTACACGTTTTTTTGCAATAGTTTTTTCTGTTTCCGTCGGACAGCAGAACTACCACCACCGATCGTTTCGTGGGCCTCCCCCGCGTCGATTGACACCCTTCTTGCAGGGTTACGTTGATATTATTTTCTCGGCTCATACAATCTTCCTGTTAAAAGTCTACCTTAGGCGTGCATATTTCGATACAACACCGAAAAATTTTTTCTTAATTACTTGCCCACACCCGTGTGTCGCACCTCATTAAAAGCGCCCCGGCATCAGCTCCCTGGATCTGAAATCAAAATTAAATTATATTTCATAGTTTTCGAAAAAATAAATAAAACAGTTAAATTTTTTGTCCAAATTAAATTTTTACACGTTTTTTTGCAATAGTTTTTTCTGTTTCCGTCGGACAGCAGAACTACCACCACCGATCGTTTCGTGGGCCTCCCCCGCGTCGATTGACACCCTTCTTGCAGGGTTACGTTGATATTATTTTCTCGGCTCATACAATCTTCCTGTTAAAAGTCTACCTTAGGCGTGCATATTTCGATACAACACCGAAAAATTTTTTCTTAATTACTTGCCCACACCCGTGTGTCGCACCTCATTAAAAGCGCCCCGGCATCAGCTCCCTGGATCTGAAATCAAAATTAAATTATATTTCATAGTTTTCGAAAAAATAAATAAAACAGTTAAATTTTTTGTCCAAATTAAATTTTTACACGTTTTTTTGCAATAGTTTTTTCTGTTTCCGTCGGACAGCAGAACTACCACCACCGATCGTTTCGTGGGCCTCCCCCCGCGTCGATTGACACCCTTCTTGCAGGGTTACGTTGATATTATTTTCTCGGCTCATACAATCTTCCTGTTAAAAGTCTACCTTAGGCGTGCATATTTCGATACAACACCGAAAAATTTTTTCTTAATTACTTGCCCACACCCGTGTGTCGCACCTCATTAAAAGCGCCCCGGCATCAGCTCCCTGGATCTGAAATCAAAATTAAATTATATTTCATAGTTTTCGAAAAAATAAATAAAACAGTTAAATTTTTTGTCCAAATTAAATTTTTACACGTTTTTTTGCAATAGTTTTTTCTGTTTCCGTCGGACAGCAGAACTACCACCACCGATCGTTTCGTGGGCCTCCCCCGCGTCGATTGACACCCTTCTTGCAGGGTTACGTTGATATTATTTTCTCGGCTCATACAATCTTCCTGTTAAAAGTCTACCTTAGGCGTGCATATTTCGATACAACACCGAAAAATTTTTTCTTAATTACTTGCCCACACCCGTGTGTCGCACCTCATTAAAAGCGCCCCGGCATCAGCTCCCTGGATCTGAAATCAAAATTAAATTATATTTCATAGTTTTCGAAAAAATAAATAAAACAGTTAAATTTTTTGTCCAAATTAAATTTTTACACGTTTTTTTGCAATAGTTTTTTCTGTTTCCGTCGGACAGCAGAACTACCACCACCGATCGTTTCGTGGGCCTCCCCCGCGTCGATTGACACCCTTCTTGCAGGGTTACGTTGATATTATTTTCTCGGCTCATACAATCTTCCTGTTAAAAGTCTACCTTAGGCGTGCATATTTCGATACAACACCGAAAAATTTTTTCTTAATTACTTGCCCACACCCGTGTGTCGCACCTCATTAAAAGCGCCCCGGCATCAGCTCCCTGGATCTGAAATCAAAATTAAATTATATTTCATAGTTTTCGAAAAAATAAATAAAACAGTTAAATTTTTTGTCCAAATTAAATTTTTACACGTTTTTTTGCAATAGTTTTTTCTGTTTCCGTCGGACAGCAGAACTACCACCACCGATCGTTTCGTGGGCCTCCCCCGCGTCGATTGACACCCTTCTTGCAGGGTTACGTTGATATTATTTTCTCGGCTCATACAATCTTCCTGTTAAAAGTCTACCTTAGGCGTGCATATTTCGATACAACACCGAAAAATTTTTTCTTAATTACTTGCCCACACCCGTGTGTCGCACCTCATTAAAAGCGCCCCGGCATCAGCTCCCTGGATCTGAAATCAAAATTAAATTATATTTCATAGTTTTCGAAAAAATAAATAAAACAGTTAAATTTTTTGTCCAAATTAAATTTTTACACGTTTTTTTGCAATAGTTTTTTCTGTTTCCGTCGGACAGCAGAACTACCACCACCGATCGTTTCGTGGGCCTCCCCCGCGTCGATTGACACCCTTCTTGCAGGGTTACGTTGATATTATTTTCTCGGCTCATACAATCTTCCTGTTAAAAGTCTACCTTAGGCGTGCATATTTCGATACAACACCGAAAAATTTTTTCTTAATTACTTGCCCACACCCGTGTGTCGCACCTCATTAAAAGCGCCCCGGCATCAGCTCCCTGGATCTGAAATCAAAATTAAATTATATTTCATAGTTTTCGAAAAAATAAATAAAACAGTTAAATTTTTTGTCCAAATTAAATTTTTACACGTTTTTTTGCAATAGTTTTTTCTGTTTCCGTCGGACAGCAGAACTACCACCACCGATCGTTTCGTGGGCCTCCCCCGCGTCGATTGACACCCTTCTTGCAGGGTTACGTTGATATTATTTTCTCGGCTCATACAATCTTCCTGTTAAAAGTCTACCTTAGGCGTGCATATTTCGATACAACACCGAAAAATTTTTTCTTAATTACTTGCCCACACCCGTGTGTCGCACCTCATTAAAAGCGCCCCGGCATCAGCTCCCTGGATCTGAAATCAAAATTAAATTATATTTCATAGTTTTCGAAAAAATAAATAAAACAGTTAAATTTTTTGTCCAAATTAAATTTTTACACGTTTTTTTGCAATAGTTTTTTCTGTTTCCGTCGGACAGCAGAACTACCACCACCGATCGTTTCGTGGGCCTCCCCCGCGTCGATTGACACCCTTCTTGCAGGGTTACGTTGATATTATTTTCTCGGCTCATACAATCTTCCTGTTAAAAGTCTACCTTAGGCGTGCATATTTCGATACAACACCGAAAAATTTTTTCTTAATTACTTGCCCACACCCGTGTGTCGCACCTCATTAAAAGCGCCCCGGCATCAGCTCCCTGGATCTGAAATCAAAATTAAATTATATTTCATAGTTTTCGAAAAAATAAATAAAACAGTTAAATTTTTTGTCCAAATTAAATTTTTACACGTTTTTTTGCAATAGTTTTTTCTGTTTCCGTCGGACAGCAGAACTACCACCACCGATCGTTTCGTGGGCCTCCCCCGCGTCGATTGACACCCTTCTTGCAGGGTTACGTTGATATTATTTTCTCGGCTCATACAATCTTCCTGTTAAAAGTCTACCTTAGGCGTGCATATTTCGATACAACACCGAAAAATTTTTTCTTAATTACTTGCCCACACCCGTGTGTCGCACCTCATTAAAAGCGCCCCGGCATCAGCTCCCTGGATCTGAAATCAAAATTAAATTATATTTCATAGTTTTCGAAAAAATAAATAAAACAGTTAAATTTTTTGTCCAAATTAAATTTTTACACGTTTTTTTTGCAATAGTTTTTTCTGTTTCCGTCGGACAGCAGAACTACCACCACCGATCGTTTCGTGGGCCTCCCCCGCGTCGATTGACACCCTTCTTGCAGGGTTACGTTGATATTATTTTCTCGGCTCATACAATCTTCCTGTTAAAAGTCTACCTTAGGCGTGCATATTTCGATACAACACCGAAAAATTTTTTCTTAATTACTTGCCCACACCCGTGTGTCGCACCTCATTAAAAGCGCCCCGGCATCAGCTCCCTGGATCTGAAATCAAAATTAAATTATATTTCATAGTTTTCGAAAAAATAAATAAAACAGTTAAATTTTTTGTCCAAATTAAATTTTTACACGTTTTTTTGCAATAGTTTTTTCTGTTTCCGTCGGACAGCAGAACTACCACCACCGATCGTTTCGTGGGCCTCCCCCGCGTCGATTGACACCCTTCTTGCAGGGTTACGTTGATATTATTTTCTCGGCTCATACAATCTTCCTGTTAAAAGTCTACCTTAGGCGTGCATATTTCGATACAACACCGAAAAATTTTTTCTTAATTACTTGCCCACACCCGTGTGTCGCACCTCATTAAAAGCGCCCCGGCATCAGCTCCCTGGATCTGAAATCAAAATTAAATTATATTTCATAGTTTTCGAAAAAATAAATAAAACAGTTAAATTTTTTGTCCAAATTAAATTTTTACACGTTTTTTTGCAATAGTTTTTTCTGTTTCCGTCGGACAGCAGAACTACCACCACCGATCGTTTCGTGGGCCTCCCCCGCGTCGATTGACACCCTTCTTGCAGGGTTACGTTGATATTATTTTCTCGGCTCATACAATCTTCCTGTTAAAAGTCTACCTTAGGCGTGCATATTTCGATACAACACCGAAAAATTTTTTCTTAATTACTTGCCCACACCCGTGTGTCGCACCTCATTAAAAGCGCCCCGGCATCAGCTCCCTGGATCTGAAATCAAAATTAAATTATATTTCATAGTTTTCGAAAAAATAAATAAAACAGTTAAATTTTTTGTCCAAATTAAATTTTTACACGTTTTTTTGCAATAGTTTTTTCTGTTTCCGTCGGACAGCAGAACTACCACCACCGATCGTTTCGTGGGCCTCCCCCGCGTCGATTGACACCCTTCTTGCAGGGTTACGTTGATATTATTTTCTCGGCTCATACAATCTTCCTGTTAAAAGTCTACCTTAGGCGTGCATATTTCGATACAACACCGAAAAATTTTTTCTTAATTACTTGCCCACACCCGTGTGTCGCACCTCATTAAAAGCGCCCCGGCATCAGCTCCCTGGATCTGAAATCAAAATTAAATTATATTTCATAGTTTTCGAAAAAATAAATAAAACAGTTAAATTTTTTGTCCAAATTAAATTTTTACACGTTTTTTTGCAATAGTTTTTTCTGTTTCCGTCGGACAGCAGAACTACCACCACCGATCGTTTCGTGGGCCTCCCCCGCGTCGATTGACACCCTTCTTGCAGGGTTACGTTGATATTATTTTCTCGGCTCATACAATCTTCCTGTTAAAAGTCTACCTTAGGCGTGCATATTTCGATACAACACCGAAAAATTTTTTCTTAATTACTTGCCCACACCCGTGTGTCGCACCTCATTAAAAGCGCCCCGGCATCAGCTCCCTGGATCTGAAATCAAAATTAAATTATATTTCATAGTTTTCGAAAAAATAAATAAAACAGTTAAATTTTTTGTCCAAATTAAATTTTTACACGTTTTTTTGCAATAGTTTTTTCTGTTTCCGTCGGACAGCAGAACTACCACCACCGATCGTTTCGTGGGCCTCCCCCGCGTCGATTGACACCCTTCTTGCAGGGTTACGTTGATATTATTTTCTCGGCTCATACAATCTTCCTGTTAAAAGTCTACCTTAGGCGTGCATATTTCGATACAACACCGAAAAATTTTTTCTTAATTACTTGCCCACACCCGTGTGTCGCACCTCATTAAAAGCGCCCCGGCATCAGCTCCCTGGATCTGAAATCAAAATTAAATTATATTTCATAGTTTTCGAAAAAATAAATAAAACAGTTAAATTTTTTGTCCAAATTAAATTTTTACACGTTTTTTTTGCAATAGTTTTTTCTGTTTCCGTCGGACAGCAGAACTACCACCACCGATCGTTTCGTGGGCCTCCCCCGCGTCGATTGACACCCTTCTTGCAGGGTTACGTTGATATTATTTTCTCGGCTCATACAATCTTCCTGTTAAAAGTCTACCTTAGGCGTGCATATTTCGATACAACACCGAAAAATTTTTTCTTAATTACTTGCCCACACCCGTGTGTCGCACCTCATTAAAAGCGCCCCGGCATCAGCTCCCTGGATCTGAAATCAAAATTAAATTATATTTCATAGTTTTCGAAAAAATAAATAAAACAGTTAAATTTTTTGTCCAAATTAAATTTTTACACGTTTTTTTGCAATAGTTTTTTCTGTTTCCGTCGGACAGCAGAACTACCACCACCGATCGTTTCGTGGGCCTCCCCCGCGTCGATTGACACCCTTCTTGCAGGGTTACGTTGATATTATTTTCTCGGCTCATACAATCTTCCTGTTAAAAGTCTACCTTAGGCGTGCATATTTCGATACAACACCGAAAAATTTTTTCTTAATTACTTGCCCACACCCGTGTGTCGCACCTCATTAAAAGCGCCCCGGCATCAGCTCCCTGGATCTGAAATCAAAATTAAATTATATTTCATAGTTTTCGAAAAAATAAATAAAACAGTTAAATTTTTTGTCCAAATTAAATTTTTACACGTTTTTTTGCAATAGTTTTTTCTGTTTCCGTCGGACAGCAGAACTACCACCACCGATCGTTTCGTGGGCCTCCCCCGCGTCGATTGACACCCTTCTTGCAGGGTTACGTTGATATTATTTTCTCGGCTCATACAATCTTCCTGTTAAAAGTCTACCTTAGGCGTGCATATTTCGATACAACACCGAAAAATTTTTTCTTAATTACTTGCCCACACCCGTGTGTCGCACCTCATTAAAAGCGCCCCGGCATCAGCTCCCTGGATCTGAAATCAAAATTAAATTATATTTCATAGTTTTCGAAAAAATAAATAAAACAGTTAAATTTTTTGTCCAAATTAAATTTTTACACGTTTTTTTGCAATAGTTTTTTCTGTTTCCGTCGGACAGCAGAACTACCACCACCGATCGTTTCGTGGGCCTCCCCCGCGTCGATTGACACCCTTCTTGCAGGGTTACGTTGATATTATTTTCTCGGCTCATACAATCTTCCTGTTAAAAGTCTACCTTAGGCGTGCATATTTCGATACAACACCGAAAAATTTTTTCTTAATTACTTGCCCACACCCGTGTGTCGCACCTCATTAAAAGCGCCCCGGCATCAGCTCCCTGGATCTGAAATCAAAATTAAATTATATTTCATAGTTTTCGAAAAAATAAATAAAACAGTTAAATTTTTTGTCCAAATTAAATTTTTACACGTTTTTTTGCAATAGTTTTTTCTGTTTCCGTCGGACAGCAGAACTACCACCACCGATCGTTTCGTGGGCCTCCCCCGCGTCGATTGACACCCTTCTTGCAGGGTTACGTTGATATTATTTTCTCGGCTCATACAATCTTCCTGTTAAAAGTCTACCTTAGGCGTGCATATTTCGATACAACACCGAAAAATTTTTTCTTAATTACTTGCCCACACCCGTGTGTCGCACCTCATTAAAAGCGCCCCGGCATCAGCTCCCTGGATCTGAAATCAAAATTAAATTATATTTCATAGTTTTCGAAAAAATAAATAAAACAGTTAAATTTTTTGTCCAAATTAAATTTTTACACGTTTTTTTGCAATAGTTTTTTCTGTTTCCGTCGGACAGCAGAACTACCACCACCGATCGTTTCGTGGGCCTCCCCCGCGTCGATTGACACCCTTCTTGCAGGGTTACGTTGATATTATTTTCTCGGCTCATACAATCTTCCTGTTAAAAGTCTACCTTAGGCGTGCATATTTCGATACAACACCGAAAAATTTTTTCTTAATTACTTGCCCACACCCGTGTGTCGCACCTCATTAAAAGCGCCCCGGCATCAGCTCCCTGGATCTGAAATCAAAATTAAATTATATTTCATAGTTTTCGAAAAAATAAATAAAACAGTTAAATTTTTTGTCCAAATTAAATTTTTACACGTTTTTTTGCAATAGTTTTTTCTGTTTCCGTCGGACAGCAGAACTACCACCACCGATCGTTTCGTGGGCCTCCCCCGCGTCGATTGACACCCTTCTTGCAGGGTTACGTTGATATTATTTTCTCGGCTCATACAATCTTCCTGTTAAAAGTCTACCTTAGGCGTGCATATTTCGATACAACACCGAAAAATTTTTTCTTAATTACTTGCCCACACCCGTGTGTCGCACCTCATTAAAAGCGCCCCGGCATCAGCTCCCTGGATCTGAAATCAAAATTAAATTATATTTCATAGTTTTCGAAAAAATAAATAAAACAGTTAAATTTTTTGTCCAAATTAAATTTTTACACGTTTTTTTGCAATAGTTTTTTCTGTTTCCGTCGGACAGCAGAACTACCACCACCGATCGTTTCGTGGGCCTCCCCCGCGTCGATTGACACCCTTCTTGCAGGGTTACGTTGATATTATTTTCTCGGCTCATACAATCTTCCTGTTAAAAGTCTACCTTAGGCGTGCATATTTCGATACAACACCGAAAAATTTTTTCTTAATTACTTGCCCACACCCGTGTGTCGCACCTCATTAAAAGCGCCCCGGCATCAGCTCCCTGGATCTGAAATCAAAATTAAATTATATTTCATAGTTTTCGAAAAAATAAATAAAACAGTTAAATTTTTTGTCCAAATTAAATTTTTACACGTTTTTTTGCAATAGTTTTTTCTGTTTCCGTCGGACAGCAGAACTACCACCACCGATCGTTTCGTGGGCCTCCCCCGCGTCGATTGACACCCTTCTTGCAGGGTTACGTTGATATTATTTTCTCGGCTCATACAATCTTCCTGTTAAAAGTCTACCTTAGGCGTGCATATTTCGATACAACACCGAAAAATTTTTTCTTAATTACTTGCCCACACCCGTGTGTCGCACCTCATTAAAAGCGCCCCGGCATCAGCTCCCTGGATCTGAAATCAAAATTAAATTATATTTCATAGTTTTCGAAAAAATAAATAAAACAGTTAAATTTTTTGTCCAAATTAAATTTTTACACGTTTTTTTGCAATAGTTTTTTCTGTTTCCGTCGGACAGCAGAACTACCACCACCGATCGTTTCGTGGGCCTCCCCCGCGTCGATTGACACCCTTCTTGCAGGGTTACGTTGATATTATTTTCTCGGCTCATACAATCTTCCTGTTAAAAGTCTACCTTAGGCGTGCATATTTCGATACAACACCGAAAAATTTTTTCTTAATTACTTGCCCACACCCGTGTGTCGCACCTCATTAAAAGCGCCCCGGCATCAGCTCCCTGGATCTGAAATCAAAATTAAATTATATTTCATAGTTTTCGAAAAAATAAATAAAACAGTTAAATTTTTTGTCCAAATTAAATTTTTACACGTTTTTTTGCAATAGTTTTTTCTGTTTCCGTCGGACAGCAGAACTACCACCACCGATCGTTTCGTGGGCCTCCCCCGCGTCGATTGACACCCTTCTTGCAGGGTTACGTTGATATTATTTTCTCGGCTCATACAATCTTCCTGTTAAAAGTCTACCTTAGGCGTGCATATTTCGATACAACACCGAAAAATTTTTTCTTAATTACTTGCCCACACCCGTGTGTCGCACCTCATTAAAAGCGCCCCGGCATCAGCTCCCTGGATCTGAAATCAAAATTAAATTATATTTCATAGTTTTCGAAAAAATAAATAAAACAGTTAAATTTTTTGTCCAAATTAAATTTTTACACGTTTTTTTGCAATAGTTTTTTCTGTTTCCGTCGGACAGCAGAACTACCACCACCGATCGTTTCGTGGGCCTCCCCCGCGTCGATTGACACCCTTCTTGCAGGGTTACGTTGATATTATTTTCTCGGCTCATACAATCTTCCTGTTAAAAGTCTACCTTAGGCGTGCATATTTCGATACAACACCGAAAAATTTTTTCTTAATTACTTGCCCACACCCGTGTGTCGCACCTCATTAAAAGCGCCCCGGCATCAGCTCCCTGGATCTGAAATCAAAATTAAATTATATTTCATAGTTTTCGAAAAAATAAATAAAACAGTTAAATTTTTTGTCCAAATTAAATTTTTACACGTTTTTTTGCAATAGTTTTTTCTGTTTCCGTCGGACAGCAGAACTACCACCACCGATCGTTTCGTGGGCCTCCCCCGCGTCGATTGACACCCTTCTTGCAGGGTTACGTTGATATTATTTTCTCGGCTCATACAATCTTCCTGTTAAAAGTCTACCTTAGGCGTGCATATTTCGATACAACACCGAAAAATTTTTTCTTAATTACTTGCCCACACCCGTGTGTCGCACCTCATTAAAAGCGCCCCGGCATCAGCTCCCTGGATCTGAAATCAAAATTAAATTATATTTCATAGTTTTCGAAAAAATAAATAAAACAGTTAAATTTTTTGTCCAAATTAAATTTTTACACGTTTTTTTGCAATAGTTTTTTCTGTTTCCGTCGGACAGCAGAACTACCACCACCGATCGTTTCGTGGGCCTCCCCCGCGTCGATTGACACCCTTCTTGCAGGGTTACGTTGATATTATTTTCTCGGCTCATACAATCTTCCTGTTAAAAGTCTACCTTAGGCGTGCATATTTCGATACAACACCGAAAAATTTTTTCTTAATTACTTGCCCACACCCGTGTGTCGCACCTCATTAAAAGCGCCCCGGCATCAGCTCCCTGGATCTGAAATCAAAATTAAATTATATTTCATAGTTTTCGAAAAAATAAATAAAACAGTTAAATTTTTTGTCCAAATTAAATTTTTACACGTTTTTTTGCAATAGTTTTTTCTGTTTCCGTCGGACAGCAGAACTACCACCACCGATCGTTTCGTGGGCCTCCCCCGCGTCGATTGACACCCTTCTTGCAGGGTTACGTTGATATTATTTTCTCGGCTCATACAATCTTCCTGTTAAAAGTCTACCTTAGGCGTGCATATTTCGATACAACACCGAAAAATTTTTTCTTAATTACTTGCCCACACCCGTGTGTCGCACCTCATTAAAAGCGCCCCGGCATCAGCTCCCTGGATCTGAAATCAAAATTAAATTATATTTCATAGTTTTCGAAAAAATAAATAAAACAGTTAAATTTTTTGTCCAAATTAAATTTTTACACGTTTTTTTGCAATAGTTTTTTCTGTTTCCGTCGGACAGCAGAACTACCACCACCGATCGTTTCGTGGGCCTCCCCCGCGTCGATTGACACCCTTCTTGCAGGGTTACGTTGATATTATTTTCTCGGCTCATACAATCTTCCTGTTAAAAGTCTACCTTAGGCGTGCATATTTCGATACAACACCGAAAAATTTTTTCTTAATTACTTGCCCACACCCGTGTGTCGCACCTCATTAAAAGCGCCCCGGCATCAGCTCCCTGGATCTGAAATCAAAATTAAATTATATTTCATAGTTTTCGAAAAAATAAATAAAACAGTTAAATTTTTTGTCCAAATTAAATTTTTACACGTTTTTTTGCAATAGTTTTTTCTGTTTCCGTCGGACAGCAGAACTACCACCACCGATCGTTTCGTGGGCCTCCCCCGCGTCGATTGACACCCTTCTTGCAGGGTTACGTTGATATTATTTTCTCGGCTCATACAATCTTCCTGTTAAAAGTCTACCTTAGGCGTGCATATTTCGATACAACACCGAAAAATTTTTTCTTAATTACTTGCCCACACCCGTGTGTCGCACCTCATTAAAAGCGCCCCGGCATCAGCTCCCTGGATCTGAAATCAAAATTAAATTATATTTCATAGTTTTCGAAAAAATAAATAAAACAGTTAAATTTTTTGTCCAAATTAAATTTTTACACGTTTTTTTGCAATAGTTTTTTCTGTTTCCGTCGGACAGCAGAACTACCACCACCGATCGTTTCGTGGGCCTCCCCCGCGTCGATTGACACCCTTCTTGCAGGGTTACGTTGATATTATTTTCTCGGCTCATACAATCTTCCTGTTAAAAGTCTACCTTAGGCGTGCATATTTCGATACAACACCGAAAAATTTTTTCTTAATTACTTGCCCACACCCGTGTGTCGCACCTCATTAAAAGCGCCCCGGCATCAGCTCCCTGGATCTGAAATCAAAATTAAATTATATTTCATAGTTTTCGAAAAAATAAATAAAACAGTTAAATTTTTTGTCCAAATTAAATTTTTACACGTTTTTTTGCAATAGTTTTTTCTGTTTCCGTCGGACAGCAGAACTACCACCACCGATCGTTTCGTGGGCCTCCCCCGCGTCGATTGACACCCTTCTTGCAGGGTTACGTTGATATTATTTTCTCGGCTCATACAATCTTCCTGTTAAAAGTCTACCTTAGGCGTGCATATTTCGATACAACACCGAAAAATTTTTTCTTAATTACTTGCCCACACCCGTGTGTCGCACCTCATTAAAAGCGCCCCGGCATCAGCTCCCTGGATCTGAAATCAAAATTAAATTATATTTCATAGTTTTCGAAAAAATAAATAAAACAGTTAAATTTTTTGTCCAAATTAAATTTTTACACGTTTTTTTGCAATAGTTTTTTCTGTTTCCGTCGGACAGCAGAACTACCACCACCGATCGTTTCGTGGGCCTCCCCCGCGTCGATTGACACCCTTCTTGCAGGGTTACGTTGATATTATTTTCTCGGCTCATACAATCTTCCTGTTAAAAGTCTACCTTAGGCGTGCATATTTCGATACAACACCGAAAAATTTTTTCTTAATTACTTGCCCACACCCGTGTGTCGCACCTCATTAAAAGCGCCCCGGCATCAGCTCCCTGGATCTGAAATCAAAATTAAATTATATTTCATAGTTTTCGAAAAAATAAATAAAACAGTTAAATTTTTTGTCCAAATTAAATTTTTACACGTTTTTTTGCAATAGTTTTTTCTGTTTCCGTCGGACAGCAGAACTACCACCACCGATCGTTTCGTGGGCCTCCCCCGCGTCGATTGACACCCTTCTTGCAGGGTTACGTTGATATTATTTTCTCGGCTCATACAATCTTCCTGTTAAAAGTCTACCTTAGGCGTGCATATTTCGATACAACACCGAAAAATTTTTTCTTAATTACTTGCCCACACCCGTGTGTCGCACCTCATTAAAAGCGCCCCGGCATCAGCTCCCTGGATCTGAAATCAAAATTAAATTATATTTCATAGTTTTCGAAAAAATAAATAAAACAGTTAAATTTTTTGTCCAAATTAAATTTTTACACGTTTTTTTGCAATAGTTTTTTCTGTTTCCGTCGGACAGCAGAACTACCACCACCGATCGTTTCGTGGGCCTCCCCCGCGTCGATTGACACCCTTCTTGCAGGGTTACGTTGATATTATTTTCTCGGCTCATACAATCTTCCTGTTAAAAGTCTACCTTAGGCGTGCATATTTCGATACAACACCGAAAAATTTTTTCTTAATTACTTGCCCACACCCGTGTGTCGCACCTCATTAAAAGCGCCCCGGCATCAGCTCCCTGGATCTGAAATCAAAATTAAATTATATTTCATAGTTTTCGAAAAAATAAATAAAACAGTTAAATTTTTTGTCCAAATTAAATTTTTACACGTTTTTTTGCAATAGTTTTTTCTGTTTCCGTCGGACAGCAGAACTACCACCACCGATCGTTTCGTGGGCCTCCCCCGCGTCGATTGACACCCTTCTTGCAGGGTTACGTTGATATTATTTTCTCGGCTCATACAATCTTCCTGTTAAAAGTCTACCTTAGGCGTGCATATTTCGATACAACACCGAAAAATTTTTTCTTAATTACTTGCCCACACCCGTGTGTCGCACCTCATTAAAAGCGCCCCGGCATCAGCTCCCTGGATCTGAAATCAAAATTAAATTATATTTCATAGTTTTCGAAAAAATAAATAAAACAGTTAAATTTTTTGTCCAAATTAAATTTTTACACGTTTTTTTGCAATAGTTTTTTCTGTTTCCGTCGGACAGCAGAACTACCACCACCGATCGTTTCGTGGGCCTCCCCCGCGTCGATTGACACCCTTCTTGCAGGGTTACGTTGATATTATTTTCTCGGCTCATACAATCTTCCTGTTAAAAGTCTACCTTAGGCGTGCATATTTCGATACAACACCGAAAAATTTTTTCTTAATTACTTGCCCACACCCGTGTGTCGCACCTCATTAAAAGCGCCCCGGCATCAGCTCCCTGGATCTGAAATCAAAATTAAATTATATTTCATAGTTTTCGAAAAAATAAATAAAACAGTTAAATTTTTTGTCCAAATTAAATTTTTACACGTTTTTTTGCAATAGTTTTTTCTGTTTCCGTCGGACAGCAGAACTACCACCACCGATCGTTTCGTGGGCCTCCCCCGCGTCGATTGACACCCTTCTTGCAGGGTTACGTTGATATTATTTTCTCGGCTCATACAATCTTCCTGTTAAAAGTCTACCTTAGGCGTGCATATTTCGATACAACACCGAAAAATTTTTTCTTAATTACTTGCCCACACCCGTGTGTCGCACCTCATTAAAAGCGCCCCGGCATCAGCTCCCTGGATCTGAAATCAAAATTAAATTATATTTCATAGTTTTCGAAAAAATAAATAAAACAGTTAAATTTTTTGTCCAAATTAAATTTTTACACGTTTTTTTGCAATAGTTTTTTCTGTTTCCGTCGGACAGCAGAACTACCACCACCGATCGTTTCGTGGGCCTCCCCCGCGTCGATTGACACCCTTCTTGCAGGGTTACGTTGATATTATTTTCTCGGCTCATACAATCTTCCTGTTAAAAGTCTACCTTAGGCGTGCATATTTCGATACAACACCGAAAAATTTTTTCTTAATTACTTGCCCACACCCGTGTGTCGCACCTCATTAAAAGCGCCCCGGCATCAGCTCCCTGGATCTGAAATCAAAATTAAATTATATTTCATAGTTTTCGAAAAAATAAATAAAACAGTTAAATTTTTTGTCCAAATTAAATTTTTACACGTTTTTTTGCAATAGTTTTTTCTGTTTCCGTCGGACAGCAGAACTACCACCACCGATCGTTTCGTGGGCCTCCCCCGCGTCGATTGACACCCTTCTTGCAGGGTTACGTTGATATTATTTTCTCGGCTCATACAATCTTCCTGTTAAAAGTCTACCTTAGGCGTGCATATTTCGATACAACACCGAAAAATTTTTTCTTAATTACTTGCCCACACCCGTGTGTCGCACCTCATTAAAAGCGCCCCGGCATCAGCTCCCTGGATCTGAAATCAAAATTAAATTATATTTCATAGTTTTCGAAAAAATAAATAAAACAGTTAAATTTTTTGTCCAAATTAAATTTTTACACGTTTTTTTGCAATAGTTTTTTCTGTTTCCGTCGGACAGCAGAACTACCACCACCGATCGTTTCGTGGGCCTCCCCCGCGTCGATTGACACCCTTCTTGCAGGGTTACGTTGATATTATTTTCTCGGCTCATACAATCTTCCTGTTAAAAGTCTACCTTAGGCGTGCATATTTCGATACAACACCGAAAAATTTTTTCTTAATTACTTGCCCACACCCGTGTGTCGCACCTCATTAAAAGCGCCCCGGCATCAGCTCCCTGGATCTGAAATCAAAATTAAATTATATTTCATAGTTTTCGAAAAAATAAATAAAACAGTTAAATTTTTTGTCCAAATTAAATTTTTACACGTTTTTTTGCAATAGTTTTTTCTGTTTCCGTCGGACAGCAGAACTACCACCACCGATCGTTTCGTGGGCCTCCCCCGCGTCGATTGACACCCTTCTTGCAGGGTTACGTTGATATTATTTTCTCGGCTCATACAATCTTCCTGTTAAAAGTCTACCTTAGGCGTGCATATTTCGATACAACACCGAAAAATTTTTTCTTAATTACTTGCCCACACCCGTGTGTCGCACCTCATTAAAAGCGCCCCGGCATCAGCTCCCTGGATCTGAAATCAAAATTAAATTATATTTCATAGTTTTCGAAAAAATAAATAAAACAGTTAAATTTTTTGTCCAAATTAAATTTTTACACGTTTTTTTGCAATAGTTTTTTCTGTTTCCGTCGGACAGCAGAACTACCACCACCGATCGTTTCGTGGGCCTCCCCCGCGTCGATTGACACCCTTCTTGCAGGGTTACGTTGATATTATTTTCTCGGCTCATACAATCTTCCTGTTAAAAGTCTACCTTAGGCGTGCATATTTCGATACAACACCGAAAAATTTTTTCTTAATTACTTGCCCACACCCGTGTGTCGCACCTCATTAAAAGCGCCCCGGCATCAGCTCCCTGGATCTGAAATCAAAATTAAATTATATTTCATAGTTTTCGAAAAAATAAATAAAACAGTTAAATTTTTTGTCCAAATTAAATTTTTACACGTTTTTTTGCAATAGTTTTTTCTGTTTCCGTCGGACAGCAGAACTACCACCACCGATCGTTTCGTGGGCCTCCCCCGCGTCGATTGACACCCTTCTTGCAGGGTTACGTTGATATTATTTTCTCGGCTCATACAATCTTCCTGTTAAAAGTCTACCTTAGGCGTGCATATTTCGATACAACACCGAAAAATTTTTTCTTAATTACTTGCCCACACCCGTGTGTCGCACCTCATTAAAAGCGCCCCGGCATCAGCTCCCTGGATCTGAAATCAAAATTAAATTATATTTCATAGTTTTCGAAAAAATAAATAAAACAGTTAAATTTTTTGTCCAAATTAAATTTTTACACGTTTTTTTGCAATAGTTTTTTCTGTTTCCGTCGGACAGCAGAACTACCACCACCGATCGTTTCGTGGGCCTCCCCCGCGTCGATTGACACCCTTCTTGCAGGGTTACGTTGATATTATTTTCTCGGCTCATACAATCTTCCTGTTAAAAGTCTACCTTAGGCGTGCATATTTCGATACAACACCGAAAAATTTTTTCTTAATTACTTGCCCACACCCGTGTGTCGCACCTCATTAAAAGCGCCCCGGCATCAGCTCCCTGGATCTGAAATCAAAATTAAATTATATTTCATAGTTTTCGAAAAAATAAATAAAACAGTTAAATTTTTTGTCCAAATTAAATTTTTACACGTTTTTTTGCAATAGTTTTTTCTGTTTCCGTCGGACAGCAGAACTACCACCACCGATCGTTTCGTGGGCCTCCCCCGCGTCGATTGACACCCTTCTTGCAGGGTTACGTTGATATTATTTTCTCGGCTCATACAATCTTCCTGTTAAAAGTCTACCTTAGGCGTGCATATTTCGATACAACACCGAAAAATTTTTTCTTAATTACTTGCCCACACCCGTGTGTCGCACCTCATTAAAAGCGCCCCGGCATCAGCTCCCTGGATCTGAAATCAAAATTAAATTATATTTCATAGTTTTCGAAAAAATAAATAAAACAGTTAAATTTTTTGTCCAAATTAAATTTTTACACGTTTTTTTGCAATAGTTTTTTCTGTTTCCGTCGGACAGCAGAACTACCACCACCGATCGTTTCGTGGGCCTCCCCCGCGTCGATTGACACCCTTCTTGCAGGGTTACGTTGATATTATTTTCTCGGCTCATACAATCTTCCTGTTAAAAGTCTACCTTAGGCGTGCATATTTCGATACAACACCGAAAAATTTTTTCTTAATTACTTGCCCACACCCGTGTGTCGCACCTCATTAAAAGCGCCCCGGCATCAGCTCCCTGGATCTGAAATCAAAATTAAATTATATTTCATAGTTTTCGAAAAAATAAATAAAACAGTTAAATTTTTTGTCCAAATTAAATTTTTACACGTTTTTTTGCAATAGTTTTTTCTGTTTCCGTCGGACAGCAGAACTACCACCACCGATCGTTTCGTGGGCCTCCCCCGCGTCGATTGACACCCTTCTTGCAGGGTTACGTTGATATTATTTTCTCGGCTCATACAATCTTCCTGTTAAAAGTCTACCTTAGGCGTGCATATTTCGATACAACACCGAAAAATTTTTTCTTAATTACTTGCCCACACCCGTGTGTCGCACCTCATTAAAAGCGCCCCGGCATCAGCTCCCTGGATCTGAAATCAAAATTAAATTATATTTCATAGTTTTCGAAAAAATAAATAAAACAGTTAAATTTTTTGTCCAAATTAAATTTTTACACGTTTTTTTGCAATAGTTTTTTCTGTTTCCGTCGGACAGCAGAACTACCACCACCGATCGTTTCGTGGGCCTCCCCCGCGTCGATTGACACCCTTCTTGCAGGGTTACGTTGATATTATTTTCTCGGCTCATACAATCTTCCTGTTAAAAGTCTACCTTAGGCGTGCATATTTCGATACAACACCGAAAAATTTTTTCTTAATTACTTGCCCACACCCGTGTGTCGCACCTCATTAAAAGCGCCCCGGCATCAGCTCCCTGGATCTGAAATCAAAATTAAATTATATTTCATAGTTTTCGAAAAAATAAATAAAACAGTTAAATTTTTTGTCCAAATTAAATTTTTACACGTTTTTTTGCAATAGTTTTTTCTGTTTCCGTCGGACAGCAGAACTACCACCACCGATCGTTTCGTGGGCCTCCCCCGCGTCGATTGACACCCTTCTTGCAGGGTTACGTTGATATTATTTTCTCGGCTCATACAATCTTCCTGTTAAAAGTCTACCTTAGGCGTGCATATTTCGATACAACACCGAAAAATTTTTTCTTAATTACTTGCCCACACCCGTGTGTCGCACCTCATTAAAAGCGCCCCGGCATCAGCTCCCTGGATCTGAAATCAAAATTAAATTATATTTCATAGTTTTCGAAAAAATAAATAAAACAGTTAAATTTTTTGTCCAAATTAAATTTTTACACGTTTTTTTGCAATAGTTTTTTCTGTTTCCGTCGGACAGCAGAACTACCACCACCGATCGTTTCGTGGGCCTCCCCCGCGTCGATTGACACCCTTCTTGCAGGGTTACGTTGATATTATTTTCTCGGCTCATACAATCTTCCTGTTAAAAGTCTACCTTAGGCGTGCATATTTCGATACAACACCGAAAAATTTTTTCTTAATTACTTGCCCACACCCGTGTGTCGCACCTCATTAAAAGCGCCCCGGCATCAGCTCCCTGGATCTGAAATCAAAATTAAATTATATTTCATAGTTTTCGAAAAAATAAATAAAACAGTTAAATTTTTTGTCCAAATTAAATTTTTACACGTTTTTTTGCAATAGTTTTTTCTGTTTCCGTCGGACAGCAGAACTACCACCACCGATCGTTTCGTGGGCCTCCCCCGCGTCGATTGACACCCTTCTTGCAGGGTTACGTTGATATTATTTTCTCGGCTCATACAATCTTCCTGTTAAAAGTCTACCTTAGGCGTGCATATTTCGATACAACACCGAAAAATTTTTTCTTAATTACTTGCCCACACCCGTGTGTCGCACCTCATTAAAAGCGCCCCGGCATCAGCTCCCTGGATCTGAAATCAAAATTAAATTATATTTCATAGTTTTCGAAAAAATAAATAAAACAGTTAAATTTTTTGTCCAAATTAAATTTTTACACGTTTTTTTGCAATAGTTTTTTCTGTTTCCGTCGGACAGCAGAACTACCACCACCGATCGTTTCGTGGGCCTCCCCCGCGTCGATTGACACCCTTCTTGCAGGGTTACGTTGATATTATTTTCTCGGCTCATACAATCTTCCTGTTAAAAGTCTACCTTAGGCGTGCATATTTCGATACAACACCGAAAAATTTTTTCTTAATTACTTGCCCACACCCGTGTGTCGCACCTCATTAAAAGCGCCCCGGCATCAGCTCCCTGGATCTGAAATCAAAATTAAATTATATTTCATAGTTTTCGAAAAAATAAATAAAACAGTTAAATTTTTTGTCCAAATTAAATTTTTACACGTTTTTTTGCAATAGTTTTTTCTGTTTCCGTCGGACAGCAGAACTACCACCACCGATCGTTTCGTGGGCCTCCCCCGCGTCGATTGACACCCTTCTTGCAGGGTTACGTTGATATTATTTTCTCGGCTCATACAATCTTCCTGTTAAAAGTCTACCTTAGGCGTGCATATTTCGATACAACACCGAAAAATTTTTTCTTAATTACTTGCCCACACCCGTGTGTCGCACCTCATTAAAAGCGCCCCGGCATCAGCTCCCTGGATCTGAAATCAAAATTAAATTATATTTCATAGTTTTCGAAAAAATAAATAAAACAGTTAAATTTTTTGTCCAAATTAAATTTTTACACGTTTTTTTGCAATAGTTTTTTCTGTTTCCGTCGGACAGCAGAACTACCACCACCGATCGTTTCGTGGGCCTCCCCCGTTTTTTGCCGCCACCCACCCCGCCGCCCCGCCCCACCGACCCTTTGTCGTTACCTTAGGCTCGAGCACTTTGCTGGTGAGTGTTTTTTGACATTATAGCAAATATCCTCGGAACTAAATAGATTTTCCACGGGTGTCGTATCTTTCTAGAAGCGTCCCGACCTCAGCTATCTGGATCGGGAAGAAAAATTCAATTAATACTTTTTATTTCCAAAATATAAAATAAAACAGTTGGATTTTTTGTCCAAATTGTTAGTTTTACAGGTTTTTTCGACACAGTTTTCTCGAACATTGACTGACCGAAAAACGGCCACCACTCTTTGACTCGTTGGCCTCCCCCGAGTCGACTGACACTCCTCTAACTGACGATACCGACGTAACGTGGAAAAGTGACGTAACCGAAAGATCGAAATTTTTCTATTTTTATATTTTTGACTGCGATATCTTTTGAATATTTATACATATTGTTGCCCTATTGAGTTTATATTGACTAATCAAAAGGTACTTTTACCTTGTGTTGTGCTCTATTTTATACATATACATACATAATTAACTACATTAGATTAACATTATGAATCCAACTCGAACACCTGTGAAGCCTCGTCAAAAGACACCCACCAGAGAAGAGCAGGCGGACCCACCGAACATTTCACCGTCCAAGACTAAAACACTAAAAAAGGTGGATAAAATTAGAAAGAGTTTGGAGGCGGCTAGCGGCGCACCTGCCTCATCGAAGGCCTCTGTTAGGCTTGATTTTTCAGCTGGCAAGAAACCAGCGCTGTTAAGAACGCCCCCAAGGGAAGGAGCCGCGCGCGCTGGGGCGAAGACAACCAGCACCGCCTCCACCACCATCGCTTCCCCTAACACCACTGCCACCACTGCCGCCACCGCCACCACCGCCGCTATCACCACCACTGCCACCACCACCGCGACCGCCGCCACCACCACCACAGCCACCACCATCGCCACCACCACCTCGACCGCCGCAACCACAGCGAGCACCATGGCTACCACCACCCCTGTTACCGAGGAAACCACCACCACCACATACCCTAACCTCACAGCGGAGGCTAAAGCTTGCCTTGCGAAGGCAAAGCTAAGCCTGAATAACAGCCGCAACTTTAACCGCGAATTAAAACGCGAGGCTTTCGCAGCCATCGAGCGCCTCTATGCGCTAGTCGAGCTAGCCGAACATGGAGGGACAAAGGTTCGGGGACCGGAAATATGTGAGGCAGGTCGTTCGTTGCCGACTGCTCCCGGTCCTGCGTCGCGGGGGGATGACTCGCACATCATAACGAAGATGGAGGAAAATCGGAGGCTCTTGGAAGAGAATAACAGGATGATGAGAGAAATAAAGGAAAAAATTGAAAGACAGGAGGAAGGTCGACCATCATATGCTAGCGTGACCTCTAGAGCGCAAAACACCAGCCCGCTCGAGCGTGTGTCACTGCACTCCGTAGTGGTCTCCTCTAGCGACGAGAAGGAGACCGGAGAGAACATCATGGAGACGCTCAGAAAAGCAGCTAAAGGGGATGATGAGTGGGTGCGGGTTGAGCGAATCAGGAAGGCCAAAGACAGAAGGGTGATCATGGGGTACAGGACAAGGGAGGAACGAGAATTGGCCTCAGCCAAACTTAAGGCCCAAACCAAAAATTTGGTGATTGAGGAAGTCCAAAACAAGGACCCCCTCCTTGTCCTGTACAACGTGGTCAAGGCTTACGAGGACGCGGAACTCGTCGCACTCATCAGACAGCGAAACAGGGGCATATTTTTGGATCTGAACCGGGACTCCGACAGGATGGGTATCAAATTCAAACGGAACGCTCGTAACCCCCACACACACCACGTAGTCCTCCAGGTCTCACCGGAAATCTGGGCCAGGGTGCTAGAAAGAGGGACGTTGCATCTGGACATCCAGCCAATCCGAGTGAACGATCAATCCCCACTGGTGCAGTGTTCTCTGTGCTTGGGCTACGGTCACAGTCGGAAGTTTTGTAAGGAAACCGAGTCCAAATGCAGTCACTGCGGCGGATCGCACCTCAGGGCGCAATGCCCGGACTACAGCGCGGGGAAGGCGCCCACCTGCTGTAACTGCGCGGCCGCCAAGTTGGACTCCACAGCACATGGCGCGTTCAGCCGAGACTGCCCTGTAAGGATAAAATGGGACTCCATTGCACGGTCAACAACCGAGTATCCTTACCGGTGCTGAGGGCGTCCCTAGAAATGAACAACATCACTATAAGGTGCTACAAGCTAACCTCCAAAAAGCGCAAGTCCCAACGGATGAAATTATGATCGAAGCAGTGAAGCGTGGAGCTGCTGTAGCTCTACTGCAAGAACCGTATCGAGGAGCGATAGGTAGGATGAAAAGCTACCGAGGCGTCAGGATCTTCCAGAGCGCTGGTCATGGAGACGGGGTTGTAAAGGCGGCAATAGCCGTCTTTGATTCTGACCTGGACGTAATACCGTACCCCGAGCTCACCACTAACAACATCTCGGTGGTGGGCATCCGTACCAGTGCCTGGGAGATTCAGATGGTCTCCATCTACTTTGAGGGTGAACTACCGCTGGAACCCTACCTCGACGCGGTTAGAAACATAGTGCGTAGATTCAAGGGCAACATGACTATTATTGGAGGTGATGCAAACTCCAAAAGCCCCTGGTGGGGCAGCGATGTCGAGGATCGGCGGGGGGAGGATCTCATGGGTGTCCTGGTGGAGACGGGACTGCAGGTCCTAAATGAAGGAAACACCCCCACCTTCGACTACATAAGAGGGGGCAGAAGGTACACCAGCTTCGTAGACGTTACGGTCTGTACTAGCGACCTGTTGGGTGTCGTCGACGGGTGGAAAGTCGTTGACGATCTAGTCAACTCCGACCACAACGGTGTGGTATTTAACGTGAATCTCCAAAAATCGGCAGGCACGCACATAAAACGCACAACGCGCCTCTTCAACACCAAAAAGGCAAACTGGGGTGACTTCCGCAATAGCCTAACGAATTCGCTCCAGGCAGAAAATGTGAGTGCCGACAGCATCAGAGGATTAACAAGCAACGAAGATCTCGAAAAAGCTGTCAGCAAGTACTCCCAGAGCCTGGAGAAAGCGTGTACCGTGAGCATGCCGAAGAAAAAGAACAAGGAGGTACTTACCATACCGTGGTGGTCGGAGGAGCTCGCTGAAATGAAGAAAATGGTGAACACTTACCGTCGACGCATCAGGAACGCAGCACCGGTCAGGAGAAGCTGGGTCATCACGCAGTACCTGGAAAAGAAGGAAGAGTATGAGTCGAGAATTAAGACAGCCAAGATCGACAGCTGGAAGAGCTTTTGTGGCAAGCAGGACCGCGAGGGGGTTTGGGAGGGGATATATAGGGTGATTGGGAGAACCGCGGCAAGGGAGGAGGATTTACCGCTGATCGATCGGGGAGTTTGCCTGGACCCTGGCGGATCTGCAAGGCTCCTGGCAAACACCTTCTACCCAGAAGATCGGTTGGATGAAGACAATTCGGAGCACACCAGGATACGGGCATTAGCCGAAACGATAAACACGGGGGGTCATCATGAGAATGATCCTCCATTTACGCATGGCGAGCTGATGTGTGCTCTGAAGAGCTTCAACCCAAAGAAGGCACCAGGAGCAGACGGCTTCACCGCGGACATATGCTCACGAGCGGCAGCATGTGATCCGGCACTGCTACTGGCTCTCTTCAACAAATGCCTGGAACGCCATTACTTCCCCATCGTGTGGAAGGAGGCCGTAGTTGTGGTGTTGAGGAAGCCAGGGAAAGAGTCCTACAGCGTACCCAAGTCATACAGACCGATTGGGCTTTTGCCTGTACTTGGGAAGCTGTACGAAAAGTTGCTCACCGCACGTCTCAAACACCACCTGCTACCGAGGATGAGTACTCGCCAGTACGGCTTCATGCCACGGCGCAGCACCGAGGACTCTCTCTATGACCTTTTACAGCACATACGCCGACAGCTTGATGACAAGAAGATCGTGGTATTGGTGTCGTTGGACATAGAGGGAGCCTTCGACAGCGCATGGTGGCCAGCTATCGAAGTCCGGCTGGCTGAGGAAGAGTGTCCGACAAACCTGAGGTGTGTGATGGGCAACTATCTCAGAGATAGAGCAGTGCGCGTAAGATACGCCGGTGAAGAATTTCGAAAGGCTACCCAGAAAGGTTGTGTGCAGGGGTCGATCAGCGGACCCTTGCTCTGGAATCTGTTGCTGGATCCCCTGCTCAAGCAATTGGTCTGTAGGTCCAATTATGTACAGGCCTTCGCGGATGACATTGTCCTGGTATTCGACGGGCACTCGACGCAGGAGATTGAAAGGCAGGCCAATGCCTCCCTCGAGCATGTTCGCGCGTGGGGAGTCGACAACAAGCTCAAATTTGCGCCGCAAAAAACTAACGCAATGGTGATCACGCGGAAGCTTAAGTTCGACAACCCACGCTTGAGCATGGGCGGGGTGGACATTGGTCTGGCTACACACATCAAACTTCTGGGTCTGACCATCGATCGCGCGCTCACGTTCAACCAACACGTCACTCAGCAATGTGGGAAGGCCATCAACATCTACAAAAAGCTGGCGAGGACGGCCCGGATCAGCTGGGGGCTGCACCCTGAGGTGATCCGGACCATCTACACCGCAGCGGTAGAGCCAACGATTTTGTATGCAGCCAGTGCATGGTGCCCAGCTGTCAACAAACTTGGAGTCCGGAAGCAGCTGAATGCGGTACAGCGAGTCTTTGCCCAGAAGCTGTGTAAGGCATATCGGACGGTCTCCCTGCACTCGGCTCTGGTGCTATCCGGTGTCCTCCCTCTTGACCTCAGAGTCCGTGAGGTAGCATCACTCTATGAGATCAAGAGGGGGATACCCCGGCCTGAGCTCCGTGGTAGGGAGATCGAACGTATGGCTCCAGCTTCCAGTGCCCCGCACCCCGCTGAGCGTCTGAGCCTGGAGTTCGGAAGCGTGGTAGACGAGGAACAATATGACAGGGTGAGTGACTTGCAAGTCAGAATTTTCACGGACGGCAGCAAGATTGAGGGCAGGGTCGGTGCTGCGCTTTCCTTATGGGACGGCGCAGCCGAAACCAGGGCCCTCAAATTTGCTCTGCCGTCGTACTGCACCGTCTACCAGGCCGAACTCCTAGCGCTCAGCAAGGCGGCTAGCGTGGCACTCCGGCACGACGCAACCGCATTCGGAATTTTTAGCGACAGCAGAGCGGCCCTTTCGACAGTCGCCAACGATGACTCGCCTCATCCCTTGGCGATCGAGGCCCGGAACAGCATCCGTCTCTGCAGGACAGCGGGAAAGATGGTGTCGCTGTTCTGGGTCAAGGCACATGCCGGTTTAGAGGGAAATGAGAGGGCCGACGAACTGGCGAAAGCAGCCGCTCTGCGGCTAAAGACAGCTCCGGACTACGATCTGTGCCCCATCTCGTTTGTCAAGCGACTCCTCCGTCAGGAGTCGCTTGACAAATGGAATGTCAGATACACCGAAGGCACAACAGCTTCGGTCACCAGGATGTTCCTTCCATGCGCGCTGGAGGCATACAGAATCGTTCGCAAGGTGGAGTTGACAGGGCCCACAACACAATTCTTGACGGGGCACGGTGGGTTCTCCGAATACTTGACCCGATTCAAGTGTAAGGACAACCCATCGTGCGCCTGTGAACCCGGAGTACCTGAGACAGTTCAGCACCTCCTGCTGGACTGTCCAATATTTGAGAGGCTGAGGTTGGACCTGAGCCTGCGAACGGGAGTCGAGGTTTGCCTGAGCAATGTCGCGATTTTAATGGCTGAACACACCGCAGCATTATTGGGCTACGGTCTGCAAGTGGTCAAAGTAGTTAACAAACGCAACAGCACGTAACGCCTGGTGGGCCCGATACTATAATTAATACTGGTACCCTACCAGACGAAAAAGTACGAGATGGATCTGTTTCCCACAAACGTTAGCTATAGGGGCCACTTGCAGACCAACCCAAGATGCCTAAAATAGTGAGGGCTGGAACTTCTTCTTCGACTTCTTCTTCCTGAACAATTAAAATACAATTCCTGTATTATTTTTTAATGATTGACTTAATTATTCGATTCGAATGATTTAATGACAAATTTAATATCTTTTAATAAATGAATGTATAATAAATAATTTAAATAATAATTTTAACATATAAATTTGACAATAATATTAACGCATATTTTGAAATGCATAATAAATAATTTAAATAATAACTATAACATATAAACTTGACAATAATATAAACGCATATTTTGATTGATTTGATTAAAAGAAATCTACTCGATCACGAGTGGGCGCAAATACATTAAAGGAATACATATATAAATCCGAATAACAAAGGCTCCGCAACATGACAGAGCGGAGGAGCACAGTACAAACTGGAAATAAAAAAAAAAAAAAAAAAAAAAAAAAACCTAACCTAACCTAACCTAACCTAACCTAACCTAACCTAACCTAACCTAACCTAACCTAACCTAACCTAACCTAACCTAACCGACCAGATACAGTGAGTCTGCCACAGGCCGCGTCACCTCACTGTTCTTCCCGGACGTGGCATCGGCCCACAAAGTCCTTGGCAAATTCACCATGTGCAATGCCAAGGCGCAGCTCCTGACGGGGCACGGCGGCTTTCGAGCGTACCTCCACAGGTTCAAGCTCGCGGGGAGTCCGTCCTGCATCTGTGATGACGTGACTCCCGAAACGCTGGAGCACCTGCTGGAGGAGTGCCCCCGTTTCGGAGCTGCAAGGGCCGATTGCGAGATACTCCTGGGAGAGGCGGTGAGGTGCGAGGCATTCGCCGCCTTTATGGCCGACTCCAAGAGTCGAGATGCCTTCCTCGCCTTCGCCCTGGGCGTGACGCGCGCGGCCTCCAAGGCGAACGGGAGCCAGGTTTAACCCGGGCGACCTAAATACCGTTCTACACTATTTATACAAATGTATTTTGGCCGAGCGAAAGGGTTAGATTAAGTTGCCACCCAATATAGGACCCCGGCGCCTTGCTTGTGACTACTCGATGGAGTAGACAGAGATAAGGCGCCGGGGAACACACCTAATTTAAGTTAAATGAAAAAATTTAACTCAGTTTTAATTGTAATGATAATGTATATTAACATACTTAATTTTAATTTTATTTTTTATTTTTAACGACATAGTACTTTACAGCAATTTTATCCTATTCTATTCAATTGTAATTTTAATGACATATAATTTTATATCAATTGTAATATTAAATCAAATTGTACATCTATTGATAAGGAATTTGTAACCGTCGACTGTATGTAAATGGGTTCTGACAAAAGAAAGGAAAAGAAAAAACAGAAAAAAAAAAAAAAAAAAAAAAAAAAAAATAAAAAAAAA
The DNA here is from genome assembly GCA_947310845.1 of Yponomeuta plumbellus. Taxonomy (NCBI): domain Eukaryota; kingdom Metazoa; phylum Arthropoda; class Insecta; order Lepidoptera; family Yponomeutidae; genus Yponomeuta; species Yponomeuta plumbellus. Next base: position 26,046,115 of record OX371193.1, on the reverse strand, counting down.
AAAAGGAAAAACCACAAAGGGGCCAAAGCAAAAAAAAAAAAAAAAAAAAAAAAAAAAATACAAGACAAGATACCCAATACAGAAAAAAAAAAAAAAAAAAAAAAAAAAAGAAAAGAAAACCCATTAGAATAAATAAAACTAGAAATAATAATTGTAAATAAGCTAGATTATGTAAAAAGCTATGCCATCGACGATACTTAATAAAGTAATAAAAGTTGCCACACTATAAATAGTGGCAGTACAAATTCCTATTTAAAAAAAAAAAAAAAAAAAAACCTAACCTAACCTAACCTAACCTAACCTAACCTAACCTAACCTAACCTAACCTTTTTTTTTTTTTGTTAACGGGGTGAAATGCTTTGTGCACCATAACCGCCACCCTTGGGGGAGGGCGACGGCCGTGTGTCGGACTCTCCTCTCCTAATAATAGGAGAGGCATACCTCCTAAAACACCCCGGGGGCCGTCCTGTCGCTCGTGCAATGGGGCGCCGCCGGATCTCGCTTGTGGTAAACCACAGTGCGAATGCTACAGCGGCGCCCCGGCGACGTCGACCCGACTCGCAAGGAGTCGGGCCCACCCTCACTGGAGAAGGGGCATGGACCCCCCACCCCCTTCTCCCGTCACGATGTCGGACGGCAGGTCCCCCAACCTGCCGTCTGTGACCCTCCCTCAACCTCCTCTATGCCATCTGCTGAGCAGAGGGACATAGAGGAGGGCCTCCACCGTGTGTTTTTTATAGAGGTTGTCTCCTCGCGGCCCGAAGGCCCCCGGCCCCACTCAGTGTGGGGTTACGGGTGCGGGGCCCATAGTGGACCCCGCGGGACATCCAGCAGCGCAAGCCACTGGACGTCCCCCTCCCTCTGGTTTTGGTCCGCGCCGGCCGAAGCCGGTACCCCCCATATCTGGAGGGCGTTCCCCTATCCGCCACCCGGGGGACGCGTCCGATGGAAGACCAGAAACTCCACACGGAAACCTAACCTAACCTAACCTAACCTAACCTAACCTAACCTAACCTAACCTAACCTAACCTAACCTAACCTAACCTAACCTAACCTAACCTAACCTAACCTAACCTAACCTAACCTAACCTAACCTAACCTAACCTAACCTAACCTAACCTAACCTAACCTAACCTAACCTAACCTTTTTTTTTTTTTTTTTTTTTTAACGGGGTGAAATGCAGTTACGCACCGTGACACCGCCCCCTGAGGGAGGGTGGCGGCCGTGTGTCAGGCTCGCCCACCGAGTGTGGGCATACTGACTAAAACACCCCGGGAGCCGTCCTGTCGCTTGTGCAATGGGGCGCCGCTGGATCTCGCAAGTGGTGTGACCACAACGCGAATGCGACAGCGGCGCCCCGGCGACGTCGGCCCGACCGAAGCCGGGCCCCTTCCCTGGAGGAGGGGTGTGGGCTCCACACCCCCCCCTCCCGCCACGTGTCAGACGGCAGGTCCCTCAACCTGCCGTCTGTGGCCCTCACTGCACCGGCGGCATAAGGTGCGCGTAGCGTCGCCTACGCGCGCCGGTGCGTCTTCGACGGAGCGGCGCGGACTCCGGGTCGTCCTCCCGCAGCCGCTCCTCGGCCTCCTTCAGCCCCAGGACCTGGTGGCAGAAGTGGGCCATCGCCTTCCACGCTCTCTCCCTGCGGAGCATGATTGGGATCATGCTCGGCAAGGAGAGACCGTCCTCGAAGTATTGCACCAGAATATGGCGCTGTGGACCCCAGGCCGCACACTCCGCCAGAGTGTGCTCCGCCGTGTCCGCTGGAGCGCCGCACTCGTGGCACGCCGGCGTCTCTTCCCTCCCGATACGGTGCAGGTACTTACCAAAGCACCCATGTCCCGTAAGCACCTGCACCATCCGGAAGGTGAGAGGCCGACGCTTGCGGCGCATCCAGCGTTCCAACACCGGCCTGACGGCCTGTATGGTCCACCCGCCATATTGGGCCACCTCGAGGTCTTCGGCCCACTTCTCCAGAAGGTCCTTCTTGGCCTCCAGGCGCTGGTGGCGCACCTCCCTTGGGGCCGGGTTCTCGCCCTGGGCCCTCTTTTCCGCCACGAACCTGTATACCTGGGCGAGAACCTCGGCCTCTCGCTCCCAGGGAGGGTCACCGGCCAGGACAGTGGCTGCCGCCCACGACACCGTACGATACCCCCTGATCGCCCTCTGCGCGATCACCCTCTGCGGTCGCCTCAGAAGCGACTTGTTGGCAGCGCAGAGGGCGTCCACCCACACGGGGGCACCGTACAGCGCCATGCTGCGGACTATGCCCGCCATTAGTCTGCGGCACCTCGTATTGGGCCCTCCCTTGTTAGGGAGGAGCTGCCCGAGGGCCGCAGCTGCCCTGACCAGTCTTGGCCCCAACTCCTGGAAGTGGGGGCCAAAGCCCCAGCGCCCGTCCAAGATGAGGCCCAAATATTTCATCTGGGCCCCGATCCTCACCACCGTTCCGCCGCCGAGGACGATATTCGCGCCCGGCGGCGGCCCGGCTCGGGGCCCATGAAATAGAAGGGCCTCCGTCTTCTCGAGGGCCACCTCGAGCCCCAGCCGCCGGATCCTCCCGACCACCAAGTCCACCCCTACTGTGGCGAGTCGGGAGGCTTCCTTGAAGTCTCCTCCCCGGGCGGTGACCAGAGTGTCGTCTGCATAGCAGATGACACTCATCCCGGGGAGGAGTCTGCCGCGGAGCACCCAATCATAGCCGACGTTCCACAGGATCGGCCCCAACACCGATCCCTGCGGAACGCCGGCCTCCACCCGGTGCTCCACCAGGCGGCCGCCTCTTCCGACGGCCAACACCGTCCTGCCCTCCAAGTATGCCCTCAACAGCACTCCCATGTATCGAGGCACCCCCTGGAAGCGGAGCGCCTCGAGGATGGTGGCATGGGGGATGCTGTTGAAGGCATTCTTTATGTCCAGGGACACGGCTAGGACCCTGGACCCTCCCTCAGTCGCCTCCGTGGTGAGGCGCTTCAGGGCAAGGACGGCGTCAACCGTCGACCTCGTCGGGCGGAACCCGTATTGGGTCTCGGAGAGACCGGGCCCCGTGCCGAGCAAATGCCGGTCGAGTCGGGCCGCCAGGATGCGTTCTAGCAGCTTCCCGACTTCGTCCAGCAGGACGATTGGCCTGTATGCCGAAGGAGAGTCGGCAGAACGACCCGCCTTCGGCAACAGGACCAACCGCCCCACCCTCCACAGCTCCGGGAACTGGCCGGTGCGGATGCACGCGTTAAACAATTCCCGAAGCTGCTCCCCGAGAAACTCCAGTGCCACAAACAGCACTTTCCCGGGGACCCCGTCCGGACCAGGTGCCTTCTTCTTGGAACGAAGGCACCGTATGGCGGCCCTCATCTCACCGTCCGTGACGGGGGGGGGTGTCTGCTCGACTCCCTCGTCTCCTTCTTCCTCCCGCGAGGTGGCGGGGGCCATCGCTGGGGGGCTGAAGTTCCCCTGACGGGGAAACAGCTCCCGGACCACCCTTTGTAGAAAAGGGGGGTCCAGCGTCTCCGTCGTCGGGGCCGTCTGAGGGCGCATTTTATTGCGCGCCCATCGGTATGGACGGCCCCACGGGTCCTTGTCCAGCCCCGCCAGCATGGCCTCCCTCGCCCTCTCCTTGGCCCTGCTGATGGCCAGCTGCACCGCCTTCCTGGCCTGTCGGTACGTCGCGTACAGCTGGCCATCAGCGCCGCCCTGGCTCGGCCGTCGCCTGTCCCTCGCATAGGCCCTGCGGGCCGCGGAGCATGCGGCGCGGAGGTCCGCGATCTCCTGGGTCCACCAGTATACTTGTCCCCGCCTCCGGGGTGGGCGTCCGCTCGCTCTGGGCATGGCTGCGTCGCACACGGCAGTTAGCGCCTCGCGCATGTGCGCAGCCATGCCATCCACCCCTGTCTCCCGGCGGGGAAAGCTCCACCGGCGGACGATCGCCGCCTCCGCGGCCAGCTCCGCATTAAACCGCGACAGGGCCCAACGCGGGAACTGGCTCGGCCACCGTTGAGTCGGGGCCGCCCTGCCCGAGGTGGAGACCTCGAACCTGATGTACCTGTGGTCCGACAGGGTCTCCACCTCTTCAACCACGCACCAGTCCCACACCTTGCTGGCGACAGCGGGCGTGGCGAACGAGACATCCACCACGGATCCCCCCCGCTGCCGCACGCAGGTGTGGGCTGTGCCCCTGTTGAGCAGGGTCAGCCCCGAAGCCAGGGCAAAGGCCTCCAGCTCCCGGCCCTTCGGAGTGGTGCTCGGGTTCCCCCACGCGACGGACTTCGCGTTGAGGTCCCCGAGCACCAGCACCTCGCGGGGCGCCACCCTCCCGATGGCGGCTCCGAGTCGGGTGAGAAACCGCTCGAAGTCCGCCAACGGTCGGTTTGGGGAGAAGTACGCGCTTACCAGCGCGTACTCCCCCCATGACGCCACCACGTAGCCAGGCCCCTTCTCTACTAGAGAGAAGGGGACCCCAGTGCCAGCCCTCACGACGATGGCGGCGGAGCCGCTTTCGTCCCCCAGCCAATGGGGTTGGCTTGGGACGAAGTAGGGCTCCGCCACAGCCGCCACGGCTATGTCCCACTCCGCCATAGACTGCAAGAGCAAGTCTTGCGCTCCGGCGGAGTGGTTCACATTCGCCTGTAAGACGCTGAGATGTCCGCTGTCCATTAATGAGACATCTCAACGTCCCTCGCGGCTGCCGTCTGGCGGCTGTCAGTCCTCTGGCCCTGGGGTGCTGGGGCCATTCTCCCTCTGACATGGGGGGGGTTGCAACTGCGCCCCCCCATGATGTGGTCCGCCGGCAGGCCCCGGTCCGTACAAATGGCGCAGCGGGGGGGAATGACCTCGCAGGCACCTGAGGTGTGCCCGGCCGCGCCGCAGCGGTAACAAAGGCCGCTCCGGTCTGCCGCCGATGGGCACAGCTGGCGCGTGTGCCCCAGCCCCATGCACCTGTAACAGCGCATGGGGCGCGCCTCGAGGAGCTGGGCACGCGCCGAGCTCCAGCCCACCAGCAGGCGACCGGCCTCCGTGATCCGCCTCGCGGCGTCAACCGGGCACGACACCAGGGCTGTAATTTCCCCCCTAGGGTTGGGGCGGATCGCCCCACAGACCTTCACGGCCTCAGCCGCGCAGCCCCCCGCCCTGACCACCGCCGCCACTAGCTTTTCGGGCGTGGCGGCGTCATCGAGGCCGACCACGCGGATGTCCGCGGTCTTCGTGGGGCGGTCCACCCGCACCGCGTCGGACAGCGCCACCCTCAATTTGGCCGCCAGCGCGTCGGCCTTCTCGGCGTTTTGGGAGCCCGTGATCTCCAGCATCCGGGCTCCTGTTGCCGTCTGGCGGGACCTAAGGCCAGCAATGCCCAATTCCTCGAGGCTGATGGCCTCCTCGGCCTTGGCCAGCACCTCCCTATACGTGAGGCCCTGACCCGCGGCCTCAGGTGCTAGCGTCAGCACCACCGCCGCCGACCGAGGGGCCACCAACTTGGGCACCTTCTTCTTGGCCTCCTGAGAAGGGGGCCCCGCCTTAGGTGCGGCCGGCCCCTGGGACAGCCCCTTGGCTGCCGGTGCCGCCGCCTTTTTACCCCGGCGCACCACCTCCGTCCATGTTTCGGCCGAGGTGGAGGGGGCGGGAGCCGCCTGGGCGGTTGGGGGCACCGACTGCGACCCCTGAGTCGCTGCCGTCCCCCGGGCCGCAGCCGAGGCCGCCTTTCCGGCCTTAGGCTTCCCCGCCCTCTCCACCGCTGCGGGTGCCGCCACGGGTGCCACCGCAGGGGCCGCCACGGGTGCCGCCGCGGGCGCCGACCTCCTCTTGTCCGCCGCTAGTGGCGGACGAGCCCTCTCCTGCGTGGAAACGAGCCCCGCTACCTTTCCCTCCACCATCCTCGCAAGAGGAGGGAGGAGGGCGGCCAGCAGGCGCTCCACGAGCTCGTCCCCCACTTCGGCCGGTGGGGGAGCCGCACAGGCCGCACCCGAACCAGCTTCCGAGCCAGCAGCCGCCATGGATGACTTGAGGGCCTCAAAGTCACGCTTATAGGCCTTCAGCTCCCCTCGCATGTGATTGAGCTGCTGGCTCAGGCGAGCGTTATCAGCGCTTAACCTGCGCATGGCCTCCGTCGTCTTTGTGTTGGCCATCTGGTCCGCCATCTCGGCAATGGTCGCCGCAAATCCCTTTATCCTGCTGGCGTAACCGCCCTTCAGGTTCGAGGATTTGCCCACCAATTCCAAGATGGCGGAGAGGCTCTCCCCCACTCTGGCCCTCATTGCCTGCATGTCCAGCGACTCGGGCTCCTGCTCCGAGTCCTGGACATCCCCGTCACAGTCCAGCACGGCCTGTGGCGCCTTAAAAAACGCCTTCTTCTCGAGGCCCCTCACGTACTCCTCGTCTCGGGCCTCCTCCTCCAACTCTTTGAGGGCCCTATTGGTCCTCGCTAGCCCAAATGAGTGCCCCGCGAGGCGCGCCTTCCCGCGTTTCGCCTTTAGGGCCCTCGACAACCCAGAAGACGTAAACGTGAGGCGCGCTTTCCCTCGCTTTGCCGTTGGCACCTTCGCCGTGGCGGGCATTTCATTCTCGGTGTCGGTTCCCGACACCGAGTCAAACACCACTGCCCCTCCGCCTCTCTTTCTCCCCCTGTCCACCTTCGAGGATGCTGGAGCATCCGAGTCCATGCTGATGGACCCCACTAACAGCCCGTTAGGATATAACTAACCTAAGTATGTACAGTTAATGTACACTTAGCCTAAATAATCCTAACTACCAACAATAACTACAATCTTAACACCTAGACAAACCCAACTCAAAAATAATAAACTACTAACCAAACCCAACACACTAAAGAAAACCTCAAGAATAAACAAAATAACACCCAAACCTCAACCTAACCTAACCTAACCTAACCTAACCTAACCTAACCTAACCTAACCTAACCTAACCTAACCTAACCTAACCTAACCTAACCTAACCTAACCTAACCTAACCTAACCTAACCTAACCTAACCGGGGCGCCACGCCAGATAACCTTCACGTGTACCCCTCCGCTTCCGTTCCCTCTGATTCCTTGTGAACCAGATGGAAGGGCAAGTGGTGGGGTCGGTGCGCCCTGAGCGTTAGTCAGTGACTTCTCCTTGTGGGATCTTGCTGGCTAACGGCGAATGATCTGGCCCGAGGGGTCGCGTGGGTTCCAATTCCTCTGTGAATCGGGACCCAGGCGACCAACCGAAGGAGGTCCGGCTAGGGGGGGGCGCAGTCGCGCCTCAAACTAGTCGGATAAGAGTGGCCGCGGGCGGAGGGTCGGGGGACCCGACGCCCACGATCGCGGCGGGCCGGAAGGCACCCTCGTGTGTTCCGAGGGTGCCTTCTCGCGCAAGGAGAGGGCCCGTGCGCTCGCTCTCCACCTTCTCTGCTTTCAGAGCAGTGCTGGAGAGCGAGCGACGGGCGACGCAGCGTCGCGCCGTCCTCCTCTTGCCTGTTGTATGGGCGACGGGTTGGGGGAGGGCGGCGCGAGGAAGCGGTTGGGGGCCGTTACGGCCCCCCAGAGGAGGGGCGGCGCTTGCGCCGCCGGGGAGCCAATCTGGCTCCCCACCAGTAGAGCCCCCTCGGGGGCGAGCTCTTGCCGGGTCACAGTGACTTAACCTCTGGCCTATCCTGTGGCCCGGTAGAGTAGCGGAGGAACACCGCGGGGTTTTAGGGGGTAGTCCAGCACTGAGCAGGCGGCTCGATAGTGCTGGGAGTCCACCACAAAGCCGCTCTGTTGTCCCCCGACAACGGAGCGGCGAAGTGCGCAAATGCATTTCCCCGCGTTAAAAAAAAAAAAAAAAAAAAAAAAACCTAACCTAACCGATAAAACAACTTTTGTTCAGTTTACCTCTCACCCACTTGTGTCGCACCTTCCTACAAGCGTCTCGCCTTCAGCTCCTTGTATCTGAAACAAAAATAAAAGTAGCTTCAATAGTTTTCTCTCAATTTAGCAAAAACACTTACAAATTTTCTAAATTCACTTTTTTCGGCCTTTTTCTTTTTTCTAAATCCGTCGGACCTCTTCCGCATCTACTACACTTCTCTTCGTGGGCCTCCCCCGCGTCGATTGACACCTCTTTTGTGCCGATACGACGAAATTTTTGTCTTTCTCCATACATACGTCTCTTAAAAAATCCACCTAAGCGGCGTGTATTTTCAGTACAACATAAAACAACTTTTGTTCAGTTTACCTCTCACCCACTTGTGTCGCACCTTCCTACAAGCGTCTCGCCTTCAGCTCCTTGTATCTGAAACAAAAATAAAAGTAGCTTCAATAGTTTTCTCTCAATTTAGCAAAAACACTTACAAATTTTCTAAATTCACTTTTTTCGGCCTTTTTCTTTAATTTCTTTTTCTAAATCCGTCGGACCTCTTCCGCATCTACTACACTTCTCTTCGTGGGCCTCCCCCGCGTCGATTGACACCTCTTTTGTGCCGATACGACGAAATTTTTGTCTTTCTCCATACATACGTCTCTTAAAAAATCCACCTAAGCGGCGTGTATTTTCAGTACAACATAAAACAACTTTTGTTCAGTTTACCTCTCACCCACTTGTGTCGCACCTTCCTACAAGCGTCTCGCCTTCAGCTCCTTGTATCTGAAACAAAAATAAAAGTAGCTTCAATAGTTTTCTCTCAATTTAGCAAAAACACTTACAAATTTTCTAAATTCACTTTTTTCGGCCTTTTTCTTTAATTTCTTTTTCTAAATCCGTCGGACCTCTTCCGCATCTACTACACTTCTCTTCGTGGGCCTCCCCCGCGTCGATTGACACCTCTTTTGTGCCGATACGACGAAATTTTTGTCTTTCTCCATACATACGTCTCTTAAAAAATCCACCTAAGCGGCGTGTATTTTCAGTACAACATAAAACAACTTTTGTTCAGTTTACCTCTCACCCACTTGTGTCGCACCTTCCTACAAGCGTCTCGCCTTCAGCTCCTTGTATCTGAAACAAAAATAAAAGTAGCTTCAATAGTTTTCTCTCAATTTAGCAAAAACACTTACAAATTTTCTAAATTCACTTTTTTCGGCCTTTTTCTTTAATTTCTTTTTCTAAATCCGTCGGACCTCTTCCGCATCTACTACACTTCTCTTCGTGGGCCTCCCCCGCGTCGATTGACACCTCTTTTGTGCCGATACGACGAAATTTTTGTCTTTCTCCATACATACGTCTCTTAAAAAATCCACCTAAGCGGCGTGTATTTTCAGTACAACATAAAACAACTTTTGTTCAGTTTACCTCTCACCCACTTGTGTCGCACCTTCCTACAAGCGTCTCGCCTTCAGCTCCTTGTATCTGAAACAAAAATAAAAGTAGCTTCAATAGTTTTCTCTCAATTTAGCAAAAACACTTACAAATTTTCTAAATTCACTTTTTTCGGCCTTTTTCTTTAATTTCTTTTTCTAAATCCGTCGGACCTCTTCCGCATCTACTACACTTCTCTTCGTGGGCCTCCCCCGCGTCGATTGACACCTCTTTTGTGCCGATACGACGAAATTTTTGTCTTTCTCCATACATACGTCTCTTAAAAAATCCACCTAAGCGGCGTGTATTTTCAGTACAACATAAAACAACTTTTGTTCAGTTTACCTCTCACCCACTTGTGTCGCACCTTCCTACAAGCGTCTCGCCTTCAGCTCCTTGTATCTGAAACAAAAATAAAAGTAGCTTCAATAGTTTTCTCTCAATTTAGCAAAAACACTTACAAATTTTCTAAATTCACTTTTTTCGGCCTTTTTCTTTAATTTCTTTTTCTAAATCCGTCGGACCTCTTCCGCATCTACTACACTTCTCTTCGTGGGCCTCCCCCGCGTCGATTGACACCTCTTTTGTGCCGATACGACGAAATTTTTGTCTTTCTCCATACATACGTCTCTTAAAAAATCCACCTAAGCGGCGTGTATTTTCAGTACAACATAAAACAACTTTTGTTCAGTTTACCTCTCACCCACTTGTGTCGCACCTTCCTACAAGCGTCTCGCCTTCAGCTCCTTGTATCTGAAACAAAAATAAAAGTAGCTTCAATAGTTTTCTCTCAATTTAGCAAAAACACTTACAAATTTTCTAAATTCACTTTTTTCGGCCTTTTTCTTTAATTTCTTTTTCTAAATCCGTCGGACCTCTTCCGCATCTACTACACTTCTCTTCGTGGGCCTCCCCCGCGTCGATTGACACCTCTTTTGTGCCGATACGACGAAATTTTTGTCTTTCTCCATACATACGTCTCTTAAAAAATCCACCTAAGCGGCGTGTATTTTCAGTACAACATAAAACAACTTTTGTTCAGTTTACCTCTCACCCACTTGTGTCGCACCTTCCTACAAGCGTCTCGCCTTCAGCTCCTTGTATCTGAAACAAAAATAAAAGTAGCTTCAATAGTTTTCTCTCAATTTAGCAAAAACACTTACAAATTTTCTAAATTCACTTTTTTCGGCCTTTTTCTTTAATTTCTTTTTCTAAATCCGTCGGACCTCTTCCGCATCTACTACACTTCTCTTCGTGGGCCTCCCCCGCGTCGATTGACACCTCTTTTGTGCCGATCAGACGAAATTTTTGTCTTTCTCCATACATACGTCTCGTAAAAAATCCACCTAAGCGGCGTGTATTTTCAGTACAACATAAAACAACTTTTGTTCAGTTTACCTCTCACCCACTTGTGTCGCACCTTCCTACAAGCGTCTCGCCTTCAGCTCCTTGTATCTGAAACAAAAATAAAAGTAGCTTCAATAGTTTTCTCTCAATTTAGCAAAAACACTTACAAATTTTCTAAATTCACTTTTTTCGGCCTTTTTATTTAATTTCTTTTTCTAAATCCGTCGGACCTCTTCCGCATCTACTACACTTCTCTTCGTGGGCCTCCCCCGATTTTTGCCGCCACCCACCCCGCCGCCCCGCCCCACCCCACCGACCCTTTGTCGATACCCTTGGGTCATTGACTTTTCTGGGGAATTAATTTTACATTTTTTAGCGTTTCTGGCCACAACTTTAGAATGTTAAGAACGCCGCTTGGGCTGACGCCCCACTCCCACACCGGCGACGATCCGGACTCGTCTGGTTCTATGCCCCCGCTCCGTTACGGCAGCCAAGCCGCCACTCCCATTGCTACGGTCGCCACTCCAGCCGCTAAGCCCGCTAAGCCCGCTAAACCCGTCCCGCAACAGTTGGGCTATTTTGAGGACCCGGAGAGTGAGATCTTCTCCCTCTTTGAGGTTATCCGAGAAGCCGTGGGCCGCTCGGGTAACCTCAAGAGAGGGATCAAGGCCGATATCCTCACAAGCGTGGACAGGATTGAACACCTACTTACTCTTTCGCCCCTGCCATCTGCTCCCCCTGCCCCTCCTGCCCCCCCTGCTGACACCGAAGAGCTCAAGGCAACCATTCGAGAGTGCATCCGTGAGGAGATGAGGGCGATCACGGTGCCTGCGCCGACCGCTCAGGCGCCTCTGCCAACTCCTACTCCGTCTCCTCCGGGTCAGTCCTCCTACGCCAAGGTTGCCGCAACTCCCTCCATCCCGCTCCGCCCACCTCCTTATAAACCATCAATCATAGTCTCTGCAAAGAATTCCGCAACCACCTCCGAGACTCTTACTGCATGGCAGAAGAGCATCACTTTCACAGACACAAACTTTTCCCCCCTTAGCGTCAAGCCCATCTCCAAAAACAAACTCCGGGTAGAATTTGACAGAACGGAGCACATGGAAACTACCCTAAATAAAATAAGCCCATCTTCTACTATCGAGGCGGAGCCATCGAAAAAGTTGCAGCCCATGGTAATAATCAAGGGTATTCCCGACTCAATTTCCCCCGAGACTCTAACCACCATTCTGCGCAGTCAAAACGACGCAATTAAAAACAACGGGCCTGAGGAACTCCAGCTTAAGTTCAAACGCGGAAACAGGAACCCGAAACTGTACAATGCGGCCTACACCACCAACCCTGCTCTTTGGCGGTCCATTACTGATGTTGGCAAACTCAATGTGGACCACCAAAGGGTCCACGTCGAAACGTACATACCGGTCTTACAATGCTACCGCTGCCTCCAGTATGGCCACACCAAGAAGTGGTGCAAAGAAACAACCTCTTCAAAAGCGTCCCAGGCACCCACAACGCATCAGACAGATACACGGTCCTACAAGCCAACCTGCAGAAGAAACAATTGGCAACAAACGAGCTGATGGTAGAGTCCACTAAAAGGAAAGCGGCCTTCGCATTGCTCCAGGAGCCGTACGTAGGTAGAGCAGGAAGGATGAAGGGTTACAGAGGGGCGAGGATTTATCAGAGCGCGGAACAGGGCGATGGCATGGTCAAAGCGGCAATAGCCGTCTTTGACCACGACTTAGATGTCATACCGCACCCGGAGCTTACCACGAACAACATCGCAGTGGTAAAGATTCGCAATAAAACCTGGGAAATCGTCGCCGTCTCTATTTACTTTGAGCCTGACAAACCGATTGAGCCCTATTTGGAGCGACTCAAGGAAATCGAAGAAAAAGTGGAAACCAGAAAGCTCATAGTAGGGGGTGACACAAACGCGAAGAATACATGGTGGGGCAGCCAAATAGTTGATCACAGGGGAGAAGAAATGCATGGAGCCCTGGAGGAGATGAATCTACAGGTGCTGAATAATGGTGACACTCCGACATTCAGCACCGTGAGAGGAGGGAAGACCTACAGCAGCCATGTCGATATAACAGCGTGCTCAGCAGATTTGCTCAATCTGATAGAGGACTGGAGAGTGCTAGATGATCTGACTAGCTCCGACCACAACGGGATAATCTTCAAGATCAGGCTTACGAAGGCAATGGGCATGAACGTCAAAAGAACCACCAGACTCTTCAACACAAAAAAGGCCAACTGGATAAAATTTCACGAGAAGCTGGACAAAATGATGGAAGAAGACAATATGACGAAGCTAGAAATAGAAAAAGTTGGCCGAAAGCAGGAGCTAGACAAGCTGGTCGAGAAGCTCACAAGCATTATAAGTAGAGCCTGTACGGACGTACTACCGAAAAAGAAAATAGGTGAAAAACTTACCTTACCGTGGTGGTCCGAAGAACTCGCGAAGCTGAAGAAGGCGATGATCACGAAGAAACGTCGAATCAGATGTGCAGCACCGGTCCGAAGAGCAAAAGTCGTCGACGAGTACCTGAAATCAAAAGAAACATATGAAAAGGAAGCAAAAAATTCACAGATAGAAAGCTGGAAGGACTTCTGCGGAAAACAGGACAGGGAAGGGCTATGGGAAGGTATCTACAGAGTTATAGGGAGGACTACGGATCGACAGGAGGATCTGCCACTTATAAGCGATGGGAAACATATCGATCTAAAAGACTCCGCAAAATTGCTGGCAGAAACATTTTACCCTGAGGACACGGAAGCTACGGATAACTCAGACCACCAGCAAACTCGGAAAGCGGCTGACATGTTAAATGGTCCGGACCATGATGATCAGTATGACCCGCCGTTTACATTGGCAGAGCTCAGAGATGCAGTGGAAAGTTTTAATCCGAAAAAAGCCCCTGGAGAGGATGGATTTACAGCCGATATCTGCAGCCAAATCATCCGAAAAAACCCGGACCGATTCCTATCACTGGTCAACAAATGCCTTATGCTAGAATATTTCCCCGTTATCTGGAAGAAAGCGGTAGTAGTAGTATTAAGGAAACCGGGAAAAGATAATTACGTGAATCCTAAATCGTATCGACCCATAGGATTGTTGCCAGTGATGGGAAAAATCCTGGAAAAGATGATTGTTAGAAGGCTGAAGTGGCATATTCTGCCGAACATAAGCAGACGCCAGTATGGATTCATGCCCCAAAAGAGTACCGAAGACTCCCTCTATGACCTGACACAGTATATACGTGATAAAATGAACAATAAAAAACTAGTGACGATCGTATCATTGGACATAGAGGGAGCCTTTGATAACGCTTGGTGGCCTGCAATTAGAGTCCGGCTGGCAGAAGAACGTTGTCCGGTAAATATAAGGAGAATTATAGATAGTTACCTACAAGACAGGGAAGTGGCAGTAAGGTACGGGGGAGAGGAATGCACGAGGAGCACAAATAAAGGCTGCGTGCAAGGGTCCATCGGGGGACCGATTCTTTGGAATCTTCTCCTGAATCCGTTATTAACAGGCTTAGAGCAGCGAGGTGACTACTGTCAAGCATTTGCCGATGACGTTGTCTTGGTATTTGATGGCGACACAGCTCTAGAAGTCCAAATACAGGCCAATGCCGCCCTCACCTTCGTGCGGGAGTGGGGTGTCAGAAACAAATTGAACTTTGGTCCACAAAAGACTAAGGCGATGATCATGACCAAAAAGTTGAAGTATGACACTCCGCACCTGACGATGGGCGGGGTCGACATTGGCATGTCAAAAGAGATAAAAATCCTTGGGCTTACAATTGACCAAAAGCTGACCTTCAATACCCACGTTGCTGACGTATGTAAGAAGGCGCTAAACATATACAAGCAGCTATCTCGTGCCGCTAGAGTTAGTTGGGGCTTGCATCCAGAAGTCGTACGACTGATTTACACGGCTACAGTTGAGCCTGTAATCTTGTATGCGGCAAGCGCCTGGGCCCAAGCTGCCGGAAAACTGGGAGTACAAAGGCAGCTCAACGCCGTGCAAAGAGGCTTCGCTCAGAAGCTAACCCGAGCATACCGGACCGTTTCGCTGAACTCAGCCCTCGTGCTGGCCGGGATGTTGCCACTCGACCTTAGAGTACAGGAGGCAGCGGCGCTGTATGAGGCCAGGCGAGGGATATCACGACCAGCACTGAGGGACGCAGAGGCGGAGAGAGCGACCCCGTTCATCGAAACCCCTCACCCAGCCGAACATACGTGCCTGGAGTTCGTATGCCTGGTGGACCAGGAGCATCTAGATGCTCATAGCAAATTTGAGGTTTGCATATTTACAGATGGGAGCAAGATTGGGGGTCGAGTCGGGGCCGCGCTATCTCTTTGGAGTGGCGGGGCCGAGACGAAAGCCCTCAAGCTTGCTCTTTCAGACTACTGTACGGTCTACCAGGCCGAGCTGCTGGCGATATGCGTGGCAACCAGGGAGATTCGGAAGCACAAGGCCTCATCGTTCGGCATATTCAGCGACTCGATGGCGGCCCTCCAAACCGTCCAGAACTACGGCTGTCTCCATCCCCTGGCAGTGGAAACTAGAGATAACATAACATCCGCATCTCACCAGAACAAAGCTGTGTCTTTGTTCTGGATAAAAGCCCACGCAGGACTGATGGGGAATGAGAGAGCCGACTTCTTGGCAAAGGAGGCCGCCACGAAGTCGAAGAAGGTGCCGGATTATGACCTGTGTCCGGTTTCATTCGTCAAGCGTAGCATTCGTACGGCGACGCTTGACGAATGGAACCAAAGATACACTCAGGGCGAAACTGCCTCAATAACGAAGTTGTTTTTCCCGGATGCGGTGGCGGCGTACAGGATTTTTAGGAGTTTCGAGACAACGGGAGTCAAAACGCAGATTATGACGGGGCACGGTGGGTTCTCAGAATACTTGAACCGCTTCAAGTGTAAGGGGAACCCATCGTGCATCTGTGACGCGGAATGTACTGAGACAGTCCCGCACCTGCTATTTGACTGCCCTGTGTACGCAAGGGAGCGCTTTGAAGTTGAACAGAAACTAGACGTACAGTTGACCCGCGAAAATGTTAAAAATATTATGACGAGCAAGGGCTTGAATGAATTTTTAGACTATTGCGTAAAAATTGCAGAGAATGTAATAAAAAGAAACAAAACGGTGTAAACATATGTTGGCATAATATAGTGAATTATATTAGGGTGCAACATAACGTAATTGCGTATAACTAAGAAAATGTAAAAACGCTAGAGTATGAGAATTCAATTGAGAAATGAGAACCTTAAGAGAAACTGTAAAAATAAAAAAGTAGATAAGTATAGATATAAGACGATAGAGATATAGCAAATGGGAGTCATACCCATAAGGTAGTGAAAGAAGAAGAATGAAAGAAAGAACCAGCGTGAAGAATAAAATACAACAAGCATAAAAAGAATGAACTTGAAAGAATGAACTATAGCCTAACAAAGACTCCGATAATGTTGGAGGCAGAAAAAGTAAAAAAAAAAAAAAAAAAAAAAAAAAAAAAAAAAAAAAAAAACCTAACCTAACCTAACCTAACCTAACCTAACCTAACCTAACCTAACCTAACCTAACCTAACCTAACCTAACCTAACCTAACCTAACCTAACCTAACCTAACCTAACCTAACCTAACCTTTTTTTTTTTTTTTTTTTTTTACGGGGTGAAATGCAGTTACGCACCGTGACACCGCCCCCTGAGGGAGGGTGGCGGCCGTGTGTCAGGCTCGCCCACCGAGTGTGGGCATACTGACTAAAACACCCCGGGAGCCGTCCTGTCGCTTGTGCAATGGGGCGCCGCTGGATCTCGCAAGTGGTGTGACCACAACGCGAATGCGACAGCGGCGCCCCGGCGACGTCGGCCCGACCGAAGCCGGGCCCCTTCCCTGGAGGAGGGGTGTGGGCCCCACACCCCCCCCTCCCGCCACGTGTCAGACGGCAGGTCCCTCAACCTGCCGTCTGTGGCCCTCGCTACACCGGCGGCATGAGGTGCGCGTATCGCCTCCTACGCGCGCCGGTGCGTCTCCGACGGAGCGGCGCGGACCGAGGATCATCCTCCCGCAGCCGCTCCTCAGCCTCCTTCAGACCCATGACCTGGTGGCAGAAGTGGGCCATCGCCTTCCACGCTCTCTCCCTGCGGAGCATGATGGGGATCATACTCGGCAGGGAGAGACCGTCCTCGAAGTGCTGCGCCAGAATATGGCGCTGTGGACCCCAGGCCGCACACTCCTCGAGGGTGTGCTCCGCCGTGTCCGCTGGAGCGTCGCATTCGCGGCACTCCGGCGTCTCCTCCCTCCCGATGCGGTGCAGGTACTTGCCGAAGCACCCATGCCCGGTTAGCACCTGCACCATCCGGAAGGTGAGGGGCCTGCGTTTGCGACGCATCCAGCGCTCGAGGACCGGCTTCACGGCCCGTATGGTCCACCCGCCATATTGGGCCACCCCGAGGTCTTCGGCCCACCTCTCCACCAGGTCATCCTTCGCTTCGCGGCGCTCGCGGCGCACCTCCCTTGGGGCCGGGTTCTCGCCCTGTGCCCTCTTGTCCGCGACAAACTGGTACACCCGGGCGAGAACCTCGGCCTCGCGCTCCCAGGGAGGGTCCGCGGCCAGGAGCGTGGCTGCCGCCCATGACACCGTACGGTATCCTCTGATGGCCCTCTGTGCTATTACCCTCTGCGGTCTCCGGAGGAGGGCCTTGTTGGCGGCACAGAGGGCATCCGCCCACACCGGGGCACCGTACAGTGCCATGCTACGGACAATTCCCGACATAAGCCGTCGGCTCCTGGCGTTGGGCCCTCCCTTGTTCGGGAGGAGCTGCCCGAGGGCTGCGGCCGCTCTCACCAGTCTCGGCCCCAACTCCTTGAAGTGGGGGCCGAAACCCCAGCGCCCGTCCAAAATGAGGCCCAAATAAACCTAACCTAACCTAACCTAACCTAATCCTGAAAAAATCTCTTAAAATCCTTAAAATCTATATTATTATAAAATGTAAACATTATATATAATTATATAAATACATATATATACACACTACAAAATTAATAACAATTTAACAATCTTAATCGTTTCCAATTACTTGATCCCCTTACAACTTATCAAACTTTAACCAAATAACTAATCATTAACTAAATACAATAAATATTAATAAACTTAATAATGCACTTTATATTATATATATGTATAATGTAAAAGATGCTGTAAACATGATAACTGCCAAAATCTCCCTGTAAATACTCTACTTAACAACAAAAACTCCAAATCCCAAATCCCTTTTTAATAAAATCAATTCTAATACGCACTTTGTACAAAGTTGCACAAAATCAAAATTATAATCTGTAACACTCTGTCATAACCCCCCAATATAATCACTCTGTGTGCTCGCGGAGTATTCCATTAGCACTGCGAGCACACAAGGAACCTCAACTTCTTTTAAAAAAAAAAAAAAAAACCTAACCTAACCTAACCTAACCTTTTTTTTTTTTTTTTTTTTTTTTGTTAACGGGGGGGAAATCTTCCAAAGATACCCGGCTTCCTGGGGGGAAAGCCGGGTTATGTGGGATTTTTACCCACTAAAACCCCCCCGGTGGCCCTCTCCGTGCGCTTATTAGGGGGCTCCGGGATCTCAATGAACGCTCCGGAACCCCCACGCACTGTGCCTTTCGGCACCCGTCTCGCGTCAGGCTAGAGCCCGAGAAGCCTCTTTTACGGCGGCGTGTGGCCACCACACGCCGCCGCCGTCGTGGGGTCGCTTGAAACGGTGGTCTGAGCCCCCACTCTCGCCACCCGCGACCCCGATCTCCTTTTAGTCGCCTCTTACGACAGGCAGGAGATACCGTAGCCCTATTCTAAGCCCGGAACTACAGGGCTTGGCCCCCTTTTAGTCGACTCCTACGACAGGCAGGGGATACCGTAGTCTAATTCTAAGCCCAGAACTACAGGGCATTGGGGCCAGGGCGGGGCCGGTTAGCGCCGCCTCTACGCCTCCGCCTCCTTGCGGGGTCGGCCCTCTCCCTCTCACGTTCAGCTTCCTCCTTCTGGGACATTACCGTCTCACAGAAGGAGGCTACTGCATCCCATTGGGGTTTGCCCTGCACCATGGCCGCTACCACAGAGGGCAGCCGGAGGTCTTCCCCGATCGCTGCAACGAGGTCTCGTCGCAGCGATTGCCACGCGGGGCAGACCTCCAAAGTGTGCTGGGCGTCGTCTAGGGCAGAGCTGCAGTGGTGGCAGGCTGCTGACTCTTCTCTGCCAATTCTGTTCAGGTACCCACCGAAACACCCGTGTCCGGTGAGTACCTGGGTCATCCGGTAGGTAATTTGGCCACCTGAACGGCTCATCCACTCTTGGAAAACCGGCAGGACTGCCCCCACGACCCTCTGGCGCTGACTGGCTGGCTCTTGCAGTCGCACCTCCCACTGTTCAAGCGCATTTTCGTGCGCCTCTTGCCGCATCAGGGTAACAGCCCGAGGGGGCAAGTCCTGCCCGTCCTCACGCATGCGGCGAAGCTCGCCGTAAACAGTTGCGTCCATTGACGCCAAGATGTCCAGGGGGGGAAACCTCGCCAGGAGACCTGCCGCCTCGTGGGAGATCGTGCAGTATCCGCGCGCTACCCTTATGGCCAGCCGGCGCTGCACGCTCAGCAGCTTTGCTCTGCATGCGCGATTGCCGGCCAGCTCATCCGCCCAAATTGGCGCGCCATATAGGGCCATGGACCGCACGACCCCCGAGTAGAGCCGCCGAACACTCTCCCGCGGTCCACCCAGATTAGGCAGGATTCGGTGCAGGGCACCCGCTACCTTCTCGATCCGGGGGACCAGGCGTTCGAAGTGCTCGACGAACTTCCAGCGGCTGTCTAGAATGATGCCGAGGTATTTCATATATTTCCCCACCTGGACAGCGGCTTCATCCACTTGAACCGTAGAGCTTGGTGGTTCCAGTCTCTTAGGGAGGCCGTGAAACCAGAGCGCTTCGGTCTTATGTGCGGCGATTTGTAGTCCCAGCGCTCGGATTCCGCGGACCACGCACGCGACACCGTACTCGGCCAGAAGGGTTGCCCGCTCAAAGTTGTCTCCCTCAGCTAAAATCAGTGTGTCGTCCGCGTAGCACACAACTCGAACCCCGACGGGGAGAGTGATTCGCAGCACCACGTCGTACGCGAGGTTCCACAGGAGAGGCCCAAGAACCGACCCCTGTGGGACCCCGCAGTACGTTTCTCTGCTATGCGAAGCCCCGTCGCGGCCCAAGTATTGTATGCTGCGATCGCGAAGATAGTCACCGACAACGCTCTTCAAACTTTCGGGCAAGTTATGATAGATCAGGGCCTCTCTAATCGCCCTCCAGGGCAAGGAGTTGAAGGCATTTACGATGTCCAGACTAATCGCTAGCACCACCTTGCCCTGGGAGACCGCTTCTTGTGCGATGGAGCGTACGCGAAGGATGGCGTCTACTGTGGAGCGTCCATGTCGAAAGCCAAATTGGCAGTCCGACAGGTCTGGACCGACGCTCCACAAATGAAGGTTTATGCGCTCCGCAACTATTCGCTCGAGAAGCTTGCCCGCTTCGTCCAGCAAGCAAATTGGACGGTATGCCGATGGCGAGTCCACTGGTCTGCCTTCTTTTTTAAGGAGCACCAGACGCGCCCGCTTCCACTCCGACGGGAAATTGCCAGATTTTAGGCAGCCACTGAGGTGGACCTGGAAACGCTCGCCGAGGACGCCAAGGGCAAGCACCCAGGCACGACCCGGGATTCCGTCAGGGCCTGGGGCTGTATTACGAACCGCTAGGCGCCTCACTGCCCGCTGCATCTCCTCCCTCCCGACATCCACATTCTCATCCTGGAGAGGCGGCCTTGTCACCGTGTCCGGTGCACTTTGCGGGCTATCTACCGCGTGTGGAAAGAGGGTGTCTACAACATTCCTCACGAGGCTAGGCTCAAGAGTCTCCGTCAACGGAGGAACCCACGGTCTGAGCTTGTCCAGTACCATTTTGTACGGACGCCCCCATGGGTCCTCGTTGAGACTATCTACGAGCTCGTAGTAAGCCTTCTCCTTCGCATCTGCAACAGCCGTTTGGAATGTTGTAGTGGCCTCCCGATACACGGCGTACGCTGCCAGCCTCTCCTCGGAAGAAGCTCGACGCCGCCTGCGGGTCCGCAAATACGCCCTTCTGGCCGCCAAACATGTCGACCGGAGAACCGCGAGGTCATTGGACCACCAGTAAGTGGCGGTGCGCTCAGTCCGTCTAACTCGAGGCATCGCAGCGTCGCAGATCTGGGTCATCCGCTCCCGGAACCATGCTGTTTCCGCCTCCGCGTCGGCAGTATCCGGTGTCTCCACCCATGCTGCGGTGTTCGCGGCGGCCATGAGCAGGTCCCGGTCCAGCTTCTTTAATGCCCATCGCTTTGGTGGCGCGACACCTCGGCTCTGTGACTCGTGGCTGTGGCGCACCGCCACATCCATGAGGATATAGTTGTGGTCCGAAAGGGTCAACAACTCTTCCGCGACTCGCCAGCCCGACACCAAGCCTATTGCCGACGGAGACGCCCAGGACAAGTCCACAATGGACTCCCCCTGCCATCGCACGCATGTGCTAACCGACCCCCGGTTTAAGAGACCAAGGTTTAGGCACGCCGCCCAATCAAGGATGGCCTCCCCCCTGGGCTCGTCCCGGGGACCACCCCATGCACATGCGTGGGCGTTAAAATCTCCGAGGACAAGAACCGGGCGAGGCTGACAGCGGCGGACACATGCTGCGAGCTGGTCCAGGTACACCTCGTACACCGCCAAGCTGACGTTGGGCGAGACGTAGCACCCAACGACTGCTACTGGGCCCCACTGGACGGCCACAAAGCCCGGGCCCTTTTCTAGCAAGGTGCATGGCGGTCCTTCCAGCCCTCCTGACCAGTATACCGCAACCGAGCCATTGTCATCGCCGAACCAGCGGGGATGAGCAGCCACCCTGTAGGGCTCCGCAACAACAGCCAGGGCAATCTTATGCTCCGCTAGGGTCTGCAGTAACAGGTCCTGCGCCCTGCGGCAGTGATTAAGATTGCCCTGGAGGATCTTAAGTAGGATCCTGAATGTGAGGCCTTATTCCCTCTGGCTGCGGGCTAGGGCCCGGCTGATTCGACGAGGACGAATCTACGGCTGCGGTTTCGGACATAGGAGCTTGGGCCTGCTTCC
Organism: Yponomeuta plumbellus; assembly: GCA_947310845.1. NCBI lineage: Eukaryota > Metazoa > Arthropoda > Insecta > Lepidoptera > Yponomeutidae > Yponomeuta > Yponomeuta plumbellus. The sequence goes on along the minus strand of OX371193.1, from coordinate 26,024,306 downwards.
CTCGCTTCTTCTTCCCTTTCTTGGCGGCGGTGCACTGCTGCCCAATTTTATGATCGGACTGCAGCCCACGATCAGCGCAGATCGAGCACTTGGGTGGAGCCGAGCATGTAGCGGCCTTGTGGCCAGGCTCCCCGCAGTTGAAGCAGTCATTGCTCCGGTCAGATGTGCTTTTGCATGCATGCCGCACGTGCCCGGTCTCCAGGCACCGAAAGCACTTGACGGGCTTCTCAGGCAGGTACTTCACGCGGGCCGCCGACCAGTCGCTAATGCGCAATCTGGGTTCCGCCATAATCTTCCGTACAGCTCTAAGTGGGCAGCGAACCCAGGCCGTACCCAGCCGGCCCCCGCTTGCTCGTATGTCGCCGACTTTGATATCGTCGGCGTTACAGTCACCCGCAGCAGCAACTGCAGCCGCCACTTCGGCAGGGGTGATCGAATCGTCCAGGTCACTGACCCTGATTTCGCCAGTCTTTTCCGGGCGTACCACCCTGACGGGAAATTCTGCGAGGGCTTCTTTGAGGCATCTTGCCAGCTTATCGGCCTTGCCGGAGCTTTCAGCGCCTGTAACTTCCAGCAGGATGCCCCCATTTCTGCCCTTCCTCTGGCGTACGTCGGCAATGCCACACTCGCTCAATTTGACTCTCGCTTTGGCAGTGGCCATCACCTGCGCGTACGTAGCCTCTGAGCCTTGTGCGAGGGTCAGCATGACTGCCGCGGAATTCGGCGGCTTTGGGAGCTTCAGCTTCGGCAGTGCCTTCTGTTTCGGCGGTTTTGACGTCGCCTTGCTCTTCGCTCCTTTGCCAGACTTTGCCTTCCTTCCTGCAACCTCAGCCCAAGTTGCACGTTGTGGCCTTTCCGCTTGTGCTACGGGGGCCGCTGGCACCGGGGGCAAAGGCTCCACTGGAGGTGGTAACGTTCCAGTCTTCCCTTTCTTCTGCCTTTTGGCTTTCCCCTTAGCACCCTTTTCTGGGACCGCCTTACTTGGTGTCGCTGGATGATCAACACCTTTAGCTGGACTTGTTGTGGCCTGCTTTACACCTAGTGGAGGGCGTAACGCCCGGTCTGGGAAGAGCTCCGCCTTGAAAGATGCGAGTTTCAACTCAATCAACGCCCCGACCTGCTCCAAGAAGGAGCCCTGGGGCTGATGACTCGCAGTGCTCTGAGGTAAGACGGCAGGAATATTCGGCCTCTCGCCGTCTTTTCGCCTTATGTCCTTCACCTCCGCGGACAGGGTGGACACCTGAGTTCGTAGAGCAGCCAGTTGCGAGCGCAAGGAGGCGTTCTCGCTCTCAAGTCGCTGTACTCGCTCTGGGTCTCCAGTCCGCTGTGCCATCTCCTCCACAGCAGCCCTGGCGGTTCTCGCAGCAACACGTAGTTCCCGCACAAGGAAGCCCTTCAAGTTGGTCGATTTCGCCGCTATCGACTCGACCACCGTCATTTTCTCGCTGACTTGGGCACCTAGGTCCGCGGTGGGTTGATTTCTCATCTGGTCAGCGAGATCATTGGGCGCGGGAAGGCTCAGGGACGTGCGTGTGACAGGTGGAGGCTGTGTCAAGTCCACACTTTCATCCAGTGGTGGCCGCTTACCCCTGACCTTCTTCACAACGCCGCTAGCTGGGAATGCGGTGTCGCGCTTCCTCTTTCTTGCAGAACCGGTCGACCATTGTGAGGACTGCGAGCAGTCGGAGTCATAGTCCGTGAGTCTCTCTAGCTCTACGACGGCGGGAACGGCAAAACAACTCGCGATGAGGCGCTGCTTTTCCGTGACCGCCACGTCTTCCTCCTGTTCCTTCTCCTTTCCTCTCTCCTTCTTTTCCTCTTCCTTCTCCTTCTCCTTCTCCGTCTCATGACCTTGTAGGTCTAGTGCTGCGACCTTGTCGCTTCTGTCGTCACCAGTGACGCCGGAAGCGGCAAAACTGCCCGCAGCAGGTGTTGACTCACTTGAGGCGCTAGACCCCAAGGAGAGGAAGTCGTTTTTGGCCTCCCCAGAGTACGGGGGCCAGCCCGGCACCGAAGTGGCACCGGGGAGGGATTCTCCTGCTAGGCAGGTACCCTCCTGGGGTAATCTTTTTCTATTAACTGACTTCATGTTTTCTTTAATAGTTTTAATAGCATTTCGGCTCCATCTGAACGAGGGTGTGGGAAGTTACACACGCCGCTTTCCCAACACGACGTGGGTGCCATTTTAGGGGCTAGAACCCAGGGCCAGCACTAAGCCTGCAGGTTTGGCCGCTAGTGACTGATGCACTCCCCAGCCGCTCTTGCGAGCACCCCGACGCCACGTGCCTCAGCGCCGAGGATTGAGGATTTTTTAGAGAGGTTGTCTCCTCGCAGCCCAAAGGCCCCCAGTCCCGCTCAGTGTGGGATTCCGGTATGCCGACGGTGGCCGAAGCCTGCCCGGTAGCTGCGCAAGCGCATATACCGAGCCCGCCATCGCGGAGCCCTCAGTGGACCCCGCCGGACCTCCAGCAGCAGACTGTCACTACAGGTCCCCCCTCCTGGTTTTGGTCCGCGCCGGCCCAAGCCGGTACCCCCCCATATCTGGGGGGGCGTGCCCCTATCCGCCACCCGGGGGACGCGTCCGATGGAAGATCCAGAAACTCCACACGGAAACCTAACCTAACCTAACCTAACCTAACCTAACCTAACCTAACCTAACCTAACCTAACCTAACCTAACCTAACCGATTGTTACAGTTGTCTCCCTTGACATAGAGGGAGCCTTCGACAACGCGTGGTGGCCCGCTATACGCTGTCGACTGGCGGAGACGGGATGTCCCGTCAACATCAGACGCTTGGTGGATGGATACCTCTTAAATAGAATAGTGAGAGTCAGATACGCGGGAGCTGAGAGTCACAAAGCTACCACCAAAGGATGCGTACAGGGATCAATAGTGGGCCCAACTTTTTGGAATCTGCTTCTGGACCCACTCCTGAAGGACCTAGAGGACAAGGGACACTACTGCCAGGCATTCGCAGATGACGTAGTATTGATTTTCTCGGGTGACACAGCGACGGATATCCAGGGAAGGGCCAATGCCGCCCTCGCGCATGTTCAGGGGTGGGGAGTAAGAAACAAACTAAATTTTGCACCGCAAAAAACGAAGGCAATGGTGATAACTAATAAAATAAAGTACGACTCCCCGCGTCTGAACATGGGCGGGATAGGCATTGGGCTTTCCCGTGAGATAAAGATCCTGGGGGTAACAGTGGACGACAAACTGACATTTAGCACTCATGTGTCAAACGTATGCCGTAAGGCTCTCGGCCTATATAAACAACTTGCGAAGGCGGCAAAAATCCACTGGGGATTGGAACCCGAAGTAATCAGGTCAATCTATACGGCAGTGGTGGAGCCCGTGATTATGTACGCGGCCAGTGTATGGGCACCAGCTACCAATAAACTAGGCATCAGAAAACAACTGGATGCGGTGCAACGTGGGTTCCTGCAAAAGCTGGTCAGGGCATACAGGACCGTCTCACTGAACTCGGCCCTACTGCTCTCGGGTATGCTTCCGCTGGACATCAGAGTGCGGGAAGCAGCCTCTCTTTACTGTGCAAAGAGAGGTTACTCCCAACAAGCAGTAGGCGACCGGGACATAGAGAGACCGGTCCCTTTCCTTGACTTGCCTCATCCCGCGCAGCAAGCGAAGCTGCAATTTGTATGCCTGGTGGACCGTGCACAAATGGAAGAGCATGAAAGTGATGGGATAAAAATATTTACAGATGGGAGTAAAATAGAGGGCAAGGTGGGAGCCGCAGTCTCCATCTGGGTAAATAACGAAGAAACCAGAACCAAAAAACTAAAGCTCGACCATTGCTGCACGGTCTACCAGGCGGAATTGCTGGCTCTACTTGAAGCCACGAAGCAGGCCCTCCTAATCGCAAAGCACAGCTGCAGCATATACTGCGACTCGAGATCTGCACTCGAAGCAGTGGCGAATGGCGTTTCCCTCCATCCCCTAGCAGTACAAGTTAGAGCCAACATTGCTCAATTATCCAAGCAAGGCAAAATAACTAAGTTATTTTGGATAAAAGCTCACGCGGGGCTGGAGGGAAACGAAAGGGCGGATGTGCTCGCGAAGGAAGCAGCGCTGAAAAGTAAGGTTAGACCTAGTTATGATAGGTGCCCGGTTTCATTCGCCAAGCGACAGATTCGTCTGGACTCGCTTGGCGAATGGAACCAGCGATACAAACATAGCGAAACGGCGTCGACTACAAAGGCCTTTTTCCCGGACGCAATAAAGGCGTATCCGGTGATTAAAAAGACCAAACTGGAGCATGAGGTAGTGCAGGTGTTGACGGGACACGGCGGGTTCTCCGAGTACTTGAACCGCTTCAAGTGCAAGGAGAGCCCGTCGTGTGTATGTGACCCAGATGTAGCGGAGAGCGCCCTGCATGTGATAACTGACTGTCCCGTCTACGGCAGGGAAAGACTAGACATAGAAATAGAATTAGGAATAAACGTGAGTGTGAATAACCTTAGCGATATAATAAGTAATGGAGATATTAGAGTTAAGTTCTTACAGTATTGTAAAAAAGTAGCAATAAAAGTAGCAAAGAAGAATAAGTAAATAGCAATAGAATGTTCGCAATTCTGTATAATGAATATTATAAGCAAATTGTGACCAGTAATATAAGTATTAGAATAAATATTGTATAGAATAAGACCGTAGGATAATCAGTAAGTAAAAATAAAAATGCCGTGTAAAAGTGTGAAATTGGTTGTGGGTAGGATTAAGAAACTGCTGTAATATACGTAAGTAAAAAATGAGAAAAGATAAAAAATGGCTCTGACTCCTGTTAGAGGAAAAAAAGAATATGGGTATGCGGTGTTTTTAGCCGGTAAAAGTCCGGCACTGCCAGGGCCTCCCTTCCCTGGCGTCCATGAGGATTTTCACCGTATGCCCAAAAAAAAAAAAAAAAAAAAAAAAAAAAAAAAACCTAACCTAACCTAACCTAACCTAACCTAACCTAACCTAACCTGGGGCAGCCCCCAAAGTGTTTTCAGGTACGTCCTCGTTCGTCTGCCCTGGACCCATCCCACTTGGTGCGCGGTAACGCAGTGGCCAGTGGGTGGTGACCAAATCTTGGAAACAATACTTTGGGCGATCGTGAGTACTTTGAGTGTGAATTCTTGCGATCTAGTAGTGACAATGTCGAATCCTGTGCGGGACGCCTCCGGGCGTGACCTGTCCCAAACGGCCCTTCTCAGGGCCAACCCGGACTTGCGGGACGCCTCCGGGCGTGCCGTGTCCGAAACGGCCATTTTCAGGGCCAACCCGGACTTGCGGGATGCCTCCGGGTGTGCCGTGTCCGAAACGGCCCTTCTCAGGGCCAACGCTGACCCCCCACCCGACGATGCTGAGGCAACGGAGGCTGGCCGCGCACCATCTGCGGCCAACCTGGTGGACGTGGTGGACCTGTCGGGCGGGTCTGGTGCTGCTCTTCTTACGGTGGCATCGGACGTTGTGTCCGGCACTGACTCTCGGGCTGTGTCGGACGGTGTGGGGAGGCCCGGAACACCGGTGCTGAAGGAGGTGAGGGTTCGGCTGCCGCGGTGCGACCTATCACCTCGGCTTACGAGGAGTGTCCTGCAGCTGTCGGAGTCCGACAGCAGCACGGGCACCCTCATGGAGGTGAGCTCGCGCTCTGTCTCCCCCTCGCCCTCACCTACGCGATTCTGGCGCAAGCGTCTGAATCCGGAGTCTGATGGTGAGAGCGAGGGCTCGGTGGACCGGAGCAAACGGCCGAGCGCGAGCAAGCGAGGTCGCGGCCGTCCTCCGAGTACGGGCCAATACGTCGGCCTCGCTAGAGCCAAGGCTGACCTGGCCAAGGCGAAGGAGCGTGAGCTTGAGCTCCAAGCTGAGGAAGAGCTGGCGGAGGAGCTCCGGCGACGGGAGAAGAAGAGGCTCTCCTTTGTGAGGGATACTCCCCTTACCTCGCCAGCGTCGACGTCTGCTGCATTACCGTCGCCTGCTCATGACCTTCGGGCTGAGCAGTTGACGAGCTCAATCGAGGCCGCAGTGGAGGCGGTTCGGACGATTGCCCAGAAGTCGTCACGACTGAAGGGCCAATCCGTGCAGGGCCTGAGGGCTGCCGCGAGCTCCATTTTGGAGAACGTGCGTGAGCTCAGGGCCCGCACGGAGTCTGACGAAGTCGTCCGTCTGCAGGGCGAACTCAGAGCCCTGAGAGCGGAGATGGAGGGGATGAAGAAGCTGCAGGCGAGTGCCGCCCCAACCATGACGAGGGATGAAATCCTTCTCATGGTGGACGCGCGCCTCAGCGGGATTGCGGACCGCCTGCTGCCGGAGCCACGGCTGCGCCCACCGCTGGCCGCCGACGCGCGAAGCGCTGCCCGCTCCGGCCGCCCCTCCGTCTCCCCCGAAGAAGTAGCCCCTGTTGCCGCCTCCACTGCTGGGCCTCTTGCACGCTCCGCGGACGCTCCAGCTGGCGCTAGCCAGGCTAAGCCCCCTCTCTCTCCTTCTCACTCTTCCGCGCCCCCGGCTCACGCCAACGGCGCTAGTGAGAGGGGGGAGGGTGGTAAGAGGAAGAAGAGGAAGAGAAAGAGCGCCGCGGCGTTGCAGGCGCAAGCCTTGCGACAGGTGGGCCCTTCCACGAACGCCCCTGCCCCTGCCCCCGCCCCTGCTCGGAGCACCTCGGAGGCGTGGAGCATTGTGGCTGGTCGGCCTAAGAAGACGCCAGCAACTGCCAAGACAACGCCGGCACCCCAGGCTGCCGGAAAAAAAAGAGGGCGCCAAAACTCCGCACTCCCCGCACTGCTGCAGTGGTCCTCACACTGCAGCAAGAGGCCGTAGAGAAGGGAGCCACTTACGCGGCTGTCCTGGCCGAGGCTGAAAGGTCAATAGACCTCAAAGGCCTCGGCATCGAGGGTCTCCGGTTCCGGACGGCGGCCACGGGCGGCAAGGTCCTGGAGGTGGCTGGCCCGGAAAGGGGCCAGAAGGCCGACGCTCTCGCCGCGAGGCTGAAGGAGACCCTCGGGGATGAGGTCCGCGTTGCCAGGCCGGAAAAGTGCATCGAGATGCGCATTACCGGCCTGAGCGACGCGGCCACACCGGAAAGGGTGGCCGCGATGGTGGCTGAGGTCGGGGGGTGTGGTATCGGCAGCGTGAAGGTGGCTGCCATCTCCCGCCCACCTGGACGTGAGGAGGGGTCTGCGTGGGTGAAGTGCCCGATCGCGGCGGCGGGGAGGGTGACGGATGGCCGGCGCCTAACCGTTGGTTGGACGCAGGTCCGAGCCACCCTCCTGCAGGCCAGGCCGCAGCGGTGCTACCGCTGCCTGGAGCCGGGCCACGTGGGGGCGAAGTGCACAGTGGCTGCGGATCGCAGCGGACTATGCTTCCGCTGCGGCCAGCCTGGCCACAAATCCGCAGGGTGCTCTGCTGAGCCCCACTGCCCGGCGTGTGCGGCCAATGGTGTTCCCGCTGCCCACCCGCTGGGTGCCAAGAAATGCCCAGCGGGATCCCGACAAAGGGGGGGTCGAGGCCGTCGCGACGGAAAAGCCAGCGGTGGCGCCAAGGGCTCGCCGCCGGCAGCGCCAGCACCGGTGCCAGAGGAGGAGATGGACACCGCCCAAGTGTAAATGGCCAATATCTCCATACTGCAGGCCAACGCCAATCACTGTGCCGCTGCCCAGGATCTACTGATCCAGACTGCGGCGCAGTGGCAGGCGACCTTGGCCGTTGTCGCTGAACCGTATTGCGTTCGCACCCGGACCAACTGGGCCGGCGATCGTGACGGTTCGGTGGCAATTGTCTCCCAGCGTGGCGCACTAGGCGACAGGGTGTCGCGAGGACACGGTTGCGTGCTTGCTGTGCTGGGAGACATTGCAGTGTGTGGGGTGTACTTTTCGCCCAACAGAAGCCTCGCCGACTTTGAGCAGTGGCTCGTCGAGGTCGGGGCAATGTTGGCCGATGTGCACCCCACCCCCGTGATCGTTGCCGGAGATTTCAACGCGAAATCCCGTGCGTGGGGGAATCCGGCAACTGATGCGCGGGGGGAGGTATTGGAGGAGTGGGCGGTGTCCACTGGGCTGGTGCTGCTCAACCAGGGGTCGGTCCAGACATGCGTGCGGAGTCAGGGCGGATCCATAGTTGATCTGTCCTTCGCCAGTCCCGCTCTGGCCAACCGCGCGCGTGGCTGGAGAGTGGTCGAGGGGGTCGAGACCTTGTCGGACCATAGATACGTATGGTTCGACATCGTCGCGGCACCCGCCGGTGTTTCGGCGGACCTCAGCCGCCCCCTGGCGGGGGAGGGTCCACGGTGGCGGCTCGCCACCCTGGACAAAGACGTGGCCAAGGAGGCGGCCATTGTGGAGCGCTGGGCCGCTAGATCAAGCGATGAGGCGCTGGGCGTAGACGCGAGGGCGGAGCGCCTAACAGGGGCGCTCACTCGCGTCTGCGATGCGGCGATGCGGCGCAGAGGTCCTGCTCCCCCGCGGAGAAGGGTGTACTGGTGGCAACCGCACCTAGCAGGGCTGCGTACTGCGTGCCACGCAGCCCAACGGAGGTACACCCGTTGCCGCGGGCGTAGGAGCAGGGACCCCGCCCAGGAAGAGGAGCTGCTCGCCGCTTACCGAGCGGCCCGGGCCGCGCTCAGCGCGGGCATAAGGGCTGCCAAGGAGGAGGCCTGGAAGGAGTGGCTGGGAAGTCTGAACCGGGACCCGTGGGGGCGCCCCTACAAGGTGGTGAGCGAGAAGCTGAAGCCTTGGGCGCCTCCTCTGACCCGGTCACTCGACCCAGCCTTCGTCGGCGTGGTGGTGGGTTCCCTTTTTCCAGCAAGGGAGGAGTGGGCCCCCCCACGAATGGCGGCGGCGGCGGTGTCGGCGCCGGTGGAGGACAGCGATGTCCCGCCCGTGTCCGAGGCCGAGCTAGGGGTAGCGGTCCTGAAGATGAGGGTGAGGAACCGCGCCCCGGGCCCGGATGGAATCCCTGGGCGGGTCATTGCCGCTGTAATGCCGGCGATCGAGGAGGAGACGCTGTCTCTGATGACCGAGTGTCTGACGTCGGGAAGGGTCCCGCGACGGTGGAAGGAGGGTAAGCTCGTGCTGCTTCGGAAGCACGGGCGCCCGGCGGAGTCGCCGTCGGCCTACCGCCCCATCGTTCTGCTGGACGAGACGTGCAAGCTCTTTGAGCGAGTGCTTGCGGCGCGTCTTGTCCGACATCTGGAGGGGGCGGGGCCCAACCTGAGCGACGGCCAGTTTGGCTTCCGTCGCGGGAGGTCGACGTTGGACGCCATCTCCCGTCTCAGAGACAGCGTCGAGAGGGTCACGGGCCGGGGAGAGGTGTTGTTGGCAGTCTCACTGGACATTTCCAACGCCTTCAACACCCTCCCCTGGCAGACGATAGCGGAGGCCCTGAGGTACCACGACGTCCCGTGGTACCTCAGGCGGGTCCTTGCGGACTACTTCGTAGACCGGGCCGTGTGTTACCCGGCTCGGTCCGAGGTGGTCCGCACGGACATGTGTTGTGGTGTTCCACAGGGGTCGGTCCTCGGGCCGCTCCTGTGGAACATTGGGTACGACTGGGTCCTGCGCGGTGCTACTCTCCCAGGAGTCGGCGTACTCTGCTACGCCGACGACACCCTGGTCACCGCGCAGGGCGCCACGTTTCGGGACGCCAAGGTCCTGGCTACCGCAGGGGTAGCGCAGGTCGTGCGCCGCATCAGGGCACTCGGGCTCGCGGTCGCTCTGGAGAAATCCGAGGCCCTTTATTTCCATGGGCCTCGGATGCGACCCCCCCGGGACTCCCAAATCACCGTCGGCGGCACCTCCATCGCTGTCGGGGGATCGATGAAGTACCTGGGTCTCGTCCTCGACAGCCGATGGAGTTTCGGCGAGCACTTCCGGCGGCTGGCACCAAAGCTGGTGTCGTACGCCGGGAGGCTCGCACGATTGCTGCCTAACCGCGGCGGCCCAGGGAGCGCTTGCCGCCGTCTTTACGACGGTGTGGTGCGCTCCAAGGCTCTGTACGGAGCGCCCATATGGGCTGCAGCCCTCTCTGCAAGCAACACCACGCTGCTGCGGCGCCCGCAGCGGGTGATAGCGCAGAGGGCTGCAAGAGCGTACCACACCGTCTCTTACGAGGCGGCGTGTTTGTTGGCGGCGAGTCTACCCTGGGACCTCGAGGCGGGAGTCCTCGGGCAGGTATATGAGAGGAGTGCCCTGATGCGGAACAGTGGAGGGTGGCCCACTCCGGCGGAGATCGGTTGCTGGAGGCAGGAGGCTCGCGACGATCTCTTCCGGATGTGGGCCGTGAGGTTGGAGGAGCCTTCCGCGAGCAAGAGGCTCGTGGAGGCGGTGCGGCCGGTTCTGCGGCCGTGGATCGAGAGGAGGCACGGGGCGCCGACCTATCACCTGACGCAGCTTCTCACAGGCCATGGCTGCTTTGCCAAGTACCTGTGGGAAGTTGTGGGTATAGAGTCGGGCCCCGAGTGCCGCTATTGCGCGAGCGGCGCGCGCGACACGGCAGAGCATACGCTCGCCGTGTGCGCTGCCTGGAGCGGGGAGCGGGCTGCCCTAGTGGGAGCCGTGGGGGGCGACCTGTCGCTGCCGGCCGTCATCTCTGAGATGGTCGGCAGCCAGGAGAGCTGGGCCGCCGTCGCCACGTTTGCTAGCGAGGTGATGGCGGCCAAGAGAGAGGAGCTGCGAGAGCGGGAGCGTGCAGGGCTGACGCTCCCGCCTCGCCGCCCAATAAGGGGGCGCCGTCGCACGGAGTATGCGCGCGCCCCCGACTAGAGTGGCCGCGGGCGGAGGGTCGGGGGACCACCCGCCTGCCTTTGCGGCGAGCTGGAAGGCACCCCCATGTGTTCCGGGGGTGCCTTCTCGCAAAACATAGAGTGCCCGCGCGCTCGCTCTCCGACTTCTCTGCTTTCAGAGGAGTCGCGGAGAGCGACGTGACGCGGGCAAGAAGACGCTTTGAGCGCAGGGGGGCCCATGTGGCCCCCCAGTAGTAGAGTCCCCATAGGGACGCCCCCCTTGCCGGGTCACAGTGACTTATCCTGTGGCCTATCCTGTGACCCGGTAGGGAGAGAGGAGGAACACCGCGGGGTTTAGTGAGTAGTCCAGCCCTAACGGGCTGGGAGTCTCACTCGAAGCCGCCCTGCTGTCCCCCGGCAGCAGGGTGGCGAAGTGCTTAAATGCATTCCCCGCGTCAAAAAAAAAAAAAAAAAAAACCTAACCTAACCTAACCTAACCTAACCTAACCTAACCTAACCTAACCTTTTTTTTTTTTTTTTTTTTTACGGGGTGAAATGCAGTTACGCACCGTGACACCGCCCCCTGAGGGAGGGTGGCGGCCGTGTGTCAGGCTCGCCCACCGAGTGTGGGCATACTGACTAAAACACCCCGGGAGCCGTCCTGTCGCTTGTGCAATGGGGCGCCGCTGGATCTCGCAAGTGGTGTGACCACAACGCGAATGCGACAGCGGCGCCCCGGCGACGTCGGCCCGACCGAAGCCGGGCCCCTTCCCTGGAGGAGGGGTGTGGGCTCCACACCCCCCCCTCCCGCCACGTGTCAGACGGCAGGTCCCTCAACCTGCCGTCTGTGGCCCTCACTGCACCGGCGGCATAAGGTGCGCGTAGCGTCGCCTACGCGCGCCGGTGCGTCTTCGACGGAGCGGCGCGGACTCCGGGTCGTCCTCCCGCAGCCGCTCCTCGGCCTCCTTCAGCCCCAGGACCTGGTGGCAGAAGTGGGCCATCGCCTTCCACGCTCTCTCCCTGCGGAGCATGACTGGGATCATGCTCGGCAAGGAGAGACCGTCCTCGAAGTATTGCACCAGAATATGGCGCTGTGGACCCCAGGCCGCACACTCCGCCAGAGTGTGCTCCGCCGTGTCCGCTGGAGCGCCGCACTCGTGGCACGCCGGCGTCTCTTCCCTCCCGATACGGTGCAGGTACTTACCAAAGCACCCATGTCCCGTAAGCACCTGCACCATCCGGAAGGTGAGAGGCCGACGCTTGCGGCACATCCAGCGTTCCAACACCGGCCTGACGGCCTGTATGGTCCACCCGCCATATTGGGCCACTTCGAGGTCTTCGGCCCACTTCTCCAGAAGGTCCTTCTTGGCCTCCAGGCGCTGGTGGCGCACCTCCCTTGGGGCCGGGTTCTCGCCCTGGGCCCTCTTTTCCGCCACGAACCTATATACCTGGGCGAGAACCTCGGCCTCTCGCTCCCAGGGAGGGTCACCGGCCAGGACAGTGGCTGCCGCCCACGACACCGTACGATACCCCCTGATCGCCCTCTGCGCGATCACCCTCTGCGGTCGCCTCAGAAGCGACTTGTTGGCGGCGCAGAGGGCGTCCACCCACACGGGGGCACCGTACAGCGCCATGCTGCGGACTATGCCCGCCATTAGTCTGCGGCACCTCGTGTTGGGCCCTCCCTTGTTAGGGAGGAGCTGCCCGAGGGCCGCAGCTGCCCTGACCAGTCTTGGCCCCAACTCCTGGAAGTGGGGGCCAAAGCCCCAGCGCCCGTCCAAGATGAGGCCCAAATATTTCATCTGGGCCCCGATCCTCACCACCGTTCCGCCGCCGAGGACGATATTCAAGCCCGGCGGCGGCCCGGCTCGGGGCCCATGAAATAGAAGGGCCTCCGTCTTCTCGAGGGCCACCTCGAGCCCCAGCCGCCGGATCCTCCCGACCACCAAGTCCACCCCTACTGTGGCGAGTCGGGAGGCTTCCTTGAAGTCTCCTCCCCGGGCGGTGACCAGAGTGTCGTCTGCATAGCAGACGACACTCATCCCGGGGAGGAGTCTGCCGCGGAGCACCCAATCATAGCCGACGTTCCACAGGATCGGCCCCAACACCGATCCCTGCGGAACGCCGGCCTCCACCCGGTGCTCCACCAGGCGGCCGCCTCTTCCGACGGCCAACACCGTCCTGCCCTCCAAGTATGCCTTCAACAGCACTCCCATGTATCGAGGCACCCCCTGGAAGCGGAGCGCCTCGAGGATGGTGGCATGGGGAATGCTGTTGAAGGCATTCTTTATGTCCAGGGACACGGCTAGGACCCTGGACCCTTCCTCAGTCGCCTCCATGGTGAGGCGCTTCAGGGCAAGGACGGCGTCAACCGTCGACCTCGTCGGGCGGAACCCGTACTGGGTCTCGGAGAGACCGGGCCCCGTGCCGAGCAGATGCCGGTCGAGTCGGGCCGCCAGAATGCGTTCTAGCAGCTTCCCGACTTCGTCCAGCAGGACGATTGGCCTGTATGCCGAAGGAGAGTCGGCAGAACGACCCGCCTTCGGCAACAGGACCAACCGCCCCACCCTCCACAGCTCCGGGAACTGGCCGGTGCGGATGCACGCGTTAAACAATTCCCGAAGCTGCTCCCCGAGAAACTCCAGTGCCACAAACAGCACTTTCCCGGGGACCCCGTCCGGGCCGGGTGCCTTCTTCTTGGAACGAAGGCACCGTATGGCGGCCCTCATCTCACCGTCCGTGACGGGGGGGGGTGTCTGCTCGACTCCCTCGTCTCCTTCTTCCTCCCGCGAGGTGGCGGGGGCCATCGCTGGGGGGCTGAAGTTCCCCTGACGGGGAAACAGCTCCCGGACCACCCTTTGTAGAAAAGGGGGGTCCAGCGTCTCCGTCGTCGGGGCCGTCTGAGGGCGCATTTTATTGCGCGCCCATCGGTATGGACGGCCCCACGGGTCCTTGTCCAGCCCCGCCAGCATGGCCTCCCTCGTCCTCTCCTTGGCCCTGCTGATGGCCAGCTGCACCGCCTTCCTGGCCTGTCGGTACGTCGCGTACAGCTGGCCATCAGCGCCGCCCTGGCTCGGCCGTCGCCTGTCCCTCGCATAGGCCCTGCGGGCCGCGGAGCATGCGGCGCGGAGGTCCGCGATCTCCTGGGTCCACCAGTACACTTGTCCCCGCCTCCGGGGTGGGCGTCCGCTCGCTCTGGGCATGGCTGCGTCGCACACGGCAGTTAGCGCCTCGCGCATGTGCGCAGCCATGCCATCCACCCCTGTCTCCCGGCGGGGAAAGCTCCACCGGCGGACGATCGCCGCCTCCGCGGCCAGCTCCGCGTTAAACCGCGACAGGGCCAAACGCGGGAACTGGCTCGGCCACCGTTGAGTCGGGGCCGCCCTGCCCGAGGTGGAGACCTCGAACCTGATGTACCTGTGGTCCGACAGGGTCTCCACCTCTTCAACCACGCACCAGTCCCACACCTTGCTGGCGACAGCGGGCGTGGCGAACGAGACATCCACCACGGATCCCCCCCGCTGCCGCACGCAGGTGTGGGCTGTGCCCCTGTTGAGCAGGGTCAGCCCCGAAGCCAGAGCAAAGGCCTCCAGCTCCCGGCCTTTCGGAGTGGTGCTCGGGTTCCCCCACGCGATGGACTTCGCGTTGAGGTCCCCGAGCACCAGCACCTCGCGGGGCGCCACCCTCCCGATGGCGGCTCCGAGTCGGGTGAGGAACCGCTCGAAGTCCGCCAGCGGTCTGTTTGGGGAGAAGTACACGCTTATCAGCGCGTACTCCCCCCATGACGCCACCACGTAGCCGGGCCCCTTCTCGACGAGGGAGAAGGGGACCCCAAGGCCAGCCGAAACCACAATAGCGGCGGAGCCATTCTCGTCCCCCAGCCAATGGGGCTGGCTGGGGACGAAGTAGGGCTCCGCCACCGCCGCCACGGCTATGTCCCACTCCGCCATTGACTGCAAGAGCAAGTCTTGCGCTCCGGCGGAGTGGTTGACATTCGCCTGTAGGGCGCTGAGATGTCCTCTGTCCATTAATGTGACATCTCAGCGTCCCTCGCGACTGCCGCCTGGCGGCTTTCGGCTCTCTGGCCCTGGGGTGCTGGGGCCAGTCTCCCCCTAACATGGGGGGGGTTGCAGTTACGCCCCCCCATGACGTGATCCGCCTTGAGCCCCCTGTCCGTGCAAATAGCGCAGCGGGGGGGCACGACCTGGCACGCCTCCGCCGAGTGCCCGGACACGCCGCAGCGGTAGCAGAGGCTGCTACGGTCCGCCGCCGATGGGCACAGCTGGCGCGTGTGCCCCAGCCCCATGCACTTATAACAGCGCATGGGGCGCGCTTCAAGGAGCTGGGCACGCGCCGAGCTCCAACCCACCAGCAGGCGGCCGGCCTCCGTGATCCGCTTCGCGGCGTCGACCGGGCACGACACCAGAGCCGTGCCCTCCCCCCTGGCGTTGGGGCGGATCGCCCCGCAGACCTTCACCGCTTCCACCGCGCAGCCCCCCGCCCTGGCCACAGCCGCCGCCAACCTCTCGGGTGTGGCGGCGTCGTCCAGGCCGGCCACGCGGATGTCAGCGGTCTTGGTGGGGCGGTCCACCCGCACCACATCGGACAGGGCCGCCCGCAGCTTGGCCGCCAAAGCGTCGGCCTTCTCGACGTTTTGGGAGCCCGCGATCTCCAGCATCCGGGCTCCCGTTGCCGTCTGGCGCGACTTCAGGCCAGTGATCCCCAGCTCGTCCAGGCTGATGGCCTCCTCAGCCTTGGCCAGGACCTCCCTGTAGGTGAGGCCCTGGCCCGCGGCCTCTGGTGCTAGTGTCAGCACCACCGCTGCCGACCGAGGGGCCACCAACCTGGGTACCTTCCTCTTGGCCTCCTGGGGGGGGGGGGCCCACCTTAGGTGCGGCCGGCCCTTCGGACAGCCCCTTGGCTGCCGGTGCCGCCGCCTTCTTACCCCGGCGCACCACCTCCGTCCACGTCTCGGCCGAGGTGGAGGGGGCGGGGGCTGCCCGGGCGGTTGGAGGCACCGGCTGCGACCCCTGAGTCGCCTCCTGGGTCGTCGCCGAGGCCGCCTTCTTGCCCTTGGTCTTCCCTGTTTTTCCCGCAGGCGCGGGCGACGACGCGGGCGCCGCCATGGGTGCCGCCGTGGGCGCCGCCACGGGCACCGCCCTCTTCTTGTCCGCCGCTAGTGGCGGACGTGCTCTCTCCTGCGTGGAGACGAGCCCCGCCACCTTTCCCTCCACCATCCTCGCCAGAGGAGGGAGAAGGGCGGCCAGCAGGCGCTCCACGAGCTCGTCCCCCACTTCGGCTGGCGGCGGGGCCGCGCAAGCCGCGCTCGGACCAGCAGACGGGCTCGAGGTCGCCACGGAGGCCTTGAGGGCCTCGAAGTCCCGTTTGTAGGCCATGAGCTCGCCTCTCATGTTAGCGAGCTCATGACCCAGTCGCACGTTGTCCGCACGCAGCTTGCGCATGGACTCCGTAGTCTTCGAGTTCGCCATCCTCTCGACGGTTTCAGCGATGCTGGCCGCGAACCCCTTTATTTTATTTGCGTAGCCGCCTTTCAGATTGGACGACTTCCCAATCAGCTCCATGATGGAGGAGAGGCCTTCTCCCACCTGGGCCCTCATTGTTTGGATGTCCAGTGACTCGGCCTCCGGCTCCAAGTCCTGGACATCCCCCGCATCGTCGCAGTCCAGAACGACCTGCGATGGCTTTTGGAAGGCCCTCTTATGAAGGGCCTTCTCATAGGCCTTGTCACAAGCCTCCTCCTCCTTTTCTTTGAGGGCCCTATTGGCCCTCGACAGCCCCGCGGTGTGATAAGTGAGGCGCGCCTTGCCACGCTTCGCTCCAGACACCCTAGCCACCACCGACATTTCAGTCTCGGTGTCGTCCGACGACGCCGAGAAAAACCGCCCTCTCTCCTCCCGGTCTCGCTTCCTCCCCCGGTCCACACTCGAGGACGCCGAAGCGTCCGTGTCCATCATAGCGGACACACAGGGCTCAACACGACCAAGCCTAAACAATACTAACCCTAAAACAAACCTAATCTAAAGATAACACGCACCTATACTAAAGAAACTAATAAACAAAATAAACAACTTCAAACCCAAACAGTATTAAACTAAAGAAAAATCAATCCGAACTCCTTAAGAAAATAACCCACACCTATATTCAAAACGAAAAATAATAAACATACAACCACACAGAGCTAAACAAAAACTCCTTCAACCTAATAAACCAAACATCATGACTCGAACCGGGTCTCTTGAAATCGGCCCGAAACGGGTCGCCCGTTTTCCCGTCAGAACTATCCCAACCTTTTTAAAAAGAACATCATGACTCGAACCGGGTCCCTTGAAATCGGCCCGAAACGGGTCGCCCGTTTTCCCGTCAGAACTATCACAACCATAACCTAACCTAACCTAACCTAACCTAACCTAACCTAACCTAACCTAACCTAACCTAACCGTGTGAGCATCTCTGAGAGCGGAGATGGAGGGTATGAAGAAGCTGCAGGCGAGTGCCGCCCCAACCATGACACGGGAGGAAATAATGTTCATGGTTGACGCGCGCCTCGACGGGATCGCGGACCGCCTGCTGCCGGAGCCACGGCTGCGCCCACCGCTGGCCGCCGACGCGCGAAGCGCTGCCCGCTCCACCCACCCCTCCGTCTCCCCCGAAGTAGCCCCCGTAGCCGCCTCCGCTGCTGGGCCTCCTGCCCGCTCCGCGGCAGCTCCAGCTCCTTCTCACTCTTCCGCGCCCCCGGCTCACGCCAACGGCGCTAGTGAGAAGGAAGAGGGGAGTAAGAGGAAGAGGCGGAAGAAGAAAAGCGCTGCGGCGCTGGAGGCGCAAGCTTCGAGCCAGGTGGGCCCTTCCACATCCGCCCCTGCCCCTGCCCCTCCTCGGAGCACCAGACAGGCTTGGAGCACGGTGGCCGGTCGGCCCAAAACGAAGACACCAGCGCCAACCAAGGCGACGCCAGCACCTCCTCAGACTGGAAAGAAGAGGGGGCCTAAACTCCGCGCTCCCCGCACTGCTGCAGTGGTCCTCACACTGCAGCAGGAGGCGAAAGAGAAGGGGGCCACCTACGCGGCGGTCCTGGCCGAGGCCGAAAGGTCAATTGACCTTAAAGGCCTCGGCATAGACGGTCTGCGGTTCCGGACCGCGGCGACGGGCGGCAGGGTGTTGGAGGTGGCTGGTGTCGACCGAAGCCAAAAGGCTGATGCTCTCGCGAAGAGGCTCAGGGAGACCCTTGGGGAGGAAGTCCGCGTTGCCAGGCCGGAGAAGTGCATTGAGATGCGCATTACCGGCCTGAGCGACGCGGCTACGCCGGAAAGGGTGTCTGCGATGGTGGCTGAGGTTGGTGGGTGCGCCGTCACCAACGTAAAGGTGGGAGACATCTACCGCCCACCTGGACGCGAGGAGGGGGCTGCGTGGGTGAGCTGCCCGATCGCGGCGGCAGGGAGGGTGACGGATGGCCGGCGCCTAACTATTGGTTGGACGCAGGTCCGAGCCACCCTCCTGAAGCCCAGGCCGCAGCGGTGCTTCCGCTGCCTGGAGCCGGGCCATGTGGGTGCGAAGTGCACAGTGGCTGCGGATCGCAGCGGATTATGCTTCCGCTGCGGCCAGCCTGGCCACAAATCCGCAGGCTGCTCTGCCGAGCCCCACTGCCCGGCGTGTGCGGCAAAAGGTGCGCCCGCTGCCCACCCTCTGGGCGCCAAGAAATGCCCAGCGGGATCCCAACAAAGGGGGGCCCGAGGCCGTCGTGACGGAAAAGCCAGCGGTGGGGCCAAGGGCCCGCCGCCGGCAGCGCCAGCACCGGTGCCAGAGGAGGAGATGGACACCGCCCAAGTGTAAATGGCCAACATCTCCATACTGCAGGCCAACGCCAACCACTGTGCCGCGGCGCAGGATCTACTGCTCCAGACTGCGGCGCAGTGGCAGGCGACCTTGGCCGTTGTCGCTGAACCGTATTGCGTTCGCGCCCGGGACGACTGGGCAGGCGATCGCGACGGTTCGGTGGCAATTGTCTCCCAGCGTGGCGCACTAGGCGACAGGGTGTCTCGAGGACACGGTTGCGTGCTTGCCGTGCTGGGAGACATTGCAGTGTGTGGGGTGTACTTTTCGCCCAACAGAAGCCTCGCCGACTTTGAGCAGTGGCTCGTCGAGGTCGGGGCAATGTTGGCCGATGTGCACCCCACCCCCGTGATCGTTGCCGGAGATTTCAACGCGAAATCCCGTGCGTGGGGGAATCCGGCAACTGATGCGCGGGGGGAGGTTTTGGAGGAGTGGGCGGTGTCCACTGGGCTGGTGCTGCTCAACCAGGGGGCGGTCCACACATGCGTGCGGAGTCAGGGCGGATCCGTAGTTGATCTGTCCCTCGCCAGTCCCGCTCTGGCCAACCGCGCGCGTGGCTGGAGAGTGGTCGAAGGGGTCGAGACCTTGTCGGACCATAGATACATATGGTTCGATATCGTCTCGGCTCCCGCCGGTGTTTCGGCGGACCTCAGCCGCCCCCTGGCGGGGGAGGGTCCACGGTGGCGGCTCGCCACCCTGGACAAGGATGTGGCTAAGGAGGCGGCCATCGTGGAGCGCTGGGCTGCTGGGTCAAGCGACGAGGCGCTGGGCGTAGACGCGAGGGCGGAGCGCCTAACAGGGGCGCTCACTCGCGTCTGCGATGCGGCGATGCGGCGCAGAGGTCCTGTTCCCCCGCGGAGACGGGTGTACTGGTGGCAACCGCATCTAGCAGGGCTGCGTACTGCGTGCCACGCAGCCCAACGGAGGTACACCCGTTGCCGCGGGCGTAGGAGCAGGGACCCCGCCCAGGAAGAGGAGCTGCTCGTCGCTTACCGAGCGGCCCGGGCTGCGCTCAGCGCGGGCATAAGGGCCGCCAAGGAGGAGGCCTGGAGGGAGTGGCTGGGGAGTTTGAACCGGGACCCGTGGGGGCGCCCCTACAAGGTGGTGAGTGAGAAGCTGAAGCCTTGGGCGCCTCCTCTGACCCGGTCACTCGACCCAGCCTTCGTCGGCGTGGTGGTGGGTTCCCTCTTTCCCGCAAGGGAGGAGTGGGCCCCCCCACGAATGACGGCGGCGGCGGTGTCGGCGCCGGTGGAGGACGGTGATGTCCCGCCCGTGTCCGAGGCCGAGCTAGGGGTAGCGGTCCTGAAGATGAGGGTGAGGAACCGCGCCCCGGGCCCGGATGGAATCCCTGGGCGGGTCATTGCCGCGGTCATGCCGGCGTTCGAGGAGGAGACGCTGTCTCTGATGACTGAGTGTTTGGCGTCGGGAAGGGTCCCGCGACGGTGGAAGGAGGGCAAGCTCGTGCTGCTTCGGAAGCACGGGCGCCCGGCTGAGTCGCCGTCGGCCTACCGCCCCATCGTTCTGCTGGACGAGACGTGCAAGCTCTTTGAGCGAGTGCTCGCGGCGCGTCTCGTCCGACATCTGGAGGGGGCGGGGCCCAACCTGAGTGACGGTCAGTTTGGCTTCCGTCGCGGGAGGTCGACGTTGGACGCCATCTCCCGTCTCAGAGACAGCGTCGAGAGGGTCACGGGCCGGGGAGAGGTGCTGTTGGCCGTCTCATTGGACATTTCCAACGCCTTCAACACCCTCCCCTGGCAGACGATAGCGGAGGCCCTGAGGTACCACGACGTCCCGTGGTACCTCAGGCGGGTCCTTGCGGACTACTTCGTAGACCGGGCTGTGTGTTACCCGGCTCGGTCCGAGGTGGTCCGCACGGACATGTGTTGTGGTGTTCCACAGGGGTCGGTCCTCGGGCCGCTCCTGTGGAACATTGGGTACGACTGGGTCCTGCGCGGTGCGACTCTCCCAGGAGTCGGCGTACTCTGCTACGCCGACGACACCCTGGTCACCGCGCAGGGCGCCACGTTTCGGGACGCCAAGGTCCTGGCTACCGCAGGGGTAGCGCAGGTCGTGCGCCGCATCAGGGCACTCGGGCTCGCGGTCGCTCTAGAGAAATCTGAGGCCCTTTATTTCCATGGGCCTCGGATGCGACCCCCCCGGGACTCCCAAATCACCGTCGGCGGCACCTCCATCGCTGTCGGGGGATCGATGAAGTACCTGGGTCTCGTCCTCGACAGCCGATGGAGTTTCGGCGAGCACTTCCGGCGGCTGGCACCAAAGCTGGTGTCGTACGCCGGGAGGCTCGCACGATTGCTGCCTAACCGCGGCGGCCCAGGGAGCGCTTGCCGCCGTCTTTACGACGGTGTGGTGCGCTCCAAGGCTCTGTACGGAGCGCCCATATGGGCTGCAGCCCTCTCTGCAAGCAACACCACGCTGCTGCGGCGCCCGCAGCGGGTGATAGCGCAGAGGGCTGCAAGAGCGTACCACACCGTCTCTTACGAGGCGGCGTGTTTGTTGGCGGCGAGTCTACCCTGGGACCTCGAGGCGGGAGTCCTCGGGCAGGTATATGAGAGGAGTGCCCTGATGCGGAACAGTGGAGGGTGGCCCACTCCGGCGGAGATCGGTTGCTGGAGGCAGGAGGCTCGCGACCATCTCTTCCGGATGTGGGCCGTGAGGTTGGAGGAGCCTTCCGCGAGCAAGAGGCTCGTGGAGGCGGTGCGGCCGGTTCTGCGGCCGTGGATCGAGAGGAGGCACGGGGCGCCGACCTATCACCTGACGCAGCTTCTCACAGGCCATGGCTGCTTTGCCAAGTACCTGTGGGAAGTTGTGGGTATAGAGTCGGGCCCCGAGTGCCGCTATTGCGCGAGCGGCGCGCGCGACACGGCGGAGCATACGCTCGCCGTGTGCGCTGCCTGGAGCGGGGAGCGGGCTGCCCTAGTGGGAGCCGTGGGGGGTGACCTGTCGCTGCCGGCCGTCATTTCTGAGATGGTCGGCAGCCAGGAGAGCTGGGCCGCCGTCGCCACGTTTGCTAGCGAGGTGATGGCGGCCAAGAGAGAGGAGCTGCGAGAGCGGGAGCGTGCAGGTCTGACGCTCCCGCCTCGCCGCCCAATAAGGGGGCGCCGTCGCACGGAGTATGCGCGCGCCCCCGACTAGAGTGGCCGCGGGCGGAGGGTCGGGGGACCACCCGCCTGCATTTGCGGCGAGCTGGAAGGCACCCCCATGTGTTCCGGGGGTGCCTTCTCGCAAAACATAGAGTGCCCGCGCGCTCGCTCTCCGACTTCTCTGCTTTCAGAGGAGTCGCGGAGAGCGACGTGACGCGGGCAAGAAGACGCCTTGAGCGCAGGGGGACCCATGTGGCCCCCCAGTAGTAGAGTCCCCATAGGGACGCCCCCTTGCCGGGTCACAGTGACTTATCCTATGGCCTATCCTGTGACCCGGTAGGGAGAGAGGAGGAACACCGCGGGGTTTAGTGAGTAGTCCAGCCCTAACGGGCTGGGAGTCTCACTCGAAGCCGCCCTGTTGTCCCCCGGCAGCAGGGTGGCGAAGTGCGCAAAAGCATTCCCCGCGTCAAAAAAAAAAAAAAAAAAAAACCTAACCTAACCTAACCTAACCTAACCTAACCTAACCTAACCTAACCTAACCTAACCTAACCTTTTTTTTTTTTTTTTTTTAACGCTGGGAAAAATGCGTTACGCATCTCCTTCCGCCGGGGGACGGAAGGAGTATGTGGGACTCCCGGGAAAGTGTTTCCCGGTATACTCACTAAACAACCCAGCGGCACTCCCTCTTCGCCTTGGTGGCGGGGGTCTGGGAATCTGGCATTTCTTCCAGTCCCCCGCCGGCAATTGCCCGCCTTAACACGGTGGGCCCCTCACGCCCCTCTCCTCACGGGGAGGGGCCCGGGAACGACCGGGAGTGCTCGGTCGTCCCCGTACGGCGCGGTGACGAGCAGTGCAATGCGGGCGAGGGCGCCCCCGCGCCTGTCGCCCGCTGCTCATCACCATGGGGCGAGAGGGGGCGGTTGTGTATCCGCCCTCTCCTGCCCCTCCTTCGTTGGCGGAGCGGTGGCGCGAGAGGATTGTTCTCCCGCGCGCGCTCCGCCTCCTCCTTCTGTGACATCACGTCCTCACAGAAGGAGGCGACCGCCGTCCATGCCTCCTCGCTCCCCAGCATAGCGTTTACCACGCTGGGAAGCGAGAGGTCCGGCCCAACCACGGCAACAAGACTGCGGCGCCGCTCGGACAGCGACGGGCACACCTCAAGGGTGTGCTGCGCCGTGTCGTCCGCCGTGCCGCAGCCGTGGCACCCCGGGTTCTCCTCTCTCCCGATCCGGTGCAGGTACGATCCGAAGCATCCGTGCCCGGACAGCACCTGCACAAGTCTGAAAGAGAGGAGACCGTGCGTGCGCTCGAGCCAGTCTTGCAGGACCGGCCCGAGCGCGTCCAGGGTTCGGCGGCCGAAGGTTGCGGAGGCGAGGTCCGCCGTCCAGTGATGGACTATTGCCTCCCTCGCCTCCCGCCGAACGGCCGCCCGCTCCTCAGGGGTGGGGTGCTCCCCGAGCGCCTTTCGCCCCGCCGTCCATTCGTACACTCTGGCGAGCACCCACGCCTCTAGCTCCCAAGGCGGGGTGCCCGCCAGGGCGCACGCGGCCGCGAACCCAACCGAGCGGTAGGCTCGTGCCACCCTCTGGGCGATGGCCCTTTGAGGCGTCCGGAGGGCGGTGGCATTCTCCCTCCTTTGGAGGGAGTCCGCCCAGATGGGCGCCCCATACAGGGCCATGCTCTTAAGAATGCCGGCGTACAGCCGCCGGCATCGCCCGCTCGGCCCTCCCATATTTGGCATGAGCCATGAGAGGGCCCTCGCCGCCTTCAGCAGGCGCGACGACAGTCCGCTGAAGTGCGGACCGAAGCGCCACCTGCTGTCCAGCGTGAGGCCCAGATATTTCATCTGGGCCTTTACCTCAATCCTGACGCCCTCCACAAAAATGTGGGCGTCAGGCGGGGGGCGCTGCCTAGGACCGTGAAAAAACACCGCCTCGGTCTTGTGCAGCGCCACCCTCAGCCCTAGGCGGCGGATCCTCCCGGCGGTTAAGGATCCGCCCGCCGAGGCCAGACTGGCCGCCTCCCTGAAGCTCCCTCCCCGGGCGGTGAGGAGAGTGTCATCTGCGTAGCAAATAACACTCGTGCCACGGAGAAGGGCTCCCCGCAACAGCCAGTCGAACCCGATGTTCCAGAGAAGGGGCCCCAGGACCGACCCCGGCGGAACACCGGATTCGACGCCGTATCGCCGGAGCCGGCCAGTCTTGTCTACGAGGAGGACCACTTGGTCCTCCAAGTAGTCCGCCAGAAGTCCCCGCAAATACCGAGGCACTCCGTGGAAGCGGAGCGCCTCGAGGATGGTGGGGTGGGGAACAGAGTTGAAGGCGTTGGCTATGTCGAAAGACACAGCCAACACTCCGTCCCTGGCGTCCACAGCCTCCTTCACCTGGCGCTTCAGCAGGGCCAGGGCGTCCACTGTCGAACGCTCGGTCCGGAAACCGAATTGAGCGTCCGACAGGTCCGGCCCGACCGCCCGTAGGTGGTCGTTTAGGCGGGCGGCGATAACCCCCTCGAACATCTTACCGACCTCATCGAGCAGAACGATGGGCCGGTAGGCCGAGGGGGAATCGGCCGGGCGCCCTTCCTTGCGAAGGAGGCATAGCCGCCCCTCTTTCCATGGTTTCGGGAATCTCCCCGACGCAAGACACGCGTCGAAGAGATCCCGAAACCTGCCCACCATCCGAGTGGCGGCTATTGCCACCACCCTTGCGGGGACGCCATCTGGCCCAGGGGCCGTCTTCTTCGCACGGAGGCGAAGCGCCACCGCGCGGAATTCTGCCTCCGTGAGAGGAGGGACCTCCTCCTCCTCGTTCTCCTCCTGAACGGCGGCCCGGGGAGGATCCATCGCTGGCGGGGTGAAGTTGGCCCTGTTTGGAAACAGGGACCGGACCACCCCGTCCAGCAATCCCGGCTCGAGGGTCTCCGACAGCGGGGGGCCAAAGGGGCGCAGTTTGTTCCGCGCCGCCTTGTATGGCCTCCCGAAAGGGTCGTTGTCGAGACCCTCCAGCAACTCGTCTCGCGACGAGTCCTGCGCGGCGAATATAGCGGACCTGAGGGCCGCCTTCGCCTCCACGTACAGGTCGTAGAGGCGGTCCTCATTGGCCTGGTCGCGTATTCGCCGCCGCCGGCTTCGGGCATACTCCCGTCGGGCCGCCACACAGTCGGCCCGGAGGCCTGCCAACTCCTCCGACCACCAATAGACGGCGCGTCGGGGGGGCCGTCGACGAGACCTAGGCATGCTTGAGTTGCACACCTCGGTCAACGACCCCCTCAGCTGGGCCGCAGCGGCGTCCACGTCCAGGACATTTAAGGCCGGCGAAAGCCAGTCCTGGACGAAGGCCGCCTCTTTGGCCGCCTCCCTGTCCAGGTGGACGAGAGCCCACCGAGGGAATGGGGATTGGCCCGGTGGGCCCACTCCCTGGGGGCTCTGGGTGGAGATCTCAAACCGCACGTAGCGGTGATCGGAGAAAGTCTCCACCATGTCCACCCGCCAGTTGTCCACACGCGCAGCTAGTGCGGGCGTGGCAAAGGTGAGGTCCACGATTGACCCACCCCGCCGTCGCACGCACGTGTGGACACTCCCCCTGTTTAGTAGGGAGAGACCGGAGGAGGCAGCCCACAGCTCCAGCTCCCGCCCGCGCGCGTCCGTGGCCGGGTTGCCCCAAGCCACCGATTTGGCGTTCAGGTCTCCTAAAACGGAGACCTGACGCGACCCAAGCCTGCCGACGACAGAGGCGAGGACTCCGAGGAAATCCTTGAAGTCCGACAGTGAGCGGTTTGGGGAGAAATATACGCCCACAAAGGCTATCTCTCCCCACGCGGCGGCCACGTATCCCGGTCCTCTCTCTAAGAGCGAGAGAGGAGGGGAGTCCGTGGAAGACCGCGCCACAAGCGCCACCAAGCCGTCCCTATCTCCTAGCCAGCGGCCAGGGACGGAGTACGGCTCGGCGACAACCGCCACGTCCACCAACCACTCGGCCATGACCTGCACCAGCAGGTCCTGGGCCACTCGGCAGTGGTTGGTGTTCGCCTGTAAAATGCGATAGACCTCACGCATTACTGGTCCATCGCATTTCCATCGTCGGCCGGCGACGTCGGACCCTCGGCGGGCTCAACAGCGGCGGCGGCGGCGGCAGCAGGCCGGACTGGCACCTGCTTTCGGCCCTTCTTTGGGGGAGGATTGCATTTCCTCCCCGCCATCACGTGGTCGGCCGGGCGGCCGCTGGCGGAGCAGACAGCGCAGCGCGGCGAGGCCACGCTGCAGGCCTTCGCCTTGTGCCCCGCCTCCCCGCAGCGGTAGCAGAGCTCTGACCTCTCCACACTGGATGGGCACAGAGCTCTGGTGTGTCCGAGTCCGAGGCACTTGAAGCAGCGGAAAGGCACGTCTTCAAGTGCCCGGACCGCCGCCGCTCCGAACCCTACGGGGAGCCGCCCCTTGGCCAGGACAGCCTTCGCCGCCGCGACTGGGCACTCCACACGCATAGCGCCCAGTCCGCCGCGGCCGGGTCTGATGACCCGGCCCAGTACCGCCGCCACCTCGCAGCCTCCTGCAGCTGCGACCGCCGCCACGACCTCCTCTTTGGTGACCGAGTCATCGAGGCCGGTCACCTCCAAGGACGCCGTCTTCGCCGGCCTGACAACCTTGGCCACGTCCGCTATGACCTCTTGCAACTTTGTTGCGAAGAGGCCAGCGTTCTCGTCGCGGTTGGCCCCCGGAAACTCGAAGAGTCGAGCCCCGGTTTGGGTCAGGCGACACGTCACCGGCCCAATCCCCAGCGCAGCAGGGTCGACGTTGGTACGAGCCCGTTTCAAAACAGACTCGTACGTCTCGCCCTTCTCCGCGGCCTCCGCAGTGAGCGTAACTACTACGGCCGCGGTTTTGGGAGGAACGAGTTTCCTCCCTGCTGGCTTGGGGGCCGATTTCTTGCCCCTCCCTTTCCCCTGTCCCTTGCCCGTCGATTTTGACGGGCCGGGAGGGGCATTGGCAGGGGGAGCGACGGCCGACACCGCCTTTTTGACGCCTCTCTTCTTCCTCCTAACCACCTCAGCCCACGACTCGTTGGACGGGGTGGTGGAGGGTAGGAGGGCGTCGTCCATCGGGGAGCTTGGAGCCGCCGCTGCAGCCGCCAGTTTAGTCCCCCGTTCCGCCGCTGGTGCCGGAGGGGCCGTTGGCGAGTTTTTACCCTTGCCCTTGCCCTTTGAGGGCTTCGGGGTCGGGGGAGGGGCCATCGAGGATGGGGCTGGGGCCGGGGCAGGCGCAGACTTGTCCGCTGCAAGTGGAGGCCGGACACGCCTCTCAGGCAGGAGCCTGTCCTCAATGCCGGCTATGCAGGCTCTGGT
Organism: Yponomeuta plumbellus; assembly: GCA_947310845.1. NCBI lineage: Eukaryota > Metazoa > Arthropoda > Insecta > Lepidoptera > Yponomeutidae > Yponomeuta > Yponomeuta plumbellus. Next base: position 25,997,305 of record OX371193.1, on the reverse strand, counting down.
GAAGGCTCTCTCCTCCATCACCACCTTGCGGATGATATCCTCAAGATGAGAGGCGGAGAGGTCCACCGCCGGCGCTGCCGGCGAGGCCTGAACAGGTTGCGCCGTAGCTTCAGCGAGCTTCTTGTGAAGCTCGCTGACCTCCTTTTGCAGGCGATCGACCCTCGTCTGCAGCTGCCCCACCTCGTCCGTAGTCGTGCGGCGCGCCAGCTCGCATATAATGTCTGTTGTAATGTGTGCTGGGAGACATTGCAGTGTGTGGGGTGTACTTTTCGCCCAACAGAAGCCTCGCCGACTTTGAGCAGTGGCTCGTCGAGGTCGGGGCAATGTTGGCCGATGTGCACCCCACCCCCGTGATCGTTGCCGGAGATTTCAACGCGAAATCCCGTGCGTGGGGGAATCCGGCAACTGATGCGCGGGGGGAGGTGTTGGAGGAGTGGGCGGTGTCCACTGGGCTGGTGCTGCTCAACCAGGGGGCGGTCCAGACATGCGTGCGGAGTCAGGGCGGATCCATAGTTGATCTGTCCTTCGCCAGTCCCGCTCTGGCCAACCGCGCGCGTGGCTGGAGAGTGGTCGAGGGGGTCGAGACCTTGTCGGACCATAGATACGTATGGTTCGACATCGTCGCGGCACCCGCCGGTGTTTCGGCGGACCTCAGCCGCCCCCTGGCGGGGGAGGGTCCACGGTGGCGGCTCGCCACCCTGGACAAAGACGTGGCCAAGGAGGCGGCCATTGTGGAGCGCTGGGCCGCTAGATCAAGCGATGAGGCGCTGGGCGTAGACGCGAGGGCGGAGCGCCTAACAGGGGCGCTCACTCGCGTCTGCGATGCGGCGATGCGGCGCAGAGGTCCTGCTCCCCCGCGGAGAAGGGTGTACTGGTGGCAACCGCACCTAGCAGGGCTGCGTACTGCGTGCCACGCAGCCCAACGGAGGTACACCCGTTGCCGCGGGCGTAGGAGCAGGGACCCCGCCCAGGAAGAGGAGCTGCTCGCCGCTTACCGAGCGGCCCGGGCCGCGCTCAGCGCGGGCATAAGGGCTGCCAAGGAGGAGGCCTGGAAGGAGTGGCTGGGAAGTCTGAACCGGGACCCGTGGGGGCGCCCCTACAAGGTGGTGAGCGAGAAGCTGAAGCCTTGGGCGCCTCCTCTGACCCGGTCACTCGACCCAGCCTTCGTCGGCGTGGTGGTGGGTTCCCTTTTTCCAGCAAGGGAGGAGTGGGCCCCCCCACGAATGGCGGCGGTGGCGGTGTCGGCGCCGGTGGAGGACAGCGATGTCCCGCCCGTGTCCGAGGCCGAGCTAGGGGTAGCGGTCCTGAAGATGAGGGTGAGGAACCGCGCCCCGGGCCCGGATGGAATCCCTGGGCGGGTCATTTCTGCTGTAATGCCGGCGTTCGAGGAGGCGATGCTGTCTCTGATGACCGAGTGTCTGACGTCGGGAAGGGTCCCGCGACGGTGGAAGGAGGGTAAGCTCGTGCTGCTTCGGAAGCACGGGCGCCCGGCGGAGTCGCCGTCGGCCTACCGCCCCATCGTTCTGCTGGACGAGACGTGCAAGCTCTTTGAGCGAGTGCTTGCGGCGCGTCTTGTCCGACATCTGGAGGGGGCGGGGCCCAACCTGAGCGACGGCCAGTTTGGCTTCCGTCGCGGGAGGTCGACGTTGGACGCCATCTCCCGTCTCAGAGACAGCGTCGAGAGGGTCACGGGCCGGGGAGAGGTGTTGTTGGCAGTCTCAGTCTCACTGGACATTTCCAACGCCTTCAACACCCTCCCCTGGCAGACGATAGCGGAGGCCCTGAGGTACCACGACGTCCCGTGGTACCTCAGGCGGGTCCTTGCGGACTACTTCGTAGACCGGGCCGTGTGTTACCCGGCTCGGTCCGAGGTGGTCCGCACGGACATGTGTTGTGGTGTTCCACAGGGGTCGGTCCTCGGGCCGCTCCTGTGGAACATTGGGTACGACTGGGTCCTGCGCGGTGCTACTCTCCCAGGAGTCGGCGTACTCTGCTACGCCGACGACACCCTGGTCACCGCGCAGGGCGCCACGTTTCGGGACGCCAAGGTCCTGGCTACCGCAGGGGTAGCGCAGGTCGTGCGCCGCATCAGGGCACTCGGGCTCGCGGTCGCTCTGGAGAAATCCGAGGCCCTTTATTTCCATGGGCCTCGGATGCGACCCCCCCGGGACTCCCAAATCACCGTCGGTGGCACCTCCATCGCTGTCGGGGGATCGATGAAGTACCTGGGTCTCGTCCTCGACAGCCGATGGAGTTTCGGCGAGCACTTCCGGCGGCTGGCACCAAAGCTGGTGTCGTACGCCGGGAGGCTCGCACGATTGCTGCCTAACCGCGGCGGACCAGGGAGCGCTTGCCGCCGTCTTTACGACGGTGTGGTGCGCTCCAAGGCTCTGTACGGAGCGCCTATATGGCCTGCAGCCCTCTCTGCAAGCAACACCACGCTGCTGCGGCGCCCGCAGCGGGTGATAGCGCAGAGGGCTGCAAGAGCGTACCACACCGTCTCTTACGAGGCGGCGTGTTTGTTGGCGGCGAGTCTACCCTGGGACCTCGAGGCGGGAGTCCTCGGGCAGGTATATGAGAGGAGTGCCCTGATGCGGAACAGTGGAGGGTGGCCCACTCCGGCGGAGATCGGTTGCTGGAGGCAGGAGGCTCGCGACGATCTCTTCCGGATGTGGGCCGTGAGGTTGGAGGAGCCTTCCGCGAGCAAGAGGCTCGTGGAGGCGGTGCGGCCGGTTCTGCGGCCGTGGATCGAGAGGAGGCACGGGGCGCCGACCTATCACCTGACGCAGCTTCTCACAGGCCATGGCTGCTTTGCCAAGTACCTGTGGGAAGTTGTGGGTATAGAGTCGGGCCCCGAGTGCCGCTATTGCGCGAGCGGCGCGCGCGACACGGCAGAGCATACGCTCGCCGTGTGCGCTGCCTGGAGCGGGGAGCGGGCTGCCCTAGTGGGAGCCGTGGGGGGCGACCTGTCGCTGCCGGCCGTCATTTCTGAGATGGTCGGCAGCCAGGAGAGCTGGGCCGCCGTCGCCACGTTTGCTAGCGAGGTGATGGCGGCCAAGAGAGAGGAGCTGCGAGAGCGGGAGCGTGCAGGGCTGACGCTCCCGCCTCGCCGCCCAATAAGGGGGCGCCGTCGCACGGAGTATGCGCGCGCCCCCGACTAGAGTGGCCGCGGGCGGAGGGTCGGGGGACCACCCGCCTGCCTTTGCGGCGAGCTGGAAGGCACCCCCATGTGTTCCGGGGGTGCCTTCTCGCAAAACATAGAGTGCCCGCGCGCTCGCTCTCCGACTTCTCTGCTTTCAGAGGAGTCGCGGAGAGCGACGTGACGCGGGCAAGAAGACGCTTTGAGCGCAGGGGGGCCCATGTGGCCCCCCAGTAGTAGAGTCCCCATAGGGGCGCCCCCCTTGCCGGGTCACAGTGACTTATCCTGTGGCCTATCCTGTGACCCGGTAGGGAGAGAGGAGGAACACCGCGGGGTTTAGTGAGTAGTCCAGCCCTAACGGGCTGGGAGTCTCACTCGAAGCCGCCCTGCTGTCCCCCGGCAGCAGGGTGGCGAAGTGCTTAAATGCATTCCCCGCGTCAAAAAAAAAAAAAAAAAAACCTAACCTAACCTAATAAACACCGAGATCGATCCCACTCGGTGGTATCACTTTTTAAGGTTGGGATAGTCCTGACGGGAAAACGGGCTACCCGTTTCGGGCCGATTTCAAGAGACCCGGTTCGAGTCATGATGTTTTTGGGGCGCCACGCCAGATAACCTTCACGTGTACCCCTCCGCTTCCGTTCCCTCTGATTCCTTGTGAACCAGATGGAAGGGCAAGCGGTGGGGTCGGTGCGCCCTGAGCGTTAGTCAGTGACTTCTCCTTGTGGGATCTTGCTGGCTAACGGCGAATGATCTGGCCCGAGGGGTCGCGTGGGTTCCAATTCCTCTGTGAATTCCCGGGGACCCCATCTGGACCCGGTGCCCTCTTCTTAGACCGAAGGCACCGTATGGCGGCTCCCATCTCGCCGTCCGTGATGGGGGGGGGCGTCTGCTCCTCTCCCTCGTCCTCCTGCAGTCGACGGGCGGCCATCGCTGGGGGGCTGAAGCGCCCCTGCCGGGGGAACAACTCCCCGACCACTCGCTGGAGGAACTGGGGGTCCAGGGTCTCCGTCGTCGGGGCCGTCTGAGGGCGCATTTTATTACGCGCCCATCGGTACGGACGGCCCCACGGATCCCTGTCCAGTCCCTCCAGCATGGCCTCCCTGGCCCTCTCCTTCGCTTTGCTGATGGCCAGCTGCACCGCCTTCCTGGCCTGCCGGTACGCCGCGTACAGCTGGCCATCAGCGCCCTCCTGGCTTGGCCGACGCCTGCCCCTCGAGTAGGCCCTGCGGGCCGCGGAGCACGACGCGCGGAGGTCGGCGATCTCCTGCGACCACCAGTATACTTGTCCCCGCCTCCGGGGTGGACGTCCGCTCACCCTGGGCATGGCCGCGTCACAAACGGCAGTGAGCGCCTCCCGCATGTGCGCGGCCATGTCGTCCACCCCCAGCTCTCGGCGGGGAAAACTCCACCGGCGGACGATCGCCGCCTCTGCGGCCAGCCCCGCGTCGAACCTCGACAGGGCCCAACGAGGGAACTGGCTCGGCCACCGTTGGGTCGGGGCCGCCCTGCCCGAGGTGGAGACCTCGAACCTAACGTATCTGTGGTCCGATAGGGTCTCCACCTCTTCAACCACGCACCAGTCCCACACCTTGCTGGCGACAGCGGGCGTGGCGAATGAGTCATCCACCACAGATCCCCCCCGCTGCCGCACGCAGGTGTGGGCTGTGCCCCTGTTGAGCAGGGTCAGCCCCGAAGCCAGGGCAAAGGCCTCCAGCTCCCGGCCTCTTGGGGTGGTGCTCGGGTTCCCCCACGCGACGGACTTCGCGTTGAGGTCCCCGAGCACCAGGACCTCGCGGGGCGCCACCCTTCCGATGGCGGCTCCGAGTCGGGTGAGGAACCGCTCGAAGTCCGCCAGCGGTCTGTTTGGGGAGAAGTACACGCTTATAAGCGCGTACTCTCCCCATGACGCCACCACGTACCCCGGCCCCCTTTCTACGAGAGAGAAGGGGACCCCAGGACCAGCCCTCACAACGATGGCGGCAGAGCCGTTTTCGTCCCCCAGCCAGTGAGGTTGGCTAGGGACGAAGTAGGGCTCCGCCACCGCCGCCACGGCTATGTCCCACTCCGCCATGGACTGCAAGAGCAAGTCTTGCGCTCCGGCGGAGTGGTTGACGTTCGCCTGGAGGACGCTGAGATGTCCGCTGTCCATTAGTGTGACATCTCAGCATCCCTCGCGGCTGCCGTCTGGCGGCTCTCCACTCTCTGGCCCCGGGGTGCCGGGGTCAGTCTACCTCTGACATGGGGGGGGTTGCAGCTACGCCCCCCCATGACATGGTCCGCCTTTAGGCCCCTGTCTGCGCAAATTGCGCAGCGGGGGGGCACGACCTGGCACGTCTCAGCAGTGTGCCCGGACACGCCGCAGCGGTAGCAGAGGCCGCTACGGTCCGCCGCTGATGGGCACAACTGGCGCGTGTGCCCCAGCCCCATGCACTTGTAGCAGCGCATGGGGCGCGCTTCGAGGAGCTGGGCACGCGCCGAGCTCCAACCCACCAGCAGGCGGCCGGCCTCTGTGATACGCTTCGCAGCGTCAACCGGGCACGACACAAGAGCCGTGCCCTCCCCCCTGGCGTTGGGGCGGATCGCCCCGCAGACCTTCACGGCCTCAGCCGTGCAGCCCCCCGCCCTGGCCACTGCCGCCGTCAGCTTCTCGGGCGTGGCGGCGTCGTCAAGGCCAACGATGCGCATGTCGACCGTCTTCGTGGGGCGGTCGACACGCACCATGTCGGCCAGCGCCACCTTCAACTTCGCCGCCAGCCGATCCGCCTTCTCCGACTTCTGGGAGCCTGTTATCTCCAGCATACGGGCTCCCGTGGCCGTTTGTCGGCTTTTGAGGCCAACAATCTCCAGTTCGTCTAAGCTGACGGCCTCCTCGGCCTTGGCCAGGACATCTCTGTACGAGATGCCCCGGCTTACGGCCTCTGGTGCTAGGGTAAGCACCACGGCCGCCGACCGGGGAGCCGTCAGCCTGACCTCCTTCTTCTTGTTGGCCTCCTGGGCGGGGGGCCCCGCCTTCGATGTGGCCGACCCTTGGGACGGCCCCTTGGCCGCGGGCGCGGCCGCCTTCTTACCGCGGCGTACCACCTCGGTCCATGTCTCGGCCGAAGTGGAGGGGACGGGGGCCGCCTGGGCGGTCGGGGGCACCGGCTGCGGCCCCTGGGTCGCTGACCTCCGGGTCGCCACCGGGGCCGCCTTCCCGGTCTTGGGTCTCCCCGTATTTCCCGCCGCCGCGGGTGCCGCCAAGGGCGTCACCACTGGCGCCGTCGCGGGTGCCGCCAAGGGCGTCGCCACCGGCGCCCCCGCGGGCACCGCCTTCCGCTTGTCCGCCGCAAGCGGCGGGCGAGCCCTCTCGTGAGTGGGAACGAGCCCCGCCACCTTCCCCTCCACCATCCTCGCGAGAGGAGGGAGGAGGGCCGCGAGCAGGCGCTCCACGAGCTCGTCCCCAATCTCCACCGCCGGTGGGGGAGCTGCGCAGGCTGCACTCGGACCGGCGGCTGGACCCGCAGCCGCCGTCGAGGCCTTGTGGGCCTCGAAGTCCCTCTTATACGCCCGGAGCTCACCCCTCAAGTTGGCGAGCTCCTGGCTGAGGCGGACGTTGTCCGCCCGCAGCCTGCGCATCGAGTCCGTCGTCTTGGCTTCTGCCAGGCTCTCCACCATCTCTGCGATGTTGGTCGCGCAACCCTTTATTTTATTGGCAAACCCTCCCTTTAAGTTGGAGGATTTGCCAACGTATTCTAGGATGGTGGAGAGGTTCTCCCCCACCCGAGCCCTCATAGTCTGGATGTCCAGACACGACACCACCTCCTGGTCCGTCGAATCACGGGCCTCTTCCTCGTCGTCACAGGCCAGGGCGGCCTGTGATGACCTCATGAAGGCCTTCTTGTGAAGCTCCTTCACGTAGGCTTCTTCTCGGGCCTCCTCCTCCCTCTCTTTGAGGGCCCTGTTGGCCCTCGCCAGCCCCGATGCGTGCCCTGTGAGGCGCGCCTTCCCACGTTTCGCCCTAATGGCCCTCGACAGCCCCGACGAATGGAACGTGAGGCGCGCCCTCCCGCGCTTCGCCGTGGGCACCTTCGCAGGAGCGGGCATCTCCGTTTCCGTGTCGGATGCCGACAGGAACACAGGGTCCTCCCCACCTCTCTTCCTTCCCCGATCTATGCTGGACGATGCCGAAGCATCACCGTCCATTTTTGCGGATCCAACCTAGCAATCGGTTGCAGCCTTAACCTAAGCCTAACCTACACCCTCACAATCACAAAAGCAAACAAAATATAAAGAAACACTAAACAAACCCAACAACTTAACTAGAACGCCTAAGCACACCACCTCGCTATCAAAAAGAAAATCAAACACACCGATATAACCAAAAACAACACCTCGCTATATCAAAAATCCTAATCAATAACGTACAACAAACCCAATCCTTAACTAAACACACCACCACAGAATATCCCACAAAATATAAAGAATCACTAAACAAACCCAACCACCACAAAATATAAAGAAACACTCAAAATATAAAGCAAGCCTAACCAACACCCAACTAAACAATAACTATCCACATAAAACCAATCCGAGAAAATATCAACCTAACCTAACCTAACCTAACCTTTTTTTTTTTTTTACGCTGGGAAAAATGCGTTACGCATCTCCTTCCGCCGGGGGACGGAAGGAGTATGTGGGACTCCCGGGAAAGTGTTTCCCGGTATACTCACTAAACAACCCAGCGGCACTCCCTCTTCGCCTTGGTGGCGGGGGTCTGGGAATCTGGCATTTCTTCCAGTCCCCCGCCGGCAATTGCCCGCCTTAACACGGTGGGCCCCTCACGCCCCTCTCCTCACGGGGAGGGGCCCGGGAACGACCGGGAGTGCTCGGTCGTCCCCGTACGGCGCGGTGACGAGCAGTGCAATGCGGGCGAGGGCGCCCCCGCGCCTGTCGCCCGCTGCTCATCACCATGGGGCGAGAGAGGGCGGTTGTGTATCCGCCCTCTCCTACCCCTCCTTCGTTGGCGGAGCGCTGGCGCGAGAGGATTGTTCTCCCGCGCGCGCTCCGCCTCCTCCTTCTGTGACATCACGTCCTCACAGAAGGAGGCGACCGCCGTCCATGCCTCCTCGCTCCCCAGCATGGCGTTTACCACGCTGGGAAGCGAGAGGTCCGGCCCAACCACGGCAACAAGACTGCGGCGCCGCTCGGACAGCGACGGGCACACCTCTAGGGTGTGCTGCGCCATGTCGTCCGCCGCGCCGCAGCCGTGGCACCCCGGGTTCTCCTCTCTCCCGATCCGGTGCAGGTACGATCCGAAGCATCCGTGCCCGGACAGCACCTGCACAAGTCTTAAAGAGAGGAGACCGTGCGTGCGCTCGAGCCAGTCTTGCAGGACCGGCCCGAGCGCGTCCAGGGTTCGGCGGCCGAAGGTTGCGGAGGCGAGGTCCGCTGATGGAATATTGCCTCCCTCGCCTCCCGCCGAACGGCCGCCCGTTCCTCAGGGGTGGGGTGCTCCCCGAGCGCCTTTCGCCCCGCCGTCCATTCGTACACTCTGGCGAGCACCCACGCCTCTAGCTCCCAAGGCGGGGTGCCCGCCAGGGCGCACGCGGCCGCGAACCCAACCGAGCGGTAGGCTCGTGCTACCCTCTGGGCGATGGTCCTTTGAGGCGTCCGGAGGGCGGTGGCATTCTCCCTCCTTTGGAGGGAGTCCGCCCAGATGGGCGCCCCATACAGGGCCATGCTCTTAAGAATGCCGGCGTACAGCCGCCGGCATCGCCCGCTCGGCCCTCCCATATTTGGCATGAGCCATGAGAGGGCCCTCGCCGCCTTCAGCAGGCGCGACGACAGTCCGCTGAAGTGCGGACCGAAGCGCCACCTGCTGTCCAGCGTGAGGCCCAGATATTTCATCTGGGCCTTTACCTCAATCCTGACGCCCTCCACAAAAATGTGGGCGTCAGGCGGGGGGCGCTGCCTAGGACCGTGAAAAAACACCGCCTCGGTCTTGTGCAGCGCCACCCTCAGCCCTAGGCGGCGGATCCTCCCGGCGGTTAAGGATCCGCCCGCCGAGGCCAGACTGGCCGCCTCCCTGAAGCTCCCTCCCCGGGCGGTGAGGAGAGTGTCATCTGCGTAGCAAATAACACTCGTGCCACGGAGAAGGGCTCCCCGCAACAGCCAGTCGAACCCGATGTTCCAGAGAAGGGGCCCCAGGACCGACCCCGGCGGAACACCGGATTCGACGCCGTATCGCCGGAGCCGGCCAGTCTTGTCTACGAGGAGGACCACTCGGTCCTCCAAGTAGTCCGCCAGAAGTCCCCGCAAATACCGAGGCACTCCGTGGAAGCGGAGCGCCTCGAGGATGGTGGGGTGGGGAACAGAGTTGAAGGCGTTGGCTATGTCGAAAGACACAGCCAACACTCCGTCCCTGGCGTCCACAGCCTCCTTCACCTGGCGCTTCAGCAGGGCCAGGGCGTCCACTGTCGAACGCTCGGTCCGGAAACCGAATTGAGCGTCCGACAGGTTCGGCCCGACCGCCCGTAGGTGGTCGTTTAGGCGGGCGGCGATGACCCCCTCGAACATCTTACCGACCTCATCGAGCAGAACGATGGGCCGGTAGGCCGAGGGGGAATCGGCCGGGCGCCCCTCCTTGCGAAGGAGGCATAGCCGCCCCTCTTTCCATGGTTTCGGGAATCTCCCCGACGCAAGACACGCGTCGAAGAGATCCCGAAACCTGCCCACCATCCGAGTGGCGGCTATTGCCACCACCCTTGCGGGGACGCCATCTGGCCCAGGGGCCGTCTTCTTCGCGCGGAGGCGAAGCGCCACCGCGCGGAATTCTGCCTCCGTGAGAGGAGGGACCTCCTCCTCCTCGTTCTCCTCCTGAACGGCGGCCCGGGGAGGATCCATCGCTGGCGGGGTGAAGTTGGCCCTGTTTGGAAACAGGGACCGGACCACCCCGTCCAGGAATGCCGGCTCGAGGGTCTCCGACAGCGGGGGGCCAAAGGGGCGCAGTTTGTTCCGCGCCGCCTTGTATGGCCTCCCGAAAGGGTCGTTGTCGAGACCCTCCAGCAACTCGTCTCGCGACGAGTCCTGCGCGGCGAATATCGCGGACCTGAGGGCTGCCTTCGCCTCCACGTACAGGTCGTAGAGGCGGTCCTCATTGGCCTGGTCGCGTATTCGCCGCCGCCGGCTTCGGGCATACTCCCGTCGAGCCGCCACACAGTCGGCCCGGAGGCCTGCCAACTCCTCCGACCACCAATAGACGGCGCGTCGGGGGGGCCGTCGACGAGACCTAGGCATGCTTGAGTTGCACACCTCGGTCAACGACCCCCTCAGCTGGGCCGCAGCGGCGTCCACGTCCAGGACATTTAAGGCCGGCGAAAGCCAGTCCTGGACGAAGGCCGCCTCTTTGGCCGCCTCCCTGTCCAGGTGGACGAGAGCCCACCGAGGGAATGGGGATTGGCCCGGTGGGCCCACTCCCTGGGGGCTCTGGGTGGAGATCTCAAACCGCACGTAGCGGTGATCGGAGAAAGTCTCCACCATGTCCACCCGCCAGTTGTCCACACGCGCAGCTAGTGCGGGCGTGGCAAAGGTGAGGTCCACGATTGACCCACCCCGCCGTCGCACGCACGTGTGGACACTCCCCCTGTTTAGTAGGGAGAGACCGGAGGAGGCAGCTCACAGCTCCAGCTCCCGCCCGCGCGCGTCCGTGGCCGGGTTGCCCCAAGCCACCGATTTGGCGTTCAGGTCTCCTAAAACGGAGACCTGACGCGACCCAAGCCTGCCGACGACAGAGGCGAGGACTCCGAGGAAATCCTCGAAGTCCGACAGTGAGCGGTTTGGGGAGAAATATACGCCCACAAAGGCTATCTCTCCCCACGCGGCGGCCACGTATCCCGGTCCTCTCTCTAAGAGCGAGAGAGGAGGGGAGTCCGTGGAAGACCGCGCCACAAGCGCCACCAAGCCGTCCCTATCTCCTAGCCAGCGGCCAGGGACGGAGTACGGCTCGGCGACAACCGCCACGTCCACCAACCACTCGGCCATGACCTGCACCAGCAGGTCCTGGGCCACTCGGCAGTGGTTGGTGTTCGCCTGTAAAATGCGATAGACCTCACCCATTACTGGTCCATCGCATTTCCATCGTCGGCCGGCGACGTCGGACCCTCGGCGGGCTCAACAGCGGCGGCGGCGGCGGCAGCAGGCAGGACTGGCACCTGCTTTCGGCCCTTCTTTGGGGGAGGATTGCATTTCCTCCCCGCCATCACGTGGTCGGCCGGGCGGCCGCTGGCGGAGCAGACAGCGCAGCGCGGCGAGGCCACGCTGCAGGCCTTCGCCTTGTGCCCCGCCTCCCCGCAGCGGTAGCAGAGCTCTGACCTCTCCACACTGGATGGGCACAGAGCTCTGGTGTGTCCAAGTCCGAGGCACTTGAAGCAACGGAAAGGCACGTCTTCAAGTGCCCGGACCGCCGCCGCTCCGAACCCTACGGGGAGCCGCCCCTTGGCCAGGACAGCCTTCGCCGCCGCGACTGGGCACTCCACACCCATAGCGCCCAGTCCGCCGCGGACGGGTCTGATGACCCGGCCCAATACAGCCGCCACCTCGCAGCCTCCTGCAGCTGCGACCGCCGCCACGACCTCCTCTTTGGTGACCGAGTCATCGAGGCCGGTCACCTCCAAGGACGCCGTCTTCGCCGGCCTGACAACCTTGGCCACGTCCGCTATGACCTCTTGCAACTTTGTTGCGAAGAGGAAAGCGTTCTCGTCGCGGTTGGCCCCCGGAAACTCGAAGAGTCGAGCCCCGGTTTGGGTCTGGCGGCACGTCACCGGCCCAATCCCCAGCGCAGCAGGGTCGACGTTGGTACGAGCCCGTTTCAAAACGGACTCGTACGTCTCGCCCTTCTCCGCGGCCTCCGCAGTGAGCGTAACTACTACGGCCGCGGTTTTGGGAGGAACGAGTTTCCTCCCTGCTGGCTTGGGGGCCGATTTCTTGCCCCTCCCTTTCCCCTGTCCCTTGCCCGTCGATTTTGACGGGCCGGGAGGGGCATTGGCAGGGGGAGCGACGGCCGACACCGCCTTTTTGGCGCCTCTCTTCTTCCTCCTAACCACCTCAGCCCACGACTCGTTGGACGGGGTGGTGGAGGGTAGGAGGGCGTCGTCCCTCGGGGAGCTTGGGGCCGCCGCTGCAGCCGCCGGTTTAGTCCCCCGTTCCGCCGCTGGTGCCGGAGGGGCCGTTGGCGACTTTTTACCCTTGCCCTTGCCCTTTGAGGGCTTCGGGGTCGGGGGAGGGGCCATCGAGGATGGGGCTGGGGCCGGGGCAGGCGCAGACTTGTCCGCTGCAAGTGGAGGCCGGACACGCCTCTCAGGCAGGAGCCTGTCCTCAATGCCGGCTATGCAGGCTCTGGTGAAGGCTCTCTCCTCCATCACCACCTTGCGGATGATATCCTCAAGATGAGAGGAGGAGAGGTCCACCGCCGGCGCTGCCGGCGAGGCCTGAACAGGTTGCGCCGTAGCTTCAGCGAGCTTCTTGCGAAGCTCGCTGACCTCCTTTTGCAGGCGATCGACCCTCGTCTGCAGCTGCCCCACCTCGTCCGTAGTCGTGCGGCGCGCCAGCTCGCATATAATGTCGCGCATGCTGGCGGCCCGGCATTTGAGGGACTTTTGGAACGTGCCCTTCAGATTGGAGGACCTCGAGGCGACCCTAACAATCTCCTCTTGGTCCTCCTTGGCCATCTCCTCTAGCTCCGCCAAGGAGTAGTCAGCGTATAGTACGCTCGACGCCCCGTAGCCCGCCTTGGCCCTACGGACGCGCGCCTGCTCCTCCTCGGCGGCGACCCGCTCTTCGAGCTCCATCTCGAGCTGCGCCCTGTTGGCCGCCTCGAGATGGCGCTGGGCCTCCTTCAGACCCACGTCGTGGCCTGAGCTGATCGCGGCGGGGGTTGACGACTTTTTCGTCCTTCTTTTTTTTCTGGGCCCACTTTTGGCGGAGTCGGAGGAGCCCTCCGAACTCTGCCTCAAGAAGGCCCGCTTGTTGGCCCGTCGGCCCGATGGCTCCGCCACAGAGGCGTTACCGTCGGTGTCCGACAGGTCCACATCCACCAGGCTGGCCGCAGATGGTGCGCGGCTAGCCTCTGACGCCTCGGCGTCCTCAGGGTTGGCCCTGAGAAGGGCCGTTTAGGAAACGAAACGCCCGGAGGCGTCTCGTAGCGGCTTGTCCGTTTTTTTGCCAATGTCGTTGGGGTGCAGGGAACTCCTCGTAACACGCCTTCCTTCTTCAGGTGCCAAATCGCAACGGGGCAGGCGAATCGACACCTCCTTCAGGACAGGGGGTGGAGTCCCGAGCCTCTCTTCCGTCGTCATAATCCGATCGCTTGCATCGGAGTCCGTGTTAAGAGTTTTGCGTAGGTCGTCGGTGTCAGGACGAGCGGTCTGCCCATCCTCAAAGCATCTGTTGCCTCTCCCGTATACAGCGAGGCAGCTCTCGGCCGAAGCGGAGAGGTGGGCTTCCCCCTTTCGGGGACCCACCCGGGAAGTAGATTCGTTTTCTGTACTTTCCATTTGCTTTGTTGCACTCCTTAGGGTGGAGTGCAAACCCGTCACGACACGCCCGCTCGATGGCGGACGGATAAGGACGCCCTCGCGACTGGTCACACACCAGCCATGCATCCCTTCGTCGGGCGTCAAAACTTGGGATTGAGGTTTTTTATAGAGGTTGTCTCCTCGCAGCCCGAAGGCCCCCAGTCCCACTCAGTGTGGGATTCCGGGTTTGCCGACGGCCCGGCAGCTGCGCAAGCGCATATACCGAGCCCGCCGCCAAGTGCGGAGCCCAAATTGGACCCCGCCGGACATCCAGCAGGAGACTGCCACTGGATATCCTCCTCCCCTGGTTTTGGTCCGCGCCGGCCGAAGCCGGTACCCGCCCATATCTGGGGGGGCGTGCCCCTATCCGCCACCCGGGGGACGCGTCCGATGGGAGACCCAGAAACTCCACACGGAAACCTAACCTAACCTAACCTAACCAGGGGCGCCACGGGGCGCCACGCCAGATAACCTTCACGTGTACCCCTCCGCTTCCGTTCCCTTTGATTCCTTGTGAACCAGATGGAAGGGCAAGTGGTGGGGTCGGTGCGCCCTGAGCGTTAGTCAGTGACTTCTCCTTGTGGGATCTTGCTGGCTAACGGCGAATGATCTGGCCCGAGGGGTCGCGTGGGTTCCAATTCCTCTGTTCCTCTGTGAATCGGGACCCAGGCGACCAACCGAAGGAGGTCCGGCTAGGGGGGGGCGCAGTCGCGCCTCAAACTAGTCGGATAAGAGTGGCCGCGGGCGGAGGGTCGGGGGACCCGACGCCCACGATCGCGGCGGGCCGGAAGGCACCCTCGTGTGTTCCGAGGGTGCCTTCTCGCGCAAGGAGAGGGCCCGTGCGCTCGCTCTCCACCTTCTCTGCTTTCAGAGAAGTGCTGGAGAGCGAGCGACGGGCGTCGCAGCGTCGCGCCGTCCTCCTCTTGCCTGTTGTATGGGCGACGGGTCGGGGGAGGGCGGCGCGAGGAAGCGGTTGGGGGCCATTACGGCCCCCCAGAGGAGGGGCGGCGCTTCCTTGCCTCGTCGTATGGGCGATGGGGCGAGTGGCGCCGCCGGGGAGCCAATCTGGCTCCCCACCAGTAGAGCCCCTTCGGGGGCGAGCTCTTGCCGGGTCACAGTGAATTAACCTCTGGCCTATCCTGTGGCCCGGTAGAGTAGCGGAGGAACACCGCGGGGTTTTAGGGGGTAGTCCAGCACTGAGCAGGCGGCTCGATAGTGCTGGGAGTCCACCACAAAGCTGCTCTGTTGTCCCCCGACAACAGAGCGGCTAAGTGCGCAAATGCATTTCCCCGCGTCAAAAAAAAAAAAAAAAACCAACACCCAGTACATTAACTGTCAAATTCTCGCGAATTTTGGCGTTGTCGCGCGCCCGTCCTCGTACAGTGCCACCATCTTATCTGTTCAGTTGATAGCGGCGCCACTGGAGAATTTAGTAGTAAATTTTGAGAAATTTACCTAGACAAATGAGAATATTTTAACCTGCCTTTCAATTTTAATGAAAATATATCTATAAATCTTAGTGACTGAATAAATAAAACCAAAAATGGGGAACAGGATTTACAATTTATATGTTAGTTACAATTTTGCCCACCTGAAAAGATAACTTGGTGGCGCTCTACTACCTTTGCTGCGTCAAGAAGCGAGCGGTCACAACCACAGATTAAATAAAAAAATGCTACGTTGATGACAGAACTATTTTCGCCAACTGAGCGCCATCTCGCCAACGGCTCATTAAAGTTAATTCGATATATTGTTCGTGATATTGAAATATTAGTTTTGTCTTAGGTCACTTGAGTAAATAAATATTTAGATTAACCTTTTTGTAGGTAAAACATAAAAAAATACGTAGCATTTTATTTTAATTGCCCTCAAATGGGTCAAATTTGTCCCTTTTTCTTTGGAGAACTTTTTCAGTAGCAACACTTAATTAATGGTAAATCCTTTTCCCCATTTTCTGTTTTATTTATTCACTTACTAAGATTTATAGATATGTTTTCATTAAATTTGAAAGACGGGTTAAAATGTTCTCATTTTTCTCAGTAAATTTCTCAAATATTACTACTAAATTCTCCACTAGCGCCGCTGTCAACTGAACAGATAAGATGGTGGCAGTGGCACTGTATAAAAGATTTTTAAATTTCCCGCGAAAGGCTTGTTCCACGACTAGAGATGGGCGGTGGGTATATTTCCAATCTACCCATTTGGGTATATACCGGTATATACCCGGTAAATACCCGTATGCACCCATTAGCCCGGGTATATAAAATTAGAATTTATCTTATAGAACAAAAATAGTGAAAATAAAGAACTAAGTATGCCAATGAATACTACCTAATGTCCCCTTAGCAAAGTACGTTCGTAGCGATTTTGGTTTAACTTACATCTACAAATTTAATCTCGTTTTAGATATTTTTTGCATCGGAAGTACTTAACACAATCGTACTTATAATAAGATAATAGGATTCACCATCTGTTTATAAAACGTTGCCATTTGCAACATTTAACGCATCTTGAAATCTTTTGGGACCGAAGTGACTTTACAGCATCTACCTACATAATTTGTCCCTTCCTCATCATCATCATCATCATTCAGCCAAAAGAAGTCCACTGCTGGACATAGGCCTCCTCCATGGATTTCCAAAAAGACCGGTTAGAAGCGGCTTGCATCCAGCGCCTTTCTGCCATTTGGATGAGATCGTCTGTCCATCTTGTGGCTGGTCGTCCTGCACTGCGCTTGCCGATGTGTGGTCTCCATTCCAGAACTTTTCGGCCCCATTTATTCCTTCCTGGTAACGGTAAAATGAACTCTATTGTTTTCAGGTAGATATATTTGATGATGTTACCAGGAAGGGACAAATGACCTAATGCCACTTACCTGGACTGACCCAAACGAACACACTTAGCCAGATATAAGAAAGGCTAGTCCCTGTTTGGATCATTACTTACATATCACTTTCTTACTTTCGGTTTGAAGAGTGCAGTTCGTTTTCCGGCTGTTGGGTGTGCGTAGTTCTGTTTGAACCTTGCTTGTTTCTGGATTTTGGTGGTGATTTGTATGATGACTTGCCTTTGCTATACGGACTCCGATAATAATTGGTGTTAACTTACAGACTTAAGACTACTTTTTCCTGATCCTAACGGTGAGTAGACAGAGTAGAGAGTGACTCTACTTTTTGAATTCATGTGTTCTTGAATTCATCTTCTGTTATTTTTAAAACGAAATCTTTGAAATAAAGTTTTTTTAATTTTTCTAAACTCCCACTTCTGTTGATGTCCGTATGTACAGCGGGACCCCGTGTCTTAATGGTTTACGTCCTAAATAATCGATTTGGTATATGTTTTTACCTATCGAATTATGTAAGTTAAAATTTGTACCTTTGCAAAGTCAAAAGCTAAGTAAAATAAAAATCGATTAACAGCCGCAAGGGCTGCCAAAATAACATAATATGATACATATTATGTATCTTGTAATTGAAATCTACAAAATAGAGCAAATATACCTCCAAATACGCAAGATGACGAAGAATCTCCGGCAACTTCTCTCTTAGACACGGAAATATCAAATGACGAAGAGATGACCCTTCAGGTCCAAATCAGACGGATTTCGAATTTTTTGATATTTCTCACATTGATGAAGTTAGTACTCATTCTGATTCTGAAGATTAAAGTAAATATAACACTTTGCCTTAAGGTACTTATATTGTAAAATAGTTTGTGATTTTTGTACATATATATATTTTTTTGTACCTGTGGTGACTTTGAGAATAATATATAATTTAGTCTGATTTTGCCAATTAGGTACTTGTTTTATTCTTATTCGCATAACTATGTACTTAAAAATACCTAGATAATGTTGTGTATGAATCCACATTGTATGAATGGTCAATGAAAAATGGAGAACTAGGACATCAAGTCCTGACCTTATCTGCCTACCATTTTAATGTTAGTAGCTGCTTTTGACAGAGTTTTGGTCCAAAGTCAATAATTTATTATTGAATTTTGATCTTAAGCTTATTTAAAGCAAAACAATTTTATCAGTCATACAAACTACTTTTTTAATACAGATGGTTAATACTGTTTAAGTATAAGAATGACCATTGTAGTGTGGCCGGCCAGTGAATGAAACTCCAATGTCAGAAGAACTCGTGGATTTATTCTATGGTAACACTCAACTTAAATAACATGTATTGTTATAGTAATAGGATAGGTAACCTAGTAAGGAACCTAGGGCGGACTGCGTGGCTATCGCACCCTGACGTTCTCCTAGCTTGCTAACACCTGAGGACTGCGGGGCTATCGCACAGATGCAGCGACCTGACTTTGAGCAGACTGCGGAGCTATCGTACTCATTGCCAGCTGGCTATCGAATGATTCTCTCCTTTTTTTTTCTTTTTTTTAGCCCTATAAAGGGCACCCTCCGGAGGACACGGGGGAGGGAGGTTGTGATAGGCAAATAATAACACCACGCACTTCACGTATCAATTAAAAATGTGATCAACCGTTCCTGTTGTTTCCCTGCTGCGCCGCTGTCCTGCAACTACTCCCCCCACCACTGGGCATACTTCATGGCGACCGTGACAGGACAGGCAGAGATACTTCATGGCGACCGTGACAGGACCTCAAGCAACCCCGTCAGATCAAGTCAATAATTAATCATCATACTTCATGGCGACCGATGACAGGACGGCGGAAAAAAAATGAAGAAAGGAAAAATGAAGAACCAACAATTGTGAAGAACCCAAAATAAAGAAGAAGAAGAACCAGAAGATGGCGAGCAGAAGATTCAAAGAACCGCATCAAGAATTATTCAAAGAAAAAAAAAAAAAAACGTAAATCGGCATCCAAAAAAAGAAGAATGAAGCGTACGAGTCACGGATGGAGTCCAGGGAATAGCCCGGCCCAACTATCCAGAGCATCGCAACGCCGAGCACCATGGACCGAGGAGTCATCGCGCGCCGTCAACGTGTCATCGGCCGCGACAGCCAGCGTCAGCGGAATTCGCCGGCCCGGGTAAGCGCCGAGGCGTGTAAATAGGGTATTTGATTTTTTTTTTGTCATTTATTTTTTTGGGTTATTTCAAAATCATTAATGTAACGCCTAGTGTCACAAGTATAGTCCTTTAATCCTAGTAGAATCCTTTTCATAGTATTTTCATAATCACCTAAATAGTAATTATTACGATGCATTCAAATAGTAGGCCACCGCAAGGGAACCGTTTTAGAGGTAATGCTACGCGCATCGCTGGACATAAATCAGCAAGTCAGCAAGGTCGCGGACGCTCATTACGTAATTCAGATAATCGGGCGTATAACAATTTGCCTAGGTATGATTTTTCTAGGTCAAGCAGTAACGATAGCGATACCTATTTTTTTTAATGATGCAATCGAAATGCGTCCACTGTTTTGAGACAATAAAGTAAATTAGTGAATTATGATTAAATCCAATGATGAATCGATTAGAAAATAGATATGATTTTTTTTCTCCTGTCATCATAAAAGAAAGTTTTTGGTACGGTACATATTTAGAGAAATTCTCTCCTGTTATCATAAAAGAAAGTTTTTGGTACGGTACATATTTAGAGAATTTGCGTATGACTAATCCTTCGAGTTTGATCATGGAGCGAACTACTGTGTCCTCCATGAGAACAGCTGGATTATTACAGGTATTCTAAAAAGAATGACCTGATATGCCTTGAGATAGGGTGACCATGCCCTAGTAGTGTAGCTACATTATAAGATAAATAGATAAAGGGTGTAGAAATACATCCCAGTTAATGTCCTTGATCATAGTGTGAACTACCGTGTCCTCAGTGTAAGGCTTAACTTTGTTTGTGCATGGAGCAGATGACTCCATGGCGTAGTATGGCATTAGTATAATCATATTTTAGAATGAATGAAATAAAGGAGAAAGGACACCAAGGTTAAGAAGTCTTGAATGACGATTGGATTGATCACCTAAAAGTTATTTAAAGTCTTTCTTCCCTGAGCTTGTATAGGAATTAGACTGATCACCTAAGTGTTATAGAAGCCTCAATATGGGTTAAAAACCGAGTGTGAAATGTTGATGTAATTTTTTAAGACTGCGATAGGGAAATGTACCGATACCACGATACGATCGATAAAAGTTAACATCCTACAAGGATTTGTTACTGTTTTTAGTTTAAATTCGTATGTAAACATTAATAAAGCAAAAGTGAGATATTTTCCAAAATAGTATAGGTATTTTTTTTATCATATGACATTAGATGGATAATTTAAAATAGGCTTTTATAAGCATTTATGCATCTATATTTTCCAAAGTTTCAATTGAGGTTTGTGTTTAAAAAATGGTTAAGAATGTAGATACATGATAATGTAGTTCAGCGAGTCTGATACGTTAATGTATTAAAGTCATTAAAGAGGTACACATAAAAAGGTTAAAGGTACAGGGTAGATGTGATCCTTCTGACTGATTATGGTGTCAACGAGTTTTGCTCTGTAAAGAAAGTTGGTGAACGTAGTTCTTAAACACACTATCCACTATTATAATATTGTTGTGCACAAGCATGGTGGTAATAAGACATGCTAGTTTTATTTGAGTCGATTCTTGTTATTAAATGTACCGCCCAGGAAGGGTTAAATAAATGTATAAAAAGGGAGCGCGCGCCCCATAAGTGAAATGTGTAGCAATGCCTCTATAAAATTTGTCAAAAGTGACGGAGAATAAATGTGTAAATGACTTTGTTGTAGGAATGGTTTGTTTGGTTTTGTTAAATGATGGAAAATGTTTATTGAATTAAAATTGTATTTTAAAAGTCCTGTAAAGTCAACTTTAAATATGAGAGATACAAGTAAGAACAATTTGTCAATATGTGTAATACATGGGGGCCAGAATGGTAAATAAATGTTATGAAGGAAATATGAATAATAAATAAAGAAGTAATTGAAGAAGTAAATAAATAATAAATAAAAATATGAAAGGTGAGGCCAGCCCAAATATATTGTAAGTAAATGACATGAAAGTATCTAAAATAGAAAAGGACTTTGAAATTGGAAATATGATTTGTATTAATAGTTTTAAAATTAATTTTTAATATTAATATAGGTTAAAACCTAAGTTTAATGAAAAAGCACATGTAGATCCTAGAAATAATTTAATAATAAATAAGACTAAGAGAAAAATTTGTTATGATAAAACAGCCAATGTTGTAAAATTTAAAGTGGGAGATTTAATATTAATTAAGAACGAAAATAGCAGTAAATTAGATGAACTGTATTTAGGACCATTTAGAATAAAAGAAATAGCCGGAACTAATGTAAGAATAGATAAAGACAATAAGGACTATTTAGTGCATAAGAATAGATTAAAATTATTTTATGAATAATCTTTTCAGGGGAGGGGAATCCCTACCTTTTCAGGGGAGGTGTGATAGGCAAATAACAACATCACGTACCACATGCCTCACGTATCAGGAAATATAGACAACTCCTCCCAAAGCACATAGAGCACGTAGGATTATTATATATAAGCTAGTGTAAGACTAGAATAAGGGAGTTAGAGACTGGAGTCTTAACAATATACTAAATTAAAATGTGATCAACCGTTCCTGTTGTTTCCCTGCTGCGCCGCTGTCCTGCAACTACTCCCCCCACCACTGGGCATACTTCAAGGTGGTGAATGCTCATGCATAACAGCACGGGCCCGGCCGTGCTGCCAATGTGGGACTCACAGAGTGCGCCTACCCACTAAACACCACCTTGGGGCTGGTTTGGTCCTATGGACCCCTAAACCTACATCATGAGCGACCCCCCTCGAGGCCGAGGAGGGGATTCTCTCCGGGCGTGCGCCGGTTTATATACGCTCCTCGCGTGTAGCTGTGTGCGGGTTGTCGTGTGATCATAGTAGGACATCAATGTGTTGTAGTGGCGTTTCATTCTATGCATACGTGTTACATCATGATATATTTTTCCCATACAAATAAATAGGTAAGTAAAACTCGAATAACTTTGTAAATATAAGTTAAACGAAAAATTGCTAAGACGTAAATTAGGTAAGGAACATTGATCAGAACCGATTGGCATACTTTGATTTCAATATTAATGATTTTCATACTACTTGGAAAACACTTATTTTATATACCCAGCAAATGGGTGCATACGGGTATTTACCGGGTGCGTGTTTGGGAATATACCCAAAAGTGGGTATAAACCTGGGTACGTGCCCATCTCTAGCCACGACTCACTTGTCGCACTCTACCTACCTTATCTTTCTGTAATCTGTGGCAATCTAAGTTTCTTCAGTTGTTTCTTGGCATTTCATTTCAATATTTTCAATCAAATTCAAACTAGAACTAAAAATTAGTTCTCTTCTCTATTTTCTTTCAAGCTATCTTTTTTTTTTAGCTAGTAAAACAGTGAATCTTCAACGCATTTAAATGTAACTGATTGCCGCTTTTGTTTCGCTTATGCTAAAAGGGGTTCATTCGTCAAGCAATGGTGTTGTTGAGTGAGAGTTACAAGAGTATCAGTAACGGTGGAGCACTTCTCAAACTGATCATAAATTAGTAAGTAGGTAGGTACTAATGGCCCTTTTACACGAGGCCAATAGCTGAGACAATCCAGTAAGCCAGGACAGTAAGCCAATCCAATATTTCATTGGATCGGCTTCATCCATTGGCTTGGGCCAATCCAATGCATTGTCCTGGCTCCATTCACACGAAGACAATATTGGACTGGCTTACTGGATTGTCTCAGCTATTGGCCTCGTGTAAAAGGGCCATAACTTTCCTGTATCATGTGTAGATGATTGAACTGCACGTGGGAACGTTCAGGAGAACTTAACGTGTTTGGCACTTAAAACTTCATTTTTGTCTGATATAACCAATATTGCCTAATACAGTAAAGGAAGCCCTGATATAAGTCCCATAAGAAGTATAAGTTGGGTATTTCATACCTGCATGCACAGGGAATCCAACCTGGGTCTCTTGAGTCCATGTTTTTCAATCTCCTATACTAACAGGGAAGAAAAACATTCAGAGGAAACATGCGGCTTGGTTGGCAGACACATTATTGACTTGGCGTTTCTGTAGGCCAGGCTAACATTGCCATCAGGATGGTATAAGTAGTGGGCAAGCCCACTCCATCTAAAAACAATGTACCTACCTTCACCCAGAGTGCAAAATAGGTCCACAAACGACTGCGGTCTGATTTAGTATAGAACAAAACATTGGGCGATATATTTAGCCATCGCTAATAAAACTGTTATTGATGACCACGAGTAAGTACCTACGTCAACAAAATGTAATGAGGTGTGGTGGTGTCCGACCCAGACTGACGTGAAAGTGACACTATTATTTTTGCATGGAATTTTAGTGTTAAATTAGGCATCATTTTTATTTTCTTATCTGCACCATAGTATTGGGAAGACGAGGGGCCGTTAAGATAACCGGGATAGCCGCAACTGAAACAAACTCAGAAATGTACGTAGCAAGCCACGCGGTAAGACGCCCCGCGATTTCCCCCGTGGCCAGGCCGTAAATGTTCAAAGCTTTGCAAAGTCTTCATGCATTAAGATTTCATTGGTTTCCTTTCATTTATTTTATGAAGTTTTCATTCTTATGATTGACCCTAACAATTGATGCAATAAAAGTACAGGGTCCAACTTTCACAGATTTTCGGCGGTTCGATTACCAGGTGTGGCAAGCAAATTTTTAAAAATCTTTGAATGCAGTTTTCTTTCTTTTTAAAAATAAAGGAATGTTTTCTTTGGGTAAAATTTTCTATCTACAGTATTAAGAGTACTTCCCCTTCAGGTGGCATTACAAAATTCCACCCTGTATATATTGGTTGACAGCTGTGCTGATGTATAAGGGACTCCACACACGGCGGCTATAAGGTAAAGATGTATATTATAGCACAATAAATCGTCAGGAGACCACACACGACAGCTATAATATACATCTTTGTATCTTAAAGGTACTGAGCGGTCTCTAAGCTATACATCCTGGGATGTAATGTATATTATAGCTGCCGTGTGTGAAGTCCCTTATGATAATTTGAGGTAATGGAAATAATAGAGAACACTTTGTTATATTCCAAACAGCAATAATTTACTTGTATACTCTTGAAGCCTTCGTGGTTGTATGTACCTATTACTAGAAAGAAATATAGGTTCTACTCACTTGAGTAATGTTTACACCTGAGTCATGTTTCTGCTTAGATACGTTTCATTGCTGCAGGTAGTAGCCCCGTTATGGAGGTGGCAGTAGAACCAACCGAGCGGTCGGTCGAGCCGACAGTGGAACCATCAGCCGAGAGCGCACTGTCGGCCGCCGAACGCGCGCGCGCTGAGCGCCATCGCCTGCGCGCTAGGGAGCTGCGCGCCGCACGTGTCGCTGACTCGTGAGTCAATCTTCCTTATAACTAATAAAGCAACGAAATAAACCGCATCTCAATATTGATGACCGGCACTCGTCTGCAGACCGGCAGAGAGCAGCGCGAGTCGCGCGGGCGCGGGCGCCGAGCGATTTCTGGACACGGGCGGCGGCTTCCTGCTGCCGGCCTCCGCGCCGCCCGCCGCGCCGCGGCCCGCCCCCGCGCCTCCCGCGCCGCCCGCCGCGCGCTCCGACTGGCCGCTCTGCGAGGAGTGCGGCGAGCGGTTCCCCGCCTCGCGGCTGCTCGAGCAGTTCTCGCTGGCCGTGTGCGACGCGTGCCGCGACGACGAGGACCGGCACTCGCTACTGACGCGCACGGAGGCTAAGAGCGAGTACCTGCTCAAGGACTGCGATCTGGACGCGCGCGAGCCGGCGCTGCGCTGCGTGCGGCGGCGCAACCCTCACCGCGCGGGCGCGCACGACATGCGGCTGTACGTGCGCGCGCAGGTGGAGGCGCGCGCGAGGCAGGTGTGGGGCGGCGAGGCGGGGCTGGCGGCGGAGCGCGCGCGGCGCGACGCGCGGCGGGCCGAGGCGCGCGCGGCCAAGTACGGGCGCGAGCTGCGCGCGCTGCGGCGCGGGGTGCGGCCGGCGGCGCGCGGGGGGGGCGCGCACGAGCACGCGTGGGCCGCCGAGCGCCCCACGCCCGAGGAGGACGTGTTCGAGCGCACGTGCACCGAATGTGGACTCACGCAAACGTTCGAGAAGATGTGAGCGGACCCGCCCAATGAAACTTGTACCGTGAAAATTATTATGTTTGGGTTAGGTATCAATATAATAACTACGACCCTGGTTAGGTGTGATCGTTAGCGATAGTGGCGATGACGTAGAAGAATTCACAGTAAAAAAAAGTAAAATGTACAATATTTATAGTTTATAGATTTAAATAAATGCCGTAAGCCTAGAATGCGAGGCTGGTCAATGTTAGATGGACTTCAGGTCTTCCGGTAGATCATTCTTGGGATGTTTGTTCTCAAAGTGCTGCTTGTAGGTCTTGGGGTCTGGCATCTGCGCCTGCAATCAAACATCAAACTTTAAAACGCCGAATGTAAACCGAGAAAATTTTTTTTGCGCGCATTTTCATCGAATTGTAGCATTTTGGCAAATTACAATTATCTGTCGCGACATTTTGACCTACATAGCTTTAAAAACGACACACACATCCATTGACTGAGTCAGACCGAAATTATCCGAGATGCTATGTATGTACGCGGCAACCAAGTTCATTGGAACCTGGACGTGTCAAGCATATGGCTGTAACCGCATGGCCACGGGGGAAATCGCCCGCGCGAAAAATCGCGCGGCGCGAACGGCGGGGCGTCAACCCCGTGGCTTGCTACGTACATTTCTATGAGTTTGTTTCAGTCGCGGCTGCGACTAGCGACTAAAACAAACTCATAGGCGAATGCTACACGTCAATAAATATCGTGTCCGGCTCAAGTATCTTGAGCCGGATCACAGCACACCCTACACCAAAGATATGGATCGCGTCAGTATTGAAGCGTTTTT
Source organism: Yponomeuta plumbellus (assembly GCA_947310845.1). Lineage (NCBI taxonomy): Eukaryota > Metazoa > Arthropoda > Insecta > Lepidoptera > Yponomeutidae > Yponomeuta > Yponomeuta plumbellus. Next base: position 25,971,696 of record OX371193.1, on the reverse strand, counting down.
GTATGAAGCAGACGTGATGGACCCTAGACAGAGGAAAATTAGAGCTTGTGTGGCAATAATTTATAGCCCTATCCATGAAAAAACGCGTAAAAAGGAAGCGATGGATGAAAAATTGGCTACAAAAGAGAGCAATGTTTACACATTTGAAATTATTGGATGAAATTCGCCTTCACAATTAAATGGACGACTACGAAAATTACTTTCGGATGCCTCTTCATGTCATCAATAGTTGCATCACTTTTGATTCTTTTATATATGGTAAGTAGTTTTTTTAGTGCTTAGTTTTTTAAGATTGTGTTTTTTATAATTGACATGCGCGCTATTCCAAACTTCTGGCAGGGATTCTAAGTTCAGTATAAACTCTTTCAAGACAATCTTGTCGCCTGTCAACAATTCAGAAGCAGCAGCGGTGTCACCGACGTCCTCGATTGCTGCCGTCTCGCTGCGTACTGACGAGATAAATATTGACGCCCAACACTACACGCAAGATAAATATCACGATCCAGGATCTTGGATCAGATCACAAGGATTTCCGGAAATCCAGCGATAAATATTGTGATCCCTCAATACACTACCCTACACGTCAATAAATATCGTGATCCGAAAGTTTATATTGACGGATCACAATATATATCTTGCGTGTAGCATTCGCCTTAGAAATGTACGTAGCAAGCCACGGGGTAGACGCCCCGCAGTTCGCGCCGCGCGATTTTTCGCGCGGGCGATTTCCCCCGTGGCCAGGCCGTAACTTCGTCATTTCTAAATAGTTTTTTTTTTCAAATAATATATTGATTTTTTATGTCGATAAGACGGCATACTTGGTACAAAAAGTGATTAAACCCCGGGATACACTAAGGGGAAAATGGAGCAACATGTTGCGGAACATGTCCCTCAAATGATTTACCATTTATTCAATTCAATTCAAACATTTTATTCATAGTCCAAAGTGTTTACTTTATGAAAGTCAAAATTCATGTTACAAAAAATGTCTGAGATAGTGCTATTTGCTGATGACACGTCACTTGTTTTTAAAACAAAGAGACAGGAAAATAATCTTGACGAAGCAAATAATGCTCTCTTGCACGTTCTAGATTGGTTTACAGCAAATAATCTATTGTTAAATTCAAAAACGACAAAATGAATGAAGTTTACCCTACCGTTTTCAGAAGACCTAAAAAAAATTATTACGGCTGTCAAAGGAATGCAATTTTGGACATCAGCCCAATAGCCATGTGTGATACATCATAAAATAGGTCTCAGCGAGCTGAATAAAAGTTACTATGACGCCAACAGCCAAATGTTTTTTTCCTTTCGGAGTTATATTGTATTAAAAAAAAACTAACATTTTCAATTATTATGATGTATCCTATTTTATGATGTATCACACATGGCTATTGGGCTGAGGTCCAAAATTGCATTCCTTTGACAGACGTTTGACAGCCGTAATATTTGTTTTTTTTAGTTCTTCTGAAAACGGCTCATTCGATGCAAAAAGAAAACGCGGTGTTACTGCTATAAAATATAAAGGTTTAATCGTTATATTTATTTTTATCGTGAATAGAAGGCTCATGTGACAAAAATCTTGGTAAATTTGCCGAATCACGGCTCCACCTCGAAAGTGCTCCAAATTTTTTTTCTATTGTCACTAATACAGAGTATCCCGAGTAATATTGAGGAGGCGCATGGCTTTGACCCGTAAAAAAAAAAACAAGAGGCAAGGTAAGAACGCATCAAAGTCGAGTGTGTTCCGCTTCGCTACGCGCGTCGTCGCACCTATATTTCTGTTGTCACGTATTCTTTACATCGCCGACCCCCCGTTCCATTATTTGAATCACGGCTCCACCTCGAAAGTGCTCCAAATTTTTTTCTATTGTTTTTCACCATGCGCCACGTTAGTTTTCACATATTATTGCATGGTACACCATTACCGAGTGATAAAAAGCAGTAAAAAAAATTTGGAGCACTTTCGAGGTGGAGCCGTGATTCGGCAAATTTACCAAAATCTTTATCACATTAAAAGACATTAAAATGTAATCTATTTAATCTCTTTAAACAAGCAATTCTTCTATATATATTTATATATAATCAGAATCTCGGAAACGGCTCCAACGATTTTCACGAAATTTTGCAGGCAGATGCTTTCGGGGGCGTTTAATTGATCTAACTAAGATTACATTTTTAGAAAACGTTGTTTTATCCGTGTTTTAAGCCAATTGAAATTTGCTATAACATACAGAGGTAAATTTCGCGTCTATCTGCAAGGTTGGTTTGGGATAGTTCTGACGGGAAAACGGGCGACCCGTTTCGGGCCGATTTCAAAAGACCCGGATCGAGTCATGATGTTTTTTTTCCAAGTTCTTTTTTTGTTGAAAAAGGATTATTTGAATTTTATATTACATATTTTATATTACAAAAAAAGTACCGAGCAAAGCTCGGTCACCCAGGATAAAAGGAGAAGCTGGCTGACTGACTGACTGACATATCAACGCAGGGCCTAAACTATAAGGGTTAGAAACTTGAAATTTTGCACAGGGGTTCCTTTTGTAACGTAGGGGAGCACTAAGAAACGATTTTTGAAAATTCATCCCCTAAGGGGGTAAAATGGGGGTTCAAAGTTAGTATGAAACTTTGCCGTTTTTGAAGTTATTCCAATGAAATTTGGTACAAAGGTTTTCCATTTAAAATTATGAAACACGTGTAAAAGTTTTTTAAAAATCATTTCTAAAAGAGGAAAAAGGGGGGTCCAAACTTAGTATGAAAATTTGCCGTTTTTGAAGTTATTCGAATGAGATTCAATATGAAGGTCCTTCATTGAAAGTCATGAAACATATGTAAAATAGTATTTTCGAAAATCATCCCTTAAGGGGGTATAAGGGGGGGTGCAAAGTTAGTATGAAACTTAGCCATTTTTGAAGTTATTCGAATGAAATTCAGCATGAAGGTCCTTTATTGAAAGTCATGAAAGAAGTGTAAAGTAGTTTTTCGAAAATCATCCCTTAAGGGGGTAGGAGGGGGTTGCGAAATTAGTATGAAAGCTCTTTCGCATGCGCTAAAAGTATCCCTTTCTTATTTGCAAACACTTTACTGAACTAAAGCCCACGCGGACGTAGTCGCGGGCAACAGCTATTACTCATAAGAGGAAAGTCTAAAAAAAACACCTACGTAGCACACACAATTTTAACTTTGAAGTAAAATGGGGTTATTTGGTTTTTACATACTAGCAACATTCAGACATTGACAGCCCTTTACTTGTATTGATATGTCGCACACTGAAAACATAGATGGCATTAAACAAAAATCTTCATTTTACAGTATGGCCGTTTTAAGATTTTTAAATGTTCTGGTGGGCGATGTGATTTTTGTTTAATGCCATTTATGTTTTCAGTGTGCGATGTGTACGTTCGGAAAAATATTATACTTGGAAACTCTTGGTAGCCATCATAACTTTAACACTAGTGTTGGCGACTGGCTGTGGTGCGACCTATTTTGTTATAAAACGTCTAGTTTTTATATTTGATTATTTTTCTATTTTCTTATTGTCATTGTCTGTTTGGTCTTGCCACTGTCATACGCCTTGCTAATTATAATAAAACATAAGTATTTATTTCCTACGTGTTTCCCTCAGCAAACCATCACATTATTACAGTCCACTCAACCACTCGCTATCATTTTGGTCCATTCTCGCCGTAAACTATAAACCATTTTTCATTGATTCATCGTAATTGCATCTGTCAAAATTTTTTCACGTAAGTTACGTCATTCTAGTTTTCCATTTCATTTTGTAAACATTTCACGTAAGTATTGTTTTCATTCATTCTCGAAATGGTGGAAACACGTAGCACGACAAAGGCGGATCAGACGGCTACGGAAGCCGGACGGGTGCAGCACGAACGTCATGAACGTTCACCGCGCGGCGCCCGGCCGGTTTTAGCCACGACAACCGACAACAGCGGCGCTTTGGCATTGCCTGATAGTGCGAGCACACACCAGGCGGGCACAGTTCCCCGAGGCGAGGCACAACCTGGCCCCGCTTCTGAACGCCCAGATGCTCGCGCTACCACGCGCAAGGAGGCACCAGTCAACGCGCCAAACAGTGTCCACAGCAAACAATCGCGCAGTGAGGCCAGCCGCTCATCGCGTTCTTCAACGACCGTCCGCGCGCAGAGGCTATCTCTTGAAGCTGAGGCTAAGCGGCGCCAAGCGGAGCGCGAGCGCAAGCTCGCTCGCCTCGAGGCTGAGGCAGAGCAAGCCGAACTCGAAGCAAAAATCGCCGCTTTGGAAGCTGAAGATAACTTGGGCAAATCTCGTAGTTCCTGTTTTTCGAGTATTAATTCCGAAAAGCGTACGGAAAACTGGGTTTCCAATCAACATGTAGATATGACCGCGGCAACCCGTATAGACAAGCATAACAACGACTACTTAGCACACAAACCGCTACCACGCTCTTCTGCTTCTGATCCAATAGCAAACAGAGCTCAAGCGATCAACGCCCTTTCTAACAGGCCAAAAAAGGCCGAACTTATCACATTCTCGGGTGAAGTTGGACAATGGATGGCCTTTAAGAGTAGTTACGAGAGAACTAAATCAAACTTTTCCCGCTCAGAGAACTTAGATCGTCTGAACAACGCCGTGCGCGGTCCGGCGTACCAGTCCATCGCGTCACTCCTGTGGACCTCCAGCGACCCCGATGTCGTCATGAATTCCTTGGAGCAGACGTACGCACGACCGGAACTGCTGGTGGCCCGCGAGGTCGCCGAGCTGCGCAACAGTTCTAAGATAAGTTCTCCTGAGATTTAGCAAACAAACTACGTAACTTTGTTACCACTCTTAAGCTGCTGAAACAAAACGAGTATTTGTCATCACCGGAACTCTTTCGTTGCATTTTAATCAAATTAAGCGAGCACACTAGGGCCCGCTTCACAGATTTCGCCTCTGTTTACGTATCTGAGGAATTGCACATTACAAAAGTGGAATTATTGTCACGTTTTCTACTGACTGAGGCCGACAAACAGTTGAAATACAATTTTGTTGTTCCCGACAGTAGTGTTAAGGCGCCGATTTCAGTACATTCCTCTAAACAGTTACGAAAGGAAGCTGTACACGCAAAGCTTTCAAGCGATAAAACTTCTGAGCGTTGTACATACTCGTACTGTAAACAAGGGCCACACAATATTAAAGTTTGTAAGAGTTTTTTAGCTCTGAAAGTTGACGATAGATGGCAGTGGATACGTGAGAGTAAAGTGTGTTACCGCTGCCTTAAGTCGAATCCACACACCTGGAACAACTGCCGCACAAAAAGCTGTGGAATTGATGGGTGTTCGAGACGTCACAACGCACTCCTTCACGGCACAGGAACCTTTAATGCTAGAGTCTGCGGCATCATGCGGACAGTGCAATAATACCCACGGCACAGGAACCTTTAATGCTAGAGTCTGCGGCATCATGCGGACAGTGCAATAATACTCAAGCGCCTTCTGTCGAAGCTACTAGTCCTAGCCACATGAATGTTACCGACAGCAAAACCGAATCCGTCGTTAAGATCACGAACACGTCTCATTGTTCAATTAATGCAACAGGGCCCCTGCCGTCGATGTCACGTCCGCGCGGCCTGCTGAAAGTTGTGCCGATCATACTCGAGGGTCCCGAAGGCGAGTACGAGACAACGGCACTACTTGACGAAGGCAGTACGGCGACGCTGATTGATGGAGCGGTGGCAGCGCGCATCGGCGCGAAGCCGATCTGTCAGGAGCGTCTCCGTATTCAAGGTGTCAGTGGTATGACCAAGGAAGTCGAAGTAAGTTACGTAGACTTTCATATTCGTGGACGCAATCAACTCGATCGCTACTTAGTACAGCATGCGCGGGCCATCACGCCGTTAGGGCTTCGCGCACGAAATCATGATTTGATCAATTTCTCGGATTACGGTCATCTGTCAGACTTATCAGACGAACTTTCATACACTGACACCCCCCCTACCGTCCTCATCGGCGCACCAGATTGGCATTTATCTTTAAGTCGCGAAGTACGGTGCGGTAAGAAGAACGAACCCGTTGCCTCTAAAACTTTATTAGGTTGGGTGCTTCATGGCGCGCTTTCCGTGTCGTCCAAGTCACTCGAGTTCGTGAATCACACTTCGGACTATCTAGACGCGCTAATTAAAGGACAATACGACATCGACGTTTTAGGTATTCCGAAAAGTGCTCCTTGCCTAAACGACGACGACAAACAGGGAAGCAAGGTACACGTCTCTCCGCTCAAACCGGTTTCGATTCCCCGATTGGAATTACAAGCTGCGCTTATTGCCTCGCGGTACGCGCAAACGATTCTACATGCTCATCGTTTTCAGCCCTCCGAAACTATCTTTTGGACTGACTCAACCATAGTCCTTAAGTGGATTCGGAGCGATGCTCGCGCGTTCAAAGCATTTGTGGCACACAGGTTGGGAGAGATACTGGAGACTACCAACCCGTCCAGTTGGAGGTGGATCCCTACCTCTCTCAACGTGGCCGATGACGCAACAAAACCAAAAAAGATCAAGTTTACCGCTAGTCATCGGTGGTTTACCGGCCCGCAGTTTCTACTTGAACCACCATGCACTTGGCCGACTGAGTGCTTTACCGACGTGGAAGAGAATTCACGAGATCCCGAATTAAAATCGGATCTAGTGGTTCTGCTCCTCGTTACCCAGTCAAGCTTAATTCCAAACCCGACGCGTTTTAGCTCTTGGCTGCGTCTTCTTCGCGCCACCGCCCGAGTTCTCCAGGGCGCTCGTCTATTCCGGCTTAAACTGTCTCGGCCTATAAGTAGAAATTCCAAATTGTACAAAGACGGTACCACATCGCCCTACCAACTTCACGCCGCAGACATCGTAGAAGCCGAAAAGATGGTGGCCCAACACGCTCAAGAAGAGAGTTTTCCTGAGGAGGTGGTGGCTTTAAGATCCTCAAAACCTGTGCCCAGAACCAGCAGAATAGCAAAACTTGCACCGATACTCGGCCAAGACGGCTTAGTGAGACTAGACACGCGAATAAGTTCTGCCCCGGGAGTAAGCGAAACCACGAAGTCCCCAATTATCGTCGACGGCCGCAATCATGCGATACGACTACTCATCCTTTACGAGCACAATAGAGCGTCGCACCACTTCAACGAACTAGTTCTGAACGAACTGCGACAGAAGTACTGGATATTGAGGGCACGCAACAGCATCCGCAGCGCAGCACACGCCTGTTTACAATGCCGAAGGTGGAAAACCCAACCAGCTCCACCCCAGACCGGCAACCTACCCCTTGAAAGACTCGACCATCACAAAAGGCCCTTCACACACGTCGGCCTTGATTATTTTGGCCCCGTAATGGTAACAATATACCGTCGCCAAGAGAAGAGATATGTCGCGCTATACACCTGCTTAGTGACGAGAGCGCTTCACCTTGAAGTAGTCACTTCACTGTCATCAGACGCAGAGGATCACCTACAACTATTTTCACTGACAACGGCACAAACTTCGTTGGGGCCTCCCGCGAGCTACTCACCCTACATAACGACTCTGTTCAAGAATACGCCACAAACCACAAAATCGAATGGAGCTTCATTCCACCCGCCTCCATTCATGGGTGGTGCTTGGGAAAGGCTCGTGCGAACAGTCAAGATGGCACTCAAATCCTGTCTCATCAACCAACCGCTCAAAGAAGACGTGCTGGCGACGCTCTTACTCGAAGCAGAAGCCCTAATTAACTCACGGCCATTGACCTATGTACCTACATCTCACGATTCACCAGAAGCTATAACTCCATTTCCACTTCATTCTGGGTACATCATCCGTCGCGCCATGGACTTCAACACTGACCGACGCAGACCTGCTGAGAAGGTGCGACTGGCGGAAAACGTTGCGACTCGCTGACATATTCTGGGCACGATGGGTGCGTTAATATTTACCGACGTTCCGACCAAGAGGCCCCACCGGCAGTAACGCAAAGAACTTTGGTGTGGGTGATGTGGTGCTGATCGCCGACCCCAGCCTTCCTCGTGGCCTATGGCCCCTAGGAAGTATAGTCCGCCGTGCCCTATACTTAGGGCACGGCGGAGCGGTCCGCGTAGCAGACGTCCACACCAGGGGCGGGCTCCTGCGCCGACCGGCCCGTAATAAGTTTTTGATGGAAGCCGCACCCCAGCCAGTCACCACCGGTTGTTAGTGTTCCACTGGGGGTCCGGTATGTTGGCGACTGGCTGTGGTGCGACCTATTTTGTTATAAAACGTCTTGTTTTTATATTTGATTCTTTTTCTATTTTCTTATTGTCATTGTCTGTTTGGTGTTGCCACTGTCATACGCCTTGCTAATTATAATAAAACATAAGTATTTATTTCCTACGTGTTTCCCTCAGCAAACCATCCCAATATTACAGTCCACTCAACCACTCGCTATCAACTAGGAATAAACTTAAATTGTTATTTCCACGATTTACACTTTGCAAAAGTTAATACAGTACAATCTCACTAATCCGGCACTATTAAAAACTAGGGGGGCCGGATTATTGGAATGTTCGGATCACTGGATTATAGATTATTTTAACTACTGTATACGGTTCTACAACAAGATACCCCAAGATATTATATTGGAGTTACCTCCATCGCGGTTTAAGAATTGTGTTAAGCACACTCTCTGCAAAAAAGCTTATTATAAAATCAACGATTATTTAGAAGACAAGGATGTCTGGCATTAAATAGTAGTTTAATATTTTTAATCAGAGGATAAATGTGTCTAGTGATCAACACCTCCAGCTATATTATTGCTGTCTCGCTTTACAGACTACTTGATTCGTCCGCCATTGCAACTAGTCAGTCAAGCCACTTAAGTAGCCCGTGTAAAGACAAAATAATGAGCCATATACTGTTGTAAAATATTTTCGAGGTATACATTTTTAAGCTATGTGCTGTTAAGTTTATTTTAAAATGATTTTTGTATTTTCGGGATATAGGTGGATATGATGTAGCCAAATATTTCATCAAAAGTGTAGCTCGTGTAGAGGCCCCAAAAAAGCTAATTATAAAATCAATGTTTATTTAAAAAAAGAATGTGTCTGGCTAAACAGTACATTAATATTAATGGACCATTTACACGGAGCCAATACTTGAGACAATCCACTTACCCAGTCCAATATTGGCATCGTGTAAATAGAGACAGTCTACATTGGATTCTCCTCACATAGCCAATATTGGACTGGCTTAGTGGATTGTATCAAGTATTGGCTCCGTGGAAAAGGTCCATTAAGGTATTCAGAAGACAATGAGCCATGCTGATAATTTTTTTAATTAGCATATCTGAAAAATTTATCACTTATGGAAAAAGAATCTGTTTTTATTTTTTTTCTATCTTCAAAAATGACTGAGATATTAAATGTTAAAGTTGCGATTTTAAACGGCCTCCGCGGCAAAACCAACTCGGCCGCGCTAACGTGGATGACGTCACGAGGCGTGAGCGATTCAGCGCTTCCATATATCTGCGTACTGTGACTCGTTGCATTTCTCGCTTGTTCGCTGTAATTCGCTGTTTTTCGCTTCGTGGATTACCTAAATGGTCCCGAATTACCATTTAGGTAATCCACGAAGTACGATGTGTACGAACTCCACGGAAAAAACACCCGAAAAATAGTTTTTTTCCACACCTCGTAAAGAGAAGGTCCGAAAAAAGAGGTTGAAGGCTATGAATAGACCCAATCCTCTCACAGCCTGTAGTCACGTGCACTGTTATAGACCACTTCGACGTAAGTTTTGTGTTTATTATGTACCTACTTACTACCTACATTTAAATATTTTTTGAGCAATAGGCCCTTCCAACATGAAACTGTGCTTTGCAGGGTAATGATTTCAAAGGCACGGCCGTCGGAGAAAAACGTACGCTCGCGCCTCTTCGATGTTGAGTTGGCGATGACATGTTATTTAAAAAATGAGCCTATGTTAATTAAATATATATTATTAAATATATATTATCACAAATGGCTTAGTGTTAGTTATTAGTACGTCAATCAATAAGTTAGCACGGAAGCTTGCACGCTTCGCATCGCAAATATTATGTAGGTAGAAAAATGGCTGTGCCAGCTTCCGTGGCTAACGTACAGTGGGGAGTTCATTATTAACGACCTCTGTGGCGCAGTGGTTAGCGCATCTGCCTACCATGCGAGAGGTCCCGGGTTCGATCCCCGGCTGGGGAAAAAAAAAAGAAACCCAGGTCTTGGATGTTTACATGTTTGTGACGTCGCTGTTTCTGGTTCCCACGACACAGGGTATCCTAGTGTGGGGCCAGAAGCAATGTATGTGCCTGTATGTAAATGTTTGTTTGTTTTTGTTTTTGATTATTAACGTTCGTTCATTAACGTTCATAGTAGTCAAAATATAAAAAACTTAAAATTATTGTGATGTCCAAAACAAAAACCCACCTACCTACTTTTAAAATCGGTTTTAACCTATTTTTACTTTTTTATTAAGACCGCAAGAATAAAAAAACATTTAATTTTAATCCCCGACGCAAAGAGGTGTTACAAGCTTGATGCTATGCTAATGACAGTCTGGCATCGGATGAACCGATTTTGATTGTGTGTTTATTTAACTTAAAAGCAGTTGACAACACGTCAACCTTTACATGCGCGTACGCACTCTAGTCGGTTGTGCCCGGGGCAACTTTGCAACAAATATGCAAAGGTTGACGAGGTGTACAAAAATATTCAGTATTGATACTATCGCACTTGACTCACATTTATCCATCTGTACATTTGTCAGTGGCCTAGCCGACTTCAGAGCTAAATAGATGAAAGCAAAGTATTAACGTATAGGCCAAAGTACTAGTCAAGATAAAACTAATGAGCCCAAATTCGATGGTGTTACGACTTTTCACCAAAAAGTTCCCTTGGTCACCTTCTGGCTCCATCATCGGATCAGCTCCATGTCATAATATTGGATTGTTATCCGATTGACATGCAAAGTTTCAGCTCAATCAGAAACCAGAAAGTGGGTCTTTAGCTTTCAAGATTGATTAGACAAACAGACAACGCGACAAGTAAAACTAAAAATAGCTTTTGAAATACAGTAGGGCCTCGTTTATCCGGACTCCCGTTTGTTCGGTGATCGCTGTAATCCGGCCGGGCAATGGGGTTTGTGGGGGTGGCGGGTGTAGGTACGGGCTGCCATGAGCCAAACCGTCGTCCGTGTATTTTTTACCGCCTTCATTCTATAGTGTCAATTTAGCGCACTGGCGTAATTTTGAACATGTGCATTTTTGTCTTTGTGCCTTAATTTACAAATTGATTAAAGAAACTCTAAGGTTTAGTATGTGTTTTAATAAATGGCATACTATAATCCGGACGCCTCGATAATCCGGAAAGGGTCTTGTTTTTGCCTCTCCGGATTAACGAGGCCCTACTGTAATTAAAAATTCAGTAAAGAGAATGTAGGTATATTGCCCCTGCTTGTTGATCACGAAAAAATACAAACTGCCTTTCTTTACCAAAAATATGTTTGGTAAGCACCTACTCCGCCAAGTATTGCGCGACCATAAAAAGGTCAACTATTGGAAGATTATTGGATTGTCCTTTCACTAAACCCTCTTCCATCGCTTTGTTACGTTTACAATATTATTTAGAGTAACTGCTAAAACAAAAAACCTAAAATATCAAGCACAAACCACTTTACAAATCAAATTTTCACGAACCAAATTCACTCTGCATAGGCGCACCCCCCAACAACGCGCCACATGACGTCATCGTTCTTGCGCGCGAAAGATTAGAAATTTAAAAAAGCGGTGAAACTTTACAACGCTATAACTTTGGAAGTCCTGGCCCGATTTCGATGAAACAAAAACTACTCTTATTTGCACGAGTGCATGCATTAAATGAAGTATCTTTTATCGTGATATTTTGATGTACTAAAGACCCTCATTATCACATTCACAAGTAATAATTTGTAAGCTTAAAACTTTGTTAATTAAGCTAAAAATTTTGAAAAGAATAAATGTGAAGTTTCTTTGTTATTTTCTTCTTCACAAAATCTATTAATTGTGAAACTACCGACCTCACAGATGATGACCCACCTTGCAATAGGCGATGTTCATCCTGGCAGTAAACATACAGCAGTACAAAAGGTAAACTCCCACCTTGCAGGATGCTGTATGCATGAGACACCTTGTAGTTTGATGTGCAACAGGCTAGGTGCGTACCTTACAGACAACACACGCGTGCACGAGAGCCTTCTGCGCCGCCTTTTTCTGCTCAGTGGCGCTGTGGCCCTGCTGCTTTTTCAACTTTGACATCTTCTCGGCTGCCTTGGCTTGCGACTGCACCTTCTGCTGCCCACGAGCCATCCTACAACAGAAACACGATGGGTTTGGAACATATGCTAGCGAAATCGAGGCACCACGAATGATTCCACCTTCTTTCAACCACTCGATCCACTAAAATTGAAGAACACACCTTGAAACTTCTTATAATGTGCAAGAGCAGACAAGTTTTCGAATATCAATAGTAGTAGAGCTTTCCGTAATTTTCGACAATACAACAAATCGAGCAGTGTGTGTTTTTTTTTTTTTAAAACGTTTATTGGCTATTGGATACATAGTCCTTAAGCCTAGCTTATTTAAGTGTTATTACTAAGGTTTACAATTTTCCTATTGAATTACATATAAATTTATACATATAATTAAAATAATTAGGATTACATAAAATATTTTCCAAGTTTTTAGGCACTTCAGTTTCACAAACACTTGCTAGATCAGATACTAAAACTAAACGTTCGAGGTTGAATTTTTGACATTTCATTAAGATATGTTCAAGGTCAGCGACCTCACTGGTACAAAAATCACATTTGTTGTTAGTTAAAATCTTCAATCTTGCCAAGTGAGCCGGGGTTCTGCAGTGACCAAATCTTAAACGGTTGATGGTAGTTATATAGTTCCTGTTATTAGCTTGCTCATGCTTATTATACCAAGGGCTTGGCGGCGGGATGATCTGTATTTTACTATACCATTTCCCTTTCTCCAGACTTATAATCTTCCAGTATTCGTGCCATAACTCTTTTACATTTTCATTTAGGTTATGATAGTAATCGGTGAAAGGGACGTTAACTAATAAAGAGTGGTCCTCATCAAAGTCACCTCGAGCAGCTCTGTCTACTATTTCATTTCCAGTGATACCACTATGGGCCGGTACCCATTTAAATATGACGCATTTGCCTCTGTGTTTTAACATTTCTATCATATTTAAAATATCCAAAATTATGTAATTTACATTATATCTAAATATACTGTTTTGTTGAGATAGTAAAAGTAGGGCACTTCTACTGTCAGAAACAATCAAACATTTTGAACTATTTACATTATTTACATGTTTAAGTGCACAATATATAGCATAACATTCTGCTGTGAATACACTACAGCTAGGGTCTAATTTAAAACATTTGGTTCGTTTATCTTGGGAATCATAAAAGGCTGAAGTTACTAGATCTGAACTCTTTGACCCATCAGTGTACAACTTATAAACACTACCTTGATCATTTAAGTATTGTAAAAATTCACATTGGTTGTTAACTCTTTTTAAGTCAACCTTAACAGTATCATTGACCAGGCTTTTATAATCAATATATGACATTGGTAGGTTAGAACTATATACATTTTTACACAACTTTTTGACACTCAAAGTAACCTTTAACAATTGTGGAACTTGGTCCATAACCATTTCTTGTACATTTATATTAGGTTCATTCAATATAAATTCAGCTAAATCACTAGAAGGTAAAATTCTGTTTAAAACAAACTTATTATCAGTAGCCAATAATTTAAGGCAGAATTTCTGAGCAATTTGAAGTCTCCTAAATTTCAAAGGCATAATGCATGCTTCAGATTCCATAGCATTGATAGGAGTTGAGCACATAGCTCCAGTAATTATTCTCAAAGCTTTATTTTGTATTAGATCAAGTTTTCTTAAGTAACTAATATTTGCATTCATATAGGCTAAACAACTATAGTCAAAGTGGCTTCTGACAATGCTTTTGTATAACATGGATAGTATTTTAGGATCAGAACCCCAATGTACACCAGCAAGGCTTCGTAGAATATTTAAACCTTTGCATGCATTCTTTACAATGTAATTAATATGAGTTTCAAAACTAAGTTTACAATCTAAATATAAACCAAGAAATTTCTTTTCTTTTACCCAAGACAATGTATTATTATTGAATAATACAGAAGGAACATCTTTCAAATCTAAAAATTTTTTTGTAAATATTATAGCTTTACTTTTATTGACATTAATATCTAGGTTTAAACTATTGTAAAACCTATGGACCTGAGACAGTCCATCATTTAAATTATTTACACCAATATTCAAATCTTTATTTACACTATATACAACTATATCATCTGCAAATAACAGAAATTTCACAGAAGCATTATTTACAAAAGAATTTATTTGTGAAGTATATAGACTGTAAAGCAAAGGAGATATTATAGATCCCTGCATGGTGCCTTTATAAACCTGTTGTGGTCCATGTAAAATATTATTGAATTTGACATACATTGTTCTGTCATATAAAAAGTTAAAAATCCATTTGCAGACTTTGCCAGGCACACCAATATCTCTGAGGATCTGTACGAGTATGGTTGGATTAACATTATCAAATGCACCACTTACATCAAGAAAAGCACAAGCTGTATACGAGTGACTGTGAAAAGAATTCTTAATGTCAACAATAAGAGAAGTGAAGTTCTCTGAAGCACTTTTACCTCTACGGAAACCAAACTGTTGATCAGGTAAAATTTTATTTCTCTCACTATAGCATTCTAGTCTCAACTTAAGCATACATTCAAATAATTTACCTACACAAGATGACAGAGATATTGGTCTGTAAGAGTTACAATCATTTTCAGGTTTTTCAGGTTTTAAAATTGGTATAACACATTGTGTTTTCCAGGTTTCTGGAATGAGATCCTGACTCCATAACAAATTATAAATATTTAAAAGCATGTTTTGAGCTTTAGGATGAAGATTACTTATTAATTTATAGGGTATGTCATCAAGACCTGGACTTGTATCTTTTCTAGACTTTAAAGCTACATTCAATTCAGAAAGTGTAAATGGTTCAGAGAGAAAACTACTTTCAATATTACCAATTGTATCAAAGATGTTTTTTAACCTTGTTGTGTCTATCTCTTTTTCAGGTGGGGAAGGTGGAGCATATTTATTCAAAAAGGAAGGAATCCATTCATCATTTTTGGATGATTTACTACAGGTAACTCTTTTGAATTTGCGTATATAATTCCAAATTATGCTTACTGGTGTATATCTATTAAACGACTCAGATAATTTTCTCCATCCATCCTTCTTTTTTTCAGACAATATTCTCTTTTTGATTGCATCAGTTTTTTTATATTGTATGAAATTATCAATTGTGGGATAAAGCCGGTAGTGATGTAATGATTCTTTACTATTTTTAACTGCGGCAGTACAGTCACTATCCCACCAAGGAACCGGTTTTCTTAATTTAGTAGGATTTATCCTACCTTTAAATTTGGGGATGCATTCATTCCTAATGCTATCTAATTTGTTACAAAAATGATTGTACATAACAAGTGGATCATGAGAATCTAAAATAATATTATCAAATTTTGTTTCACTTTCAGATAAATATTTGGACCAGTCGGCTCTACCATAAATGAAACGATCAGATGGAGAAGCTACCTCAAATTTTTCAACAGAAGTTTGAATATTAATTATAGTTGGAAAGTGATAACTGCCCATGGGATCGTCATGCACCCTCCAGTCACATAAAGGAGCCACATTAGGACTAACACACGATATGTCAATAGCTGATGGATTATGATGAATAGTACCAACGGTAGTTGCAGAGCCTGTGTTTAATATGCAAAGATCACACTCATCTAGTAAGTTGAAAATGTCATTACCTCGAGAATTACTGGAGACACAACCAAAAGCAACATGATGTGCATTCAAGTCACCTGAAAGCATAATTGGTTTAGGCAAACTATCGAGTATTTGCTTTAATCTCCTACACTTGAAACGCCCACCTCTTGGAGGACTATAGGCACATACAAGAGACAGATTACCAGTTCTAGTTTTTAAAATAATAGCAGCTGTTTGTAAAAAATCATAGTAAGGAGTATTAATTTTGGTATATTTAAATGAGTTTTTTATCAAAATAGCTACACCTCCATAGCCATTAGGTCCATTTTGTAAAATTGCATGGTAACCAGGTATATAAAAATTACTTGTCTGTTTTAACCAAGTTTCATTTAATAAGCAAATATCTATGTCATTTTCTGATAGAAAATTTATAAGCAATGGCTTCTTGTTATTAACACTCTGTATGTTAAATTGAGCTATGGTAAGAAAAGATTTATTATTCGGGATATTCTGAATTGAATGTGAACTATTATCCATAATTAAATTAAGTTGTTTAGAAATACATCTTTTATTTTAGCCATAGTAATGGAGTCATTTGAGTTAGCCAAGGAAACCAAGGACTTTACAATTGCATTTAAAATTATTTCATTAGAAGCAATTGATTCAATATCGAATTTTTTGCTAGTAACATCAACTTTCTCAACATTAGGGGTGCTTACATTTTCTTTTGAAGTAATTTTTGGTGTCATGTTTTTTGTTTTTAAAGGTGGGAAATCCACCCTACTTACCACAGAGGCAAATGACCGATTTTGATTCAATATTTTGCTGCGTTTCTCTTCAATTTTTTGTTTTTTTATCGGGCAATCTCTGGATATGGCAAGGTGATCTTTGCCACAGTTAATGCATGTAATTTGGTCCGTCAAACATTCTTTGTATAAGTGCTGACCAGCACAAGATGAGCACATCTGTTCACTTCTGCAGAATTTTGCGCTGTGGTTGAACTTAAAGCACCTGTAGCATTGCACAAGTGGTGGCACATATGTGAAGACTGGATACCTGAAAAGCCTCAGGTAGACATATTGAGGAAGCGTCGTGGTCGAAAAGGTGATTGTCACTGTGGTCATTGGCTGTAGCTTTTTCTCAGCATCTCGTTTCATGAAGCGTTTCACTGATATTATTTCTGCATCGCATGAAAGGCTCTTGTAGATATCCTCATTAGAAATGTCTACTGGTACATGTTTGATTATTCCCACTCTCTCCACTAAGTGGGCAGGGATGAAGGCGCGGAGCTTGTGATGATTCAGAAATTTTTCCTGCTTTAAAAATCCATTAGCTGCTGCAGCTTTGGTAAATGATACTCCAATTTTATACGCATTGATCCTGATGACTCCTGTAATACCCTTTACATTGTCCATGAACAATTGCGTCAGTTTAAGAGGGTTTCTGTTCCCTAACTTGTCTCGATCTTTGGACTCAACATAGACTGTGTAGTCGCTGGAGTTATTTTCAAGGAATAACCTTGTGTAATTCGTTTTGAAGTACATGTTGTACATACCATCTTTTGTTGGCATGGTTTCCTGGAAACGCCGCTTACGCTCGGGGGGATCCTCCTCCCCGTCACTTTGGACCCCCATCCTTTCTCAACCAGTTGTTGTGTATTTCCTGTCGAAATGAGCCAATAAATGCCAAATAATTTAAATTTTATTGGTAAGAAAATTTAAATCGACCGCTCAAATTGACTTCCCGCCAAAAAGTTCCGAGCAGTGTGTGTAGCAATGATCACAGAGAATATAATCACTGGCAATGATTATATTCTCTGTGGTGTGTAGTAAACTGTACCAAGTACAGCGCCACCAAGTTATCTGTTCAGGTGGGCAAAAATTTTTTGTTTTATTTATTCACTTACTAAGATTTATAGATATATTTTCATTAAAATTGAAGACAGGTTAAAATATTCTCATTTTTCCAGGTAAATTTCCTAAATGTTACTACGAAATTCTCCACTAGCGCCGCTATAAACTGAACAGATAAGATGGTGGCACCAGCGTTGAGCGTTGCAAAACCAAGAATTATAAATTCGGTAGGGGTGCCAATAAAAAATCGGTAGTTTTCGGTAGATTTTTATTTGTATCAATTTTGACAAATTATTATTTATACCATCCTTGAGACGAAATTTTACTGAACATGGCGTTAGGTATATTAAAATCATAGCAGTTTTTATCGCCTATGTGTCTCTTCGCATGCAAAAGCCCAACTAAGGCATCGGTTGACAGGCGGTTGCGGTTTTTAGTTTTTATTAAATTTACTGCAGAATAAATCCTTTCCACGTTTGCAGATGAGTGCGGTAAAGATAAAATATGAAAAACGAATGTAGTCACTAATCCGAATAAAGGTGTTCCGTCACCGCCTTTCATTTGAGCCACATTTGCCCAGAAATCTTCGGCATCATCTTTAAACATATTAATTTCTTGAGTGTTCCTAAGCAGGCGCCACTGTGTATCTATGTCCTGGTAGTCTTTCGCATCAACGAGTCCGGGAAATGCTCTGCAGAGTGGGATTAGACTTGGGTGAATTCCTTTTTTTACATTTTCTGGAGCCAAAACATTTAAGTCTTTCAGTGGGTTGTTTTTTAGGGGAAATCTTTGAATAATTTGCTCAGAAGCTTCAATATAAAACTGTAGACAACTTGTTCGAAATAAATTCAACTGATCTGCAGTCAAACTGTTATTATTCAGTAAAGTATCCATAACTTTTGCTCCAAAGTACATCTCATGTATATCCAAAAAGTTATGAGGATTTTTAAAGTTCACATCTTCAATGTTAGTTGCATTCAAGTAAGACCTCTTTAAAAAGCAGTCTAACAGAGTTTTCAAGGATGCACACACGTGCGAGTATAAAATGTGAATTCTAGCACCCTCCGCTTGCATTTCTTTGTTCAGCTGGTTAAAAATTGGCAAGACAAAATCTAAAAATTGAAGGAATAAAAGAGATACCGGATCGTTCAATTTATTTAAAATATTTGAGGCCATTAGCAACTCGTTTTGTGAGGCGGCAGCATCGATGAAATATAATTTTAGAGCAGGATATTGCTCTAGAATCCGACTAACAGCTGCATGTACCGATAGCCATCTCGTCTGGCAAGGGTGTAAAATCTTGTGAATTTTTAATTGGCAAAATATTTGAAACTCTTCATACTCTTTTGTTCTTTTCGGACTTGAACCGAAGTAATTATAAATGTCCCGGACTAAATCTTCGACGAATTGAGGGATTTTCTCGCCAGCATAAGATGCGCATAAATGAAAAGAATGGCATATACATTTCATGATGAATAAATTTGGGATTTCTGATTTTAATAAAACCATCACTGAATGTCTTTGTCCCATCATTACATTTGCACCATCGGATGCAAATCCAATCAAATTATCTTTATAAGGAATATTGTTGTCCATGAAAAACTTTACAATGCTTTCACAAAGTGTGGTGGCATCTGCTGAAGAAAGGGGAATCAGGGCGAGAAAAGAATCACGTACTTGATTATTTTTGACATACCTTGCCACCATGCAAAGATGTTTTGTCGTTGATAGGTCTGTTGATTCATCAATAACCAACGAAAATTTAACATTACGTAAATCTTCACAAAGTTCTGCGAAACTCTCTGCACCAATTACATTTTCCACGATAGACTGCACTCTTGGACGTGAGCATTTTAAACTTTTTGCAACTTTAGAGTCTGGACAAATCTGTACAACTAATTTAGAAAGATGATCAGTAATATTATATGGAAGATTATGCTCAGCCACAAACCCAGCAATCCGGATTTCACCTGAAATGAATGAAATTGTTGATTTAACAATTCATTATACAGACTCTATTTTACATTGCTAACGGTGCGGCGCAAAGAATTTGATAACTTACTTACCTTCTTTCACTTGATGTTTAAACTGGGTAACTTCTTTACTAACGAAGTCTGACAATTTTGGTTGAACAGCTAAGCTCTTAACACTCTTTTCGTGAAGTTTAGAACTGGCATGTTTTTTGAGAGCGTCGTATCCCGAAGATATATTTATCTCCTTATTACAAGATTTGCACATTGCAAAAGTAGGTTTTGATAAATGTGGAGACAACCATGCAGAGAATTCCTGTCGTAACTCCCACTCTTTTTTATATTTTTGTTGATATTTCTTTCGCTTGACACCTGTACTGGTCGATGCGCCAGCATCAGAATCTGAATCTGAACTTTCCTCAGACATTATAAAGTTAACTTCGCACTAAGAAAATGAATACGTACGAGCTGACGAGCTCTACGAGAAAGAATGAATCGAATATGAAATGTTTTCAAAAAAGAAGTCATTTCATGTTTACAGGGGATTTCCCTTACTGTATCCTATCAAATCCTTCTAGTATTATGAATCTTAATACGTATTCTATAGAGTCCATTTTTATTTATAGTATTTGGAGCATACGGCCAAACAAGGTTCTTCCCCTTGGCATCGAGCGAGACGATAAGATCAGAATATGCGCGAGAAAAGGATAGCTTAATAATTTCGTTAATAAGTGTGATTGAGATGGACTATGGGCAGGGTTCAAAGCATGTTCATAGAGTAAAATAGTGTAGTGTTGCTACAAATAATAAAGTATTTAGTTTTTTTGTCGTAAAAACCAGCGGCAAACTAAAAAATCGGTAGACATGCCTTTGTAATCGGTATTTCGGTAAACGAGGGCTAATATCGGAAGATCTACCGAAAAATCGGTAGGTTTTGCAACGCTGGGTGGCACTATACCCACAGAACACCCTAAGACAGTATTAGCTGTAACAGACGATCGAACTTGTACGGAGCGGACAGCGAACTTGGGTACGACGTACAAATCCGCTAGTCACAACAGACGGCCGGATCTCGCAGTAACCGCTGGTAATGTACAGTCGACAGCACGTCAATCTTCACATTTTAGTTGCAAAGTCGCCCGTAACGCAACGGAGTAGAGTGCATGGGTATACACCATGATGTGCTGTCGACTGTACACAGTTCAGACGTCATGCCTGGTGACATATATAAAATTCAAAGTCCTGACTGACTGACTCACTCATCAACACCCAGCCCAAGCCGTTTGACCTAGGAAGCTGAAATTTTGCACAGAGGATCTATATATAATGTGGGCAAGGAATAAGACCGGATTTTCGGAAATTCAAACCCCAAGGGGGCGAAAAGGGTTGCCAAAATTTTTATGGGAGGTATAAGATGTTGTCTGATTTTCTTAAAACTTAAAATAAATACTCTTCAACACAATTGATTGAACACGTGTTTCGCCGTTTTTCCTAAATTTAACCCTTAAGGGAGTGAACGGGGTTGTAAAATTTTGAACTAAAGTCCACGCGGACGGAGTCGCGGGCGAAAGCTAGTTTGTCCGGTCCGAGCGTACAGACTCGCGGATTTGTACGGAGCGGACCAAATTCGACGCGAACACCATCGGTCCGGAGCGGACCCGAAATAATAATAATAATGTTCGGCGGACAACTCTCCAGACGAAGGGATATGGTACGGAGCGTACCAAATCCGCTGTCCGGCCCGTACCAAGTTCGATCGTCTGTTAGTACTATATGATGAATGAATGACTGTACAGCGCCACCAAGTTATCTGTTCAGGTGGCCAAAATTGTAACTATCCAATACTAAATCCTATTTCCCATTTTTTATTTCATTTATTCACTTACTAAGATTTATAGATACATTTTCATTAAAATTGAAAGACGGGTTAAAATAATCTCATTTTTCTAAGTAAATTTCTTAAATGTTACTACTAAATTATCCACTAGCGCCGCTATCAACTGAACAGATAAGATGGTGACACTGTACGAGTGTATTGTATGAGTGACTGTAGGTAGTGTACAGTGCCACCATCTTATCTGTTCAGTTGATAGCGGCGCTAGTGGAGAATTTAGTAGTAACATTTAAGAAATTTGCCTAGAAATATGAGAATATTTTAACCTGTCTTTAAATTTTAATGAAAATATATCTATAAATCTTAGTAAGTGAATAAATAAAACAAAAAATGGGGAACAGGATTTACAATTAATTACTTAGTTACAATGAGCGTTTTTCCTTTCTTTTTTTTTCTTAGTTCCTTGAGACAATCTAGATGGCGCTATTCGTTTCTACATACATAGTTGTGATGTGATTCGTAGCAATCAATGTCAAAGTTAGACCACAGATTACTAAACCAGAGAAGGAGCCAGGGTTGCTATTCGGTCAAGGTTTCTCGTAATAAAAAATAGAATACAAACCCACAATCCACAGCAAAAACTCCAAAATATCCAAATAGTAAGTTAGCGCACTTATCACCAAACGACAACAGCATTTTTTTTTAGGTAATCAACCATCAATCACAAATTCCACAGAAACATAGTATTATTTTTTGCTTTGACGATTATTACTACGGTACGCTGCCGTACCGTAGTAATAGGGAATCTTTTAAAACTAAATTTGACATAAGGAAAAACGCTCATTTTGCCCACCTGAACAGATAACTTGGTGGCGCTGTACTAGGTACTGACCACAGAACACTACTGACTATGAGACTATGACTATGAGAGCCCGCGACTTTGTGAGTCACACGTTTTGAGGCGCATATCTGTCAAAATTCGCGACTTCCAGTGACTTTTCACGACAAGCGAATACGTCAAACGATCATTTTTGTATTTAATAGGTCTGTGGTATTTAATCACAGACCTTTGTATTTAATAAACATGCATAGGACATGGTTTAGATCAAGATTTTAAACGTTGATCCGAAGATATCAGCATTCAAATAAAAAGAGGTGAGATGGTGATGACGACTGTGGTATGGCGGTGATTTATCTGTGGATGGTGATGATTTCGTGTGTATGGTGATGATGCTTTAACTAAGTAGGTATGTCAAATTAAAAACAAAATATATGAAAATCAAATGTTTTTTAATGATATAATCAACACAATTCTGATAACAATCGTATACAGTTGTAACGAGGTTGTGATACCTCGTCTACAAACCTGTTTATTAGTTTTATATTTAGGCTACTGTAACGCTCAGCCCAGTCCAGTGCCATGTCAAGCCAGCCATAGCCAAGCCAGCCATAGCCAAGCCAGCTATAGCCAAGCCAGCCATAGCCAAGCCAGCCATAGCCAAGCTAGCCATAGCCAAGCCAGCCATAGCCAAGCCAGCCATAGCCAAGCCAATCATAGTCAAGCCAGAGTAGCCGTGACGTCGGCATACGTCACCGCCTCGCGCCACGCCGCACCGCGCGCTGCGCCTCGCGCCACGCCGCACGCCACGCCGCGCGCTGCGCCTCGCGCCACGCGCCGCCCGTTTGCCCCACCTCGCTCGCACCGGCCGGTTGCGAGGGTGGGAGAAACAACGCCTGCCTATTTAAGCCGTTGCAAATGTTGGATCGACACTTTTCCTGTTGTAATTATTTTATAGGGCGAAGCTCTGCCCAAATAAATTTCTATTTGATTAACTTTGTTGTTTGAGTCCCTGCCCTTCTTTACACTATTTACTTTTAAATCTTTCGATTCCGTTTTCAATTTTCAAATTCAAATTATTTGTCTTTTGTTCGTAGTTCACTTTATTTGTCATGACATCGCCTGGGTCATTTCGATTTCAAGTCATAGAAGAGACAGCACGCCCAGTGCCTTCAGTTTAACTACATATTTTTATTGATTATTTAAAGTGAATTGGTGAACCAGTGCAAGTTAAATTCAGTATTCAGTGAATGTTAGATAACATTCTGACGGTTCTGTACTACAAAACCTTATTTTCAACGAGGCATAATCGTAAGTGTTGCGTGTTATTTTTTACGTAGCTCTCTGTAAGCGTTGTGTTAAGTTTAGTTTTAAAAATGTACCTTTTGTCATCAGGTGCCTCTACTTTTTAACAATAAAGAAGTCCTAACACCCAACGAAGTCTCCTTATTCCTCCATCTTCTGAGCTTCCTGGGCTTGTTACGTGACACAGTCATTTTCTTCAACCTCTAATGATATAAGTCAACACAATTTTACTAACAATCCTAAACAGTCTTTTACTTTTCACTTAATTATTACTATTATATTTTTATGTTAATTGAGATTTGGTCAGTTTTTTTGGTAATAAGTCATGTAAAAAAACATGAATTATTGTACAAGTAACACGTAATATAAGATCAAACGAACTTCCACAAGTGAAGTTCGATCAATATTATATTAATCGCTTTATTTGAAGATATAATATTAACAAGGTAGTTTCCCTTACCTACAAGACACAATCGCACTAATTTAAAGAGTTCTTTATTGCATATTTAAAAGTTTCGACTTGACTTCCGTTTCTCCCACTCCCTGGCCCGCCATCTCGCCCAGCGTCATTCTTTTTAGAGAGCTATTTTGCAAAACTTGGTTGGGTTGGGCAGGGTGGGTGATTATATCTTCAAATAAGGCGATTAATATAATATTGATCGAACTTCACTTTTGGAAGTTCGTTTGATCTTATATTATATTGCATCGCTTTATTTGAAGATATAATATTAACAAGGTAGATGTTTAGAGCTTACTTAAAGTTTTGCAGTTTCTGTTGGTGATAGTAAAACTTCAGATTTAATAAATCAACCAATTACCTATGATATAAAATATAATTTCAGTGTTCTCTTACAAGAAAAGATCTTTTAATCACTTATTTATTATCATTATTAAATCAAATGTTGAAAATCAACGAAATTAATATTGATATTATTAAATAAATTGTATGTATGACTAGTACTAGGTAAACAGACTGATCTAGCCTCTGATTTGAGAGGTAGCCGGCTTGTGAGGACATTTGTAAGCCAACAAAAGATTTTGTGATTCTTTCGGTCTGATTTATTTTGTCTTCAACAAATAGTCTTTGAGCACAGTGACTGGGCATATAGCTTTATTTTCTTCAAAATATGGAAGACTCAAAATAGGCTGTTTTTGGCCAGCAGCGGATGTTTTCACAATGTCGGTGATAACGACTTTTACATTAGATATTTTTATGACTGTAACTTTAATCAGAAATAATGTTTGTGAGCTGTGTGCTGTACAAAGCGCTAATAAAATAACCAATTTTTTAATATTTTCAACCGACAATTCTAGATTGGGAATCCACTCGGGTATGTAATTAAAAATAATTTTTGGATCCCATGTATCCAGGTACTTAGGAATAGCTAGTTTTAATTTGTAAACCCCATTTAAGAATCGTTTTACTTGAAAATTTGATCGCAGATCCCTGGCTACCCATAGCACAGGGAATCCTAGTTTGGGAGCCAGTAACCATTTTTTGTAACCGTTTTACAATAAAGTTTTTCATTTCATTTAATTTCGTTTCAGATCATTACCTAGTAACAGTGATAATGCAGATCTATGACTGTTTAGAGCCCCATAGGCGGCTCCCTTGTTAAACGAAATTAAAAGTTAAACGACTTCGAATTGTTTAGCATTGTTGCATCCTTACAATATTGCCACCATAGTGTAAAAGTGACATTATACTGCAGATGTGTATTCTTCGACAGTAACGCCAAAAAATATAGTGTCTGAATTAGAGTCTGACAAGCAAGTCCTGGGACGCGATTTATTACGAATTCTTCATATGGCCACACTCTGACTGTCAAACTTCGGTATTTCAGCTGCAAGTAGTACAGCCCAAACAGTTTGATACTCGTCCTAGATTTGAACAAAAAAAAAACTTTTGTTTCTATTCAACATAATTTTACCTATGTTTTAGTATGTACATACGAGTAATAATTTTTCAAAGCAAACATGAATTATTTCTTGTTGTAAGGTCTGTCGGATGACGAAAACGTTAAACGTCAGATCGAAGACTTAGTCAAAGAACTCAAAGATGTTGAGAAAAAAGATATGAATCAGATTTTGATTATGGTTCAGCATTAATAAATGTTTATAAGTTTATGTGGTGCATCTTTATTATCCCTGTTTTTGGTGGAGTGGAAATGTTGGTTTTGATGTAGTTAAATGTTTTCGTTTTGCTTATATTTATTTATGTTTGGACAAAATTCATTGGAGACTCCAAACTAATTAAACAAATAATCAAGTTAAGCAAAAGTATCAAGATGGTTTATTCAGACAATATGCAGGGTTATCAACTAAAAGATTTTTAAATTTCCCGCCAAAGGCTTGAGCCACGACTCACTTGTCGCACTCTAAGCATACTTCATAAAAGTGGAAACCACAGTTGTGATGGCCAAAAGGGGAGTACTAAAATCCCTTCAGCTTAATCGTTTATGATTTTCTGCAGGCATCTGAGTATCAAAGAAAATGGCGGGAACGCATAAAACAGTCAAGGTGCCCAATCAATCGTAAATGCATCTATTGTTATTGAATCTGGGTCTCGCTTCCAAGCAACAAATGTCTTGCACTTAGCATTAGTACGTGAAGCGAATAGATCTCTATTAGGAACCCCAAAATTTTCTATAATATGATCTTTTGAAAGGCAGTTTCAGAAAGCTCCCACTCGGTAGGTATCAAGATTAACTTTATGTGATTTTTGATCGCTTTCTACATTTTCTTTATTGTTAATGTAAGAAGCGAAAAGCCAAAGGTTTTTTATTTCGCACCACTTCCATACATCTCTGGTCAAGTCATTCAAATGTGGGAACTGAATACCATCCGGTTGACGACGTAACTAATAGCTGTGGTGTTATCGACACGTGATAATACGTTACCGTGTGTGATGTCCCTGGCAAACGATTTTAAACCAAGAAACACAGCCAAAAGGTCTAAGTAATTATGTGATACTTTTGTTCGTCTTCTCTCCACGCTACGCCACATCGTACTTTGTTACAAACTGCACCCCATCTGCGTCTGTAAAAATTTCTAGGCAATAGTTTGGTACTCCTAGTGCACTTTTAGCAGTATACATTTTTAGATCACCGTTCAAAATCTGGAAGAATATTTTGGATGGAGAGAATTTTTTGAGTGCAAGGAATTTTTCCGTTTCTAATGGCTTTGTGTATAGCCATCCATATCTGAAAGCTCGACAGGCAACAGTGAGACTGCCTATCAAGTTGCACAAAGTATCATATCGTACACAAAAGTAGCGAGCTGAATTTTTTCACTAACTTCAGCAAATTAATTTGTGTTTATTTCGGAATTGTTAAATTAAATTCAAATCCCAGATCTTTATATTTTGTTTTGGTTTTAAAATAATTTCGTAATTAATTACGTATGTAACCTAAGCATTCAAATAAACGCACAGTTTCAGCAAGAAGAAATTCTCCTTGGTTTCAGTAACATTTTTCAAGTATTCAGTGTAATCTACGCCTATACACAGGATATCGTCCAGGTATACTACTGATTTGTAGCCGCGGTACCTGAGGCTAGTTATAACATCTTTCATAATAAAGTACTGGGTGCTGCTGAAAGCCCAGCAGAGCACTAAATTGGTACGTAAGTGTACGGGAATTCTAATTCTAATTTAGTCTTCAAATTCAAATCGTAAGCAAGTTTTTTATTTGTAAATATATACTATATATTAGTTTAATAAAGTATTATTTAAGGTTTTTGTCAATAAAAACAAATGCATTATAATCTTAAGAATTTACGATGTCTCGGTTTTGATTGGCACCATTAGATAAGACTCTCATAAATCAATTGTGGCCATAAAAAGAGTCTTTGGGGATCGGTTTTGAAGCAGTACGATGATCTTCCATCTTAAAATGACTCTGGTGGAACATTTTAATTAGGGCTTTTAAGTCCAGAATAAACCTTTTATCACCACTCGGTTTTGGCGTCAAAAATATCACAAACTGATTTTTGAATGAGTTATTTATTGAAATAGCGCCTAATTTAAGCAATTTTTCTACGGCTACACGCATATGTCGCTTTCCTTCCTTTCAGTGAGACGTACGAGCTACCATGACGTGTTTGACTCGTTTATTAAAAGGTTTTTTTTTTATTTATACGAAAACAGTCTTACAAAAAGTATGGACAATAGTTTACCTACAGACCTACAGTTTTCCGAATATGTACATAGGTATTAGAAAAGGAACATGTGCCTGCAAGGCTTACAGATAACAAATTAACCAGCTAACTTTTAGCCAAATAACTGACGAATTTTAGCCGAATGAGCTTAGTGTACTACAGAAAATATCAATTTCACTCAACTTATCATTATAAAGTTTACATGTACGTCTTATAAAACGATTCTGTATTGTAAAGCCTTCTTGAAATTAAAATTACTTTATTAGTTTTAATCTTAAGCTAGCACTCATAATAATAGGACAGCGTACTTGCCTGTACTTCAACAGTTAGTTGGCCTCATGGCCCTGCCCTTTACGGTTCCCCATCATGCCCCTCTTCGGCCCTCCTCGCCCCTCCCCTCCTCCTGTTCGACTAGCGAGAAGTTCGAGTCCTCCAGTCCCTCCAGTTTCCCTGGTGGCGGATATCTCTAGAGTTTAAGCTAGGCGAGGATGGCATTGGGGATGACTTCTGATCTGCTTTTTTAATTTTTGTCCGCGAGATTGCTACCGAAGAGGGATTCAAGCGCCGCTGCCATTGGCAACACTGACAAAATTTTGTCGAGACCTCGTGTAATCAGCTTATTTCTTGTCTGCGACTCAGTGTAGAAAGTTTAAAAGAATTCGAGTAGCACCCGAGAGTGTTTTTACTGCCTGGACTTTATAGTCTCCCGTAAAGATGGTGGTCATTGTTGTATTCAGCGTAGATGCCTAAGCCAAGTTGTTGGCTGATGAGAATGAAATAAGTATGCCTCGGTAATGGCAGCTGAAATTTCTGGGTTCAGGGATGATGCCCTTAACAACTTACAGTTATCTGGAACTGTTAAATCTTTAATGAGGTTTTCTTTCAACTCCTTCTCTAAGCCTTTACGCGAAATTGACAGTCATCGCTTAGGCAGATCTGGGTGGATCTCTTCGCCGTAAATGGGCCTTTCAAAGGCTGGGTCGCTTAAGACCGACAGTGCCTCCGGATTAAGGATCTCGGCATAAGGGCCAGAGAACAGGGCAAAAGACAAACTTTCTTGCTAGCTCACGGCTAGCAATCCGGTTGTAATACCTTCGTATTGACTCACGGACAATCCCCCGGTTAGTTGCCTTCCTGTTGACTCACGGCCAACCCCCAGGCTGCCCCTAAATAACAATTACCTACATGCGTGTACCTGGGCAAAAGACAAACCTTCTTGCTAGCTCACGGCTAGCAATCCGGTTGTATGTAATACCTTCGTATTGACTCATGGCCAATCCCCCGGTTAGTTGCCTTCGTGTTGACTCACGGCCAACCCCCAGGCTGCCCAGATTTTACTCTTTAATAAGACCACTAAATAACAATTACCTACATGCGTGTACCTACTTACTTGATATTTCGTCAGAATCCGACGAAGAATCGAAAAACACCAAAACCCGGCGCCGTCTGCGACTTTGTTCTTCTAATTTTTTTATTTTTTCACGGTACACTTCAATCCTTTTATCTTTTTGACAGTATTTGAAATTAATGCTATTGAAAACTATAAGGAATATTAAACGGAGTTGAAACGCGTGCGCACAGTGCCTCGCACGAAAAAGGAATGACGCTGGGCAAGATGGCGGGCCAGGGAGTGGGAGAAACGGAAGTCAAGTTGAAACTTTTAAATATGCAATAAAGAACTCTTTAAATTAGTGCGATTGTGCCTTGTAGGTAAGGGAAACTACCTTGTTAATATTATATCTTCAAATAAAACGATGCAATATAATCATCATTATTATTACTAAGTTAATTGAAATTTGGTCAGTTTTTTGGTATTCAACTACTTTTAAGTAGTTGATTCAAAATTCAAATTCAAAATTCAAAATTTTTTATTTCACCGTAAAGAATTTACATTCTGCTTGTTGAATGTCAATGTACATACAGTTATGTATAATGTTAGCCACTGCCTTAGGGCCGTCTGTAGTGGAGAAAAAGGCAGCGAAAAAAAACTCCACTCTGACCATCTTTTCTCAAATCAACTTAAAGCTAATACAAATTAGGTATGAGTGTTCGTATACCAAGAATCTCATGATACATGAGTGCAATCAATACTTGCAAAGTCAAACATCATTTAATATTCTTAAAAGGTAATAAAACACCAATGCTGCGGCCAGACACACGGACGGCACCCGTTCACGAGCGTAACGCAGAGATCAGCCATCACCAGTCTCAACCATATTAGAGGGAGATAGGCGACCCGGCCACCGCGCCACCATTCGCATGGCCTTTGGCAAACTTGTGTGATAAAGTTCTTGTCAGTTATCTATAATAATAGCATAGTTTTGATATGCAATCACAGCGTCTGTACATATGTATGAAATTTATTAAACCCTATATATTATTAGAATACCAATAACTAGCTCGTTGTGGAATTGGTTTACTGCCAAGGGTTTTTATCATCTATAAAGTCATCTATTCTGTAGTATGCCTTTTTACACAGCGCAGTTTTAATAACAAATTTAAATTTATTTCCTGGCAGGGATAGAATACTTTCAGGAATTTTGTTATAAAAACGTACACTATATCCTACAAATGATGTATTTACCTTGGCTAATCTGAATCTAGATGAGGCAATTTTGTTTCGATTTCTGGTGTTAACGTTATGTATATCCCTGTTTAGCTTAAATGTAGTTATGTTTTTACGTACATACATTATGTTATCGAATATATATTGGGAAGCTAGCGTAAGAATTCCTATTTCCTTAAAAAACTCACGTAGTGAGTGTCTGGCAGGTAAATTGTAAATACCTCTAATAGCCCTTTTTTGGAGAATAAAAATTGTTTCTATATTTGCCGCCCGCCCCCATAGTAGCAGACCATATGACATAATGCTGTGGAAATAACTGAAATAAACTAGCCTCGCAGTTTCTACATCTGTTAGTTGTCTAATTTTTCTAACTGCAAATGCAGCTGAACTCAACCTACCCGCTAACTTTTCTATGTGTTGATCCCATTGTAGTTTTGAGTCTATTGTAATGCCTAAAACACCGTTGTCTCAACTAAGTCTAGTCTGTCACCAGCTATTGTTAAACTTGTGTCCACTTTTTTGACATTGGGCAATGAAAACTTAATACATTTTGTTTTTTTTTGCATTTAACATAAGATTGTTTACGTTAAACCAGTTCAGAATTTTAGAAAGAGCATTGTTTACATCGTCTAAATTAGATTAACCTCTCTTGATTTTAAAAATTAGAGAAGTGTCATCCGCAAACAATACTATTTGTGACAATTTCTCAACTAGGTACGGCAGATCATTAACATACACTAAGAAAAGTAACGGCCCTAAAATTGAACTCTGAGGAACTCCTATTTTAACATCGGATCCGGGTGACTTAACTCCATTAATATCAACTTTCTGCACTCTATTAGCTAAATACGATCTAAGAAGTTCTAAAGATTTATTACTGAGACCGTATCTGATCATCTTACGAAGGAGGGTTTTGTGGTCTACGCAATCAAAAGCTTTGGATAGGTCACAGAAAACCCCGATGGCATCCTGCGCCTCCTCCCACGCATCAAAGATGTGATTCATCAACGCCACACCTGCGTCTGTCGTTGAACGACCCTTAGTGAAACCGAATTGTTTTTTATGGAAGAGTTTATTTAATGTGAAGTGTGTCAGCTATTGGTGTAAAATGATTTTTTCAAATACTTTACTAAATACTGGAAGTATTGCTACGGGTCAAAAATTGTTCGGATCATCACTGTCACCTGACTTAAATAAAGGAACAATTTCACTAAACTTTAATAGATCAGGGAACGTCCCCCGATCAATACATTTATTAAAAATTATAGCAAGGTGTGGTGCCATGATATTAATTACCGTGGATATCAATTTAACTGATAGTCCCCAGAGATCTTCGGTTTTCTTTATATTTATTTGTTTAAATGCTTTCAAAATGGTTTGGGGGCTAACGTGGGAGAATTGAAATGCTATTGTGCACGGTTTTATATTTTCTAACATCAAGGATTCTGCTGACTCTGGGGAAGAATTTAAACACGCTGTTATATTGAGGGGGATGTTTGTAAAGAAATTTTCGAATATTTTTGCGATATCCTCACTTGTGTCAACTACTTTCCCATCTACCCTTAGTACAAAATTTTGATCCCTAGGTTTAGTTTTGCCTGTCTCCTTGTTAATTATTTGCCAAACCGTTTTTATTTTATTCGATGACGCTTCTATTTTTTTACTTATACTGAGAGCTTTAGCTATAGAGCAGGTTTTTTTAAAGGTTTTAGAATATTTTTTAACATATTCTTTAAAACTCGGATCCTGATTTGATTGTTTTTCTTCATACAATTCATACAATTTCTTTCTACTTCTATGTATACCAGGAGTGGCCCATTCTGAAAAACCACCTTTAACGCCTTTATTTTTTTTAATTTTAAAAACCTGTTCGAATTCGTTTGCTATTGTGGTAAACACTTCTTTATATAATGTGTTGGGATCATTGCTATCAAATTTTAGTAAGCCTATGTGGGTACTTAATTTCCTTTTAAATAATTCAATTTTTCTCTCTGTTATGGGCCTACAAATTATTTCTTGGCATTCTTTTTCTACTGTTGTAGGCAAAACAATGAATAAACTTTTAAGAAAGAATTATAATTTTCTTTTCAAGATGCTCACAGTTGCAAAACACATTATCTATACATGTAGCACTAGTTGCCGTTGTTCTAGTGGGTTCTTTAAACTGGTTTTGTAAGTTAAATGATCTAAATAAGCTAATAATTTTGGTGTGTAGTGGGCTCTCAACTAACAGATCAATATTAAAATCGCCACATATCACTATGCGCTTATTGCTCGCAAACAGACGTTTTAATGCCTCTTCTACGACTGCCTCAAAGTCATTGTAATTAGTTTGAGGTGGCCTGTAAACGCACATAACAATATACCTGTCCAATTCCACACACGAGATCTCAACTAATCGCTCAACAGAAAGGCTTACAATGTCTTTGCGTTCCTTTCTTCTTAAAGTATTTTTTACAATTATCATAGAACCTCCTCTTAATGCTTTACTTCTATTATAAGTACTAATAGGCTGGTAGTCTTTTAAATTAAATACCATTTCTGATTTTTTTAGCCAATGTTCTGTTAAGTATAATATATCTATATTAAAATCTGTTAAAAAAAGTTCTGTCATATTTTCCTTGCCGGAAAAGCCCTGAATATTTTGTGCTACTATGTTAAGACCTACTTTGGGCTTTTCCGCTGTCTGCATTGGCAGTTTAAAGCCAATGATTCGTTTGTGTGTGAGCCCGTTGAAATTTTAACACTACTGCTAGTATCACGGTTGTCATTATTGTGTGACTGTGTTCTAATTCCTATAACTGAGTCAAAAATATTATAAGCTAATAGACTAGCTAGCTTACGTCGACTGTTTTTAGAAAGATACACAGTATCTCTCGCCATAAAATAATTCTTAACATAGCTGTTAAGGTCGAAAAATGATACGTCACTATGACGACATGTCAAATGCTGTATATGCATGTTCAGACTATGGATGTCTCTGTTATCCTCTTCAGAAAGGGATTGAGAGTATGGGAACGAACAGAAAAATAATTTTCCCACCTCCGGATGGACATCCCTAGCCCGACCATACAAGTCAAAAACATTATTTATGTCAGTTTTTTTGACATCTCGACTATAACCTACTAATAATATGTAGGTAGTATCCTTCTCAAGCGGTTTTTTAAATAATTCTTGTACAATGTCTTTGAAACTTTTATGGGGATGACATTCATTGAGTACATTTTGCGTTAGTCTATCATTTAATAAGGGACCTAGGCCTACACCTATCTTATCTGAATAGACAATTGTCTTTTTTTTCATTGTGGAGCGGGGCCCTGAGTGGCTGCATGGACTGGTCAGGCTGGCGTTGTTGTTGGTAGTCACCGAAGGAACGGCTGCAGGTTGGCGTGACACAGGTGGAGCACTTTTCTCGGTGGAACCAGGCAGATGGGTATTGTGTGATGCCGATGCAGGTGATGAGTCATCACCTGGTGTCTTGCTTACAGTAGACACTGTATTCTGGTATTCTGTTTGTAAGAGATTCCAACCTGTCCATATTATAATCTCCGATTGCCGTTAATTGTGTTGCATACTCATGCATCTCTTCTTGTGCCTCGGTGAACTGCCTATCTAAGTCATGCAGCGAATGCTCCAGGCTGTGTATATGAGAGTGTAAGTCCTTTATTTTTGCCTCATAGTCACTAGAACGTACTTCATAATCCATCGCACTTGTCAATAAGTCATTTTGTAGGCTAACATTAACTCTTTTCACACTCATGCACTTAACAATGCCTATATTACTCTTCAATGCTTTGTTGGTGCGTTTGATGTGCCTCTTCGCTCGAATATAGCGCTTTATTTTGTTGCTTCCTCGTATGGGCATTATGCACTCAATAGATCTCACTGGTGTGGAAGGATGACCCGAAGAATTGTGATTTATCAGTTCATTGTATAGGGATAGTATATTTTCACTTTCTTTGTCGAGATTTTGCTGTCGTAGCACTTGAAGTTCTTTATGTGCATCAGAAAGCTGGTGTTCTAGTAGCTTAATGCGCTGAAGTGCTACTTCGTGGGTGTCCCGACATTGGTCATACCTGTGAACTATTCTTTGTAGTTCGTCACGCTGTCCTCGTAAGTCTTCGCATACTATGTCCAATTCTGCAATATCATTTTTAAGCTGAGCGTTTTTCACCACCACTCGTTCAACTTCCAACTGGAGGAGAGTTCCTCCCGTTCCTCTAGAAGCTGCTGGCATTGCTGCTTGGATGATTGCAGCTCCAATAGCGCTGTTTTCAAGCGCTGCTCGCTGTCGCGCGCGGTGTTCTTACGCGTCATCATTGTAGTCAGATTACTGAAATGTAACCGGGGGGAAAACGTCAGTATTTCCAACGAAACGCAATACAAATGCCTTCACTACAGTTGCGGAATGTTAGACTCGAGTAATTCTCTTAATTATAGTTAGCTAGATTAGAGATTAAATAAAAATCGTTAATTCAATTTTTTTTCCCCAATGAGAGGGTGAGTGTGATACTTAAGTGTCAAATTTTCAAATTTAGTTACGAATAGCTATTGAAATTTTCTAGCTGTAATATTACGTGGGATTTTGTATAGTACGAACAAATAGACTCAAATATGTAGTTATAGTGCAGTAAGAACGATATACTCCCCTTCTATATTATCCAATGTTAACAACTAACGGTTATTTGTCGCCGCTCAGATGTTGCGTCGATCAAGTTATCCACTGAGGTAATCACTTGAATAACACTGGTACATATTGTTCGTCACTTGATTAACAAATATCAGTATATTTACATAAGTTTTACAGTGTTTTACTAATTTAATTTAATAAAATTATAACAGCTTTAGCCCTAACGGATGTTCGGAAAACATTACATTACAAAAAATTTAACTTTACGCCATGATGGCTGAAAACGGAATTCTGTGTTACTGTTCTGTGTTATTCTACTATTTATTATATTACCAAGAAACTGACCAAATTTTCTTTGTTCATAATTTAACAAGATTCTCTTACATAATCATCACATTGGTTTGTTGTGGTCATACGCTACTCTGGTCGACACACTAGAGATTTCTTAAACGTTGTTAGAGATGGCCTTATTGACAAGGAAACTTACGCCACCTTGGGATGTTTTATCACCCTCGAGAAAGTAGAGAATATGGCCCGCGACTAGGGTTACGGTGTCCTCCCCCTCTCTACGGACTTCACATAACCCCAGAACATGCCATTTAATGTTCTCTAACTCCACTTCCAATTGCGCTAGATGATGGTCAAGCCTCAGAGTGCGCCCATTGAACGTTGCCAGGGTCAATTGTTTGTGGCAGCCTGAGGTAGCCCGGTGATTCTTAGCAGCCCCTGCTATGCAATAGCGAGGCGGCTGGGAACTGGGGGCCATTTCCTTGGTCGTGCCATTATTGGGGGGGGGGGGTAATCCATAATCCCATAATCCCCACGCTGGGCATGCGGGTTGGGGATCGTTTATCATTTGTAAACGGAGATGATGCGTATGGTGATGACGATTCGAACATTACGTAATTTTTTCTAGAAAAGTAACATAAAAAAAAATAAGTAAAAAATGTTTATTCACGTAAAAGTACACAGTTATAGTGAGGCTAATACAGCTTATCAATAATAAGATACCGCTATTTTCTTTAGCATCTTCACTTAAATCAAGATCTTATTGAAATTAATGGTAATGCTATTTTATGTACTTACCTTGAACCACAGTCTGACGGTAATGACGGCAACTTTGTCTAATCAACTTTTTTGGACACTCCCAACAAAATCTTTGCTCTCGGAGAGCGTGTTATGCACGTGTGACTCGCTTCGGAGTTTGCTATTGAACTGAGGAAGCAGATCAGATCAGGGTATCGCTGGCCGTGTAAATGCAACGCATACAGAACTACCTTCACTTTGACGTTGCCGTGACGGTGTTGATGAATATCGATGCTAATTTTTTTTTTATTAATTGATCATTTATTTTACGAAGAAATTATTATTTTCTTTTCTATAAAGTTATATACAATATGGATAAACGTAAATAATGAATTAAAATCTAGTTCCTACGTCGGGTATTCGACTTTTTGCCGGCATTTTTTTTCACAGACTGTGATGATTTTGATAGCAGTAGGTATTCATTTTATTACTAAAAATCTATTGATTTTGAGTATGTTTGGGTTAAAGCGCATTATAAAACAGGTATATTTAAAGCATGTAAATGTAAAAAAGTTACGATTCTCGAACAATATTTATTGTTTAATATTTACCCCCTAAACAGAAAAGGTACATACAGTGCCACCATATTATCTGTTCAGTTGATAGCGGCGCTAGTGGAGAATTTAGTAGTAACATTTAGGAAATTTACCTGGAAAACTGAGAATATTTTAACCTGTCTTCAATTTTAATGAAAATATTAAATATTAAATCTTAGTTACTAAATGAATAAAACAAAAAATGGGGAACAAAATTTACAATTATTTAGTTAGTTACAATTTTGCTCACCTAAACAGATAACTTGGTGGCGCTGTACAGTGATATCTTCTGTCTGTTATTGTCACAGAGAAGAGAATATAATCACTGCGTCATTGTCATGACGTCCACAGAGAATATAATAACCTCTGAAAAGCCCCCGTTATTATTTTAATTTTTGATTAAGCTAAGGTTGTTATATTTAAATGAAAATAAGTAATTAATCATCAAAGTGTCTTTGTATTTGCTCAGAGACGATGAATGTAAATAGCCGAAGTTGTAGTGTGGTGGCAAGGGCATAGAAGACAAACGAAGCGACATGCACAAGGTTGCAAGACGCCTGGTGCGTGCACTCGGCCGCCGCGCTGCATCCAGTGGTAGTGGCGGTGGCGCTGAGCGGGGTGACGCGGCCGCCAGTCCGCTGCGACGGCTGCTGGACGGCGCGGCGACGTACGGCGAGGGCGGCGCGGAGGCCGCCGCCGCCGGGCAGCAGTGGGCCACGCAGCCGTACGCCGATCGGCCGCGCGCGTCGCCGCTGCCGCCCCGCGCCGACCCACGCGACGCCGTTGTGCTGCTGTTCCCGGGGCAGGGCTCCCAGTTCGTGGGAATGGGCCGCGCGCTGCAACACCTGCCCGCCGTGCGAGACCTGTACGCTCTCGCCGCCGAGACGCTCAAGTAAGTGCCTCAACAAGTGGTTCAGCATGTTAGAAGAATAAAATGTACTATGCAGTGGAAATGTGGTTCTTGAGAAGTGTGTGTTACTG
This sequence comes from Yponomeuta plumbellus, assembly GCA_947310845.1. NCBI lineage: Eukaryota > Metazoa > Arthropoda > Insecta > Lepidoptera > Yponomeutidae > Yponomeuta > Yponomeuta plumbellus. The sequence goes on along the minus strand of OX371193.1, from coordinate 25,934,039 downwards.
TTGGTACTTTGAATGACAGAATACACAATGCTGAGGGAACATTTTTAATAATAGTAAAAACTGATTCCTGAAAGTAGGGTGCATAGAGTCTGAAAAGCAAGTCCTGGGACGCGATTTATTTCGAATTCTTCATATGGCCACACTCTGACTGTCAAACTTCGGTATTTCAGCTGCAAGTAGTACAGCCCAAACAGTTTGATACTCGTCCTAGATTTGAACAAGAAAAAAACTTTTGTTTCTATTCAATATAATTTTACCTATGTTTTAGTATCGACAGTCGAGTTCATAAATATATGAACACTTCCGCGGCTTCAAAAATATGTGTGCAAATAAGGTTACAAAAATATCTAGCATGTTATGCAATCAAAAATATATCAACGTTTTACTGGTCATAAATATCAACACAAGGCTTCACAAATATATAAACAACTAAAAATTTATGAAAATCTGCACAAAATATTGTCATATTTATGTATGTCAACAACTATAGTAACATAAATCTATACATTAATTGGTCATTTTTATTAGGACAAGCTGACCTGCAAATATATCTACACAAAAGTCAGCCATATTTATGTGAACAACGTATAGGTACGAACTCCATGATAATCTTTTAAAGAGGTTGTATATTTTTTATGAGTTCTGTATGGTCACTTTTTTATCTAAATGAAAAGATTTATAAAGGATAACTTCATGATGTCACTGTCATAATCATAACACCCATCATCGTGCCTTGTAAGAATTGCATGTAAAGTTTGTGTATGGCATGCATAGGTACCTATGTGCTGCGAACAAAAATGTATAGAGGCTCTTTTTTGCCTTCTGCAAAAATTGTTTACCCAGACAACCACCAAATTGAATTTGTACAAGACAATTGTAGCATTCACAATGCTTAGTTAGTACAATTGTGGATATCCGAGATGGAAAATCGAGAGGAACTAAAATGAATTAAAATGCCCCCGAAAAGCCCCGATCTTTACCCCATAGAAAATCTATGGGGTTAGATAGTGTAAGATTGCGATACTACAAAATCGCTCGTAGCCTGGGCTGCCTGAGTGAACTTAAACGATCACTAAGGTCAAGCAACATACGGCGCGTTGAGTCCATGGATGGGTCACCGTTTATAACTAACGCTATTGGCATTTTTCCGAGCGGTTCCGTGCTTCGCAAGGCACGTTAAGCAGTTGGTGCCGGCTGTCGTCGATAGATGGCAGTTGTTACGCCAAGCCAGAGGTCTTAAGCCGGGTCCGCTGCGCCATGTTACGCGTGTTACAAAAAACGTAACACGTAATTATGGGCGTGGTATGACACGTTACGTGTTACATAACATTACATTACGTGATACGTAACACATAAAGTGTTAATAGTACTCCCCATTTTTGTTTTAATAATGTGTTACATTTTTTGTAACACGCGTAACATGGCGCAGCGGACCCGGCTGGAAATCTTCTGACAGTAAGACCAGCCACTAGTCTTACAAGCCTCCACCAAACCGGACTCGGCCCCCGTGGTGGAGTATGGCCTATACCTTCCTCAGGGAAGAGACCCGTGCCCCTTGGTGGGGACATAATGGGTTGATGATGATACTTAATATTTGGTTAATTTTGTTTTTATTCATATACTATATCTACTGCATTACCTATAGGTAGTAGTTCTGGGACAGCAGGATAAAAAATAGCAAACTCATAGTATGTGAGGAAGATATAAAAATATCAAAATGTACTGAAATGTACGTTTCAACCGTGATACAGGGTAAACGCACCCAAATGTTTGACTATATACCTCCCAATCTAGCCATGTCTTTTGTATTAGACTAGACCAAGATGCCCATCCTCTATTGTAGGTAAGTATGTTCTTTTTGCGATTGATAAACTAGCGATGTAAAAATTGCAAAAAAGCGTAGTTGGAACTCACGCCAACACTAAGCAGAAGTTGCGTACAGATACCCCTAGGCCACTGCGTCATTTACTACTAGGTTCTAAAATAGTCAACGGAAAAAACAAAATAGCACTGTCTTTGTCCTCGGTCTGTTTTTCCGTATTCTTCAGAAAAATGAAAAATTTAGCGAGCGATGACGACGTTGCCATGTGGTGCATAAGAAGTTTGTATCGCATACAGATACAGAAAATCTATAAAAGACAGACATATGCACTGACAAGTCTGCACTGTTTTCGTGAATTGTCAAAACACATGTTCACATAAATATGGCTGACATTTGTGTAGATATATTTGCAGGTCAGCTTGTCCTAATAAAAATGACCAATTAATGTATACAGGGTGGTCCAAATATCATGGATCAAATGAAATGGGGAGTTAGCCAAGGTCATCTTCTACCAATAAAGTCCTATACAGGGTGGTAAAATTCTCAACGGTTTTGAACTTATGATTGATTTTCAGTTTTTTTCAAGAAAAGAGTTCCTACTACTTATTAAGAGCAATAAAAAAAAAGTACTTACTTTTGGTGGTTGCTTTTTTTTTGAGAGTGACGGTCCATGATGAGAATGTAACAAAAAAAAAATTCATCGTCCCTGTCTTTATGGATCATGAGAAATTAATTAATTTTTTGCGGATCTCGTATCATAATTGTTTGATCCAACATTTTCGTCATTGATTTAAAAAAAAAAAGTGTACTGCGGGAACCTGCCCCAGTAGTAGAAAAACTGGACCATTTCATGAGGATTGTAAAAAGATACAACTCAAAGCCCTATCTCTCCTGAGTCTTTTATTATTGACCTTTATTCTCAGCAAAGTTGCATTTTTTTAAATCAACTTTTGGTCCTAACTAATTTGAGTTACAAAGTATTGTTCTAGGACATAAAAATAAGTCGCAAAAGGATAAAAAAATTACACCAGATAATTAGAATAGACAGTTTAATCAAAAATAAAAAAATAAACTTTTTCATAGAAGATGTTCAAAATTTCTACCTCTCACTCGGAGGCAGAGTCGACATCTTCTAATAAAATTTCTTTTTAACAATCTAAAGGCCCGGTGATTATTTTTCACCTGGTGGGTGGCCGCTGATATTCGTCGTCGAAGCTCCTGCTCCGTATTGCACTCCTTTTCGTATACCACTTCCTTGAAGTAACCCCAAAGAAAAAAATCTATGGGGTTTAAATCGGGTGAGCGCGGTGGCCATTGAATAGTTCCACCGCGACCGATCCTGCGATTTGGAAATAGTTCATTTAGGTGACTCCTCACGTCACGAGCGAAGTGCGGAGGTGCGCCGTCATGTTGCAGCCACATAGCGCTTCTTGTTTCAAGAGAAACGTCTTCTAATAATGGGTCGAGTTCCTCTTGTAAGAATGACAAATAAATTTGACCATTCACTCTTGCAGGCAGCTCGTGTGGTCCTTTTAACTGTCCTTCGACGATCCCGGCCCACATGTTGACTCCGAATTTGTGTTGGAAGTGGTCTCGTCGAATAATGTGAGGATTCACATACTCGTAGTGGTGCAGGTTGTGAATATTAAAAACACCAGTGCGTTGAAACATACTTTCGTCCGACCACATAATTTTATTTAGAAATTCGGGATCTTCTCTGTTGCGCCGGAGCATCTCTGTGCAAAAAAGTTGTCTTTTTTCGTAATCAGCCGGCAGCAGTGCTTGCACGCGCTGGACATGATACGGATGCATCATGTTCCGTTTTAAAACGCGTTGCACAGTCGTTTTCGGGACACCTAATGTTCTTGAAATTCGCCGTTGACTCGTCGACGGGTCATTCGATATTTCTTGAAGAATTTGATCTTCCATTTCCAAATCATGTACCATAGGGCGCCCGGTTCTCGTCGCGCTACTTCCAGGAATATGGCCCTCCACGTAAGCGTTGTGTACACGCTGGAATACTCTTTAGTCGGGATAGCGATCACGATTCAGAAAACGTCGCCGATATTCTCTTGCTGCTTCACGAGCGTTTCCGTCACAAAAACCGTACACAAAATGCATGTTAGCATAGTCACGGGCTGAGTAAGCCATTTTTAATAGTCCAAATTCACTAATACACAACTGAGTCCAGTAAGAAATGCCAAGTTCGTAGGTGAAAATCCAAAACAGAGTCCAGTAAGAAATGCCAAGTTTGTAGGTGAAAATCCAAAACAGAGTCCAGGGAGAATGCAAAGTTCGAAGCGATAAAAAAAGAGCAGCTCAAAAAGTGACAACCGAATAACCGTGTTAAGTAGCGAACAGCAAGCAGAACACTAGTAAAATTGCTGGAGGCGTGTAAAGGGTCACTAGCAGGTAGCTAGCGCAGGTAGTAAACCTCTCTTTGTTCCTGGGACCCCATGTCCAACAGGTAAATTCTCAGAATACAAACAAAGCTTTTGTTTAGTTTTATTTTATTAACTGGTGGTACCACAAGAAAAGTGACACCGACGGGACAAGAGCTACGAAAAAAGATCGTAACGACCTGTCCGTTGTTAGAACTTAATTTTTAAATCCATTTTTGACTTATTTTTATGTCCTAGAACAGTGCTTTGTAACTCAAATTAGTTAGAACCAAAAGTTGATTTAAAAAAATGCAACTTTGCTGAGAATAAAGGTCAATAATAAAAGACTCAGGAGAGATAGGGCTTTGAGTTGTATCTTTTTACAATCCTCATGAAATGGTCCAGTTTTTCTACTACTGGGGCAGGTTTCCGCAGTACACTTTTTTTTTTAAATCAATGACGAAAATGTTGGATCAAACAATTTGGATACGAGATCTGTAAAAATTAATTAATTTCTCATGATCCATAAAGACGGGGACGATGATTTTTTTTTGTTACATTCTCATCATGGACCGTCACTCTCAAAAAAAAAACAACCACCAAAAGTAAGTACTTTTTTTTTATTGCTCTTAATAAGTAGAACTCTTTTCTTGAAAAAAACCGAAAATCAATCATAAGTTCAAAACCGTTGAGAATTTTACCACCCTGTATAGGACTTTATTGGTAGAAGATGACCTTGGCTAACTCCCCATTTCATTTGATCCATGATATTTGGACCACCCTGTAGATATTTATGTAACTATAGTTGTTGACATACATATGAGAATATTTTGTGCAGATATTTATAAATTTTTAGTTGTTGATATATTTGTGAAGCCTTGTGTTGATATTTGGGTCATTTTCATTTTGAATTTTTGAGTGAGCCACAGTGAAAACAGACATTTTTAAAACGAATTTCATAGTTCCAACTAGTTTTGTGGGTAGATTGGTACATGGATAGGTCAGGAAAGTACTTTTCATGCCTTTTAATAGTGATTTCAAAAAGATATACGCGATTGGAACTCCAAAATGTCAGTTCGTGGCTGTGACTTTTCCAGTTTTCATTATCATTTTACTTCCCTACTGTTTTTTTTTTTGCTGGCAGAGGTGTAGTGACATATTCCCCACTTTTGTACTTATTAGAGCTTACAATTATAATTTTAGAATTATTTATGGCTTTGGTTTTGGGGTCGTGGCGTTACGGATAGTCTTGTTCCATTTTTTTTGGTCACAGATGTGGTCCAATACATTTTGCACAATATCTTTAAATTTTGAATTTCGTGCGCTGGTAAAAACTAACGAAAAGAAAACGTACATCATCCATTTGCTTTTCGGAGCGGGAGCGGAACACACAAGTACTGATCCAAAGTAAGAACATTTTTTGTTTTGAATTCTGGAAAACGACAAGCATAACTTGTATTAGATGTGGCCATCGGCATTTATCAGGTAGCGGAGCAATCCTCACGAATTTTATATTTTGATAAAGTTTTGGTGTGTAAATGCCGTCAAATCAATTGCAAGTTGTTAGTGTAGTTTTTAGATTAGTTTTTGATGACCACGATGCCTAAATGTCACAGGTGTGGTTTTAAACAGTTGTCACAGACGTGTTTTTTTTTTTGTTAATTTAGTACCTACGCCTGTGACACAATAGCCACATCAGTGACAAAATTAAAGAATATTACAATATTTACTTTTAAAAAGCGTTATTTAGTCTGGGTTTTTTGTGATACCACTTCAAAAAGTAAAAAGACTGCGGAAGAAATTAGACAACGTAAGAAAGAGGCTGAAAGACGTCGAAGAGAACGCATAAATGCAAATCCTTTGAAAACTGCGGCATAGAAAGAAAAACGAAAACTTAGGCATCAGATCAGAAAAGAATTGAAGAAAGATTTGAAAGAATCTGAAATAACATCTGAAGTGTTGATTAATGTTTATAATTGTTTTGTTGATTGATTGTAATATATAACTAACCTAAATATATATTTTATAAATCAATAAATAATATCCCATTTATTTAAAGCAATGACATTTATACAAATTACACGTTCAACAAAGCTTGTTGTGTTGTAGACGTGTTTCATAGTTGTTTTACTTACATTACTTACTTTACATTCCAAATGTCACAAACGTGGTCGTAAAGTACCTGTATTTCTATAGACAAGTCACATATGTCACAGACGTGGCTAGCATTTTTTTCAATATCGTTTTACAAAAAAATTAAAGGTCATTAAGATCGACCAGACAGATTAGCTAACTTCTGAAAAGGTTGTCTATCGAATTCAGTAAAAAAATCACAAGTCTAGGAGATATTATGCAAAAACACAACTTTTGAAAATGACCCATTTATGACCAGTAAAACGTTGACATATTTTTGATTTCATAACATGCTAGATATTTTTGTAACCTTATTTGCACACATATTTTTGAAGCCACGGAAGTGTTCATATATTTATGAACTCGACTGTACATACGAGTAATAATGTTTTAAAGCAAACATGAATTATTTCTTGTTGTAAGGTCTGTCGGATGACGAAAACGTTAAACGTCACATCGAAGACTTAGTCAAAGAACTCAAAGATGTTGAGAAAAAAGATATAAATCAGATTTTGATTATGGTTCAGCATTAATAAATGTTTATAAGTTTATGTGGTGCATCTTTGTTATCCCTGTTTTTGGTGGAGTGGAAATGTTGGTTTTGATGTAGTTAATGTTTTCGTTTGGCTTATATTTATGTATTTATGTTTGGACAAAATTCATTGGAGACTCCAAACTAATTAAACAAATAATCAAGTTAAGCAAAAGTATCAAGATGGTTTATTCAGACAATATGCAGGGTTATCAACTAAAAGATTTTTAAATTTCCCGCCAAAGGCTTGAGCCACGACTCACTTCTCGCACTCTATGCACCACGGGTTACAACACAGTGACCTACGAATGTAGAAGTAACAGAGATCTCTCTCTACTCCTGCAGGATACAGGTGTGAGTTTATGTATTATGGATATAATACAGTGTGAGTCTTCATAAAGTGCACATATCAAAATCAGGGAAACTACACCCCATTTCATCAACGGAAAAAATAAAATAAAAAATAAATTTTGTAAAAAAGGTGATAAACAATGGCGTGTAGCAAAACGATGCGCATGGGCTTTTTTCAAACGGTCATAAAAACTGTTGTTTTTGAGTAATAAACGTGCAGTTTTTACTTTTAGAAAGCTAATGCCATGTAAAATAAGCTAGAACGAAAAAAAAGTAGGGTCAATAGCATGATTTTAGAAGAAATTGTAAAACAAATGCAAAAATGATGAAAAAAATACAGATTTTCTTCAAGTTTCACTTAATTGTAAATTTATAGGGTTAGTTTTCTTGGATATTTTTACTTTATGGGTACGGCTTATTATTAGACATCATCACAAAATTTATTTCACTGCGATAACGCACTTAGTTTAAAAATTATGACGATTTATCTAAATGGGTCAACAGGTGCAACTCATAATTTTTAAAAAATCATAATAAATACAAATATTTTTTTTTATTGAATTTTTTATTTTTTCCGTCGATGAAATGGGGTGTAGTTTCCCTGATTTTGATATGTGCACTTTATGAAGACTCACATTGTATATCAATATTATTGTGTCCCCCACAATGTAATAATCAAGTGAAAGAAAGCATTGGTTTTCGTCATTCAAATGAAATATCATTTAGGCCAACTTGCACCACCGATTAAAAGCATTTAACTTTTAGTTAAACAGAATTTTGACAGTTCTGCCATACACTATCATTATATTTAACCCTAAACGAATTTTAGTCGGTGGTGCAAGTCGGCCTTAATTTACAGTAAAGTTGTTCTGATGTAGAAAATGAAAAGGAAAATTTTGTTTACAGAAACAACAAGTTGATGAACGTAATTTTCAATGGATTTCTGTTTCTGAGTGTGTAAATTTAATGTTTTAGTGATAAGCTGTTAGTTTTCCTTATAAAATAAAAAATAAAGGTTCTTTGTGGACTACGGAACCATAAAAAGGAATATATGCCTTGAATGGGCTAGTTGCCCTAAAAAATGTAATTAGTCCGTCTTTTAGATTATTCAAAAATAAGGGACACGTGTTTTTTTATTTGTAAATTAGACCAAAAATGACAAAGATATATCCCATTAAAGTTACGTGTGACGTCACGCCGTGCTGCATTTTTAGCACGGAGTGACGTCACACGTAACTTTAATGGGCTATATCTTTGTTATTTTTTATTTAATCGAAAAAATAAAAAAATATGTGTCCAATATTTTTTTACAATCTAAAATACGGACTAAATAGAATTTAATTATTTTGACCCTGGAAACTACCCTATTGTGAACCTCCACATTTTTTGTGTCGATTGAATTGAGAACCTCCACATTTTTTGTGTCGATTCAAAATAAGAGGGTATGTAAAGAAAAAAAAAAAAATCAACTAACCCCCAGTTTCTCGAACGCTGTCTGTTAATCTACGGTTAACAGCTGTCAGTTGTTTATTTTGTATGCACTTTTGACAACTGACAGCTGTTAACAATAGATTAACAGACTGTTAGCGTAAGAGAAACCGGGTCTTTTTAATGTACAGTACATATTTATGTACTTAAAACTAAAGTGGTGCGTATTAACGAGTCGGGGTGCGGTGCGCGCAGATGGGACGTACTGCGCGTGTGCACGGAGGGCCCGGCGGAGCTGCTGGCGGAGCGGCAGCAGGTGTGCGTGCTGGTCACCAGCCTGGCGGCGCTGGAGGCGACGCGCGACGCGCGGCCCGGCGCGCTCGAGCGCGTGCGCGCCGTCGCCGGCTTCAGCCTCGGCGAGCTCGCCGCGCTCGTGTTCGCCGGCGCGCTGCCGCTCGAGGGCGCGCTCCGGCTGGCCGAGCTGCGCGCCGCGGCTATGGCGGCGGCGGCGGCGCGCCGCCCCGGCGGCCTGCTCGCGCTCTGGCTGGCGCCCGACCACCGGCTGCCGGGCGCGCTGCGCGCCGCGCGCGACCACGCGCTGGAGCGCGGCGCGCCCGACCCGCTCTGCGAGGTGGCCAACTACCTGTACCCGAACTGCAAGGTGGTGGCGGGCGACGAGGCGGCGCTGGCCTGGCTGGAGGCGCGCGGCGGCGCGTGGGGCGTGCGGCGCGCGGCGCGCGTGCCCGTGGCGGGCCCGTGGCACTCGTCCGCCATGGCGGCGGCCGAGGGCGCGCTGCGCGCGGCGCTGGCGCAGCTGGCGGTGCGCGCGCCGCGCGTGCGCGTGCTGAGCAACGTGGACGCGCGCGCGTACGGCGGCGCGGAGCACGTGCGCCGACAGCTGGCGCGGCACGTGCGCGCGCCCGTGCGCTGGGAGCAGACGCTGCACGCGCTGTACGCGCGCGCGCCCGGCGAGCGCTTCCCGCTCACGCTGGCGCTGGGCCCGGGCCGGACGCTGCGCGCTACGCTCAAGCAGGTCAACGCCAAGGCGTGGGATTCCTCCATTCAGATAGACGTCTGATAGCTAAAGTATCGCGTGGAAATACTTTCTGTACATAAAAGTAGTTTAGTTGACTTTGAATTAAATGTATCCTTTTGTATAATATACGTCCGCGTTATTATTTCCCACTTAATCTCTATCTTCAAAGAAAACCCTAGCACCCGCAGGTAGGTAGGTACTTGGTTTTTCCAATTTTAGTATGAAATACATCATTGCCGATGACAGTAGTTTCATCAGATGATAAAAATACGCCCAATTTTTTACGAACAGATTCTGCGAACAAACTATATTTCAGAAAAGTTACTAACAGCATAAATATCAAGACACGCGACAGCGACGACCTCTGTGGCGCAGCGGTTAGCGCATCTGACTACCATGCGAGAGGTCTCGGGTTCCAATCCCGGCTGGGGACAAAAAAAAAAGAAACCCAGGTCTTAGGTGTTTACATTTTTGTGACGTCGCTGTTTCTGGTTCCCACGACACAGGGTTTCCTAGTGTTATGTTATAATATTACAGGAATCACTTCGAGCTACTTTTGACCCCTTCACAACTCTACAACTATTTAACCTACGTATATGAACATTTATTAAAGTCCCTTAGCTTGCCTAGAATCCAAAATTTCATCAATTTTGCTCAAACAGTTATTGATATATTAATGTTTAAATACCGGCTTTTTATGACTGACTCACTTACAGATCAAAAACCTAACCCACTTCTAGATGACCTAGAAACTTGATATTTGGCATCAAGGTAGATTATTAGGCATATACAAAGGAAAAAATCTAAAAAATTAATATTATAGATATTAATATCCACAAACTGAAAATTATTTATTTAGTTCTAGGACGTGTAATATGATGATGATTTGGTCGCTGATCTGAAGGGGTTGCTTGAGGTAAAACGCAGGTTTATGTTCACATGTTTATTGGTTCACCTCCGAACATGAAGTCCCCGTGCTTAGTCACAAAACAATGTATTTAAAGTAAAAGTTATTGCTAACTATATTCTATTATTTACTGAAACGAACGACTAAAGGTAAACAAAGACACAGCATCTCTCAAACTTACATGTCACTCAAAATAGCTCATGCACGCAATTTTGCTTGCATCATATACCCACATTGGTTCAGAAAGGTACTGTTTAAGGAAAACAGACAGACAACCAAACAAGACAAGACAAACACAAAGAAAATAAAATAGCTTAGAGAAGTTGCACTCGCATCAACAACGTCAATCGTGAGTAAATGTGGCATCAGGGTGGCTATTTTTCTTTTTTTGCCTTATATTAAAAAAGAGGTTCGTAGTCAGCTCTCCATACTTCTTCCTACACTTCGCGTAGCGCATTAGCATAAAAAAATCGATTATAATCGGCATTTAACCAAAAGTCCGTCATCATTGCTAGTTGAATATATTTGGCAGCAGTAGGATCGCTTTTATTTGAGGACCACTGAAATTTTAGGTATTTTTTGGAGCATAGATCTCTTAAGCAAATGGTATTTTCATGATAAAATAAAATATTTAGTTAAATAAACTGCGAGTGAGGGATAAATCAGGTAATAACAGTGTTATTGTGTTTATTGCTTAATGGTATTTATTAGGCATATGGTTTTGTATAACTTTGCTAAATATTATGCAGTGTTATAAATGTGGCATATTGAAAAACCAAATTCTTGACATGTTGACACTTACTCGTTCGCTTCAATAAATACAGTGGTGTAAACACTACGAATATGTGTCACACAAACACTACTGCGAGCGTATAATACGAGGGCTGCTACTTATGTTTGCGGAATAGAAAAAATAAACAAATGTATATGGCTAAATATGCTTTTATTGTTTTTCAAAGTATTCTCAACTATGATCGATGCACTTTTGCATTCGATGAAACCAATTTGTAAAACACTTTTTCCACTCTGATTGAGGTATCTCCAAAAGATGCTGTTTGAACGCATCTACGGCATCTTCACGGGTCGAAAATCGTTGACCACGTAATTTATTCTTTACATTTGGGAATAAATAGAAATTATTGGGAGCCAAATCAGGGCTGTACGGGGGATGACCCATCAATTCTATTTTTTGACCATCCAAAAAGATCAGGGTGACCATTTGTGGCAGATTTCTGCCATTTTGGCAGATTTGGCTCCAAAATTTTAGCTGTGGCAGATGTTGCTGACGAATTGCAAAAGTGGCAGATTTTGGCAAATTTGGAAGATACTAAGAAATTCTGTACCTAAAATTAGTTTTTATGTTCAATTTATTCGCTATGACATCGTTATTCAATTATTTTGAATTCTTAACAAAAGTATATTTAGCAAAAAATATTTCTCTGAACTGGCAATCCCAATTCAAGCTCAGATTGTTCGGGGATTCCCGACATATTCTGTTTATTACTCAGGTACGTCACATGATTATGAACCTTAATGCACTTGGAATAGGATACATATTCCTAATACATTGCATTGAGTTTCACAAGAACTCTTGTTTATTTATTTCTTTTTTATGCCATTCTCTTTCGGCGCGTGCTTACGTTCGTTGGTTGAGTGAGATTTTGACTGTGAAACAATACATTCATTATGAAAAGGAAATACGATCGTTCCTATCGATGGGAGTGGGAGCAAGATCCCTTGCTTTCTCCGTGGATTGCAAGTGCTAAAGATGACCAGGACGTTGCATTCTGTAAAGCTTGCAACTGTAAATTAGTAACCAGATTGTCTTCTCTAAAAGAACACGCAACATCCCAGAAACATAAAAAGAACATGATTGGGTATTAGTGGCCAATCGTCGGTAAGTAATTATTAGGTACTTTGCAAAGACAAAATTAAATATTGTCAACAACTTATCAGCTTAAGTTGAAGTTTTTTTTTAAAATATCGTATTAATCTTTTTCAGGTGCAGCAGTTTTTGAAGAAGGCTCCATTAGAAGAGGAAGTGAAGAAAGCAGAATTTTTTGTGCTATGCTGGTGGAACACAATTTACCATTTAGTCTAATGGACCATTTGAGCGAAATAATTTCAAAAAGCTTTCACGATTCTGAAATCGCCAAATCATTTTCCTGCAAGAGAACTAAAGCAGCAGCGGTAACGTATAACGTGTTGAAGCCCAATCTAGAAGCAGAGATGCTTGCTGATTTAAAATCGTGTGAAAATATTAAAAGAGGTACACCAATGTTTTCCTTGATTATCGATGAGACCACAGATGTTTCATCTACATCGACACTTGCAGTGGTAACGAAATATTACTCTGAAAAAAATCTCGAAGTAAAAACAAAATTTTTGACTTTGGTTGACTTGCAAGGGGCTGATGCACAGTCATTATTTGATGCACTTTCCGGGGCTTTAACTAATGCTAACCTTAGTATTAAAGATGCTATTGGCTTTGGGGCTGACACTACTAACGTTATGTTTGGAGAACAAGGTGGTATTATTGCAAAACAAAGGCATGTTAATCCCCACTGCATCTTCATTAAGTGTGTATGTCATTCCACTGCTTTGTGTGTATCTCATGCCAGTAAGCACAATATACCACGGGCTATTAACCAAATAGTACAAGGGGTGTATGGGTACTTCGCACATAGCAGTAAAAGACAAAGGGAATTTGCTGAATACCAAGATTTTGTTGGCACCGAAAAGCATAAGATACTAAAACATTATGAAATCCGTTAGCTATGTTTGCATGCATGCATTAAACGAATTTTGGAGCAATGGGATGCCCTCAAACTTTTTTTTCAGACACAGTTTTTAGAAGACAAAAATATTTCGTCGGAATTCCTGTGTAACAGTTTGGCGGACAAGATATCGCACATCCCGGTGCTAGACTGTCACTTTTGCTAAAATTGCAAAAATGAGTTAGCTAAACATGTAATAACTATTCTAAGGCACCCCTTTACTTGGTGCGATAAAAGAAAGAAAGCTAAAAGTTGATGTTGTTGTAAAAGCTATTCATGTTGTTTAAATCTTGAAATATCATTAATATGTGAGCTATCAAATCTTTCAAACCTTCTCCTGAATAATTGCATTTTTGCAAAAGTGACAGTCTAGCACCGGGGTTGCGATATATAAACTATATTTTTATGCCTTGGATTATATATTGCACACAGTCAACAAACTAAACACCATATTTCAAGGAGATTATACAACAGTCCACACAGCGTTCAAAAACATTTCAGAGGTGTACGTTTGCCTTTTGAGTTGTTACATGAAAGGAAACTTTTTGAAAACCGCAGATCCACTTTCTATTCATCCAAAATCCACCGTAAACTTTTTGCCTCTAAAAGAAATATATTTAGGCGTTAACGTGGGCCATGAAATCGCTCGCTTATCCGCGGATGCGAGTATGAAACCTGGAATCCAAGCATTCCTTCAAAGAATGCAAACATTCCTGATGGAACTTTGCAATCAACTAAAAATGCGTTTGCCACTGAACAATATTTTTAAAGAATTACAGTTCCTTGATCCTCAGAATGTTGTTTACAAAGATTTTGCATCAATTTCAAACGTTGCTCAGAAATTTCCCAACTTAATAGACGAAAACAACATCCAAATGCTTGATGACGAATTAAGACAAATTAAGTTTGACACAAGTGTAAGCGATTTGTTGGAATCTGGTGGAAGTAGCACCAGCACAAATATGAGTGTAGACAAATTTTGGGAAGCCGTTGGGAAAATGCGTGATGCAAAAGGGGCCGCAAAATATCCCAATTTTTAACAAATAACTAATTTTTCAAACGCTCTTCTAAGTTTGCCAATGTCAAACGCTTCGTGCGAAAGAATATTCTCCCAGGTGAATTTAAATAAAACTAAGGAAGGAACAGGTTTATAAACAAACACGTGTCGGCTATCATTACGGCAAAAGAGGGAATTAAGGAACACGGAGACTGCATATCTTTTAAACCCACAAAAAATATGTTATCAAAAATGTCTTCAAAATCAATGCACACAGGGTTACAGAGAAAGTCGTACACAATATTAAAGGAGGTCATTATTTAGGTCATTTCTGATGGATTTTATTCTATTATATAGGGTCCGAAAATAAGCCGTTATATAGATATTGACTGTTAAAGATTTTAAAAAACAATCAAATTATTTTTCTTTTTTTCTTTTTTTTTTTATTGTTTTTTTCTCAGAATAGAGCTCGTAAAGTGTTTTTTTTTATGTATTTAGTTAAAAGGCATGTCAATTGATAAAAAAATATCAGCAAACGCTGCACATACTACTAACAGCTTTAAAAAACTGCTCGGCAACGGTTAGAATTGAATATTTTTTCTCTAAACATTTTTCACATTGACGCTCTTAAAAAAATTTTACGTATGGAACTTATTCTGCAAATAATTTTAAAAACTTCTACGACTCTTCAACTATTCAAAAAGGTATAACATTCAATAGGTATCTGCTTGAAATTTTAAAATAATGTTATTTGAGTAGGCTCTAGTGGTAGTACCGACATAACTGAACTTCGATACAAAAAAAATATTTTTACTTCCTGGCACCTTTAAACTATGTAAAAAGGTCAGATAGGCTTTTTTGGGCTCTGAAGACGTGCTGTCTCAGGCGTTCAGGTACCTACCTATTTCAGTATTTTTTTTAGAATATTCTATCTATCTATTATTTTTGTGTTAGTCTGCTCGTGTGATTCTTCCGTGGTAGATGTGTTAATACGTGCTCTGCAAATGATTTGCCTTTTAGAAACTTCTACGTCTCTTTAGGTATTAAAAAACGTATATCACTTGCTATTACATCGAAAAAACGTTAGCCAAGTGTCACTTAAGATGGCAAACGGTAAATTTTTAGTTGAGGTAAATACGTGCTCTTTGATAATTTCCCGTAAAACGCGATTTAGTTTGGATTTTTGTATTAATTCATCTTCATTTTGTGACTTGGCTTGGATTTGTGATCCCTGTAACCCTGTATAGAAAATGAAAATGAAAATTTTGAAGCAAACGTAGATTAATTGTTAATTTTAGTGTTAAAATTGTTAAATTGTAAATTTTGTGTCCCTGTATTAAATATTTTTCTGGTATGTACATAGTGTATTGGTTCTTTTATTTTTTCCTTCTCCTTGAAAGCGATATAACAAACAAGGCATATTTTTGGCAGATTTTTAGACAATGTGTGGCAGACCCTGCCAGTGTTACCATTTGTGGCAGATTTCTGCCATTTTGGCAGATTTCTGCCATTTTGGCAGATTTGTCCCCAAAATTTTAGTTGTGGCAGATTATGGTGACGATTTACAAAAGTGGCAGATTTTGCCAGTTTTGAAGGATGTCAAAATAACTTGCATCTACCATTAGTTTTAATCTTCAATGTCGTCGCTACGCAATTATTTTTAATGAGCGTTTTTCCTTATGCCAAATTTAGTTCTAAAAGAATCCCTAGGTGGCGCTGCCGTACCGTAATAATAAACGTCAAAGCAAAAATAATACTATGGTTTTGTAGAATTTGTGATGGTTGATTACGGAAAAACAAAAATGCTGTTGTCGTTTGGTGATAAGTGCGATTTTGGATATTTTGGAGTCTTTGCTGTGGATTGTGGGTTTGAGTTTTTATTTTTATTACGAGAAACCTCGTCCGAATAGCAACCCTGGTTCCTTCTCTTGTTTAGTAATCTGTGGCCTAACTTTCAAATTGATTGCTACGAATCACAATTTTGTACGTAGAAACGAATAACGCCATCTAGATTATCTCAAGGAACTAAGAAAAAAAAAAGAAAGGAAAACCGCTCATTCTAAATTAAGTATATTTGGTAAAAACTATGTTAGGTACTAAGTTTAGTAACATAGGTTTTACCCAATATACTTAATTTCCAGTTGGGAACCCTAATTCAGGCTCGGATTGCTTGGGGATTCCCGGCTTAATCTGCTTTTTTACACAGGTACGTTATATGATTATGAGCGGTAATAGATCTGTAATAGGATTTAATTCCTAACACATTTATTGGGACACATTAACAATTTTACCTCATTCTCTTTTGGCACGTGTAACATGCATGTTCAGATTTATTTGTGAAACAATGTCTTCATTATGAAGAGAAAATACAAGCGTTCTTATCGACCTGAGTGGGAGGATGATCCTTTGCTTTTGCTAGGGCTACGATCGCTTCGTGCGTGAAAATTATGTTATTATCCCAGATGAATTTAAATTTTATTTAGGAAGGAAGGAACAGGTTCATAAACAAACATTTACTGGTCCAACATAGATACCTACAGTGTAATTGTTGTGTAAATTTTGTTTATTAATAGTTTTGTACTTCATAAATAGTTTCTCTTAATATTATATAAATAATTAATTTCATTTTTTCCATTTTCATAATAGATAAATCTCATAATACAACTTTCGACAATGAAGGCATAGGTATTTTTGGCAGTTTTTGGCGCAATTTTTGGCAGATTTATAGCCCAGTGTGGCAGATTCTCTACTTTTGAGATGGTCACGCTGGTAGCAACACTTATGAAATGTCAGAATTCTACGGAATAAAAAATCAGACTAGATATTTTATTAAATTATTTTTCCTATTTCCATATTTTCGCCTTCTATTTGCACGCCAATCTGCTATAATTATTAATTACACAGGTCTACAGTGGTTTTGTTGCCGCCAAACCAATAGCTGATTATGAGTACAATGGGTACCCAGATTACTACCTCAAACTCACTTTTTTAATGCTACGTGTAGTTTTCGGGATATGACATATGTATACCTAAAATAAAAATAAAATAGCAAATTTCAAACATCACATTATTTTCCAGGTAGGAAGCTTCTTATTCAGGTTTTTCTATAATGTTCAGTGTTATGATCCTCCCTTGTGATACTCCAACAGTAATCTGCCATCATATGCTCATCCCAGCGACCTTGTTACCTATCTTCCATCACTTTTATATCCTGGTGGAAGCGCTCTCCTTGTTCTTCGCTCCAGGAACCAAGATTTTCAGGAAACTTGTCCAAGTGATTGTGCAGATAGTGCACTTTTATGCTCATGTTACAGCCAATATTTTTGAAATTGTCTAAAAGGTCCTGTACTAATTCCACGTAATTTTCTGCTTTCTCATTACCCAAAAATGGACAACTTTGACGTAAGATTTCCAAGCCGCTGATTCCAAACTATTCATTGAATTTATGAAATTAACATCTTTTATTAACGTCCTTATTTGGGGGCCATCAAAGATACCAGCTTTTAGCTTCTCTGTACTAAGACCTGGAAACTTTTTTTGAAATAAAGAAAAAATATGAACCCTATCACTCTCTTGCTCATTCGAAGATATCTCCATCATATCTGAGTCCAACGATTCTTGTGAAACTGCCTCCGTAGTATCGACTGAGTGTGGTAAAGGCCTTCTAGCAGACGGTAGGTCAGGGTATGTCATTTTTTTTCTGTTTATCCCATGCAATTGGACTAAACAAAAATAACAGTCGGCAAAGTGGTTTTTTGGTTCTGACCAAATCATAGGTATGCCGAACTTCAATTGCGCTCTTTTGCCACTTTTCCATTGTCTCATATATTCAATACACAATTTGCACACGAAATTGGGCACCCACGGCCGGTTTAAGTTCTTAATTTTAATCTTGTAATAGACAAATATGCATTTTTTACGAATACCGTTACAGGTTTTCTCCATTTTTTCACCACATATTCACCACAAATACAACAAAATGTATTTGGATCATTTAAACAACTTCTCTTAGACGACGATTTAGTGTTAATATGGGATAAAAACAATAACTGCCCGTATACGAATACAGTGATCATGAAAAAAAAAAGTGTTTTTTTCCGATGTGGGTAGTTCAAAATCTACACGTAGCATTGATGTTCAAAAACTATTATACGTAATAATATCATGCCATTTATCAAATCCATATCAAATCATACGATTCCGTTTTCAGCCATCATGGCGTAAAGTTCATTTTTTTGTAACAAATGTTTTCCGAACATCCGTTAGGGCTAAAGTTTCGTACAGGCCCTGTAAAAATAAATATATAATAAAAAATAATAAATCAAATCATACCATAGGATTGCCAGCAAAAAAAGAATTATTTTTTTGTAGGCCTGTGTTATCAATACCAATAATCGCTGTACAAAAAGTAGTGATGTCCCATCAAAAACATAAATGTGAAATGTGAAAAATTAAGAACAGACGTCGTTATCGACTGAGATCTATGTGGGTGATGCCAAGTTCTCCGTAGAAAATAATGAAATTTTAGTTACAAGATCACTAGAGACGTAAATTGTTATTCAAGCTTAAGATTTGACTTGGCTAGTTTTCATAATATTTATTTAATGAACTCTACTTTGTTAAGTCATACGGAGGTTAGTGTACTTTCTGTTTGTATTGTACTTATGTTGTTAGGTTGATATAATACCTATGTGACTTTTCTGAAATTTGGTTTGTTGGTAAAAACTAGCAGTCAAATCTTGAGCTTGAATAACAATTTACATCTCTAGTGATCTTGTAATTAAAATTTCATGATATTCTATCGAGAACTTGGCAGCACCCACATAGATCTCAATTCTTTTATCGGCGAAGTCGATAACGACGTCTGTTCTTAATATTGAACTTGGCTGTTATTCACATTTATGTTTTTGATGGGATATCACTACTTTTTGTATAGAAATTATTGGTATTGATACCGAGCAAGTGAGGTGAAAAATAGCTTGCCGTTGCTGTATGTTGAAGATACCTATTTTTAATATCCGACGGTGCCGCTTATCTTCCGCGTAGGTCGGCGTAAAAAGGCAAAAAATTGAAACATTCGATGGCATCTTAAAAATATAATCTTTCGTAACAAATAAATAACATTATCAAAATAGAGCTTACTACCTACACCTAACGATTACAATGAGAATACTCTGTCGGCGAGGGCGAGGGGCGGCGGCGGCCTAGAGGTTGAGCGGGTTGAGCGCCAGCTGTCCGCCGCGCTCGGCCACGGCGCGGCCGATGTCCATTAGCGCGGCGTGGTGGCGCAGCGCGGGCGGCTCGCGCGCCGCCGCCAGCGCCGCCGGCACGCGGCCCAGCGCCTCGCCCGCCCACGCCGCCGCCAGCCGCACCTCGTCGGCGGCGCCGGGCAGCGCCAGCCGCGCGGCGCGCGACGCGCGCGACAGCACGGCGGCCGTCGTGTACACGTCGATGGCGGCGCCCGCCAGCCGGTTCAGCACCAGCTGCTCCTCGACCACGGCCTTGCCGTACTTGACGAGCACGCCCTCGACGGCGGCGCCGAACTGCTCCACGGCGCGCGCCAGCTCGGCGCCCGCGGGCGCCAGGGCGGGCGCCAGCAGCGGCGCCACGTCGGCGCGCGCCAGCCCCACCGCCCGCTGGGCGCGGCGCCCCGCCTCGCTGAAGATCAGCCCCAGGTGCGCCGTCGGGTTCTTGAAGGCGCGCTGCAGCTCCTTCAGCGACGAGCCCGCGAACTGGATGCCTGCGGGCGGGGCGTGGGGGCGAGCGTCGAGCCGCGATCGGAGTGCTTATACTGAGTTTTTTCATTCACTTTCGATAGCGAGAGCGTTTGCAATTTGTATAGGAGTGACAAAGCGCGCCACCTGGTTGTCTCTTTGTCACTCCTAGACAAATTGCAAACGCTCTCGCTATCGAAAGTGAATGAAAAAACTCAGTATAAGCACTCGGACCGGTCCCGCTTACGCGATACACGTGACCGACACACACTCGGCCTACTGTTAGGTACACTTCGGAGCAACGCAGACGACAGACTTTTTGTGCGCCGGACTTTCAAGATATGCAGGTGTTTGATTTATTGTCGTTTAAAGTCTGAGAAAAATGTCAAGTATAGACAAATGGATCATAGGTATGAATGTTCCCCATTGCATAGGTTCAATTTTGACGGACTAAAAAGTGCATCACGGATGGTCTGTCATATGCGCTGCACCTTCTCATGCAAATTGCGAAGCACTTAACACGACGACGACCGACCGACCTAGTCAGATCGCCATCGGAAAGTGGAGAGGGATGTCAAACGCAAAACGGCGCTTTACGCGTAAGAAAAGTGATGAGCTTGAAAGGATCTAACGTGTGTGGCTGATCAATTGAAATAGGATTACGATGCACGAGCGTCTTAGTGGTTCAAAATTATTATGGGACAATACATTTTTTTTTCATTTAGGTGAGCGATATAATCTAAGTAAAAATCTCGTGTCACAGTGTTAGTTATCCAACTCTTACGAAACGGCTTTTTTGAACGATTTTTTTAGTTAAAGTTTCAACAGTCAGGTATTAGATATAAAATAGATTAAGATGATGATACGTAAGATGAGTTTTAAGTTCATAAGATGAGTTCTTCCTGTTTAATTTTTATTTCATTAAACATTACATTCAATTCCATAATATAACGGTTTAATATTTTGGTTATAATATTTTTTGCAGGGGCTGTGCACGGCTGATTACATGTAGGGTTTGGCTGTAAGAGTTTATTCAGAAATTCCTATAAATCGTAAAAAATGCGACATTATAACTATTGTTGTAATTAATGGAACATTTTTAACAGCTTTTCTGAGGTGCATGGGGTGCTTGCATGCAAGGACTAATTAATGTTGATCAAGATAGGGAGGTCTGTTAGCATCGTAGCAGGTGGCAGATCTTGCCCTAGTATCTCGTAAAACTATCCGGTTAAGCATTTTTCTCAAACATGCTTGGAAATGTGAGCATTATTTCGACAACCTTCTTCGAGATAAATCGACATTGCCGTACCTACTAGCCAATTACACGCGAGTAGCGGCCGGAAAAAGTTCCGTTTTAATTTCCGCGCATTGTTTGAGAAAAATCATATACAAGCCTTGGCCACAACTAGGCATTGATGGACTCACGTATGCGTGCCTCGGCTTCGCCTCGGCCCACATTTCCACGTTCGTCCATCAATGCCTCTTTTGCTGGCCGCTGCAGTAATGTACTATAGATGACTCCTAAGTGTCGAATATGTATATGTCAATACAAAATTATTTATTATATAACATAACATATATACCATTTAAATACAGGCAAATACATTGCTTCTGGCCCCACACTAGGATACCCTGTGTTGTGGGAACCAGAAACAGCGACATCACAAATGTAAACATCCAAGACCTAGACTTTTCTTTTTTTTCCCAGCCGGGATTCGAACCCGGGACCTCTCGCATGGTAGGCAGATGCGTTAACCGCTGCGCCACCCGCTGCGCTACAGAGGTCGTCGTTTTAGAAAAGAAATGGATATTGCAGTTCAGAGTAGGCTATATTAGACAACTCGTTTCATGGAGGAGATACGTGGTCGCACCCCTAGGCTCTGCATAGGTACTCGTCAGGGATACAGGCGTGAATAAAGTTTATGTTCTGAGGTCAGAATGGGTGGTCAAAACATATCGACGCGCTGGCGTCGCGTCGATGCGGCGTCGACGTTGCGCTGACGCTGGCACGACCAGACACCATGACGACGCTCGAAAGACGGTACTGTGGGGGGTCTCTATGTGGTCTCCATTCGAGAACTTTTCGGCTCCATCGGCCATCAGTTCTGTTCTGCGTGCTATGTGCCCCGCCCACTGCCATTTCAACTTATTAATCCGCTGGGCTATGTACACGACTTTCGTTCGTCTACTGACGCCCCACCGTTACTGATTCGGTCTCGTAGATAAATTCCGAGCAGAGCCGTTTCCATAGCTCGTCGCGTAACCTTAAGCTTTCTTATGAGGCACACAGTGAGAGACCACGTTTCACTACCATCACTGGTAAAACACACTGGTGGTATAATTTTGTCTCGAAGGATTGAGAAAAAAATGTAGACTTTTCTAAGTTTCGCGAACGGTGCCGAGACGGATGACTCACCCGTGAGCGCGACGAAGAGCCTGAGGATGTCGTTGGTCCCCTCGAAGATGCGGAAGATGCGCAGGTCGCGCAGCACGCGCTCCAGCCCCGTGGCCTTCATGTAGCCCATGCCGCCCAGCACCTGGATGGCCTCGTCCACCACGGCCCACGCCGCGTCGCTGGCGAACACCTTGCTGATGGCCGCCTCCAGGTGGTAGTCGGCGCAGCCCTGGTCCATGTTGCCCGACACCATGTACGCCAGCGACTCCGTCACGTACTGCAGCAGCGCCATGCGCGCCAGCTTCTCCTGCGGCCGACCAACGGGGTGAGGTGGTGAGGGGGCGCTGGCGGGGCGCGGGGCGGGGGCGGGGGCGGGGGCGGGGGCGGGCTACCCACCTGGATGACGCCGAAGTCCTGCAGCTTGCGGCCGAACTGCGTGCGCGTGGCGGCGTGCTCGGCGGCCTGGCGGATGGCGGCGCGCTGCGTGCCGGCCAGCGCGGCCGCCATGCCGAAGCGGCCGTTGTTGAGGATGTTCATGGCCACCTTGAAGCCCTGCCCCACGCCGCCCAGCACGTTCTCCGCGGGCACGCGCACGTCCTCGTAGTACACCTCCGTCGTGTTGGAGCACTTGATGCCCATCTTGTTCTCGGGCGGGCCGGACGACACGCCACCGAACGACCGCTCCACGATGAACGCCGTCACCTGCGCCCGAACGCACATCTTAACTTTTTTTAATTACGTTTTTTTTTAATGGATTCGATCGATGAATGTTTCCATACCACATATCGGCGCCACCCTGCCTCTCAGTGATTAATAAAAAATGCGGACAAAAGAGATCCGGGGGCTCACCTTGTCGACCATCTTGCCGTCCTTCTCGACCGGTGTTTGCGCGAATACCGTCATTATCTCGGCGATGCCGCCGTTACTGATCCAGATCTTGGATCCGTTCAGTATGAAGTGCTTCCCGTCCGGAGAGAGAACAGCGCGCGTCCTGCACAGAGACACGTGTCGGTCAGTGAAGAGTCCGGCGGTCCGGTCGGGCGGCCGGAGCGGCCGGAGCCCCGCGAGCTAGCACCGGGCGACACTCACTTGATGGAGCCGGCGTCGGAGCCCGAGGAGGGCTCGGTGAGGCAGAAAGCGGCGTATTCCCCGCCGGTGACCCGCGGCAGGTACTTTTCCTTCTGCTCGGGCGTGCCGAACAGGAGGATGCCCTTGAAGCCGATGGACTGGTGCGCGCCCAGCGTGATGCCCACGCCCAGGTCGTGCGCGCCCACCACCTCGACGAGGCGCGCGTACTGCGTGTTGCAGAGGCCAAGGCCGCCCAGCTCGCAGGGCACCTGCAGCCCGAAGGCGCCCAGCTCCCAGAGGCCGGCCAGCGTGTTGGGCTCGATGCTGGAGTCGGCGTCGTTGCGCGCGGGGTCGTTGACCTCCTGGAAGAAGCGTTCCACGGGCGGCACCAGCTCGCGCAGCGCCTGCCGCTGCTCCTCGGCCAGCGGCTCGGGGTACGGGAACACCTGCGCCGGCGCCAGCTGCCCGCGGAACAGGTTCAGCGTGAACGAGTCGCTGTGCCGCGCCCCCGCCGCCGCCGCGCTCGCCGCGCGCCTCCTGCCGACACGTCGCATAACACTCACTATAAATGCACTTTCAAATAATAATATGTATATGCCAGCTAGATTATCTAACTAGGTACTCGTATAACTTACAATCAGTACAATAGATGGTTTGCTCTACTTAGAATTTTATTTATGGTAACCTTATACAACTCATCTCTTAAACGGTTGTAAATATCTATAACACAACGACTTATTTTATTATCCATCTATCTAAACAAGCTACTTTAAAATGAATTGTTAAGTACCAACAATAATGACTACGAGCAGAGAAGAGCGCGTGCGGGCGTTGATATGTCGGATAGTAGATATTGTATGTAGGACGGTGGTGGAAGAATACCTAATAAAGAATCCCATCAAAACATAAATGAGAATGAAAGCAAAGTTAAATATTAAGAACAGACGTCGGTATCGACTTCGCCGACAAAAGAATTGAGTCCTATATGGGTGCTGCCAAGATCTCTGTAGAAAATCATGAAATTTTAGTTACAAGATCACTAGAGATGTAAATTGTAATTCAAGGTCAAGATTTGACTGCTAGTTTTTACCAACAAACCAAATTTCAGAAAAGTCACATAGGTATTATATCAACCTAACAGCATAAGTACAATACAAACAGAAAGTACACTAACCTCCGTATGACTTAACGAAGTAGAGTTCATTAAATAAATATTATTTAGCCTGTACGTGAAAACTAGCCAAGTCAAATCTTAAGCTTGAATAACAATTTACATCTATAGTGATCTTGTAACTAAAATTTCATGATTTTCTACAGAGAACTTGGCAGCACCCATATAAATCTCAATTATTTTGTCGGCGAAGTCGATACCGACCTCTGTTCTTAATATTTAACTTGGCTTTCATTCACATTTATGTTTTGATGGGATATCACTACTTTTTGTACAGAGATTGTTGGTATTGATCATTAACAGTAAATACATCGTTATTGCCAAAGACCCGATAACCGATGGATGGGTTAGAAATCAGCTACGAACATACGACTTGAGTACAAACTCATTTACGATTCAGAGAAACATGTAAAAAAAAGTCGTTTACAGATATTACTCGTATAGAATCGGTAAAGACAAAACCATACCACGATATAGAATTAAAAAGCGCCATCTATTGGCAGAATTTTGAACTAAATACTATGCGAATATTAATATCAATAATTTTCAGTTTTTAGATTTTTTTCCTTTGTATATGCCTAATAGTCTACCTTGATGCCAAATATCAAGTTTCTAGGTCATCTAGAAGTGGGTTAGGTTTTTGATCTATAAGTGAGTCAGTCAGTCAGTCATAAAAATGCCGGTTTTAAAACGTTAATCTATTTAAATAAAAGGAGAAGCTGACTGACTGACTGACTGACTGACATATCAACGCAGGGCCTAAACTATAAGGATTAGAAACTTGAAATTTTGCACAGGGGTTTATTTTGTAACGGAGGGGAGCACTAAGAAAGGATTTTTGAAAATTCATCCCCTAAGGGGGTAAAATAGGGCTTCAAAGTTAGTATGAAACTTTGCTGTCTTTGAAGTTATTCAAATGAAATTTGGTACCAAGGTTCTTCATTTAAAATTATGAAACACGTGTAAAATATTTTTTTAAATCATCCCTTAAGAGGGAAAAGGGGGGCGCAAATTTAGTTTGAAACTTAGCCGGTTTTGAAGTTATTCGAACAAAATTCAGAATAAAGATTCTTCATTGAAGGTCACGAAAAACATGTAAAATAGTTTTTCGAAAATCATCCCTAAAAGGGGTAAGAGGAGGTGCAAAGTTAGTAGTTTTAATAGGGGTGCAAAATTAGCCGTTTTTGAAGTTATTCGAATGAAATTCAGCATGAAGGTCCTTCATTGAAAGTCATGAAACACAGGTAAAGTAGTTTTTCAAAAATCATCCCTTAAGGGGGTAAGAGGGGGTCCAAAGTTAGTATGAAACTTTGCCGTTTATTGAAGTTATTTGAATGAAATTCAATATAAAGTTACTTCATTAAAATTTATGAAATACATGTAAAATAGTTTTTTGAAAATCTTACCTTAAGGGGGTAAAAGGGGCGTGCAAAGTTAGTATGAAACTTAGCTATTTTTGAAGTTATTCGAATGAAATTCAGCATGAAGGTCCTTCATTAAAAGTCATGAAAGACGTGTAAAATAGTTTTTCGAAAATCATCGCTTAAGGGGGTGAGAGGGGGTTGCGAAGTTAGTATGAAAGCTCTTTCGCATGCGCTAAAAGTATCCCTATCTTATTTGCAAACTCTTTACTCAACTAAAGCCCACGCGGACGTAGTCGCGGGCAACAGCTAGTATATACAGGGCGTTGATTTGTACAGTTAAACCCGATTACGGGTGGATAGTTTACGTATAGCTTGTAACTAAAAACATATTTGAATTTATCCAAGCATAAATTTGGCTCACAAAAGGTCGTATTCACTTAGCCTTGAAATCATTATAACGTGTGTTCACACGTTGCGCGGTCGGTCCGCCAAGCGCGCGCGCGCCACTATCTACTGCACTGCGGTGGCGGCGACACAGAATAGGTTCGCTTGATCGTAAAAACTGAAACGGTAGGCATAGTAAACACTTGTTTGATTCGCCTTTCCCTTCATACTTTTGCGGGCTTAGGACCAACAAAGTTATTGAGGCCGGTCCCTACTGTAGCAATTGTAAGTACTTACAGCACGTTAAAGTCCAAGATGGCTTCCTACACTGGGAGTCCAGTTTGTCCTCTTCCCTGTGCATGACTTGGTGTATTGAAACTCCCCCACTCTCGCAAGTTCTTGCGTTGTAACAACTTACGGCCGGCCGATTAAAATATCGGATAACCCGCCATCAGCACGGGTTCGACACAAGCAAGTTACGCACATAAGTCGGGTCGGGTGACACGAGTGACACGCGCGCGTCTCTATGCCGGTAACTCGCAGATTGACTAGTGCCGAGCGCCGACGCCACGCCAGCCAGGTGGGGGGCGCGAGCGCACAGCCCCGCTACGGCCCGCAACACCCGACTCGCGTGCAAGCGATAGAGTCCATGTAACTTTATGATTTTTAGGTGATTTTCACTAAAAAAAAAATATTTTTTTTTAATATTTTTTTTTGCTTCAGTATCATGTATATAACAACCCCTGAGTTGGAGTAAACTGTACAAATCAACACCCTGTATACAGGGTTACAGGGAAAGTCGTACACAATATTAAAGGAGGTTATTATTTAGGTCATTTCTGATGGATTTCATTCTATTTTATAGGGTCCGAAAGTTAACTGTTATGGAGATATTGACTGTTAAAGATTTAAAAAAAATATATTTTTTTTCTTACTTTTTTATTGATTTTTTCTCAGAATAGAGCTCATAAAGTGGTTTTTTTAATGTATTTAGTTAAAAGGCATGTCAATTGATAAAAAATATCAGCAAAAGCTGCACCTACTACTAACAGCTTTAAAAAACTGCTCGGCAACGGTTAGAATTAAATAATTTTTCTCTAAATATTTTTCACATTGAAGCTCTTAAAAAAAATTTAACATATGGAACTTATTCTGCAAAAAATTTTAAAAACTTCTACGACTCTTTAACTATTCCAAAAGGTATAACATTTAATAGATATGTGCATAAAATTTGGCTAACCTTTTTCCGATGTAAAAGCAAGTGATATACGGTTTTTAACAGCTAAAGAGACGTAGAAGTTTCTAAAATGCAAATCATTCGAAGTTCAGTTATGTAGGTACTACCACTAGAGCCTACTCAAATGACATTATTTTAAAATTTTATGCACATACCTATTAAATGTTATACCTTTTTGAATAGTTAAAGAGTCGTAGAAGTTTTTAAAATTTTTTTTGTTCCATACGTTAAATTTTTTTTAAGAGCTTCAATGTGAAAAATATTTAGAGAAAAATTATTTAATTCTAACCGTTTACGAGCAGTTTTTAAAGCTGTTGGTAGTAGGTGCAGCTTTTGCTGCTATTTTCTATCAATTGACATGCCTTTTAACTAAATACATTAAAAAACCACTTTATGAGCTCTATTCTGAGAAAAAATCAATCAAAAAGTAAAAAAAAAAATTTTTTTTTAAATCTTTAACAGTCAATATCTCCATAACGGTTAACTTTCGGACAGTATATAAAATAGAATGAAATCCATCAGAAATGACCTAAATAATAACCTCCTTTAATATTGTGTACGACTTTCCCTGTAACCCTGTATAAAAGGAGAAGCTGACTGACTGACTGACATATCAACGCAGGGCCTAAACTACAAGGGTTAGAAACTTGAAATTTTGCACAGGGGTTTCATTTGTAACGTGGGGGAAGACTAAAAAAAGATTTTTGAAAATTCATGCACTAACGGGGTAAAATGGGGGTTCAAAGTTAGTATGACACTTTGCCGTTTTTTAAGTTATTCGAATGAAATTTGGTACGAAGGTTCTTCATTTAAAATTATTAAACATGTTTAAAATAGTTTTTTTAAATCATGCCTTAAGGGGGAAAAAGGGGGGTGCAAACTTAGTATTAAACTTTGCCGTTTTCAAGTTATTCGAATGAGATTCAATATGAAGGTCCTTCATTAAAAGTTATGAAAAACATATTTAATAAAATAGTTTTTCGAAAATCATTCCTTAAGGGGGTAAAAAGGGGAGGGCGCAAAGTTAGCATGAAACTTTGCCGTTTTTGAAGTTATTCGAACGAAATTCAGAATAAAGATTCTTCATTAAGGTCATGAAACACATGTAACATTGTTTTTCGAAAATCATCCCTTAAGGGGGCAAGAGGGGGGTGCAAAGTTAGTATGAAACTTTGCCATTCATGAAGTCATTCGAATGAAATTCAGAATGAAGGTCCTTCACTGAACTTTTTAATTAGAATTTTCCCATCGGCCTTAAGCCTCCTTTGCAAACTTCTAGACAAATATATTTTCATAGTAGTATTTTACCTGGTTTTATTAATCTCTCACTGCAGACTTAGTAATCATACCCGCCTTGCGATTAAAAGCCAAGCGCTTTACTTATGACTATCCACGGTATCTTTTCTAGTGCTGGCCTGGCGCCCGAGTTCTAATTTCTCTTTTCAGTCGTTCAGTCTATTTACCTAAGGTGTTTGGGTAGGTGGTCTCAAATAAAACTTACATACATTTTTTTTTAATTGATCAGTGCTATTTTTTTACAGTGGTTCTAGTTGAACTACACCTAGACACTCGCCTTCACTTGAAGTTCACTTTGAACTACAAGTCTTTGTGACACCTTAATATATCTGTAGAGTACTGGGCTCGTAGTAGGGAGTTATAGTACAGCTACACTTGAGTTGAGTCTAGGTGACGTAGAAGTAGAAGAAACTCGCACCAACAGTAGTAGAATAAATGTATTGGTGAATCTACAGATAAGTAGAATATTGACGGTTCCTCTCTCTAGTACAGTATACGATAGACTAACTTAGTGTACAAGATTACCTAATAATGTAAACTGCTTAACGTGCCTTAAATGTATACTAAGGGCCCTCGCCCACGGCGGCTTTTTGTAGCGCTGCCGTCGCGCGTTTCGTAAACGCACGACGACATCGCTACTACGCGCTTAGGTCGCTTTTGCAACGCGCCACCGCGGTGGCGTACCGTAGCGATGCAAGCGCGCGGCTGTAGCTGTAGCGCTGCTAACGCGCGTTAGTAGCGATGCAAGCGCGCGGCTGTAGCGCTGCTAACGCGCCACCGTAGCGATGCAAGCGCGCGTTAGCATCGCTACAGCCGCGCGCTTGCATCGCTACAGCTACAGCAAGTTTCGAGTGAAATTGGGTTCAATCGATTGGGGGTCAATACCACAGTGCAAAAACTATAAGGATAATAAATTAACATGGTATTTGGTTTTTCTTACCTTATGGTTATTGTTAGTCGTTCTTCAGCTGCAGCTATGATTGTCTCATCACTGTATTCTGCGTGTCAACTCTGGTTTTACAATGGAAAGCAATTCACAAAACGTCAAATATGCCTTGACATTTTAGAACAACTTCTGAATTTACGCTCTTAGTTTTTATAGTATTTTAGACGTTGTTACATAATTTATACCAAGTAATCTCTCTTTATTAAATTAGTTCAGTCATTATAGATTTTGACCCGTCAATAATTAGTTCTTGGATTTTTTTTTCGTAGTTCTCTCGAGGGGAGTGTAAATTCAAAAAGGAAACTGGATCAGACTCCTGCGTATATTCGAAAAATGTGTTTTTTTTTAAAAAAACCGGTGTTTTCTTGAATAACTTGGCCATTTTTGATTTTACAGTAAAACCATGAAAACAAAAACTGTAGGAAATTTGATTTTCTACAAGTTTGGTTCTTACAATTTTTCTTCTAGGATCGATATTTTGGAAATTAAACTTGAAAAAGCCAAAAAATTCAAAATATTATCATTATCTCCTGTTTCACGTTTTACGACATGAATGAAGAGAAACAAAGTTATAGAGGATCAAATTCTGAACAATTATGGTTCCTACCTTTTTTTCTCCAAAACTGATATTTTGGAAATAAAAAAAATAAAAAAATTCGAAAGACCAAACTTTTAGAATCAAATTTCCTACAATTTTTGTTCGCACGGTTTTACTGTAAAATCAAAAATGGCCAAGTTATTCAAGAAAACACCGTTTTTTTGGAAAAAAAAAACACATTTTTCGAATATACACAAGAGTCTGATCCAGTCTCCTTTTTGAATTTACACTCCCCCGAGAGAACTACGAAAAAAAAATCCAAGAACTAATTATTGACGGGTCAAAATCTATAATGACTGAACTAATTTAATAAAGAGAGATTACTTGGTGGAAATTATGTAACAACGTCTAAAATACTATAAAAACTAAGAGCGTAAATTCAGAAGTTGTTCTAAAATGTCAAGGCATATTTGACGTTTTGTGAATTGCTTTCCATTGTAAAGCTTAATTACTCTAAATACTACTCTAATAAATCTAAATTTTCCATATACCAGAGTTGACACGCAGAATACAGTGATGAGACAATCATATCAGCTGAAGAATGACTAACAATAACCATAAGGTAAGAAAAACCAAATACTATGTTAATTTATTATCCTTATAGTTTTTACACTGTGGTATTGACCCCCCCGATCGATTGAACCCAATGTCACTCGAAAGTTGCTGTAGCGATGCAAGCGCGCGGCTGTAGCGATGCTAACGCGCGCTTGCAGCGCTACAGCCGCGCGCTTGCATCGCTACTAACGCGCGTTAGCAGCGCTACGGCCGCGCGACGGTGGTGCGTTCGCATCGCGACAGAAGCGTGGTTACGTGGGCGAGGGCACACAGCTAGCGACCGCATCGCGGCTGTAGCGCGGAGAACGCGCCACCGCATCGCTACTGCAGCGCTACAAAAAGCCGCCGTGGGCCAGGGCCCTAAGGTAGTTAAAAGTAGGTTAAGCGCGTAAGCAAAATGTGCGACGCTAGATCGTACAATAACTAACTAGCTATCCTGGAATTGATTTCAAAATTGAAAACACCTATTAAATAACAACATACTTTATTCAACATTCGACATTAAACATTACAATTGTTTTTGTCAATTCTTCTCTTTCTCTTTTTTTTTTTAAATATTACAAACCGCAAAAAATTAGTTTGTTATATGGGAGCCCCCTTAAATATATTTTGTTTAATTCTGTTTTTAGTACTTGTCGCTATAGCGGCAACAGAAATACATCATCTGTGAAAATTTCAACTGTCTAACTATTACGGTTCAGGATATGCAGCCTGGTGACAGAGAGACATTTTAGCCTTAACCTCTGGTATGCCGAAGCACGGATACGCTCGCTGTCGTGGAATGGACGGGCGCATAGCTTCGGTACGCCAGAGGGTAAAGGGTTAGGGGGTTTGGTATAATCAAATTATGTATCACACCAAATGTAGAGCTAAATAAAGCATCTAAACTAGGTACACACCACGTGTTAAAAATACTGTTGGATTGTATAATCATCTATTAACCTGTCCACTCCAAGATTTGTGTTTGAGATACAACCACATGGCTTCAGCAGACTGGGACTCTATAAAGATGAGCCAACAAATAATATGTTAACATTCATAGATAGTGTGGGCACAATGCCATCTCACAAGACCTTTGATCGGTACATATAGGTCATGGCTTCATGTATCTATCTACAAAGTCATGTGTTAATTAGCCAAAAATAACACACATTAATCGCCAAATAATTCCATTATCTACAGAATTTTTTTTTATGTTATTGTGGTTTGGTCAATGACACGCAGCAAGACATTAAAATATGTAGAAGAAAATTTAGTTTCTATGCTTATATGCACACTACAATAACCATTTTCTGAATCTCAATCACACAGCCAAAAATTAAGAACTACTCATCAACCAATTAACCTGCAAAATTGAAATGAGTGACCCAGTTTAGACTACCTATCATACAAGTTTTATGACTTATGGTAGAGGTCCAATTTTAAGTGAGTGTAGTTCAAGATCTATTAGAATAACCAAAGACGTCGCCATGGGAGAAGAGCAATCGCCTTTTAACAGAGCAATCTAATGAGACATGACTGGAGTCTGTTGCCCTCGGTCGGCCTTGTCCCGTGCCCGCGCGGGACAAAGTCCAAGGCGCATCACTTACCCGCACAGCAGCTGCAGGCCCCAGCCCGTGCGCCCCGCCAGGGCTCGGTTAGCGCACAGGACCACCTTTGAGCTCTTCATGGCTCTAAATGATACGCTAAAATCTGCACTATTTTCCTTTTACCAAACACTCAAAACACCAAATAAATTACTCAAATATAGAAAAAATATTATTCTAAATTTAATATTTTTAGGAAGTAAAATTAATAAAGGTACGTGATCTGAAAGGCATTGGCTATAAAATTAAATGCCTGGAAAAATACGTAAGTCGTAAACACTGTTTAATGATTTGGTGCCTTGGTGTCACACTCACACACACACCACACAGACAGACGATATACTGACATTTGTTTGACAGACTATCAGTGTTGCAACTAGTGAATGGAGAATGGGCGTTTTTCCTTTCTTTTTTTTTCTTAGTTCCTTGAGATACACTAGATAGCGCCATTCGTTTCTTCATACGAATTTGTGATTCGTTGCAATCAATGTCAAAGTCAGTCCACAGATCACTAAACAAGAGAAGGAACCAGGGTTGCTATTCGGACGAGGTTTCTCGTAATAAAAATAAAAATTCAAACCCACAATCAACAGCAAAGACTCCTAAATATCCTAAATCGCACTTATCACCAAACGACCACAGCATTTTTGTTTTTCCCTAATCAACCATCACAAATTCCACAGAACCATAGTATTATTTTTTGCTTCGACGTTTATTGTTACGGTACGGCAGCGCCACCTAGGGATTCTTTTGGAACTAAATTTGACATTAGGAAAAACGCTCATTAGAACGCCGGGATGTCTAAAATTATCCATTTTGAGGATATTTACAGTATCCAGGTAGGAGAGACCAGAAAAGCAGTTGATTATTAAAAATATTACCTTGTTAACAGTGCATTCTTTTGTGTTACCAAGTGTTACAGTATTTTATGATATTATTGTAAATGAGCGGATGATAAAATTCAGAGTAGCGTTGGACAAACGAGGACTTTACGAAGGGTTTCCAGATTTTAAATACACGTCTCTTTAACATGTCCGAATAGATGGCAGAGTTGACAAAAATCCCTATTATTTTAAGCAGTTGATTTGGATTTTAGTGAGATTGGCGGAATGATCTTGTAAAACAAATTAACATTCTCCAATCGATAAAAACACTCAAAAGACCTCACAGGTCATATAAACGATCTTTCTAGATAATCAAGTGGCCAGGTATAAGGCCTAATTACTGTTTTGAGATGCCGTCGGTACACGCGGTTATTTCAGTAATTATAAACGACTGCAATAACTGTTAATTCAGTACGGTTTTATTGTTAAAGGTACAGCTTGTCTAGAAAGAGTAGAAATTAAAAAGTAGGGTTTTGCTCAGACTTTTTGTCTGTGTTTGTTATTAGCTTTAAATTTAAAACTTGAGCTATTAATTACATAAAATAAGGTATTGTGCTTCAACAGACATAGTAAATGTTTCGACTTCTCAACAAAACAATTAGTAAACACTTCCGGTTTCTAGTGTTGATGGACAAACCATATTTTAGGAGAAGATACAAAATTTTAAACTTGAGTTCCTAACGTTGAGTTTCCTAACTAGTTTTTCTTAGCTGAGTTCAGGCAACCCTGTTTTGACGTTTAGGCAGATCTTGCGTTGCTGCGGAGTTCTATGGCCTTCAGCCTTGTGACCACTGAGGGCTTTTCAGAGCGTCATCATCATCATCATCAACTCATTATGTCCCCACCGAGGGGCACGGGTCTCTTCCCTGAGGAAGAGCGTCATAAAAAAAAAATAGTACCTCAAATTACCGATAGATGGTGCTGACGACATGACATCACTGTAACTGTTGTGCCTGTCCTATGTTTTTACAAAAATGCAGAATGCATGGGCTAGTCATGAGCTAAGACACAATTCACGTACGTATGTAATAAACAAAGTAAAAATAATTCGATAACTTTCAAGTTTCAACAGTTTCGAAACAAAGTCTAGTTTAGATCACAGACTACAAACAGATGTTTAGACTATCACAGATTAATAACGATTAAAACTACCTCCACGAAAACTACAGACCTAAAAACATTATGAAATTTTGGTCTTCTTCCAGCGCCATCTAGTTTATTTTTAATGAACTCAACTGACAGCTGTCATCGAAAAGCCCTCTTGCCAGAATGTTACAAAAGTAACATTTTACGTTACTTTTGGCCATCTTATGTTACCTCCATGTTAAACGACCCAATGTTACTTTTGTGTTACCTACTTCATCTCCATTAACATATGATGGCGTTTTTTCATAATATTCATTGACTGAAAGACATTCTTAAATTGGTTGGTACCTTTTAATTGATTGTATGTTTTTTTTTTCGAATGGGACAAGAAACTTATTTTACTTTTTGTGTAATAAACTGCCATAATAAAGTATTGTATCTGTTCAAGTTGTGTATTATATTGTTCTCAAAATGCCATTAGTGTTAGTTTCTGCTAATAGATGGTGTCACCGGTATTCTACATGCCGGTATGGTTTGGTCTCACTATTTTGTATGTAAGGTCCCAAATCAACCGCAAATATTTTAAGGGCCGATCGAGTAAAAGATAAATAAATTTTAATAATAATATGGAATGTTCAATACATCAATTAAACAATTTTTATTTAGGAATAATAGGTCGAATAAAAAATCATTCATCCACCCATACTACCGTAATTAAACACCCTTTAAACTTGTACACGCACACACAAGTGCCGCTGCTCTACTTACGACACGTGACATTGTGACATTTATGATAATTGGGTATTTGGCAGGATGTCAAATGAGTTACTTTTAAAACGGAATACGCTACTTGACTCGTATCAAATTTGACGCGATAAATGGATATTTCCTGTAGGTATAATAATACGCTTCTTGACACGTATCAAATTTAACGCGATAAATGGATATTTCCTGTAGTATCTAACGTAAGAAACCGAAATATATTGACTTTGCTAAGTAAATATGCAGGATGGCTGCAAAATTTGCAAATTAAAAAAATATTTTTCGCTTTTAAATCGGAACGGTGAAAACACTATCCGCCATCTTGAAAGCACCTTTAGTTGTAAACAAACATCTGTCAGTCGTGCGTGCGTAGGTTCTATTGTGATTTGGATTGGATTTAGTGTTTTTGCAAAAACTCTTCTTGTGCAGTTAGTGTCTTATCATTTTATTGATAAGCGCAATCATGGACGCTGGATTCGTGGAAGCTGATAGTGCCAATTTGCCAAAACCAAACCAAATCAAACCAAGCCTTATTACAGCTAAAAACAGTTTCTGTGTACATTGATATTACATGACTTACATTAAAGTGATCTTCACAAATACACCCAAGTTTCAGGCGATAAAGAATCGGGGTCCCTCTTGGCAAGTTTGAGCCAAGTTTTTCGTATGTTTATTTCACTGGGCACACGAATCTGCGACTTCCCGGCGGTCTTTATTGACGTGTTTTTGCAGTCTCGAATAATGCAATAATGATACTTGATATATTTTGCATGTAAACTCGATGAAATCATGAATGCGTTGTTGTTATTTCACTATGCTCACAGATCACTAACAGATTTTAGGACTAGGTAAAGATCGTTTCACCAAACAAGTCCGGTAAAATCCTTGAGGCCATAACAATAAGGGTGAAGCCAAACGAGCGTAATTTTTTGAGTTGTAAGTCGTGCAATTTCGGTCGCGTAATTTTGCCACACGGCGACGCAAAATGAGTTGCGTCGCCGTGTGGCAAAAAGGGGTTTTTGTATGAAACCGAATGTAGCAGAAATTACGCGACCGAAATTGCGCGACTCACAACTGAAAAAATTCATTAACTCATACTTCTTTCGTGGCTCGAACCTATCTACCTATGTTGAATGTCAAACTTTGTTTACAAATATTTAGGACTTCAAACCATAGAGAAAAATGGCGGACCGCGTTTTTGGCTGTTTAGCAAAGCAACGTTTTAAAATAACGTTTTTGTTGCTTTTAGGTCCTCAAAAAATATACTAAAATATTGTTTGGTCTAATGGAAGAGATATTTAGCATTTAAGACATACTTGAAAAAAGAGTCAAGTAGCGGATTTCGTATGAAAATACTTGCTTGTGACGTCACATTTCAGAGCACTCTTTTTATGTTTCATCTGTTTAAAAATTGTAATAACTAGTAAATGATTGAAAAAAATACATTTTCCGAATAATTTTGTAATTTTTGTTGTAATCGAGCATCTTAAATAATTTATTGTTGATAGTGTCAAATACCGTATTGTCATTAAAATTTGCATTGTTTACCGCTCAGAACAGTGTGTGTGTGTGTGTGTGTGTGTGTGTGTGTGTGTGTGTGTGTGTGTGTGTGTGTGTGTGTGTGTGTGTGTGTGTGTGTGTGTGTGTGTGTGTGTGTGTGTGTGTGTGTGTGTGTGTGTGTGTGTGTGTGTGTGTGTGTGTGTGTGTGTGTGTGTGTGTGTGTGTGTGTGTGCATGAATACAGAATGATATAAAATGAATTTGTTTGGAAGTTTTAATTTTTGTTGTAGAAAAAAATTACTCAAACCCCTTAAAATATTTGCGCTTGATTTGTTATCGTCATCAACCCATTATGTCCCCACCGTGGGGCACGGGTCTCTTCCCTGAGGAAGGTATAGGCCATACTCCACCACGGGGGCCAAGGGGGAAATCGCTCGTAGCCTGGGATGCCTGAGTGATCTTAAACGATCACTAAGGTTAAGCAACATACGGCACGTTCAGTCCATGGATGGGTCACCGTCTATGACTAACGCTAGTGGCATTTTTTCCGAGCGATTCCGTGCTTCGCAAGGTACGTTAAGCAGTTGGTGCCGGCTGCCGTCGATAGATTGCAGTCGTTAAGCCAAGTCAGAGGCCTTAGGGCGGCTTGAAAACTTCTGACAGTAAGACCAGCCACTAGTCTTACAAGCCTCCACCAATCCGGACTTGATTTGTTACAACCTTAATAATTAAGATTTTACAATAAAAAAAAGGATACGATCTGCGAAGGACTGCAGGCAGATGCTGGATGCGGCAAGCTGAAGACAGGGCGCTATGGCGCTCATTAGGGGAGGGCTATGTCCAGCAGTGGACTAATATAGCCTGATGATGATGATGATCCGGCTCGAAGGACCAAAATGTACGAGCAGAGGAGAGCGTGTGCAACTCAACTCTGTCGCACAGCAGATGTAGGACGGTGGTGGTTGAAGAAAGTAGATTTAAGATGTTATGTTTTCATGTTTTATTTGTTACTGTGCACAGTTACTACATGTTTGATGTTGGAGAGGCAAAAGCCAACTATTACATTGTTGAAGACGTAAGATGTTATTGAGAGGCAAAAGCCAACTGTTTGGCGCAGGCAGCAAGGCCCGTGAGCTCGATTGTGCGCGGTACACAGTCAGCGATACGGCGACCTAGATAGGTGTACGGTGCTAGCCCGTACAGCCATCAAGTGGTCGGACCGAGTCCTAAACACCGACGTCCTTCGACGCGCTGGAGTCACTGGAATAGAGGCATACTTGATGTGACGTCAGCTGATGGTGTGGACATGTCTTTCGGATGTCTGAGGAGAGAGTGGCGAAGCGGATCTTTTACTCTGAACTTACTCCGGCAAGCGGAAACAAGGCGGCCAGCTCCTCAGATACAAAGATGTTCAGAAGAGACATGAAAGCGTGCAACATCGATCCCTCTCAATGGGAAGTTCAAGCTCAGAACCGGTCCGAATGGAGGCTCTTAGTGCAGAGGAATATAGATGAGTTTGAGTAGAAAAGGTTAATCGATCTAGATGCGAAACGAGATGAGCTGAAGGCCCGACCACCGGTAGCCATTCAATATACACATATAATGATGGTGTATTGATGTGCACTCTGTGCGCACGTACCTTCAAGGCCAAGATCGGCTTCATAAGTCACCTGAGGGCACACCAGCGAAACCTTCCCCAATCATTACCGTGAGCTAGATAGCAGTTGCCATAGCTGAATACGGCTAGGAGGATATATTATATTGGGATGAAAAAAGTTATTTATCAGCTGCATCTCCTCCAGTGCAAGTCGTGAAAGATGACTAAGGGAATTATTAACTACCATCTTCGCGATCACAAGATTCCACTGGACTTGGCGGCAATTCATCTTGAGTTTTATCCTTGCTAGTTTTATCCAATGCTAAATTTAAAATCATTCTGGATCGTTTAGGTTTAATTTTTTTATGAAACGGTCATTTACCATACGTTTCTAAAAAGTAACGACAGTAAAACAACGGATATAATAGAAAAAGATCATAAACAAATGATCTTTTTCTATTATAATCGCCCCGCGACTAAGGTACTCATATGTAAGTTAACACTATTTTCGTTGGAACCAGTCGACTTGTATCTTTTCATCACAAAGTTATCTCGCAAACTATAGTAAAATAATAATAAAGTAATAAAGCTAAAAAAACACATTTCAGTATATGTGCGTATATATAGCCGTTTTCGTCGCATGGGTCGAAATACGCTACTTGACTCGTATCAAATTTGACGCGATAAATGGATATTTCCTGTAGTATCTAACGTAAGAAACCGAAATATATTGACTTTGCTAAGTAAATATGCAGGATGGCTGCAAAAATTTACTTTATGATCTGCCTCGTGTTATATTTGACTACCTGCCACTGGCAACACTGCGTTGCATGCGACTCGCGCCGAGTCTTTCTCTTTGATTGTTTGTTTCATGATTTTGTTAGTTTTACTTTTTTGTATGAAATTTTGTGTTTTTTTACTGTTTGTAGATTTTATCAAGAATTTGAAGATGATAAATATATTTTTGTTAATTGAAAGCAAAAAGGAGCTGCTCATCGGACTATCAGTCTCAGTCCTGTACATAACCTATTATCTAGTGGAAGTGGTCAAGGTAAGTAGAAAATATCATATTTGTATCTAATAAGATAATAAGTTATAACATTCCCACATGGTGCGTCACTTCACTTATCACATTGTTTCCTAAAAAACAATATTACAGACAATCTGTGTTGGAGATGATTGTGTTCTAATCAGTTTTAATTCTGCTGTTTTGCTGACCTTGCATAACTTTTTTAAGCAGCTCTACACAACGGGGCTCGAATTTAATCAGTATAGAACTATTTGTTTACAATAGTTCATCTTCAGAAATCTATATTTCAATGTAAAGAATTTACATTCTGTTTGTTGAATGTTCTTATTGCCCGCATTCAAGAGAGGAATGTTAAGTCAAAAACTTCGGATTTCCAGTGGTGATAGCCAAGCGGCTCATGGTCTTAAAATCTTGCATGGTGGATTTAGGGCTAGTGCTTAACTGTGTCAAGACCCCTGTGTTGTGGGACCCAGAAACAGCGATAGCATTTGGCAGTTAATAATGAAATAGTCACTAGTATCTTCATTTTGTATCTTTATTAGCAATGAAGAAAAAAGGATTATGCTCCATGATAAGATCAAAGTTTGTCGCGTAGAGCACAGAATACATAATTACATGTACCTACAGAAGATTCACTCTGCAAATTCAATTAAAGAAAAAGCGACTCTAGAAGCGATACAATTCAGATCGCACGGCGCTAAAAAACCTACAGTTAGAGTGCGACAAGTGAGTCGTGGCTCAAGCCTTTGGCGGGAAATTTAAAAATCTTTTAGTGGATAACCCTGCATATCGTCTGATTAAACCATCTTGATACTTTTGCTTAACTTGATTATTTTTTTAATTAGTTTGGATTCTCCAATGAATTTTGTCCAAACATAAATATAAACAAAGCGAAAACATTAACTACATCAAAACCAACATTTCCACTCCACCAAAAACAGGGATAATAAAGATACACCACATAAACTTATAAACATTTATTAATGCTGAACCATAATCAAAATCTGATTCATATCTTTTTTCTCAACATCTTTGAGTTCTTTGACTAAGTTTTCGATCTGACGTTTAACATTTTCGTCATCCGACAGACCTTACAACAAGAACTAATTCATGTTTGCTTTAAAACATTATTACTCGTATGTACAAACTAAAAACATAGGTAAAATTATGTTGAATAGAAACAAAAGTTTTTTTCTTGTTTAAATCTAGGACGAGTATCAAACTGTTTGGGCTGTACTACTTGCAGCTGATATACCTAAGTTTGACAGTCAGAGTGTGGCCATATGAAGAATTCGAAATAAATCGCGTCCCAGGACTCGCTTGTCAGACTCTATATTCACCTACATGTTACCTCTCTTTCTATCGCGTAACACTTACCTCTTGTGATGACATTAGGGTTGTTTTCGTTCAAACACTTTTGTAAACAATTGATGTTTCAAATAAATAGACTTAAGCCCATTACACAATGAAAAAAAATAAGGTATAAGAATAAGAAATAAGGAACAAGAAATAAGGAATAGCAGAATCCAGCAATGGCAGCACCGTTGAGCAAGACGCATTGATTTCTGTGCTACTCCTTATTCC
The DNA here is from genome assembly GCA_947310845.1 of Yponomeuta plumbellus. NCBI lineage: Eukaryota > Metazoa > Arthropoda > Insecta > Lepidoptera > Yponomeutidae > Yponomeuta > Yponomeuta plumbellus. The sequence goes on along the minus strand of OX371193.1, from coordinate 25,892,919 downwards.
TGGCTCCTTATTTCTTATTCTTATACCTTATTCTTTTTCATTGTGTAATGGGCTTTATATCAAGGGTAGTATGTAGGTAGATCAGAAAACTATTTTACTTTTACAATGTCTTTATGTAATAGATATTTCAATCTAAAAAAACGGAATACAGCAGTGTGTACCTTGTTTATTGAACTAACCATCTTGATGTACAGTCGGGGTCTGAAAATTTACCTAGATTAGAAATTTACTATACAGGGTGCCCCAAAAAGTAGTGTCAAGCGGAAGTCCTGAGATAGAACACCCCTTGGAGCATCCGAAACACCCCCATGTATGTTTCGCGATTTTTCGTAGTTTTCGAGTTATGAATTTTTTACTTAAAATTTGAGAATTATCGACCTAAACAACATAAACATTTCTAAAAAAAAAGGATGAGACTTTTTCGAGATATTTTTTTTGCAACTTAATTCTCATGAATTGTACTTTAATGTTTAAAACATTCGTATTCGTAACTAAGATGGAAGTTTTAAAAATGATGGTACAAAGTGAAAAAATTACGCTCAGTGAATTATGTCTTAAAATTTTAACTTTAAATTTAAAATCTTAATAGGCAATCAATTTAAAATCATGGCTCCTAAGAAAGTCTAAAAACTGCGCCAAACTCTCAGCTTAATTAATCACTAAAAAATAGTAGTACTTAATGATCTACTTTTGCTAAAATCTGACTTCAAAGACAGAGAGGTGGAAAACTCTTAAAATTTGCCATTTGGTAAAGAAGTATTTTTTTGGGCATTTTATCATTCCTAGAGTTAATTAGGTTGTTAACTAACCAAAATTTACTGCAGGAACGCAAAGATGTAAAAATTTGGATGTCTTAGTATTTTCTGTAATTTAAATTTCATTGCGCTAGTAATGTTTTCGCATCTAGAACAAATACTATTGTTATTAAAAAGGATATGCGATGGTCGGAATTTACTACCTGAGTTACAGGTAGGCCATCAGGGGGTGAGAAGGAGTGCGGCGCGGGCGTCGGTCTATTGTATGTGCCTGCGTTCGTCCAGTCGTTTGCCTACCTTTGCGCCTTACGATAGCTGTGTACGATACGCTCCTAATTTGTGATCTCTTAACGAACTCTGCCTGATTACGATTTGGTTTTGTGGCACGGACTTAGACTACATTTTAAGACATAATTCACTGAGCGTAATTTTTTCACTTTGTACCATCATTTTTAAAACTTCCATCTAAGTTACGAATACGAATGTTTTAAACATTAAAGTACAATTCATGAGAATTAAGTTGCAAAAAAAATATCACGAAAAAGTCTCATACTTTTTTTTTTAGAAACGTTTAAGTTGTTTAGGTCAATAATTCTCAAAATTTAAGTAAAAAATTCATAACTCGAAAACTACGAAAAAACGCGGAACATACATGGGGGTGTTTCGGATGCTCCAAGGGGTGTTCTATCTCAGGACTTCCGCTTGACACTACTTTTTGGGACACCCTGTATATATAGCAACTTTAAGAATAACATCTAAATTAACAAAACAATGTAAGACTTCTGAAAACAACAAAAATAGTAATCAAAATTATCTTATCAAATGGCTCCTCTTCATCTAACTGATGTGATATTGCTCTATATTCAAGTGACGGCTTGCTATTGTGTTCTTTTACTTTCAACATTAAATAGAGAAGTTTTACCTAAAAATAAAACTTATATTAAGCTACACTTACCTTATTCCAAGCCTACAAATTGAGATGGCAACCCCGTTTCCACAGATAAGCACGTCAAATACGCCCCCGTTTACCTCGTTTTTACACCTTCCTGCTAATCTGTGGCGCCAAACCAGCGGCGAGGGCGGCGGAAACCGGCACCTCGTGGTTCATTGCGCCTCAATTTGTACCATAGGTACCGCCCAAGTGGCACGATGGGCGGAAGACTACCACAGCATGAGATGTGCTGGTGGCGTCAGTCCACAGCATGGGATGTGCTGGTGGCGTCAGTCCACAGCATGGGATGTGCTGGTGGCATCAGTCCTCAGCATATAGGATATGCTGGTGGTGAAAGTCGTGAATGGTGTTCATGTCGGTTCGAAATCATTGACTACACAGGTTCCTTGAAATGCTTTCTGAAAAGGAAGCTTAAAAATAAGAATCTGAAAAAGAGCTTATTTTAAAAGGCTAAAATAATTATTGTAATTAATTTTAGCTGTAGTGATTAGTATCTTATTCGCTTTGAACCGCAGACAGCAATAGACTTAGGCTTGGAATAAGGTAAGTAGCTTAATATAAGTTTTATTTTTAGGTAAAACTTCTCTATTAAGCCTTTGACCTTATTCCAAGCCTACAAATTGAGAGGTGTTTGTTATCGACTGCTGGTTTGAAAATAAAAACGCCAATGTGATCGGATTAACCAAATATTTGGAAACTTAGAATGATCATATCAATGGCTTAGTAATAAATTTATAGGTTTAACATGGTGTGCTAAATTCGATATAAAATACTTCAGTGCAAGCATGATAATAAAAATCAAATAACTCATTGTAATAATCAACTGATTGAAAACAATTTACCAAAAATGTCTCTTTGCCTTCAGGCATAGAAAACATTTCTTTCTTAAAATACCTATGAAGTCTTAGCACTCCGCCAATTTACTCGCAATAGAATATCGTTGATATTATGGTTGTCAAGCCATCTAACCGAAGCTACGGCGGACCGAACACTGCCAGGAGTACTGTCTATACCAGCGTCTTTCAAAACGGTTTTGATCCAACCGCCAATAATTTATTGTGCAAGTAGCTGGCTTGACTAGTCCACAAGTAGAAACGAACAGACAATCTAAATTTTTACGCCTCTCTTTGACATCAAAATCCACTTTTTGGTCCAAACACGGGATCAATATTAACACTAGTTGGGTATGACAGCAATCTCTATCCCGATTGACGATATTCAATGAAACACTATCGGTTTTATAATCAAAAAAGTGGCCAGGATATTATATAATCATCTCCATTTACACAGTTAGGAGAGTTCATACTAAGAAGAGTCAAATCATGTACTCTACGACCGGAACACAAAAGCAATAAAATTGCACATCTATTTTGAGGAGGCGCAGTAAATATCAAAAATTTCAAAGATCTGTAATATTCCATATAGGCGGCTTACGAGCCTTAGGTTTACTAAGAGAGATAACTTTTAGCATTTGCTTGACAATAACATGCGATCTCAACGGAGGGATTGCACTGGGAAAATGTAGACAACAGATTTGTGGAGAGCAATGGAACTGTATGAGAGATTTTCTTTAATATGCAGATCAGACAGAAATTTTGCGAGATCTTGAGGCCTTGGACCATTTTTATCTATACCATTACACGTCGCCCATTTTCACCATCGAATCCACGCAGGCTTATAGGAAGCCAACGTAGACTTCTCCAACTACTCGAAAGAAGATGTCTTTGATTATCATCGAGTCTAGTAAGGCGGCCCACCCTGAATTGGCCAATTTCCAAACTCATTCGCTTGACATCTGGTGGAGAGACTTAAGTGCGAATATATAACAAAACCTGTGCTAATTTTATCTGAATTGGAGGTGCTAAGGATCTGCTCGTGAGGTTGCTGCGCCAGAAAACCTTTTCCCAAACCGGAACTACAAGTAGAGAAGCCCTTTGGCTTCATTTAAATGGGACAAGACACGAGGTATTAGACTCGGGGAAGGAAATAGCCATGCTAATCGATAACTCCATATCTGACTGAATGCGTCGACAAACGCTGCTTGGCAATCGTTTGGATCCAGTGCTGCATACAACGGGACAATGTGAGCTCTCAGAGATGCAAACAGGTCTATCTCTGGGTTCCCCCAGATTTCAAATAAATGCCTGGCTTAACCAGTGCCAGTCCGTCTGAAGTTGAAAACGGGAAAAACGATCGGCGACGACATTGTATGGACCTGGGATAAAATTTACAGACATCTGTATTTGAAAACGACCGAGTAAGAAGAAAACTCTGCCTGTTAGGCGCATCATGTCTAGGAATGCGTCCCATCCTCGCTTCGAACATTATGAAACTACAGTGCGATTGTCGGATATGATCATCACGGCCTTTTGCGACATTTCCTGGCCCTTTCTGGATAACACATTGTATATTGCCGTCATTTGGAGCAAATTGGAGTGGAAGTCTTTGACTGGTGGTCCACTGACCTGACAGCACTTTGTCGTTGAGTTCGGCTTCCCAAGCTGAGCCTAAGGCATCGGTCGATAGGAAAAACTGCGGAGATTGGGTCTATGCTTGATTGAAAGCATGCTTGCTCCAGCCACCAACTTAGGGATTTCATAACTAACTTTGGAAAGTCTATTTTCTGAAGGGATCGTCGTCTAACAATTGATGGCTGAACCATAACAGGGGCCTGCTGTTCAACCTTCCTGTGGGAACTACAAAGCTGGCAAAGTTCCGAAAGGCCGAGCAGTTGTCGTATCTCCCGCAATAAACCTCTCTCTAATTGAATAATTTTTAGAGTTAGAATTTTGTTGACATTCTTTACGGGTAAAGATTTTTAGTCGCTCCATAGATCCCAGTGGATCCCTAAGCAGGTACTCTACAGCTCCTTGAGGGGAAAGAGTTGATTTTTTGAAGTTGATTGTCCAACAGAGTCTTTGGAGAAGTCGAACGGTGGGTTTTATTTGGTAGCACCAGATTTGGAGACTTTGAGACATAAAATCGTCTAAATATAGAATTACTCTCCTCTCCGCCTCAGAATCTCCGCAATCCAGTTCGTGATAGAAGCGAATACCTTGGGTGCCGTAGAAAGACCGCACGACAGGCAAGTTAACTGCCACAGACGTCTCCGGAACATCACTCGCAAGAATCTCCGGTATAGTCTTTATTGGTACATGGAAATATGCGTTGTGCAGGTCCTGCTTTACCAAACCGTCGTTTTTCTGCAGGAAGTCGGACAGCTCATAAATGTTGGTGAGGCGGAATTTGGTTGTGTAAAAATACCAGTTTTGGCGCTTGGGATTGAAGACTGGTCTCATAGCGCCATTGCTCTAGGGAACGAGAAAGACGCTCGAGACAAAGCTCGGAGTCTCTGGTGCCACTTCCAGAACGCCTTGAATGACGAGGCTTTCAATTTGTTCCTTTATTGCTAGAGTCTTTTGTTGTGAAAACCGAGAATATTCTTGCTGGATGCACTAATGGAGCCTTCTCTTGTAAAAAGAAATCTTGAAGCCAGATATTACCTTTAAAAGATAAACCGGGGCTTCGAGCTCCTTCCAGACGTGGGCTTATAGTTTTGATTGGCCCGCACGGAAAGTCGGATAGTCAGTCATAACGCCTGTTGGAACGTTTACCACCTCAGTATATATAGATTTTTTCTGACTTGTGCCTCTCACGAAAGGAATCGTCGGCTTTGCGTTTTCGCCCTTGCGCAGGGGGAAACTTTGAGCCCCCAGTAGAGGGCCCTACGTAGCTTCGCGAGAAAGTCATTATTTTTAGACTCCACATTTGACACTCTTTGCGCAAGAGGCCTTTTTTGTGACAGTTCCTTGGCTAGAAGTTCGCGAAACCGAAACAAATGCCTTTTCGATACCACCATTCTTAGAAACTAGGTCGGAAAACTTTTTGTCATCGAAAAGATTCTCCAGTGTGGGAAGGTATCTTTCGCAAAGTCTCCTTCAGACATTTATCCTTGACAAAACTCAGCATATTATCTCTGCGTTGTTGTATAAGGTTTGCACGAAGCCCACAAACCATTTGCATCAAGTCCAAATGTTTTTTATTATACTGGGACGAAAAAGTTTCGTCGACTTTGTTTTTAACCATCTTGAAATCGAGCCATGCAAATAGGTTATCAAAGACTTGCTGCAAAAATTCATTCTGAACAATTAAGGCGTGGAATACTGCGGCCAGTATTTTTTCGGTTACCGCGAGTGCACGATTGCGGTCGACAGATCGAATCATATCGTTACTTTCCAGCTCGGTAAAGCCGGGAGCTGAGACATATGTTTTTGGGCGTCGGCATACCTTACTTGCGAATTAAAGTGTTGAACCTTTCAAAAATCTCTGCATGCTCGTAAGACCTTTTTGCAGTTGATGATTTGAGGGTAGTCTCCATTTTAAGTTTAACGGATTCCGAAGTGGGTTTTACTACCGTCTCTTAAATCATCAACTGCCATAAGGGATAGTGCGTCACTATCGGGATCTAGTTCTGTACTTATGGGTAATTTGTCGGGAAAAGAAGTACAAGTATTTTGGAAGGATCCCACCTGATCAGCCAGATCTCGTACCACCTTCTCCAACTGGGCCTGGCGGTCGTGTTTTCTTGCACGGCGGTGACGGCGTCGGCGCCGGCGTCTGCGACCAGACGCCACCGATGATGAACTCGATGACGATGAATCGGTAGAAACGGACTTCCCACGACCACGGGGGGCTTCATTATTAGCGCTTTTTCACTTGTCACTTCAATATTAGCACTACTTTTCGTCGTTGCAAAGTTTAAAGGTAGACTTTAGAAAAAAGAAAAAATTAACGGAATTTTTTCAAAAATTTCACTGCTAACGACACTGAGACGTGTTGTCACTTTGGAAAACGAAACGCCAATGAACCACGAGGCGCCGGTTTCCGCCGCCCTCGCCGCTGGTTTGGCGCCACAGATTAGCAGGAAGGTGTAAAAACGAGGTAAACGGGGGCGTATTTGACGCGCTTGTCTGTGGAAACGGGGTTGCCATCTCAATTTGTAGGCTTTGAATAAGGTCAAAGGCTTAATAAATAAATTATGAAACACAAGTTTGCATAAAATTGTGAGAAAAAATGATCTAATGGGTGAATATACGGTATTTGATATTTTTGTGTCCCAGAAGGAAATGTAATCTGTTCCATTCAATATTGATAATTTCTCTATTTGACACAATTTTTAATTGTTTAATGATGAGCCAGAAGAATTTTTTTTTTTTTGAATTTTATAAGCACCAGAGGACTGACACTATTGGCAGAGTAGTCACAAATTAAAGCAGGGAAGTGACAGGCCATTGATTATAGCTAAGAAAGGGGACACGTATTAAATAAAACATGAAATATGCCAGAGGAGTGACGCCAGAGGAGTGACAAAATCGCACAAAACCTACAAAAACATATCACTCGCTTTTCTGATCACCGTTTAACGTAATACATGACATCTACACACAATAAACATTGCATTGTGCAAATATACAATTTCGTAACTATAAAATACAAAAATATAGACTTGCCAGAGGAAATACTCCAACGACTGGCAAAAACAAGCTTTCCTACAGTGAATCGCAAATTGACGCTATACAGTGTGTCCCTGGATAAAGTGCAATCCCGAAAGGGGATGAAACTAGACCATGAATCATTGACTAGAAAAATATAAAAAAATATTGTATGATTTATTGGTATTTTAAGATTTTCATGTTTCATTAAGGACTCTATGTACAAAAGTATTGATTTCTTCCAAAATAATGGGTCTATTTCTTTGAAATAAAAAAAAACAGTATGCCTAATACCTGGCGATGACCATGAAATAATAAATAGTCCGCAAAAAAGTAACTATCTTGGGTAAAAAAATGTATTTTTATGAAAAAAATGATTTTTTTTAGACGTTTATTTTAAAAAACTTCAAATTACTAAAAAAATGTGCCCTATAACTATGTAATTTTATAGCTTACTTTTATTCTTTACCATTTTAGCTTCCAAATAAAAAAAAACAATGTTCTAACTAAAAAAACACGCTATCTACGAACTTTTAAAGTGGAGCCTAATCGTGTTACCGTGCAGGTAGAGACCGTTTTTTCCATTGTTTCCGTCCTACTCTTTGCCCTTCGGCAGTCGCAGTCCTTTTGTTCTACACTCAGGTAGAGGGAAGGCGAGGGGAGGGGAGGCAGGGGGTTCGAAACAGGACTTACACAGTCGCTCCGATATTCTCGCCGCTGCTACTACTGTTCTCGTTCTCGCATTGTGTTCTCGTTGATTTGTTATTAGGTTTTTGTTACATTTTTGACTGTTACGTTTTCTACTGTTCGTTACGTTTGGACTGTTCCTGTTCTGCTGTTAAGTGTTGACAAAATGCCGCGATTGACAGAGTTCTCACCTCGAGAAATAGCCGACATGCATTATTATTATGGCATGTCACATGGTCGCACAACAGTCGCTCGGACTGCATACATAAATGCTTTCCCGGGCAGACTCATACCCTCAGCTCGAAATTTTCAAGAGATTCATAGGAGGCTCTCCAACATTGGACTTGGTTTGGCACGAGATCGCCGTGAGCAACCAGCTGTCGTTATTGACAATGCGATAGAAGAGGCCATTTTAAACGATCTGTTTCCTGACCCTACAACAAGCATAAGACGATTAGCGTTGCGTCATGGCATATCGAAGACGTCTGTCTGGCGAATTTTGAAAAAGGAGGGATTGCATCCTTTCCATTACCAACGAGTACAACATTTACACGAAAATGTAGATAATCGTCCAAGATGCGTAATGTCGACGTGGATTCTAAGAAAAATTAGAGCTGACCCAAATTTTCCCAAACGCATTTTTTGGATGGACGAAGCGACATTTACCCGAGACGGCATTACAAACTGCAGAAATTTGCAGCAGTGGTCTCACGAAAATCCACGATTGAAGCGGGCATCTACTTTTCAAGTAAAATTTTCAATAAACGTATGGGCAGTCTTAATCGACGACATTTTAATTGGTCCAGTCATTTTACCCAGAACCCTAAATGCTGAACGTTTTTTAGAATTACTACAAAATTTACCCATGTTGATGGAAGATGTTCCCCTGGCTACGAGACGGCGTGGGCGTATGTATCTCCAAATGGATGGATGTCCTGCACATTATGGGCGGGAGGTGCGGCGATTTTTGAACGAAAATTACCCGAACCGGTGGATTGGCCGAGGAGGGCCAGTAGGCTGGCCAGCGCGTTCACCTGATCTGACACCCCTAGATTATTTTTTATGGGGTGTCATGAAGCAAAGAGTATACAGCACGCCAATAAATACCGAGGCACAGTTGCACGACCGAATAATTCAGTGCGCAAATGACATTAAAAATGATCCAGGAATTATTCGCAGAGCCACTAACCAAATTAATATTCGTGCAGTAATGTGCTTGCAAAATCGAGGAGGCCATTTTGAACATTTAATGCATTTAATAAAAATGCAAAATTGTAAATTACGGATAATTTTATTAATAAAGTTATTGTGATTAAAGTCTGACTTTTATTACCTACTAAAATGTAAATAACTCCTACCTAGCCAATTTTTTAGTTAGAACATTGTTTTTTTTTTATTTGGAAGCTAAAATGGGAAAGAATAAAAGTAAGCTATAAAATTACATAGTTATAGGGCACATTTTTTTAGTAATTTGAAGTTTTTTAAAATAAACGTCTAAAAAAATCATTTTTTTCATAAAAATACATTTTTTTACCCAAGATAGTTACTTTTTTGCGGACTATTTATTATTTCATGGTCATCGCCAGGTATTAGGTATACTGTTTTTTTTTATTTCAAAGAAATAGACCCATTATTTTGAAAGAAATCAATACTTTTGTACATAGAGTCCTTAATGAAACATGAAAATCTTAAAATACCAATAAATCCTACAATAAATTTTTATATTTTTTTTTATATTTTTCTAGTCAATGATTCATGGTCTAGTTTCATCCCCTTTCGGGATTGCACTTTATCCAGGGACACACTGTATTATAAGAATTTTGCTCAACTTCATTAGCTTGTTTCTAACTTAACACTATTGTATGCGCGTAGTTCATGGACAAAAACATACTTTTGCAGTTTTAAGTCAAATTTTACTTCTTTGAGTTTTGCCAGATGAAGTGACATTATTGTAACGTGACATGAAAGTAAGTTATTTTTCTTTATATTAAGAATTTTTTTTACTGTATATTTTGATGAAATATGTTTCGATGTTTATAAAAGCATATGATCATATTTAAAAAAACATAATGGCATACGTATTTAAAAATATTTCGCCATAAAATAATTATAATCTAGAAATGGGGAGGCCAGAGCAGTATACATTTACAACAATTTTTAACGATTAAAGTCTTAAATTAAACAATTATGTTGTGTTAAGTAAGTACGTATTGAGTTTTACACTGAGACTACTCTCCACCACACCAACAGATTACTCTTATCTCAACTCTCACTTTCAAACCAAAAACACTTTGAAAAACCAGTTTACCTCTTACATAGACTTCACTCTTTTTTTACGCCATCTTTTTCTCTATCTCCATCCCTTTTTTTCTCCAAAATCCTTCTTCCTCACCACTCACACGCAACTCCTTCCTCCTTCCTTATCCGGTATTGCCAGGATTTCATTGCAACTTTTAAGAGTTGCCAACATACGCGAACTTTAAACCGACGAGCAAGTTCGTCAGCATTCCAACTGGTTTGAAATCTTGCTCGTACGTAGCCCGCCTCGGCTCGCACGTCTGGCAAGAAGTCAATGAGCGCGCAACTGTGTGTCTATTTGAATTTGCATAAAATTCGTTTATTTTGGCAATAAAATCTTTAATTTAGTTAAAAAGAGTGATTTCTGAACTTATTCGGATGAGTGTTAACAGAATTTATAAAATGTTTGCGAAATAATCCTTGTCTTTGGCAAATATTGTTTATAAAGACCAAAATAAGTATGTAGTTCCAAGCCCACAATAAGCTATTGCAAATTAAAAGTTGATTCCTAAATAACACAAGACTTCTGTCGACGACATCGCGTGACAATGTGAGTTAACTTCACGTGTGTCACCGACGTCGAGCCGAGTAAGTTTGCGAACTATAAGATCGTGAGTTTAAAGCTCACACGTCTATCACGCCGTTTACCTTTCAGGTCATTATAAATCTTAAAAAAAGTTAAAGGATCGCAATCCGTGTTTGAATGAATGATTTCACACATTTTTGCTTCCCCGGCACCGACAAGGCGCCGGCACGCACCGACAAGGTGCCGGGCCGGTGAATGGAAAAATGCCCATACTGTGTCTTCTACGTTTGGTAAATTTTCGAATAGGCTTATAATAAAGGGTCCCCCGCAGCGACCGGTACTGGTTGGCGGCGCGGGCGCCTTCCGCGCGCTGCTGGAGCGGCTGCCGCTGCTGCGCGAGCGCTACTGGCCCACACCCTGGTGCGTTGAGGCGCGCCTGCAGACCGTGCTCGGCTCCGTGCTGCGCTCGCGCTGGCTGCCCGCCGTGCCGCACCGCCGCCAGCTGCTGCGCCTGCGCGACGGCGGCACCGTGGCGCTGGACTGGCTGCAGCCCGCCGCCCCCGCCGCCGCCGCCGCCGCCGGGCCCGTGCTCCTCGTGGTGCCCGGGCTGACGGGCGGCGTGCAGGCCGACTACGTGCGCTGCCTGGCGCCGGCCGCGGCCGCGCTGGGCGCGCGCGCCGTGGTGCTGACGCAGCGCGGCCTGGGCGGGCTGCCGCTCACCTCGCCGCGGCTCTACTGCGCGCTGAGCCACGAGGACCTGGCCGAGGTGGCGGCCGCGCTGGCGGCGGAGGGCGGGCCCCTTCTGGCCGTCGGCGTCTCGCTCGGCGGGCTCATCCTGGGGCAGTACCTGGCGCAGTACGGCGAGCGCGCCCGCGTCGCGGCCGCGCTCATCGTGTCCTCGCCGCTCGACGTGGTGCGAGGTGCGTGTGTGTTTCCCCCCTTATTTCCGTTTATCCGAAATGTCGTTCGTGGAGAACGCAGATTCCCGCGTCTCTTTGACTCATTTTACTGAAGCTCTCGCCTCACACGAGCGACGCTCGACCCGCGACTGACGGTGCGGGCCGTCGCAGGGTCGCAGTGCATGGAGCGCGGCGCCAACGCGCTGCTGTCGCGACACATGGCGCGCAACCTGCGGCGCACGGTGGGCGCGCACGCGCGGCTGCGCGACGCCGACGCGGCGGGCTGCGACTGGGCCGCCGTGCAGCGTTGCCGCTCCGTGCGCGAGTTCGACGCCGCCTTCACCACCAAGCACTTCGGCTTCGGCTCGGTGGACGCGTACTACCGCGCCGCGTCGCTGCACGACAAGCTGCAGCGGTCGCGCGTGCCGCTGCTGTGCCTGCAGGCCGCCGACGACCCGTTCCAGCCCGAGGAGGGTGAGTACCGTCTGTGGTGGGCGTGAGGGGTGAGGCGGCTGAGGCGGCACGGGTGACGCGAGCGCGTGCGTGTTGCAGTGCTGCCGCTGGCGGCGGCGCGCGGCTGGGAGCGCGCGGCGCTGGCGGTGCCGGCGCGCGGCGGGCACATCGGGTTCCTGCAGGGCTGGTGGCCGCTGGGCGAGCAGTACATGGCGCGGCTGGCGCGCCAGTACTTCGCCGCGCTGCTGGCCGAGCCCGCGCTGCTGCACCGCGCGGCCTAGCCCCGCCCGCCATGCTCGCCGCATGCAACCAAGTGCCTTCGCTCGACATGTGATAGTTTAATTACTCGTAGCAAGTAATTTTTGCCTAAGGGCCGCGAGACGGCTTGAGGTTTTTACAAAATGGATTAGGGCTTTAAACCCGATAGCCGGTATTTATGACGCTTCGCATTAGTGAAGAGGGTGTTAATAAGTAATTAATACATTAAGTAGAGAGAAAGCTGCGACTGCAAGTATTTACCTAGATACATATACGTTATCTTAATGTTTAAAAGACGCGTACCGGCCGAAATCAACCTTTACTTTGTATTTGCAAATTAGTCCGTAACGAAACTGAGTAGCGTGCGTGAAAGTAAAGGTTGATGGGCTGTCGACTGTATAAAAAAAACTATAGAAAGGAAGACATGGGATTACACAAACAAACCTCTTTACATTACATCTAACTTAATTTCGCTTACTCGCACGAAAATGTACAGGTCGACCGGCTGGCTTGACTGTATCTATTTACACGTTTTTTACTTTGTAGATACCTATACTGCACTATGCAGGCACGATGAGCTTTGTCGCACGCACTGGTGTTTAGCTTCGGAGCCAGAAGCATCAATATTCTATATTCGATGCAATCACAGAAACTATTCCACTAGAGGAAGCAGTAAAGTACGTATTTTCATAAGGAATTCTATTATTTATATTTAACTATTTACTTTATATATTTTAATATTGAAGTTAAAAGGAAGTTGCAGGATACAATGAACACCTTAATGCACACTGGTATTGTACAAATGAATTAGTAACAGCTGGAGTCTGCCAAACATGCACAAATATACAGGTGCCTTATCATTCCTATTATTGATATGGAACACTAAATACCTATACAATGTGTCCGGTTATGGACTAGCGATAATTTAAATACATGTAAAGCAACTATTTTAATACAAAAATACACCATAAGGTATGTTCGCCTAATAAGGACAGAGTTTTTGCAAATCTTTATAAATCGTATAATCGAAGTATTTCAATTCAAATAACTTCTAAAATGTACAAATTGCTCATATTTGAAGTAAAAACATGGACCAAAAACATGGGTATGTTAAGTGAATCAATGACAAAATTGTTTTTAAAAAGCTTGTCAATGGACTTTATTATGAACAGGTGATCCCAATAAGGCTCATTGCTATTCTGTAGATATTTCCGAAACTACAAGAACTTATTATTGTTTTTCAATTCTGTTGCTAACTATTACTAGTGTATTGGTCATTCTCGATAGAATTATCCATAAATTTATAAACATTTAAGTGATGGTCCTTATAAAGACTATAACAACTTAAAGTGAGAATAATTTATTTGATTTAGGTCTTTTAATAAAACAAAGTTTGGTTTGGTATTGCGATTTACTAACTGAAATAAATGAAAAGATAGATATTAAGAAATTAAGAAAATTTTCAGTCATAGCCATTGGGCCTTATTAAGTCTATAGAAATCACATTTTTGGCCGGGGGCCTTATTTGGACTTCGATATAAAATCATGCCGTAAGTTGAAATCCAGGAACTCCGTGACACAAAATATAGGTAACAGGAACGAAATAAGGAAATTAGACAGAGTACGACCAAAATGCACTTAACAATAATTTGTCACAAACTGTCTTATACGCTCTTGTACTTATTAAAATCTAATATTTTCAAAATTTAAAAATAAAAATCTAGAAAAATAAGTAGCTCCAAAACCAATTACAGCCCTATCACACTAGCGATTTGCGAGCGATTTGAAAGCGGTGGCGCTATCGCATCGCTTTCAAATTGCTCTCAAATCGCTAGTGTGATAGGGCTGTAACTGTATCAGTCAAATAAAGTAGTAGTGATAAATCGGTATCACAAAAATAAAACAAAAAAACATCTTATGAGCAATTAGGAAATGTGAAGACATCTAAATCTTCTTTAGTTAAGCCCACACATTCCTCGTGATACCACAATGTGCACTTTTTGCATTGTCGCATATCTGCTACATTATCCTTTTTGCAAGCTGGACAGTACCAGTCTTCTTTACTTTTATTTGCTTTATCAATTTTTTTCTTCCGTGTCAAAATTTCTTTGGTTTCATTTTGTTTTGTTTTTATAGCTTTAGATGTATTAGTAACTATTTTGCAAGTATTTTTGTTTCTTTTGTACTCTGTTGTCTTTTGTTTGTTAGCCTTAACATTTTTCTGCTCTCTTTTATCTTTTTTGGTTTGTTTTTCAGACTTCTTTTCTTTTTTCTTTGCTTCCATGTCTTTGAATAAATCTTTGGTTATACGTTGTCCTATATAATTTAATGCTTTGCGCCTTGGCTTTGCCTTGGTTTGGGCATAATTAGGAGTTGGAATAAATTCTTGAAAAGGTGTCCTTTGCACACGAGAAAGTTTTTTACTTTCGCTAATTCTTAATAGTGGGATGTTGTCTTCATCGGATGAGTCTGTCTCGATCACCTTTAATGCAATCTCATTTTGTTCTTCGTCGGATGCCGAAGAGGACGACGTATAAATTCTGATATTCCTTGCTGGATAATGTTGATGTATTGGCAGAATGTTTTCAATGTCTGAACCTTCGGACGGAGAAGATAAAAGTGTGGGTGGACGATGAATATGCAGTCCTGAAGGACCAGGAACGGGAGTGCTGTAGCGAACATTCTCCATTGGTGCATTGTTTGTGATTGGATCTATTTCCTCCTGTGCTGATTCTGTGGAAGAGCTGTAATCCACTATTTTTTTAAAATGATGAACTGCCTGTCCCATCTGTATATTTGCTGGAGATACATTTTGAGCTTCCTCATAGAAAGTGACGTTTGGGTCGAAGTTGTCATGTGGCACTTGAATACATTCGGGAGAACTGGGTGTCGTCACTGAAATTCCCGTAGTTGAGGGCGCCAGAGTCAAATCAGTCAATATAGACGGCGCAAAGGCTTCTTCTGGGATTGCACTGGGGTCCCAGGGATATAGACCGGTTGCCCTGAATCCGTTTGCAATATTGCTTTGAGTCATGCACTTCGGCCACACCTTTGTCAAGATTTTATTGAAACGAGCTTTAGTGAGCTATATCTGTGGGTTTTGGTAATTAAACTGTAATACCTGTTCGTCCCAGAAGTGCTCGAAAGACTTGTTGATAGATTTGTCGAGTGGTTGCAGTTCATGGGTAGTGTTCGAAGGCAAGCAATAAAGGACTATATCCTGTTCTTCTGCTGCATCAACAATGTCGCAATCTAAATGCGCTGAGGCTCCGTCGAAAATAAGAAGGCACTTGCCTGAAGATTTGTATTTTGCCAAGTGGTTGATAAAATCCACGAATAGTTCAGTGGTCATAGAACCTTTCGGGGCCATTTTGACCAAGGTCCCGGGTGGTAAATTTTCTTTAAATTCATCACGCATTCTCTTGCCCTTGAAGAGAATCATTGGAGGAATTCCCATCCCAGCAGCATTCACGCACATAGCAACAGTCACGTTTTCGGCGTGCTCTTGAGCTATGAGATGGACCCTGCGAGAACCTTTTTCAGCCAGTACTTGTGGTTGCCGATGAACTGTGAGCCTGCACCCCTTTTCATCAATATTATATAGACGTTCCGGGTTTTCGTCTATATTAAGAATCTGTCTATATTGCTTTAAAATGCCGTTCAACAATAGGCTTATTCAGCTTCTGAGCCCTTGCTGGGTTCATAAATTGTGCTTTACGTCTTGATATATCTTTATTCCTTGCCAGGAAGTTTTTCAGCCATTTTCTGCCAGCTGTCGATTTTTTGTCACTAAAACCGTTTTGTATGTTGTGTTTCTTACAAAACAAATACGCGTGTTTACGTATTAGTTTTGGGGTCAGAGGAACTCCTATTTTTGAAAACTTTTTTATCCTTTCTGCCAAATCCTTTTCTTGTGCTTCCGTGAAAATTGCTTTTCTTCCCATCCTTATTACTGTTTGTCCAGACGTTATATGATTCTTCAGAGTTCGTCGTGGTATATTGTATTTCAAAGCGGCCGCACGCTCCGATACTTGGCAATTTTTTACTTCTTCCAAAGCATTTTCCAGATCGCTTTGAGTCCATGCTATACCACGCTTTTTTTTCTTTGATGGTTCCATAGTTATGCTTTACTAAAAAAAAAACTTTTATTGTGCATAGTATAGAAGGTATGTTAGTTAAGTAATAAATCAGTTGAGTTTGAGTTCATCATCGGCTTATTTACAAGCCGTTTACAGTTTTTATACACGTAATAAGGTCCGGTCCTTATTTGGTGACCAGGAGGTGGACTTTCTTAGGCACATCATCATCCCGGAAAAAAACAGTCAAAATCGACAGAAAAAAACAGTGGTTCAATAACTTACCTTCACAATCCACGCATAAATGTTACTTATTCCTTTACATTTCTAACTTTTTCGGAAAAAACAAAACACAAACACTTGAATTAGTCAAATTAACACGAACAAATTTTATAAATCCACCTACTAGTCATGACGTGTACTGCAGAGACAGGCATACTGACAAAATGGCGGCGTAAAATTCAATGAATGCCAATGCGCTTCAATGATTGGTCAATTAGGAGCGGGATTTTTCAAATGGTGGCCCTTGTTAGGAACCGGTCCTTATTAGGCGAATATACCTTATACTAGGGCTCAATACCCCACCCCGCCAACGACATATGGCAGCTATTTTGTTTTTTTGATGACGTGTGTGAACAAAAACGTTCATCTTACTGAAATCAAAATAGGCTTATTCGACGGAGGATAATACTGTCTATCAACAACATTTCAAAACAAAGTGTTAACGTTTGCTTAACCTTTGAAAAAAAAATGAAATGCAAAAAAACGGTCAAAAAATTATTCAAATCAACAAATTATTGCAAATCAATGCAAAATTGTCCCGATAACCTTTCATTTTTTTCACTAAATCGAAAGTTTTTGAGTTAAGCTACAATACAACATTAAATTCACAACTGTATGCTTATTACTTTAGGAGTTATTGTTGTTTGAACATAGCATATGGGCAAGCACACAAGAACAAAGGGCCTTTGTCGGGACAACATTAAAACCACATAAAATTCTTATTACTTATTACTCCAGCTAGTCGCCAATAGTATTGCTAGCCTTGTCTCGGACAGCACGTAGCTAATGCCAGATGTCACTTAAGAAAATTCTTACCCATACGCTATGTTCAAACAACAACAACTCCTAAAGTAATAAACATACAGTTGTTTTAATGTTGTATTGTAGCTTAACTCAAAAACTTTCGATTTAGTAAAAAAAATTAAAGGTTATCGGCTTTTGCATTGATTTGCAATAATTTGTTGATTTGAATAATTTTTTGACCGTTTTTTTTTTGCATTTCATCTTTTTGCAAAAGTTAAGAAAACGTCCTTCACCAATCCGGACTTGGCCCCCGTGGTGGAGTATGGCCTATTATACCTTCCTCAGGGAAGAGACCCGTGCCCCTCGGTGGGGACATGATGGGTTGATGATGAAGAAAACGTTGACAATTTGTTTTGTAATGTTGTTGATAGACAGTACTATTCTCCGTCGAATAAGTCTATTTTTATCTCAGTAAAGACCAAAACTTTAAGAGATATGAACGATTTTGTTCAAACGTAGAGAATAGGTCATCAAAAAAACAAAATGGCTGCCATATGGGTGAATATACGGTATTTGATTTTTTTGTCCCAGAAGGAAATGTAATCTGTTCCATTCAATATTGATAATTTCTCTATTTGACACAATTTTTAAATGTTTAATGATGAGGGCCAGAAGATTTTTCCATTTTTTTGAATTTTATAAGCAACAGAGGAAAATGTGTTACCAGAGGACTGACACTATTGGCAGAGTAGTCACAAATGAAAGCAGGGAAGTGACAGGCCATTGATTATAGCTAAGAAAGGGGACACGTATTAAATAAAACATGAAATATGCCAGAGGAGTGACGCCACAGGAGTGACAAAATCGCACAAACCCTACAAAAAACATATCACTCTCTTTTCTGATTACCGTTTAACGTAATACATGACATCTACACACAATAAACATTGCATTGTGCAAATATACAATTTCGTAACTATAAAATACAAAAACATAGACTTGCCAGAGGAAATACTCCAACGACTGGCAGAAACACGCTTTCCTACCCCATTGCAACCGAATAATTTTTTTTCTTAAATTTAACTATCTTGGCTAAAATACCTTGTTTTGGTATGCCATAGATTCCAAGAAAAATAACCAAAAAAATTCTAGTTAACTGCTAGTCCGGCTAAAAAGTAACTGCACGATCGTGCAACTACATTTTTCCAGCCAATTTTGGCCAATGACTAAAAACTAACTTTGTTTTACCGCTAAAATAAGCAGAAATCTCTACCAGCGGCTCGTGGGCCAATCTGTGGCCAATGGGTGCCGACAAGTGAGTAGCAGTATTTTTTGTAGGTAAAACAGATAAATGCACGATCGATCGATGCCGGTTGCGTCCCGAAAAGTTAATTTGTATGAAGTCAGGATTTTTTTTAAATTATATGCACGGTTGTGATAGCTCGGTTGCAAAGGGCTACAGTGAATCGCAAATTGACGCTATACTAAAGGAATTTTGCTCAACGTCATTAGCTTGTTTCGTATTAGTTCATGGACAAAAACATACCTTTGCGGTTTTAAGTCAAATTTTACTTCTTTGAGTTTCGCCAGATGAAGTGACATTATTGTAACGTGACATCATTGAATTTAGAATACAGATAGAAGATCATTCAATAGCTTTTTTTGGCGACTGTCGCTGATATCGCTCGTCGGTGAGAATTGTAACTAACTAATTACGTTTTCTTCTTATAAAACTAATTTGAACCATCTGAACCTCATAGTTTCATTTTTCTATGAATAAAAATTACAAATCCCAATGATTTAGTCCATTATTGAATAAAAATGAAAAAACTTTTATAATTACGGAATAATTTTTGTTATCGAGTCAACAAGCACACTCGACAGTGATATTACCTTTAAGCGTCCCGTTAGATGGCGTTGCTTGCTACTCCCCGTAGGATGGCGCTAATAAAAATAAATATACCGGTCTACGGTAGACTCGAACGAAATGCACACCAAATTAAGGCGCGTAAAATAGAGTCGATCCGAGTCGACATGTAGGCGGAAAATTCGGATTATCGTGTATTATCAATGTAAAAATTATTTTTCTGTATAATGGCGTTGCGAAGTAAACAGTCATGTCAATGTCACCAATGTTGCGTTGTCACGTCACCGCAGCATATTGGCGGGAAGACATTGAATTTTGGAAGGGTCTGAGAAATAATTGAAAAGGTTATGAAAGTCTTAGGATTACTTACACCACGATTTTTAAACGTGTTTAACGGCTAGAAGTATTTAGGTAGATTTCAAACTATAAAAACAACGTCACGTTGAAATAAAATTAGCAACTACAGTCCGTTTTTTAATTCAATGCAATAAAACATGACGCGGTGTTACCGTTATAAAATATATAGGTTTACTCGGTAGATTTTTTTTTACTATGAATAGAAGACTTGTGTGACAAAAATCCTTATCACATCAAAGACATTATAGTGTAATTTACTCGTAAGAGCAAAGTCAAAAAAAAAACACCTACGTAGCACAAATAATTTTTACTTAGAAGTAAAATGGGGTAATCTGGTTTTTGCGTACTAGCAACATTCAGACATTGGACTTGTATTGAGATTGAGATGTCAACGTGACCGTTTTATTTTTTTGCATTGAACTAAAAAAACAGACTTTAAACACGTTTAACGATTTTGGTGCAAACCTCCCTTAAAATGATCTTCATTGTTTTGCTATTGAAATGAAAAAGCAAACAGATAATATGAAAAATACTAAAAACTAAATGCTGAACAAAAACATGTGGTCGGTACAATACTGAAAGCTGTACTTCCACATAGTTAGAGAAAACAGCTTTCTCCTTTTTCCTTGATGGCTCAGGTGGATTGACGACCTCTGTGGCGCAGTGGTTAGCGCATCTGCTTACCATGCGAGAGGTCCCGGTTTCGAATTCCGTCTGAGGACAAAAAAAAAAGAAACCCAGGTCTTGGATGTTTACATGTTTGTGACGTCGCTGTTTCTGGGTTCCACGACACAGGGTATCCTATTGTGGGGCCAGAAGCAATGTATGTGCCTGTATGTAAATGTTACGTTATGATATTTTAGGTCGCATAAATGTCGTTAGATTTACTGGCTGTTAAGTTTATGTCTTTATTATTTATTTATTGTTTTTAATTTGTAATGAGGAACCCAGTCATGATACAATTCAAATTCAAATATTCATAGTACAAACAAACTAACTTAACTTATGAACGTCAAAGTTGTTAGTTTCAATATTAATAGATTACATGGAGAAGAAACTAACAAAGAAACTCCACATTGTATTCTTTTCAAAACAGTCTTAGTTTAATAGGCTATTTGACCGATTTCTGAAAAAATCTCATATTTTTTGTTGATGTTCATGGAATCCTCAGAAAGTGGTCATTTTAAATTCTTTCGTGTATTTCCTCTAAAAAAGGCAAACGAAAATTTACTTTTGAAATACCTATGCCACCAAAACGCTATCTTGGGAAATATTGCGTCGCACAGGAATTATGACGTCACTTTCCAGGAAACCAACGAATGAACAACAGACGCCATTTTACTGACATGTGACGTCATCATAGAATCGACCAATCCAAGCCGTTTTTGATACAGTGGCTGGTGATACATAACTACCATGCGAGAGGTCCCGGGTTCGATCCCCGGCTGGGGAGAAAAAAAACTCCAGGTCTTGGATGTTTACATGTTTGTGAGGTCGCTGTTTCTGGTTCCCACGACACAGGGTATCCTAGTGTGGGGCCAGAAGCAATGTATGTGCCTGTATGTAAAGTTTATGTTTAAATGTTATAGTGTTTTTTTACAAATAACAATTGTTTTTTTTTTAGTTGAAATGCCTTAAAGCGGTTTTAAGACTCATAGTTATACGAATAGTTACGTATAAATAATACTGTTTTTTTCCAACTCTCAATAAGCCTATTAAGACAGGTGACGACTTGATTTATAATTCCTGCATTATTGTGCCGGTTAAGTAATGTATCCAACTTTGGCCTTTTTCACCAACGTTTATGCTCTACGCGGCCCGAGGCTGCTCGTTTGAGTGATTCAAATCCCAATGAATTACCGTCTTTATTCTAATAAATATAAGGTTCACATTTGTATGATGGCAAGGAAACTACCGAACGACGCGAAGGAAACCGTCTCTCAGTGACTGGTTTTGTTTGATGCAATTCCCGTCTTTATTGTATGGAGATAAGGTTCATATTTAATCATTAGACTCGTTTAGAGGCTTTAGGCTACTTTCTATGAATGCAGTCAGTGTTTCGTCTCGTTTGACGCATGTACGCCGCTCTCCGTCTCGTCGTTAGACTAGTTTAGGGACTAGAATGCTTTTACTTAATGCCATGAAGGAGTTCGAAATTCAAAAATCGGCTTCATAGGATGGCTGTATATCGCACCTTCCCTACAACTTTCTCATACATTTTTTTCACGTAGCACCTACCGTTTCCGAGAAAACATTATAGATGATTAATCAGTCAGTCAGTCAGTCAGTCAGTCAGTCAGTGAGTGAGTATACCGTGTTGTAGCTTTATATATTAGTAACTAGTTTAGGGATTACACAGCTTTAGCTGAGTTTGAAAAACGGTCTGTGCGTTCTTGGCAGTAAAACGGTGTTTATTAATCGGTGCTTCTTTGGAACGCTCACTCCTGGTCTCTTTGATCTGGGTAGCAATTACGTAAGACTTCACTGTACGGAGTTGTCAGATTTGGCCCTGTTGTTACTTACTACCTTATGTCTAATATATAATTTTATACATCAACTCATCCTTTTATCTCATCACACTATCAGGTTCATATTAAACGCGCCAAACCCTAAGCGATTTCAATCATTTGTCAAATTAGTATGGAATTTGACAGTTAGATGATTGAAATCGCTCAGGATTTGGTGCGCGTAATATAGAGCAGAACGGGCCTTTACATACTCTGTAACACGAACAACACAATTCACTTCACTAATCTCACATCACTGTATAATCACTTACAACATTTACAATTTAATTTAACTTTTAATAAATTATAATTATAAATTCTTAAATCGGGCTGAGCTTCCGCTCGACCACATCGAGCGCCAGAACAAGACTCCAGTTTATCGTCGAGCCCTCCCTTTTATAAAAGCGCATGGCGCAACAAGCAGAATGTAAATTCTTTACGTTGAAATAAATTCTTGATTCTTCTTGATTCTATTGGTTGGTGTTTGCGTCAATTTTTGACACATCCGTTTAAAATATAATTTTTATCAGAAGGCCACTTTTAAAATAATTAATATTAAAAATTATATTAAATGCATCTTATAAATTGCCGGTCGTCCTAAAATAATGTTTTAATGTTAAATCAATTAACCTTTGCTGCAAATTCATGACATCTGGAGCTTTAATCCGTTATGTTACGGGTTATTTTAAAACGAAACGGCGCGGACGTCGATGCAACGGAACGTAGCATTGAGTAAATGAAGTCTTAAGTCCCCTAAACTAGTTTAATAGTGAAATAATTATGATCCTTATCTCCATATAATAAAGACGGAAGTTGCATCAAAGAAAACCAGTCGGTAAAAGATCGTTTTTAAGACTAGTTTTTCTAGTTACTAGACTAGTTTCGTCTCGTCATTGCAAATTACAGTAACGACCCACTCATATGAAACGCCAATTTAATATGTAAGAACCTAATAATATTGCCCTATTCAATTGAATTCCATTTTTTTACTGCCATTTGATTTTATTTGGTTTCAAGGTTTGGTCTATGGTTAAGTTAAGGTTTAGCTACAAGGTTTGGTATAAATACTAACCTTATAGCGCCACCCAGCTATCTATTCAGGTGGTCAAAATTGTAACTAACTAATTAATTGTAAATCATTTTCCCCATTTTTTGTTTTATTTATTCACTTACTAAGATTTATAGATATATTTTCATTAAATTTGAAAGACGGGTTAAAACATTCTCATTTTTCTAGGTTAATTTCTTAAATGCTATACTACTAAATTATCCACTATCGCCGCTATCAACTGAACAGATAAGATGGTGGCACTGTACATCGATACATCATTGCATACAAATTCTAACAGAAAAAGTGTCCCAATAGTTGAAGAACGAAAGAACTTGTGATGATGATGATGATTTTAACAAAGATAATGTTTCATATCCAGTGAAGTAATATTATCCGTAATGGAACAGGAGCGTGTGGTTAAAGACGTGGAGAGTGCTTGAGATTGTCCAATAGATTTAAAATTAAAATTGTGGGATGTTTTTTATTTAGTAGTTAATGACTTATATGGTTGTCAGGAAGAAGTTGCTATTGGGAATAAGGGCGCAAATTTTTCTGTTACCTTGTAAATATTTTATGTTTGTGTTTCTCTTCGTGTACACAAAGAATATTCTTATCTTATCTTATCTATCTTACACTTAAAATAAAGAAGGTGAAATAAAAAAAAAATAATCGGTTAAAATAGAAAAAAAATTTAATCATAGGAACATCTGGCTGGCTGGAGGAAATTTCTTTAGAAATAAGTCCGCCTTTGCACATTGTTTTTATCACAAACCTGTTATTTAAGTCATATTATGTATTTTCTTTTGTGCAATAAAGTGTAACAACAACAACAACAACATCTATATATTATTATTAGACTTAAAAAAAGTGACAATGTTATTTTTTGACGTAAAATCAAGTTAACTATAACTGCATAGTACTTCGTTTCAACAACTTAATCATTATTAATGAAATTTTGCGTTGCAATAAAATTAAATATTTCTTCAATTAGTAAATAATAAATAAAAATATACAAAAGATCAATACGAAAATACTCGTAGTTTTGCTGAAATAATTTCTTCAAAATAATGCTTTTAGTTATTTTGGAGGCGAGTTTAGCTCAAGGTGCTTCACTTTATAAAAGTTTTAACCTTACCTTACCTTACCGAAAATACGAAATTCCATTTTTTTGAAGTATTATTTTTTCACTTTTTCACGGAGCACTTCAGCATCTTGACTCGACAACTAGCTGCACCTGCCCGTGACTGCGAGTGCAACTGCAACTACCTGTGCTTAGAAACAATTCAAGCACAGTTTGACCCGCCCCCGGGCACTTTTTGAGCGTTGAATCGTTGATAGAGTATTTAAGAATTTTAGGGTTCCGTAGCCAAATGGCAAAAACGGAACCCTTGTAAGGATACGTCATGTCTGTTTGTCTGTCCGGCCGTATGACACAGACACTTTTTTCCGAAAATATAAGAACTATATTATTGACACTTAGTAAGTAAATGTGTTCTGTGAACCCCATTAAAATTGTCATGCAAATATATAAAAAAAATCATGCTTAGAATAGACAAAAAAATATTTTTTTCATCAGACCCATCTATGGATAGATCTTCAAAAATGATAAGATAAGATTATTCTTTACTGTACCAGGAAAATTAAATTTAAACAATTACAAAGATACAGTACAATTGGCGGCCTATTTGCTTAAAGCAATTTCTTCCAGACACCAGATTATGGAGAGTTGCTGAAGAAAAGTGAGACGGGTAGTCGGTATTGAGGTTTCTAATATAATTTTTTGAATAGTTTGCACGAGAAACACTTCCAAAGTGGTAAAATATGTGTCCCCCCTGTAACTTTTAAAATAAGACAACGATAAAACTAAAAAAATATATTTTCACCTCACTTGCTCGGAAAACCTCATTTTATAGCGCGAAATCTGCGTGGAAAAGCCTATTTTATTCGCTAGCGTGGAAAATATTTTTTTTAAATTATAAAACTCCTTCAACGCGTGACTGATTTCCTAATGCAATTTTATCTGCACTTAATTTTATGTCAAATAGGTTTAATTATAAATAGAAGAAAGAAAGAAAGAAAGTTTAGAAATACTAAGTATTTCAGTTTAAGTTACATATTATGACTAATTGATCGATTAAATAAAACCCAATTTTAATGTTTATTTGACATAGAAATTGAAACATAAGAGTGTAATTTCTGAACGCAACCGAAAAAAAAGAAAAATTTAAAAAGTTAAAAGTTATCACAATTCACGTAAATTTGTCGGATTCGTCCTATGCTAAGCTATTTGAACTATAAAAATGAGTGATTCTAGCAGCGATGACGATATGATTTCAACACCTCCAGAATTAATGGACGTTTACAAAATGCCGAGTTGAGCTTTCCCCCTGAAAAATCACACGATAAGTATTTATTTTTATTACTTTTCTTGCCTCTCGCATTTTCCTCGCTGTAGTGAGGTGTAGTGCGTGAAAACTTGTGTGTTCCGCATGGCTGCAAAATTATTTGTCGTTTCGTGTCTTGAAAGCCTCGCTACGCTAAGGAATCTATTTTTGAACCATTCGCTCCGCTCATGGCTCAATCTTAGATTCCTTCGCTTGCTCAGCTTTCAATTTCAACACTCGCTCCAAATAACCACTTTGCAGCCTTGCATAACAAATAACTGTTGTACCTTACCATGCAAACTTCCACCGAGAATTGGTTCGAACGAGATCTATTTAGTAGATTTTTTTTAATTCTTCATAAATATTAAACCTCAATTTACCTTTCATTCAATCATCTCGAATATAAAAATAAAAAATCAAAAACATTTAAGGAGCCCTTAATGGACGAGTCCGACTCGCACTTAGCTGCTTTTGTTATCGATGCCACAGCTTTGTTTGACAATTTGACATTGACAGGATGCAAATGCGTTCCGTTTCAAAATTCAAAAATCTAGAACTGAACGCATCTATTTTCTGCTACTGGCCACTAAATCAAACTGCTATTGCAGAATAAACTTGAAATAACACGTTTCGCTACTTACTACTAGATGTTCTTAGTGAACCTGTAATGAACTGACAATACAGCCATCTAGTGAGAGAAAGCTCTCTAAAAGTCTGCTCGGCTCGGCAACTAAGTGGCGGCCTCTGGAAATGGTCCGGCTTTTTGGTCGCCACTTTTTTTGTATGGGAATGGGTTTCTATCTGTATTCTAAATTCAATGGTGACATGAAAGTAAGTTATTTTTCTTTATATTAATAAAAAAAAATACTGTATATTTTGATGAAATATGTTTCAATGTTTACGCTTTTATATGATCATATTAAAAAAAACATAATGGCATACGTATTTAAAAATATCTCTCCATAAAATCATTATAATCTAGAAATTGGGAGTTCAGAGGAGTATACATTTACAACTATTTTTAACGATTATGTCTTAAATTCAACAATTATCGTGAATAGGCCCACATAGCCAAATAAAAGACCATATTCTTTAATGCTTAAGCATACGGACGCAATAATATAATAAGTTTAACATAATATTTGTCCATGGACCATAGAAATTCAAATAGCGTATATTGAACCATATGGCGGTGTGGGGTATTGAGCCCTAGTATTGGTGTATTTGTATATTAAAATAGTTGCTTTACATGTATTTCAATTATCGCTAGTCCATAACCGGACACATTGTATAGTGATTCCATTATCATTTATTTTTTCCAGTAAATCACTCTTTTATGCATAAAGAAATAAAAAAATATTTATATTATGTACAATTGTTAAAGCTATTTGTTATTTTTTTAGGCCAATTACCTAGTTTAGGTACCTACATCACATCAGCGCGTAGTTACATTTCAATACAAATGAGTATTAAATGACTTATAAATGAAATAATGTTTAAAGCGGTAACTATTTATTGCATTTATTTTCTATAGATAATGTAACAAGCGCTGTTCACCATTTGAGGTTAGCCGCATAGCATTGGCCAGGTCTTCAGCAGCACAAAAATTGATAAACGTAAAATCGGATTTTTATGAATCTGTAATCGTCATCTATCAAAATATTTTGCGTGCGGTTGGACTGCTCGGTCACATGGCAATATTTTGTAAAGAAGTCGATTCCCAAAACCACGAATTTGTTAAAGCAATGGTTTTAAATATATACATAAGGGTTTGAACGTGGCTGGCCGCGCCATCGAAACGCGGAGAATGGTTGGGAATCGACTTTGACAAATTTTTACCAAATCTTGGAACATAGCTTATACATCGTGGCCGAGCAGTCGAAAAGCACAGAAATATTTTTATTGGTTGGTGCCTCTGATTATTGCTTTGATAATTTTATAAAGTTGATAAGTTCATACCTATAGTTAGAGGTTAACCATAGTAATGTAGTAAATACGAATACGAGGAAAATTTTAATATTTGCGAAATATAATTTTTGATTGTACAGAAGCTGACCTTTTGACAACTGAATTTGTGGTTAAATTATACACTTTTTGTTAATGTTACTAACGAGTTTTACTTCTTAATTTATGTGAATAATAATCTAACTAATTAAGCATCATATTTAAATACACATACTAAGCGCCGGTTTCAGTACATTAAAAATCTGAGGTTGTGAATTATGTACACCAATTACCTATGTAAACTGTGGTAATATTTCATGATTAATATTATTTTGTTTGACGGCTTTTATGAAGTGCCTACGCCTCTAGTTATAATGAAGTGCTGTGATTTACGATCAAAATAAAAAAAAACGGGTCGTCGTAACAACGTGACTCTATATGTAGCATTTTTTAAATTAAGACCACTAATAGTATTACGAAGGTTACGTCGTGACGCGCTCGAACTATTGTTATAATACTTACATATCGTTACACTGAAATAAATACACTATTACTATTTTGCTAGTTTTAGTCCTTCCTGGAGTTCCATCCGAGTCCGTCGCTAAAGTTGATCTAGGTCCAGTTCGTCGTGCAGGCCGAGCGCGCGCGCGAACGCGCCCAGCAGCGCCTCCGCGCGCTCCCGCCGTGCCGGCGCCGCCAGCGCGCGCGCCTCCGCCAGCGCCGACAGCGCCTCCGCGAACGCCTCCGCGCGCTCTACCGCCGCCTCCTCCGCCCCCTGCGCGCCGCCCGCGCCGCCGCCCCCGCCCGCCGCGCGCCGCAGCCCCGGCCACGCGTGCGCGTGCAGCGCGGCGCGCGCGCGCTCCCAGCCGCACAGCTCGGGGAAGGGCTCCCCCGCGTCGGGGGCGGGCTCGCGCAGCGGCACCAGCTCGTAGCGGCGGCGCGCGGCGGCCGCGGCCAGCGCGGGCGGCTCGGCGGCGCACTCGCACAGCGCCAGCCGCACCCCGTCCGCCCCCGCCCCCGCCTCCGCCCCCGCCCCCGCGCGCCTCTCCAGCAGAGCCGCCGCCGTCGTACCGCAAGCGCACTGTATCGACGTAACACGCAGTTCAACTGTTTAGGGTTCGATAGTAAAGAAGGTGGTCGCGAAGCCTACAGTGAAAGAGACAATCCGGACATTTCATAAAACTGCAATTCGTAGTTTATAATGTCAATTCGAGGTACATACACAGAAGCTTAACCTCGGAGACCATTAATACAAGAAAGCTGAAACTAAATTAAGATTACAGAGTCGACTCCCTTGAATTAGGAAGGTCTAAACCATATTGTGGGATACTGTTGCATTGATGGTTTAAAGTCTTACAAGTCTCCACCAATCCAGACTTGGATCCTGTGGTGGAGTATGGCCTATACCTTCATCACGGAAGAGACCCGTGCCCCTCGGTGGGGACATAATGGGTTGATGATGATGATGAAATGTTTGAACCTAAATAGGTAAACTTGAATCAGTTCGATGAATTTGTTCAAACAGTGAGGGCAACACCCAAAGTTATCAGGGAATTAGTTATTGAAGAGCAAGCAAGCATAAGTAGTTTCTACTGTCCATCACCTCTGATTCTGTTAGATAAATTATGTGTGCTTCTGGCACCAGTGCGGGCGCGGAGACGGCGGCGGCGGCTGCGTCGGGTGCGGGCAGCAGGCGCACGCGCGCCGAGTAGTACTTGTTAGCGAGCCGCCACACGCGCCCTGCGCCTGCATCCTTCACCTCGCTTTTTATTTCTTCATTATCTATTAATTCTGCAAAAAAATTACTATACATACATACTAAGTATTTTTATCAAAATTTATATTTCAAAACAATCACAACTCCCACATGAACATTAATGTACTATGAGCCTTGGAAACCATCACAGCGTCGTAAATTTGAAACAGGGACCATTCCTGGGATCATTTGCAAGTACCTACTGGAAAGATAAGATAAAACATTTTATTTGCTAAAGAACGGGAACAGTTATAATTAATTTTGCTTCATTGAGAACTTCGAATATTGAGCTTTAATGATTATAATATTCTACTATCAGATATGACAGTATGATCTCAGCAAACTCTTCAAGGTTGGACTTATTGTCGGTTGGTTGGGTTCACAAAAAGACCTTGTCATCATTTGAAGTCCTCGATCAAATAAGCCCAAACCCAATGATCTGCTGTTGCCAGTTGAGGGAACCTCAAATTCACCAGTCAACAGAATCATTAGACACTGGTCACAAAGTTTCACAAAAAACTCCCTCGAAGAGTGAGCCAAATAACTCTATGGTTTTGATGCTGTCCATTGAGGATATAGACTTACACAAATAAATCAATACTCTCTGTTCATATAGGCGCTAGGAATAAAGTTGGAAACGCCTACTTTCAGGTTACGCCTACTGTCTCACTTCGTATCAGCAAATAGTCAAACTGACTGTTTCCCATGGACGTAATACTAATGTCCTTGCTGTTGCCAATAGAAAACCGAACACGCCCGAACTTTATTCAACAACCTGAGTTTTGCGACTGATTATTAGGTATCTATGTTACCGAATTAGCTTACCGGAAATAGCAGAATCCGCAGTTTTTATATCAATGGAACTGATCAACACGATTGGCAAATTTTCGACGCCATCTAAAGGCATGGTTTAGCTAACGAATGTTTTGTAATTTTTCCTGATCAAATGCAATGATCTTCTTTCTTTCTCAATCTTACTGCTGCAGACCTGCAGACCAAAAAAACAAACAACCTCGCCTCAGAATAATATATGAAAATTGTAATGTAAACAAAACAGACTATAGAGAGAACTTACGTCACACACACGTCACCCACCTCACCGATTTCTCAGATTAATTTAAAATAGTGCTGAGGTGACATTTTAATAAAAAAACGGGTTTCTGTGGACTGGATGATAACAATTTTTTGAAACCGGTATTTTTCAATTACTTTTACGAAAGACGGGTTTTAGGTGCATTTAGGTTTCATTAAAAAAATCTTACAATCAAAGATAATCATGAAAGCGCATTTTTAAAATGAAGTATAATAATAATATTATGTGTGTTTTCTACTTAAAATATTTTTTTTTCGTGCAACAGGTCAAATAGAGTAAAATATAACTTCCACACCACATAATCACTTGACCTTGTCCCAAATTAGA
The DNA here is from genome assembly GCA_947310845.1 of Yponomeuta plumbellus. Classification (NCBI taxonomy): domain Eukaryota; kingdom Metazoa; phylum Arthropoda; class Insecta; order Lepidoptera; family Yponomeutidae; genus Yponomeuta; species Yponomeuta plumbellus. Next base: position 25,862,211 of record OX371193.1, on the reverse strand, counting down.
ATACCCTGTGCTATAGTGACCAGGTAAGGACATTACAAACATCAAAAAACACCCAGACTGAGGCCATATTTTGTACAAATGATCGGCGGTCATTAGTAGTAATGGAACCAACCTCTTTCTTGATAGCTAAGCGCTTTAACGGTTGGACCAACGAGGCAGTCAAAATGCATAATACTGTTCAACTTTAAAAATTCGCTTTTATACTATGTATGATAACCGATGGGGTAGAAGAGTTCCGAGGTAGAAGAGACCGCGGATCGGTAAACGTAGTGTAGGACGTCCTCAGACTCGGTGGAGCGATGATCTTCGCAGGGCGGCTGGCAAGAGCTGGATGAGAGTAGCCGAGGACCGTGCTCAGGGGCGTGCAATGGAAGAGGCCTATGTCCAGCAGTGGACAACCGTAGGCCGATGATGATGATGATAATAGTATGTACAATGCTTCAATGTCTTAGTTTCAAGGGTAATAAGGGTTTTATTAAATAAAAAAAAGCCAGTTTGTCTCGTACACCGCCCAAACCCTTTAGATTACATTACAAAATTTATTGTTACTGTTTCAATATACCGGTAAATACAGGTATCAAAAACTGGTTTTCGAGGAACCGGTCAATCACTAGTTGCTATCTTCCAATCTATTTACTGAAGCGAACGACTAAAGGTAAACAAAGACACAGCATCTCTCAAACTTACATGTCACTCAAAATAGCTCATGCACGCAGCTTTGCTTGCATCGTATACCTACATAGATTTAGGTAGGTACTGTTTAAGGAAAACAGACAGACAACCAAACAAGACAAGACAAATACTAAGAAAATGATACTACCATAGTCACAGAATGCAAAGATATAACTGTATACAATCAAGATATAAATAAAGTTCTAGCTCAAACAATATCTTGGCTTACAGCGAACAACTTAAAAGTGAATGTAAATAAAACTAAATTTATGCAATTTCATACAAACAGGAGCAGTCCCCAATCTGTAATCATTAAGTATAATAACATAATAATTGAAGATGTATCAAAGGTTAAATTTTTAGGCTTAAATTTAGACTCTCATTGCGATTGGAAAGACCATGTAAATAATGTGTGTTCTAAGGTAAACAAATTTGTTTATGCTTTACGAAAAGTTAGCCAAGTGGTATCGAAAAAGGCAGCTCTAATGGCTTACAGTGGCTATGTGGACTCCACTCTGCGGTATGGTATTGTGCTTTGGGGAAATTCAGTGGATGTGCATAATGTATTTTTAATTCAAAAACGCTGTGTGAGGGCCATTTTCGGAATTAAGCAGGTTGAATCATGCCGTCCTTACTTCAAAAAGTATGAAATCCTACCGCTGCCATGTTTGTATATATTTGAAATATGTTTATTTGTATTTAAAAATAGGTGTCTTTTTCAAAGTAATCAGGATGTATCAGCAAGAACTCTTCGATCGAAATATTCACAAAAGCTACATAAACCACCAGCACATCTATCTCTAGTATGTAGAAATTCATTCATAATGTGTGTAAATATTTATAACAAATTACCAGTATCTTTAAAAGAACAAACATTATATATCAATACTTTTAAAATTTTAACAAAGAAGTGGCTCCTAGGCTATTGTTTTTATAGTTTGAAAGAGTTTATGGAATATGATATTGAATAGTTGTATTATGTAGGTTAAGTATGTCTAATGTTGAAATTATTAGATATGTATAACATATTATTTAGTTTTTAAGATGATCTCATACAGTTAAGGATTTTATTTTAAAATTTTATTAGTAGCTATTTTGATTTGTTACTGTAGTAACGTAGTAGGATATGTATATCTCCATTATTCATATAATATAAATAATATTATGTGAAGGATGGACGAATGTGAGTACACCTGTAATATTAAGGTTATTTTTGGTGATACTATTTTCTTATAGCAACTGTTACTGCTAATTGTATAACCCATGTCTAAGCTCACAATAAACATTCTTGATTCTTGATTCTTGAAATAAAATAGTTCAGAGAAGTTGCACTCGCATCAACAATGTCAATCGTGTCGTGAGTAAATATGACGTCGGGGTGGCTATCTTACTTTTTTTGCCTTTAATTAAAATGAGGTTAGTAGTCAGCTCTCCATACTTCTTCCCACACTTCGCGTAGCGCATTAACATAAAATAATCGATCATAATCGGCCTTTAAACAAAAGTCCTACATCTTTGCTAGTTGTTGACAGCAGTAGGATCGCTTTTATTTGAGGACGACTGAAATTTTAGGTATTTTTGGGGCATAGATCTCTTAAGCAAATGGTATTTTCATGATAAAATAAAATATTTAGTTAAATAATCTGCGAGTGAGGGATAAATCAGGTAGTAACAGTGCTAATGTGTTTATTGCTTAGTGGCATTTATTAGCCATGTAGTTTTGTATAACTTTACTAAACATTATGCAGTGTTGGTGGCGTAGTGGGGTTGACCCTTGCTTCTCGATCATGAGGGTCTGGGTTCGAACCACGCATGTACCAATGACTTTTAGTTACGTACATTTGTTTGTACAGCAACACCATTCGCTGATAAATTGTGCCCGGATAACGGCGACAGGCTTGCCACTTGTCACGTTTGGGACCTAATAAACTCGGCAAAACGTGGGTCCAGTTCTAGAGACTGGTGCCTCTGCCTACCCCTTCGGGGATAACGGGCGTGAGTTTATTTATTTATTTATTTTTATGCAGTGTTATAAATGTGGCATATTGAAAAACCAAATTTTTGACATGTTGACACTTACTCGTTCGCTTCAGTAAATAGGGTGTACCTACCTTTTGCACCTACCCTATCTTTGTTTATTTTGTTTTGGTCTACTCTATGCTATCAATCAGCTGTATAGTTCTCTGTGAAGTCTGTGATCAGCTGGTTGGTTGTCATCACACAGAGATGAAAGTTGTCATTGCAACAAGAAGTTATTATTGTCTGTTGGTCAGCCGGACGGACGTGATAGAAACAAACTTAAACTTTTCATGAAGCTGAAAACTTTGTGAATTTGTGCTTCGATTGGCATATGAAGGGCGTGGAGAGAATCATCGGTTCGTATGGAATTAAGGGCGCCGGGCGGTGTAGGCGAGGGCATGGCGGAAGCGACGCTAGGCTGGTCGCCCGAGGCCGAGGACGCGGCGGTGCAGGCCACGAACACGGATGCCACGGAGTGCAAGCGCAGCGCGGTGGAACGCGGCTACTACAAGGACGAGTACGTGGCGCACTTCGCGCGCCGCTGCGACCGCAAGCCGCCTGAAATCCACCGCGGATACTTCGCACGCGTGCGTGCCATTGATATCTTCGTACATCACTTCCTTGAGGTATGCTCTGACCTCCGCGATAACATCTTCCACAAAGGTAGGTATGAAAATTATGAGGCAATTACGATTATCTATAATCGGTCCAATCATTTATTTAACTTTTGACAGATGCACACCCATGAAGTTAATTATTTATTTCACAGGAAACCACAGGCGAAAAATTTACATCATGGACACCTTTATTTTTTCACAATAGTGACGCGACGTATTTAGCTACGATATCTTAGCGAGTAGATAAATGTATCGAAGACGATAAAAAATATAAACCTTATTACAAAGATCTATACTATAAGAAATTAGTTTAATAATTAAAATAAATGTGACAACCCGTTGTATAATTTTTAAGATCATCTTTTTTTTTATTAAAAACTGACCAACGATTGACCCCAATCTCGCTCCAACTTTAATGTAACTTAATCGATTATATCATAAAAATCGAATCAGTAACTTCATACAGTGCCACCATCTTATCTGTTCAGTTGACAGCGGCGCTAGTGGAGAATTTAGTAGTAACATTTAAGAAATTTACCTCGAAAAATGAGAATATTTTAACCCGTCTTTCAATTTTAATGAAAATATATCAAACAAATCTACAAATCTTAGTAAGTGAATAAATAGAACAAAAAATGGGGAACAGGATTTACAATTAATTAGTTAGTTACAATTTTGCTCACCTGAACAGATAACTTGGTGGCGCTGTAGAACATCACTAAATTGAGCTGTCAAAAGTTAAATAAACCGTTGGACCAACAATAATACATGTTTAATGCTATAATGCGTGGATTCACATGACCCTCCTGAAAGAACTTTGGTTACTCCAATGGATCCTACCACTATAATAGACTGACCCCCGGTTTCTCGAATGCAACAGTCTGTTAATCTACTGTTAACAGCTGTCAGTTGTTTTTTTCGTATGCACTTTTGACAACTGCAGCTTGTTCGAGTTCGAGTAGTGGAGTTGACCCTTGCTTCTCGATCACGAGGGTCTGGGTTCGAACCACGCATGTACCAATGACTTTTAGTTACGTACATTTGTTTGTTTGTAGAGCAACACCATTCGCTGTTAAATTGTGCCCGGATAACGCCGACATGCTTGCCACTTGTCACGTTTGGGACCTAATAAACTCGGCAAAACGTGGGCCCAGTTCTAGTGATTGGTGCCTCTGCCTACCCCCTCGGGGATAACGGGCGTGAGTTTATTATTATTATTATAGCGTTCGAGAAACCGGCGGTTAGTTGTATGTTTGAGATGGACAATCTAAGTAAGTATGATATAAAAAACTGGTCAATTCATTCGTATTAACTGTTTTATAATCACAAAAAATGTTTTGAAGATGAGAGTGACAGGGATTTGCTATTTTATATTCACATTAATTGAACAAATTGAACCCTGGTTTCTCGTACAGCAGTATGTTAATCTACTGTTAACAGCTGTCGACGTTTTTTTTTAATTTTATTTTATAAGGAAAACTAACAGCTTATCACTAACACATTAAAATTTACACACATAGAGACAGAGAGCCAACAAAAGTTTTCACAGATAGCCATAATTTGAGCAAATAGTACAGGTGGAAGAAAAACGGCACAAGACACAGGAGTCTGCTAATCTAAGAATAAACGAGGCACACCGTCAATAAGCTGCATCGGTAATAAAGCCTACCTACACCGAGTGACATAATCTCGAAGCTATTGCCTTGCGAACAACGGAAATGGTTACCAGCAGATTAACAGACTATTAGCATACAAGAGACTGGGGGTAGTCCATCCACCAGTGATTGTGAAAGAATGAGCATTCTTTTAACATTGTGTATTTGGCTCAGCTATAGTCACAATTAACAGACAATAAAATTTTGCAGCGATGTGGGAGCCAGTGTCAGATTGTTAACTTGGGCTGCGGTTTTGACACTCTGTTCTGGCGGCTGAGCGATTCCACGCGCGCCTTCACCAACTTCGTGGAGCTGGACCACCCCGGCGTCGTCGCAAAGAAGATAAACATCATCCGCCGCACGCCCGCACTGCTAGAGCGCGTGCAGGTGGCGGCGGGGGCGGGGGCGGGGGCGGGGGCGGGGGCGGGGGCGGGGGCGGGCGGGCGCACGGCGCTGCACGGCGCGCGCTACCACCTGGCGGCCGCCGACCTGCGCTGCCCCGCCGCCGTGCTCGCCGCGCTGCGGCGCTGCGGCGCGCTGCCCGCGCCCCCCGCCGCCCCCGCCGCCCCCGCCGCCCCCGCCGCCCCGCTCCCCACGCTGCTGCTGGCCGAGTGCGTGCTGGTGTACCTGCCGCCGGCCGACTCCGCGGCGCTTCTGCAGACGCTGAGCGCCGCCTTCCCCACCAGCATGGTGCTGCTGTACGAGCAGTGCAACCTGGACGACAAATTCGGGGAGGTGATGTTGCGCAACCTGGCGGCGCGCGGGTGCGGGCTGGCGGGCGCGGCGGCGGGCGGCGCGGCGCGGCGCGCGCCGGCGGCGGCGGCGGCGCGGCTGGCGGCGGCGGGCTGGGCGGGCGCGCGCGCCTGGGACATGGCGGCGGTGTGGGCGGCGCTGCCGGGCGGCGAGCGCGCGCGCGCCGACGCGCTGGAGCCGCTGGACGAGCGCGAGCTGCTGGCGCAGCTGCACGCGCACTACGCGCTGGCGGCGGGGGCGCGCGGCGCGCCGCTCGCCGACCTGCTGCCGCCCGACGCCGACCTGCCCGACCTGCTCGACCACGCCTAGGCGCCGACTTGTTCGCCCTCTTGTATATACACTTATCTCACGACGCTTTATTTATTACCTAAATAAACCTTGATAGAATGAAACCGCATTTAATTTTTCTTTCATAGAGATTTATCACTATCAGCTGCCCTTATAGTTTAGGCCTTGCATTATGTCAGTCAGTCAGCTTCTCCTTTTATATACAGGAGGGCGTCCCAAAATTATGGGACATGAAGGGTACCTTAATGAATCTGTAGTTTCAGAAAGAACATTAGTCCAAATTTTGTGTCATTGACTTATTGTTGTCTATGGTATCCTTGAGGGTAGATCTACAGATCCCTATAGAAAGAACATTAGTCCAATGAATATCAATTGAACTACGTGGCACTGAAAATCTCAGTAGACGAAGAAACAACATTAGTCCCACTATGAAATCAATTTTTGTATGTCTACCGAAAAGTAAGCAGATTATGACTAATGTTCTTACTGAAACTACCGATTCAAATATCGTAGATAGGATATTTTGCTGAAAGAAGACTATGTTATTTTTAAAAGTTAGTAATTCTACATTCAAAGATTTTCTAAAAATTACTTGCCTCGTCTTGGAAACGGACAGACTTATGTAAAAAAAAACACCCCTACTTTTATGATGCCAATCGAAAGCATAGCCAAAAAATAATAACTCTTCTTAAGTAACATACTATTTTAAAAGAAAGGAACAGCGTGAAATTAATCATTTTAATCAAATTAAAAACATACATGGCAGTTTCATGATGAAACTGCCGTATTCAATTACCTAAGTGGGTATTTTTTTGTAAATTAATTAAATGCTCAAAATGTGATCCTTCTTGTCTTACGCAAATCGCCAATCTTTTAATGAGTCCGCTGCCTGTAGATTTTCATTTTCAACTAATTGACTACAGCAGTTTTATGAATGTTTTTAATTTGATTAAAATGATTAATTTCACGCTGTTCCTTTCTTTTAAAATACTATGTTACTTAAGAAGAATTATTATTTTTTGGCCATTCTTCGATTGGCATCATGAAAGTAGGGGTGTTTTTTTTTACATTTAAGTCTGTTCGATTCCCAGACGAGGCAAGTAATTTTTAGAAAATCTTTGAATGCCGAATTACTAACTTTTAAAAATACTTCTCTCAGCAAAATACCCTATCTACAATATCTAAGGTACTTTCCCTTCATGGTACCTACGTCCTGTATACAGGTTGTCCCAAAATTGACGCGTCACAGTGACAAAGATGGTAGACCTGCTCAAGAGGCATCTAACCAACCTAACATGACCTCAGTAAAAGTTGCCCGGTTTTCGAGATATTACCAATTGGTTTTTTAACAAATTGAGTGCTAGCATTAAGTTGATAGCCCTCGTGTTTGTTTTTGTTATTTGTACTCGGTCACGAATAGTTAAATAAGAGATGTTATTTTGTCGATAACTAGTGTAAAATGTGCAAAAATATGAACTGGATTAAAAATAAAAAAAAATTTGCATTGAAAAATTATTTTCAACTTTGACCACATGCCGTGAAAAAAAAGTACTAACTAGGTATGAACGGATAACTCCAAAAACATGCGTGTGTTATGTATGCCATTCCAAAATGGTATAACACATGCATTTTAATTCAGTAATACCCGATTAAAACTAGGAACTCAGATAGCCAAGCCACCGTTAACAGGAAAAATCATTGCCTCACGCTACGATAAGATATTTATCATTCAACTTGTTAAATAACGTAAAAATTTAGAAATATTAGGTAATTGGCAATATCTCGAAAACCGTGCAACTTTAACTGAGGTCTTGTTAGGTTGGTTCGATGCCTCTTGAGCCGGTCTACCTCTGGTGTCACTGCGATGTGTAATTTTTGGGACACCCTGTAATCGTGGGCTTCTAGCCAAAGGGAATGCAGCTGCAGAGGCGACATCGATCATAGGCATAGATGGACGAACGTGGAAATGTGTGGGCCGAGGCGAAGCCGAGGCACGCATACGTGAGTCCATCGATGCCTAGTTGTGGCCAAGGCTTGTATATAATTTTTTTTTCAAATAATGTGCGGAAATTAAAATAAGCAGAATGTAATCTTTACGTTGAAATAAATTTCTGATTTCTGATAAGTAGTATCTACCTACTAGGGCCGAACTTTTTTCTTTCGATTTTGGCGGTAACGAGTTTTCTATTACGGCTCTTGCCGCCTCTTGAATTTCATGTGGCGTTAAAATAAGTTCATAGCAGTCATTTTCATCACTTGAACTCATTCTGTTAAATTCAATAAACTTTCAAAATCAGACGAACCACCAACGAACAACAATAATTTTTGCCGCGTTATGGCCTGGCCACGGGGCAATTCGCTCGCGCGAAAAATCGCGCGGCGCGAACGGCGGGGCTTCAACCGCGTGGCTCGCTACGTACATTTCTATGAGTTTGTTTGAGTCGCGGCTGCGACTAGCGACTAAAACAATTCCGGCCGTTATGCGAGTATCAGAGATCCATCGCGACTAAGTGTATACCTAGGTTTCGTACAGCAGAGAAAATAATGAAAAGAAGATAGGTCGTTCGGTAAGGAACTTTATTATATAATAGAACGTAGGAAGCGCTAGACCGGCGGCGGCTTGGGGCCTCGCAGCTTGTGCAGCGCGGCGGGCGGCGGCGGCAGCGCGGCCAGCAGCGCGCGGCGCAGGCGCTGCCGCTGCGGCGCGGCGCAGAACACGTGCGTGCCGCGCCGCTCCACGTGCAGCAGCGCGTCGTGCCGCGCCAGGTGCAGCACGGCCTCGCCCGCGCCGCGCGCCTCCACGCGCGCCGCGCCCAGCCCCTCGCGCGCCAGCGCCGCCGCCAGCGCCTCGGCCGTCGGCGCCGCCCACTCGGCCGCGGCGCCCTCCGCGTCGCCGCCCCCGCCGCCCCCGCCGCCCCCGCCGGGGCCCTCCACCCGGCGTAGGAGCAGGCGCTCGTCGCGGCGCTCGAGCTCGACGCGCAGCGGGCGCAGCGGCGCGAGCGCGGGCGCCAGGTCGGGCGCGAGCGTGGCGCGCGCGGTGCGGCGGCGGCGGCCGGCGCGGACGCAGCCGCCGCGGCGCAGCAGCAGCAGCGGCACGTCGGGCGCGAGCGCGCGGCCGCCGCCCGCCGCCGCCGCGTACTGGTCGGGCACGGCCAGCGCGCGCGGCCGCAGCTCGCGCACCAGCTTGCTGGCCTGCGAGTAGTTCAGCGACGTGTCGATGGGGCAGTGGAACGCCTTGATGGCCAGCGGCTGGAACGGCGCCAGCGCCTCCAGGTACGGGTAGTCCGGCTCTGCGGACCGGACGGATCTTTTATGTCACAGTGCGTTACGTGTGCGCCGCACCCGACGGTCCTCTCTCGAACTTCCCTAGGATACTCGAGCTGTGACCTTGCGACCGGGCGAAGGAAACATCGCGAGCGTGACAGAGTACTATTATCGAAGTACGACTGCGACGAATGGAAGACAAACCCTCGACCGCTGACATGTAATCGAACGAGATAAGTGCCACTAGACCGATCAGGCGTGTACGGGCTAAGCATCGTGCATCGCTGCGTGTGCTGACTTGGCATTGTCCGGCACACCGCTACCGCCTGCCAGTCGGCTCGAGTCACTCGCCAAATATATACATACCGTTAACTACTAAAACAATGTAATTCTGTACCCTAAATAAAACTACCATGAAGATATAAACTACGACTTCTTCTTCTTCCACCACCGTCCAACAAACAACAACTGCTGTGCGACAAAGCGAGGGCTGCACACGCTCTCCTCTGCTCGTACAAGGCGATTGAACACATAATTATAGACCGAGAGTCAGACTCACCTGTAAAAATGATGGCATGGTTTGGATTTGATCCCCACAATTCCAGCAGATGTACAGCAGGCCCGAACCGTAAGGATGGATGCCCACAAAATACGACGCACGGCTGAAACAAACCAAATAAAAGTTTACACAGACTGTCTTAGTTACCAAAATAAAATTAATAGTAGATTAGTAGCCAAGGGCTGTAAGGCATCAATTGTAGCCCGAGATATTTAGGCGCACGAGCGCAGCGAGGGCGCCTATAGTTCGAGGGTGCAATTGATGCTTACACCCGAGCTAACTACTCTGCTTTACATCTCGATTGTGAGGTAAGTAGAAAAAAACCGGCATTACAAGAATAAAACATTTACTCGTTTTTCTCTTCGCCACTTCATGAACTCATCGTAAGTTTTCAAATATCTCACTTTAGAACTTTCAGGCAAAATATTGTTAATTGCTGCTTCAGCTTCCATTTTCATTGAATCTAGAGTGCAGCTTATATCTTCATCACTTGCAGAACTCATGTTTTTTTCCTAATTAGCACGTAATTATAAAAAAACCCAAAAACAAACAATATTTAAAGTAAAAGTTTTCTATTCCCGCCTTTTTTTACCTTTTTTTTTAAATTTATTTTTAAGAACGAAATAATTGAGGTTTGCCGTTCGATATTTAAAATTGATGACTATTATACTCATACAAACACAAGGCTGAATAGCAAAGCGACCTCTTTTGTCATTGGGCTGAATGCATGATGTCTATTGCCAGTATGATGGTTAGATGTACGCGAACTTTGAAAGAGTGAAGAGTTTTTTTTAAATTACTTACCGCCCTAGGGCTTTTCTAGCTACATTATTACCCTAGAGCGCTAATTGGTCACCTACAAGCCCCATTTGGGGGTAATAAGGACCTACTTACCGAATATGAGAGATGTAAAGCAAATTAAATTCATTCGCAAAAACATTCGTCATCCTTGTAGCAAAAGGGCGAAGATGTAAAGGAAATTAAATTCATTCGCAAAAACCTTCGTCACCCTTGTGGTAAAAGGGTGAAAGTGCAGGCACACAGCGCCCCAAAACAAGCTCGCCATAACTTTAAGGCCTCGTCTGCAAACAGGATGCAAAATCTATACCAGGATAAGTTATCATACGATTGACAAGATCTAGCACCCCATGCGACAGAGAGGAGAGGGCGCCTAGTTCCCTAGTTCAGAAACGCCTAGTTCACTGTATCCGACGGGCAAAGCCGCTCGGGTCCACTGGGAGTCTATACCTAAATTTATGAAAGTCTATTTAGTTTTCAGCCACGACACGACAGACACGTCAAGGGCGTGCGACTGGGAGTGTGGAAAGCGCTCCTCGGATGCCGAAAGCGTTCCAGGGAGCCGATTCTCACTTCATTAGAAAATAAGACGTATACGACTCTAAGGCGTATGACTTGAATTCTACATAAAAAAGTCGAACGACACCCAAATTCTGTATTCTGAACACCATGCGACATTGAATTCGAATGAAAAAAGAAATGTCTAACGACTAAAAGAGTAATCTGTGAATCCTGCGTTCCATTTTCTCGACTGTAAATTGAAAGTTAGTCGAATCTTAAAACATTCACAATTTCTCTTTTAAATTGATACATTTTGCGGCAAATTATTGCTTTGAGTGTTATTTTATAAACTAAGAAACTGTTTAGGTACTAAATATACGTTATTTTGAAGTTTAATACACTTAACTCTTAAAATTTTCAACTGAAATTTTACTTATAACGAAACGTCAACGTAGGGAACGTTGGGCGAGTCCATTAATAATGGACTTGCCCTACGTTTCGTAATGCGACAAAATCAATTACAGCGCGAATCCGACCAAATTTAGTAGTCCCAAGGTATCTCGCACGGAGTAGGGTTTTTGTGCCTACTGTACTTAAGTGGATTCGCGCTGTAATCGATTTTATCGCGTTTCGGAATACACCCACCCTCAACTATCAAAGAATGCGTTCAAATTTCATACGCCTTTTGCGAGTCGCATGGTAATTACCATGCGACAAGATGACACCTCAAAGCGAACGAAAATTGTTAGCAAATTTGCGTATACGACTTTGTGAGAATACATGAAGCTGATTTTTATGCGACAAATGTCTAATCCTTCGAATGTTTGGCGTCTACGCTTTCAATTCGCATGGGCGAGAATCGGCTCCCAGGCTTCCGAAAGCACGCGCAGCACATCATCAGGGTGAACCGTTCCATTAGAGCGACGCACGACGCACGACGCACGACGCACCTGGCGGAAGTGCGCGCTGAAGGCGTCGTCGTGCAGGCGGCGCACGACGCGCAGGCGGCCGGCGCGCGCCAGCGCCGCGTGCGGGAAGGGCTCCTCGGGCAGGTACACGCGCGCCTGCTTGGCCGCCGACACCCACTCGGCCAGGATGTTGCTGTACTGCAGCGCGGCGTCGGCCACCGCCGACAGCGCGTACAGCGGCGCCGCGCCCAGCCCCGCCGCCTCCAGGTGCGCCGACAGGCACTCCAGCAGGTCGTACAGCACGCCGCTGGGGTACACGGGCAGCAGCGCCGACCCGCCGGCGCGCAGCGTCACGGCGCAGTGCACGCACAGGTCGCCCAGCATGTTGTCGGGGTTGTGCGCCGGCGTCTGCGTGAGCGCGCACAGCAGCAGCAGCTCGGCCCCGCGCAGCGCCGCCTGGTTGATGGGCCGCGGGTGCGTGGTCAGCGTGCTGGAGCCGCTCACGTAGGCCACCTTGGTGCCGCCGCCCGCGCCGCGCAGCACCCAGTTGGCCGAGCCCAGGCAGAAGCCCGAGCTCACGGCCGTGGCGCGCAGCGCGCCGTGCAGCTGCACGCGCTCGTCGTAGCCCACCACGCGCACGCGCGCTGCGCATACCGTACCGAACGTTCAGATCGCTCACCGCTAAAGCGGGAGTTACACGGCGAGAGTGTTCCTATGCTCTGGCGGTATTTTAGAAAAATCTCATATTGATTAATTAAGCGATTCTCCAATGCGAGTATCTAACAGACACGATTCGCGATTCGATCGCTCTGCCACGAACTCGCACTCGTCCACTGCTGGGCGCATACCTTCCTCGAAGCACACGACTTCCTTCCTTCCTATTCATCCGAGTGCGAAGTATCAATAGATGGATAGAATATTCGTTATTGTACTCATAAATTATTATTACATTTAAAGATTTTTAGTAAGTAAAAGTACAGTGGTGCGGCATCGTACCGAGCGCGCGCTCGAGCGCGGGCCGCTCGTAGAGGCGGCGCCAGGCGCGCGGGCGCTGCGCGTGCGCGAGCGGCGGCGGCAGCAGGTGCAGCAGCTCGGGCCAGCGCGCGGCGCGGCGGCCGGCGCCCGCACCGCCCGCACCGCCCGCACCGCCCGCACCGCCGGCGTGCTGCAGCCACTCGCTCAGCTCCTCCAGGTAGAACCTGCGCCGCACGCACCGAGCAAATGTAAAAAACTGTTATTATCCTGTGTTTTTCAGTTACTCGATTCACACTGTGGGTCGATTTATTGCATATTGTTCTGTAAATGTAAAGTGTGTTTCTGTTGAAGAACCAAATAAATAAATAAATAAAAAAAAACAAACTAGAATGCCTGGCCCGTGCCTTACACTGTCATTTACGAATGCTTACAAACTTAACTTTCACACACACGCACGCACGCACGCACGCACGCACGCACACGCTGTCACACGTACGTGTGACTTTTAAATTACATAATTTAGTGAGTGTGAATACATACACTCACAAAATTATGTAAATTAAAAGTTTCATGTTGAGCTAGAAGACCTGGAAACCTAAAATCTAGTTCAGGCAGGCTAAAGTCGCAATATCAGAGTCAAGATCTCTCCAAGCTCTGTGCCTTGAAAAGCATTATAGAATTTTATTGACTCCTTGAAACAGCAAAATCTTCCTTTCTACTGAATATAGAGTCTTTGGGTCATTGTGCTCCATTGCTACAAGGAAGCAAGCTAGTCAACTAAATGCCCCAGAAATAAGTACTAGATATTAACATACGTATATTCATTAGGATGCAGTATTTATTGTGCAGGCTTAGTCGCCTGAAATAAACCAATCATAATAAAACAGTATGATATTCTGACTACCTTTGTTAGAAACTAAACTGTCAAATGCACCATGCAAATAAACTGCCCCAGGACTTTTAAAATAGAATAGAATAGAATAGAATAGAAATGTTTGAAAATGAGATCTTGTTGATACATTATAAAATATTGTCGCGGTCCTATCCCGAACCATCTAGAATAGAGCCTTCTAGAAGCCTATCGAATAGTCGCCGCATGCTGCGCTGCAAGCAATAATGACTCGTATGTCCACTGAGGTTTACCACGTAAGGTTTAAAACTCTTTGAATGGGTTACTGTTCGAGCGACGTTGCCGCGTGTACCGAGTGTAGGTACGTATATTCTATTTTTTGAAGCGAACGACTAAAGGTAAACAAAGACACAGCATCTCTCAAACTTACATGTCACTCAAAATAGCTCATGCACGCAGCTTTGCTTGCATCGTATACCCACGTAGGTTAAGGTAGGTACCTACCTACTGTTTAAGGAAAACAGACAGACAACAAAACAAGACAAAACATATAAAAAAAAAAAATTGCTTAGAGAAGTTGCACTCGCATTAACAACGTCAATCGTGAGTAAAAATATGGCGTCGGGGTGGCTATATTACTTTTTTTTGCCTCTAATTAAAAAGGAGGTTCGTAGTCAGCTCTCCATACTTCTTCCTACACATCGCGTAGCGCATTAGCATAAAATAATCGATCATAATCGGCCTTTAAACAAAATTCCGTCATCTTTGCTAGTTGCGATTTTGCGAACATATTTGGCAGCAGTAGGATCGCTTTTATTTTGAGGACCACTGAAATTTTAGGCATTTTTTGGGCCACAGATCTCTTAAGAAAATTGTATTTTCATGATAAAATTAAATATTTAGTTAAATAAACTGCGAGTAAGGGATAAATCAGGTTATAACAGTGTTATTGTGTTTATTGCTTAATGGCATTTATTAGGCCCATCGTTTTGTATAACTTTGCTAAATATTACGCAGCGTTGCAATTAATATTGAAAAACCAAATTTTTGACATGTTGAAGTCGTTCGCTTCAGTAAATAGAATATAGGTACGGGAATGTTCTAGAACCCTTGCCGCCGGATATAAATAGCGGCCGCCGCGGCGCACTGTCAGTTCCGTTTGGAATAGCGAAGAGTGAACTTCGAGCGAACATACCTGCGATACGAGCGATAACCTACGACCTCAGCGATACTATTGGACTTCGATTGGACCTGCGATTGGATTCTACGTGTGGACTTCGTGTCGTGAAGACCTGCAGACCAGACCCTGCGTGAATAAATCCTAAGAAGTTGTCATTGGCGTTTTACATCCAAATCCAGAACCCTAGCCCGTAACATTTGGTGTCAGAAGTGGGATTTGGAGATGCCACTGACTCCGAGAGAGGATACTTCTGGAGTGAGGACCAGGTCCAGAGGCGCTGCGGAGGCCACGCCCACTGCCCCTCAGGCCACGCCCATCGGCCATAGGGACACGCCCACTGACCCCGCCCACCAGGCCACGCCTATCGAGGAGACACAGCGTACCTGCCCAATGACTCCGCCCACTGGCCACGCCCACCAGGCCACGCCTACCGCCCCCGTGCACCAGGCTCCGCCCACCAGCCTTGACCACCAGGTTCCACCAACCGACCAACAGGCTCCGCCTCCTAGCCACGCCCACCTGGTCACGCCCACCGAAGACATTAAACCTCCGTAACGTCCAATGGAGGTTTTGGATATCTCATGCCTGATGGCAATGTTGAAGGGCATGCGAGAAGAACAGAGCAAGCAGATGCAGTGCCTGCAAGAAGAACAGAGAGGCCTGCGAGAAGAACAGAGAGGCCTGCGAGAAGAACAGAGCAAGCAGATGCAGTGCCTGCAAGAAGAACAGAGAGGCCTGCGAGAAGAACAGAAGGCAGACCAACAGACGATCCTTTCTGCCGTTACAAAGTTCAGTGATACGGTCGCTAAGCTACATGAAGATGTAGAAGTAGTGAACGAACGGGTAACCGAATTAGAGGAGGACCTAAAAAATGTGCAAAACGGGCTCACTGGACTAGAGCAGGAATTTCGGCGTATAAAATCTGCTGGAGTCACGTCGAGTGGAATTGTCGGCATAAACCAGGGGCCTAAAGTGAAATTGCCTCAGTACGACGGTACTACGTCTTGGGTCACCTACCGACAGCAGTTCCAGACTGTCGCTGCTTCAAACGGATGGACGGACGAACAGAGCCTGACAGCCCTCACCGTCGCGCTCAGAGGTTCGGCCTTATCTGTCCTGGAGGCATTGCCCACCTCAGGCAGCGAGTTCAAAGATCTGCTGGAGGCACTTGAGGCCAGATACGGGGAACGACACCTGGAGCACGTTTTTCGTGCTCAGCTACGCGACCGAACTCAGCGCCTGGGTGAAGGACTTAAACAATGGGCGTTGGAAATTGAGAAGCTGGTTCGAAAGGCGTACCCATCTACTGATAGTAAGATGGTGGACACGAATATTTTGCAAGCCTTCGTCGACGGAATCAAGGATCTTGAAATTAGGGCTGCAGTAAAGCTTCGCCACCATTCTTCATTAAAAGAAGCTCTGGCACACGCCCTGGAAGTAGAAACTGTGCGTCAAGATATCCGGCAAGGTTATAAACTTCGAGAAGTTACGGAGGAGGTTAAAGAGATCAAGACACCGCCCAAGAAGAACTCCAGGCCCATGTGTTACAAGTGTGGGGAAAGAGGGCATCTGCAGTTCACGTGTCCTAAGAAGGAGAGGCAAGCAACCAAAACAGATGACAGACTGGATGCGCGTCTCAAAAATATGGAGCAGGGTTTTGAAGAATTCGTGAAGAAGCATGACGCCCTCCACCGAGAATCAGGGAAACGAGTAAAAGCCAGGACTGCGGGGCGGGTACTGGCTGGAGCGGAGGTAGCCCCAGTAACCAGAACCTCACAAGCATGGAATGGGAACAGTCTACTAATACGCGGTGCAGTGAACAAAATAGAGAGCAAAATCACCCTAGATACAGGAGCCTCTAGAACAATAGTGAGACCAGACCTGGTGAAAGCTGTAGGGAGACGCAAAGGCACCAGTTTATGCAGACTTCTCTCCGCTTCTGGCCAGCAGATACCCGTCCTGGGTGAAAGATCGGTTACGATATGTGTTGGGGAGGCGTCATATATTCACGACGTAATCGTAGCCGAAATTATGGATGATTGCATTCTGGGCCTAGACTTTATGAAGAATCACAACTGTCACATCGATGTCACTAACGGTGTCTTTAAATGTGGTGATGAGGAGAACTTCATACTTGGCGGTCCCGATGGAAATGTCACGTGCCTGAAGAAAATCGTAATACCTGGACGAGCACAAACTGAAGTAAAGGTGAAGCTGCCTTCGAGTCAGAAGAATCAGCGGAATAGGTGTGTGCTGATTGAAGATACACGAGACAGTGCAGCCAGTCAGAAATTGCTGACAGCAAGAACTCTCGTCTATGGAGGCAAGACCGCTGTAGTGAGGGTTGTGAATATAGGCGATCGTGAGATTACCCTTAGCAAATGTGACGTTATTGGACGGTGTGAGGAAGCCGTTTGGATGAAAAGCTGCCAATCATCTCCAAGCTCAAACACATCGAATACCAGGAGTGAAATTATAGTCACTAAGCTCCTTGAGGATTCTAAGAGTAATCTGAGCTATTCGCAAAGCATGAAAGCTAAGAGGTTGCTACTGCGCTTCAGGGATATCTTCTCTGACGAAGGAAATCCTGGAAGAACATCGTTAGTTCAACACAAAATCGACACCAGACAGGAGCGACCTATTCGTCAGCGAGCGAGGCGCATACCGATTGCCAAAGAATAGGAAGTACAAGACATGTTGGAAGACATGAAGAGAAACAAGATTATAGAACCTTCTGCTAGCCCATGGTGTTCTCCCGTAGTGTTGGTAAAGAGAAAGATGGTAGCACAAGGTTCTGTGTAGACTATCGACGGCTTAATGATGTGACGAAAAAGGATAGTTATCCACTGCCACGAATAGACGATACCCTAGACACTTTGAGTGGCATGAAATGGTTCTCGACGTTAGATCTGAAATCCGGATACTGGCAAGTGGAAATTGATCCGAGGGATAAAGAGAAGACTGCTTTTTCAACTGGTAAAGGTCTATGGCAATTTAACGTGATGCCTTTTGGATTGTGCAACGCGCCAGCTACATTCGAACGACTTATGGAGTGCGTACTGGCAGGATTAGTTGGGGAAGCCTGCCTTGTCTACTTGGATGACGTCATAATCATGGGAACAGATTTTGAGGACCACTTATAAAATCTAGAGCAAGTTTTTAAGAAGATAATGGGAGCAAACTTAAAGTTAAATCCGAAGAAATGCAGTTTATTGAAGAACAAGGTTAGCTATCTCGGTCATGTGATAACCAGCGAAGGCATACAGACCGATCCAGCCAAAATCGATGCAGTGCAAAAATGGCCTACTCCCAAAGACAAGACCGAAGTGCGAGCATTTTTAGGGCTATGCTCATATTATAGACGGTTTATTAAGGGGTTCTCTGAAATTGCCAAGCCTTTACACAGACTGACTGAAGACAAGCAGTCATTTCATTGGGATGACACATGTGAGAGTTCATTTCAAAAATTAAGAAAATGTCTTTGCGAGACCCCAATCTTGGGATTTCCACAGGCTAACGGCCAATTCATTGTTGACACTGACGCCAGTAACACAGCGATCGGAGGAGTGTTATCGCAGAAACAGGGCGACAGAGAGGTTGTGATGGCCTATTTTAGTAAATCGCTATCGAAACCTGAAAGGAACTATTGTGTGACAAGAAGGGAGCTCTTGGCTGTGGTAAAGACATTACAGCACTTCAGCAAATATCTCCTCGGCATGCGGTTTACGCTTCGCACTGACCACGCCGCCCTGAAGTGGCTGTTACAATTTAAAAATCCAGAGGGGCAAGTTGCTCGATGGATCGAACAACTGCAGGAGTACGACTTTATGATTGAACACCGCAGCGGAAAGGCGCATGGAAATGCTGACGCACTGTCAAGAAGGCCGTGTCCGGAAGACTGCAAGCACTGTGCCAAACAAGAGACAAAGGAACTGCCATTGAGGTTGACAAGAATGAGTCCATCGAGATCTTGGGAAGATGAGGCGATGAAAGAAGCACAGGAAGATGACGAAGATGTACGGCTCATTGTCGCATGGAAGAAACGAGGCGAGGATAAGCCAAGATGGTGCGAAGTCGCTCCTACTAGTGTTGTTACCAAGGCATACTGGGCTCAATGGGACAGTTTTATTCTTCAGAACGGAATACTTTACCGTAAATGGGAGAAACCTAACGGCAGAGAGTTCCATCTACAGATAGTTGTCCCAAGAGATAAGGTACAAGATGTCCTTCGTGAAGTACATGACGGCGTGTCAGGTGGACATTTGGGCGTAAAGAGGACTTTAACAAAGATTCGAGAAAGGTTTTACTGGCTCCATTGTCGAGAAGATGTGCAAGATTGGTGCCGCAAGTGTGCTACTTGCGCCGCGGTGAAGGGCCCATCAACTAGAAGCCGTGGAAATCTGCAACTTTATAACGTTGGTGCGCCATGGGAACGCATTGCAGTTGACGTGGCTGGACCGTTTCCAGTAACGGAATCGGGAAATAAGTATTTCATGGTAGTTATGGATTACTTCACTAAATGGCCAGAGGTATTCGCCATACCCAATCAAGAAGCCACGACTGTTGCCTCCAAGTTGTTTGAGGAAGTAGTTTGCCGGTTTGGTGTGCCCTTGGAAATACACTCCGACCAAGGCAGGAACTTTGAGTCTCAAGTATTTCAAGAACTCTGCAAAATATTGGGAATGCATAAGACTAGGACCACCCCATATCATCCTCAATCTGACGGCATGGTAGAAAGATTTAACCAAACACTTGAGAGACATTTAGCAAAAGTCGTTGACAGGCACCAGAGAGACTGGGACAAATACATACCGCCATTTCTTCTGGCCTACAGAACGGCAGAACATGAAAGCACGAAGGTAACCCCGGCGCGTGTAAATTTTGGCCGAGAACTGAGAATACCAGTAGATCTGCTGAGTGGAGGCCCTCCTGACGACTCACGTTCTCTACTACATTTCCGAGTTACGTGAGAAAATGCGAGAGATTCATGCCATAGTACGGGAAAACGGGTTGGAGTCGAGTGAAAAGATGAAGACTACGTATGACCGCCGAGCAAATACAAGCGGCTTCGAAGAAGGAGCACTAGTCTGGCTTCACAATGTAACTCGACGAAAAGGAAAATCTCCGAAATTGCAGACAAGATGGGAGGGACCGTACAAAGTGGTAACTCGGTTAAATGACGTGACGTACCGAATTCAACGGCAGCCAAGAGGTGCACAAAAAGTGGTTCACATCTACCGCTTAGCTTCTTATCACGGCAGTAATGAAGATGCTCGGGACGAGCATCTCTAAGAGGGGAGCAGTGTCGCGGTCTTATCCCGAACCATCTAGAATAGAGCCTTCTATATTCTATTTACTGAAGCGAACGAGTAAGTGTCAACATGTCAAAAATTTGGTTTTTCAATATGCCACATTTATAACACTGCATATTATTTAGCAAAGTTATACAAAACGATAAGGCTAATAAATGCCAATAAGCAATAAACACAATAACACTGTTATTACCTGATTTATCCCTCACTCGCAGTTTATTTAACTAAATATTTTATTTTATCATGAAAATACTATTTGCTTAAGAGATCTATGCCCCAAAAAATACCTAAAATTTCAGTGGTCCTCAAATAAAAGCGATCCTACTGCTGCCGAATGTTCGCAACCAGCAAAGATGTAGGAATTTTGTTTAAAGGCAGATTATGATCGATTATTTTATGCTAATGCGCTACGCGAAATGTAGGAAGAAGTATGGAGAGCTGACTACGAACCTCTTTTTTAATTAAAGGCAAAAAAAAGTAAGATAGCCACCCCGACGCCATATTTACTCACGATTGACGTTGTTGATGGGAGTGCAACTTCTCTAAACAATTTTATTTTCTTTAGTGTTTGTGTTGTCTTGTTTGGTTGTCTGTCTGTTTTCCTTAAACAATACCTACCTAAACCTATGTGGGTATACGATGCAAGCAAAGCTGCGTGCATGAGCTATTTTGAGTGACATGTAAGTTTGAGAGATGCTGTGTCTTTGTTTACCTTTAGTCGTTCGCTTCAGTAAATAGATTGTAGAAGCCTATCGAATAGTCGCCGCATGCTGCGCTGCAAGCAATAATGACTCGTATGTCCACTAACGTAAGGTTCAAAACTCTTTGAATGGGTTACTGTTCGAGCGACGTTGCCGCGTGTACCGAGTGTAGGTACGTAGGTACGGGAATGTTCTAGAACCCTTGCCGCCGGATATAAATAGCGGCCGCCGCGGCGCACTGTCAGTTCCGTTTGGAATAGCGAATAGTGAACTTCGAGCGAACATACCTGCGATACGAGCGATAACCTACGACCTCAGCGATACTATTGGACTTCGATTGGACCTGCGATTGGATTCTACGTGTGGACTTCGTGTCGTGAAGACCTGCAGACCAGACCCTGCGTGAATAAATCCTAAGAAGTTGTCATTGGCGTTTTACATCCAAATCCAGAAAACCCTAGCACGTAACAATATTATAAAATTATAATAAAATAAACATATAATTTAGTTCATACAAAAGGAGAATGGCAGGCTTCAGTTCTCGTACACCTACAAAAAGTCGTTTTGAAACATGAAATATTTATATTTAATAGATCATTGTATAAGAATTTGTTGCATTAATTTTCTTTTTTTTATAAAGTTGGGAGTTATGAGTTAAGCTTGTTTTTTTAAGAACTTTTATTTTTTTATTTATTTGGTTCTTCAACAGAAACACACTTTACATTTACAGAACAATTACAATAAATCGAGCCACAGTGTGAATCCAGTAACTGAAAAACACAGCATTTACAATTATATCAAGTAAGACTTACATACTACAAGTTGGCATAGTTACCAGTACAAAGAAAAATAGAATATAATTTATACTTATCTAAAATTTTGGCCTAAAACTTTCATAATTAGTAGTTAGTTGAATTTGGGAATAATTTGATTAAATTTAATCTAAAATTTCTAAATGAGCCAGAAAACAAATCAAAAACAAGATTGTCTTTTACAAAAAGTTTGGAGGTTATGTTACGACCCCGTTTGCTTGACTGTTAGAGATAAATACCTACACAAATAATTGAAACAAAATCATTCTAATATACAACTACATACCTATGTACATACATATTGTTACGGGCTAGGGTTCTGGATTTGGATGTAAGGGTCTGGTCTGCAGGTCTTCACGACACGAAGTCCACACGTAGAATCCAATCGCAGGTCCAATCGAAGTCCAATAGTATCGCTGAGGTCGTAGGTTATCGCTCGTATCGCAGGTATGTTCGCTCGAAGTTCACTCTTCGCTATTCCAAACGGAACTGACCGCGCGCCGCGGCGGCCGCTATTTATATCCGGCCGCAAGGGCTCTAGAACATTCCCGTACCTACGTGCCTACTCGAGGCAACGTCGCTCGAACAGTAACCCATTCAAAGACTTTTGAACCTTACGCTAGTGGACATACGAGTCATTATTGCTTGCAGCGTTTATTGTTTACTAAAACGCAGCATGCGGCGACTATTCGATAGGCTTCTAGAAGGCTCTATTCTAGATGGTTCGGGATAGGACCGCGACACTGCTCCCCTCTTAGAGATGCTCGTCCCGAGCATCTTCATTACTGCCGTGATAAGAAGCTAAGCGGTCGATGTGAACCACTTTTTGTGCACCTCTTGGCTGCCGTTGAATTCGGTACGTCACGTCATTTAACCGAGTTACCACTTTGTACGGTCCCTCCCATCTTGTCTGCAATTTCGGAGATTTTCCTTTTCGTCGAGTTACATTGTGAAGCCAGACTAGTGCCCCTTCTTCGAAGCCGCTTGTATTTGCTCGGCGGTCATACCTAGTCTTCATCTTTTCACTCGACTCCAATCCGTTTTCCCGTACCATGGCATGAATCTCTCGCATTTTCTCACGTAACTCGGAAATGTAGTCGTGTAGAGAACGTGAGGCGTCAGGAGGGCCTCCAGTCAGCAGATCTACTGGTATTCTCAGTTCTCGGCCAAAATTTACACGCGCCGGGGTTACCTTCGCGCTTTCATGTTCTGCCGTTCTGTAGGCCAGAAGAAATGGCGGTATGTATTTGTCCCAGTCTCTCTGGTGCCTGTCAACGACTTTTGCTAAATGTCTCTCAAGTGTTTGGTTAAATCTTTCTACCATGCCGTCAGATTGAGGATGATATGGGGTGGTCCTAGTCTTATGCATTCCCAATATTTTGCAGAGTTCTTGAAATACTTGAGACTCAAAGTTCCTGCCTTGGTCGGAGTGTATTTCCAAGGGCACACCAAACCGGCAAACTACTTCCTCAAACAACTTGGAGGCAACAGTCGTGGCTTCTTGATTGGGTATGGCGAATACCTCTGGCCATTTAGTGAAGTAATCCATAACTACCATGAAATACTTATTTCCCGATTCCGTTACTGGAAACGGTCCAGCCACGTCAACTGCAATGCGTTCCCATGGCGCACCAACGTTATAAAGTTGCAGATTTCCACGGCTTCTAGTTGATGGGCCCTTCACCGCGGCGCAAGTAGCACACTTGCGGCACCAATCTTGCACATCTTCTCGACAATGGAGCCAGTAAAACCTTTCTCGAATCTTTGTTAAAGTCCTCTTTACGCCCAAATGTCCACCTGACACGCCGTCATGTACTTCACGAAGGACATCTTGTGCCTTATCTCTTGGGACAACCATCTGTAGATGGAACTCTCTGCCGTTAGGTTTCTCCCATTTACGGTAAAGTATTCCGTTCTGAAGAATAAAACTGTCCCATTGAGCCCAGTATGCCTTGGTAACAACACTAGTAGGAGCGACTTCGCACCATCTTGGCTTATCCTCGCCTCGTTTCTTCCATGCGACAATGAGCCGTACATCTTCATCATCTTCCTGTGCTTCTTTCATCGCCTCATCTTCCCAAGATCTCGATGGACTCATTCTTGTCAATCTCAATGGCAGTTCCTTTGTCTCTTGTTTGGCACAGTGCTTGCAGTCTTCCGGACACGGCCTTCTTGACAGTGCGTCAGCATTTCCATGCGCCTTTCCGCTGCGGTGTTCAATCATAAAGTCGTACTCCTGCAGTTGTTCGATCCATCGAGCAACTTGCCCCTCTGGATTTTTAAATTGTAACAGCCACTTCAGGGCGGCTTGGTCAGTGCGAAGCATAAACCGCATGCCGAGAAGATATTTGCTGAAGTGCTGCAATGTCTTTACCACAGCCAAGAGCTCCCTTCTTGTCACACAATAGTTCCTTTCAGGTTTCGATAGCGATTTACTGAAATAGGCCATCACAACCTCTCTGTCGCCCTGTTTCTGCGATAACACTCCTCCGATCGCTGTGTTACTGGCGTCAGTGTCAACAATAAATTGGCCGTTAGCCTGTGGAAATCCCAAGATTGGGGTCTCGCAAAGACATTTTCTTAATTTTTAAAATGAACTCTCACATGTGTCATCCCAATGAAATGACTGCTTGTCTTCAGTCAGTCTGTGTAAAGGCTTGGCAATTTCAGAGAACCCTTTAACAAACCGTCTATAATATGAGCATAGCCCTAAAAATGCTCGCACTTCGGTCTTGTCTTTGGGAGTAGGCCATTTTTGCACTGCTTCGATTTTGGCTGGATCGGTCTGTATGCCTTCGCTGGTTATCACATGACCGAGATAGCTGACCTTGTTCTTAAATAAACTGCATTTCTTCGGATTTAACTTTAAGTTTGCTCCCATTATCTTCTTAAAAACTTGCTCTAGATTTTGTAAGTGGTCTTCAAAATCTGTTCCCATGATTATGACGTCATCCAAGTAGACAAGGCAGGCTTCCCCAACTAATCCTGCCAGTATGCACTCCATAAGTCGTTCGAATGTAGCTGGCGCGTTGCACAATCCAAAAGGCATCACGTTAAATTGCCATAGACCTTTACCAGTTGAAAAAGCAGTCTTCTCTTTATCCCTCGGATCAATTTCCACTTGCCAGTATCCGGATTTCAGATCTAACGTCGAGAACCATTTCATGCCACTCAAAGTATCTAGGGTATCGTCTATTCGTGGCAGTGGATAACTATCCTTTTTCGTCACATCATTAAGCCGTCGATAGTCTACACAGAACCTTGTGCTACCATCTTTCTTCTTTACCAACACTACGGGAGAACACCATGGGCTAGCAGAAGGTTCTATAATCTTGTTTCTCTTCATGTCTTCCAACATGTCTTGTACTTCCTTTTCTTTGGCAATCGGTATGCGCCTCGCTCGCTGACGAATAGGTCGCTCCTGTCCGGTGTCGATTTTGTGTTGAACTAACGATGTTCTTCCAGGATTTCCTTCGTCAGAGAAGATATCCCTAAAGCGCAGTAGCAACCTCTTAGCTTTCATGCTTTGCGAATAGCTCAGATTACTCTTAGAATCCTCAAGGAGCTTAGTGACTATAATTTCACTCCTGGTATTCGATGTGTTTGAGCTTGGAGATGATTGGCAGCTTTTCATCCAAACGGCTTCCTCACACCGTCCAATAACGTCACCTTCGCTAAGGGTAATCTCACGATCGCCTATATTCACAACCCTCACTACAGCGGTCTTGCCTCCATAGACGAGAGTTCTTGCTGTCAGCAGTTTCTGACTGGCTGCACTGTCTCGTGTATCTTCAATCAGCACACACCTATTCCGCTGATTCTTCTGACTCGAAGGCAGCTTCACCTTTACTTCAGTTTGTGCTCGTCCAGGTATTACGATTTTCTTCAGGCACGTGACATTTCCATCGGGACCGCCAAGTATGAAGTTCTCCTCATCACCACATTTAAAGACACCGTTAGTGACATCGATGTGACAGTTGTGTTTCTTCATAAAGTCTAGGCCCAGAATGCAATCATCCATAATTTCGGCTACGATTACGTCGTGAATATATGACGCCTCCCCAACACATATCGTAACCGATCTTTCACCCAGGACGGGTATCTGCTGGCCAGAAGCGGAGAGAAGTCTGCATAAACTGGTGCCTTTGCGTCTCCCTACAGCTTTCACCAGGTCTGGCCTCACTATTGTTCTAGAGGCTCCTGTATCTAGGGTGATTTTGCACTCTATTTTGTTCACTGCACCGCGTATTAGTAGCCTGTTCCCATTCCATGCTTGTGAGATTCTGGTTACTGGGGCTACCTCCGCTCCAGCCAGTACCCGCCCCGCATAATTCATAATTCATTTATTGATCGGTGAGACACAAGTACATAAAGATGTTACATAAAAAAATTAGTTGCTATGCGCTCTACCTGATAGGCATACAGATCATGTAAAAAAATAATAATTAATAACTGAGACTTAGGCCTCATTAGAATTACAAACGTCAAGTAATTACTAATGTCAATAAGAATACAATGTCAAAAAACAAAGTGAAATAAAGTAAAAAAAAAAAATATTATAAACTTGCAAATGTCAAAAAATAACGTGTCATACATATTAAAAATATTATAAAAAATCTAAATTAAAAATATAGTTAAAATGTCAAAGTAAACAACAATAATTGGAATTAAAATTTATCAGCAAAGAATTCTTGTAAGTCATGATAGCATTTGTTTATGAGAATGTCATAGAGCTTTCTTTTAAGTTGAATTGTATTTAGCGTTTTTAAATCATCTGGTAATTTATTATACATTTTTGGTGCCATAGTTATGATACTTTTCTGTTTGAAAGTGGTTTTACATGGCTCAATTACAAGTTTATGGGGGTGGCGTATAGTCCTGTATCGATTTTCGTGGACTTTCGGGAAGAGTGACTCATTAGTCTTAACGAAAATAGCTACCTCATAGATGTATAAGCAAGTAAGTGTGAGGATCTTATACTTTTTGAAATAAGGCTTACAGCTTTCAGTGGCTTTTAAGTGGCACATAGATCTAACACACCTTTTTTGTGCTTTAAATACCGTTGTTACGTCCGTACTATTGCCCCAAAATATAATGCCAAAGCGCAAAGTTGACATGACGTATCCGTGAAAAGCTGAAAGTACCGCATCTGTACTGACAATTTTAACCAGTTTGAATAGAGCATAGGCTGATTTACTTAGCTTTTTACAGGTAGCTTCAGCGTGACATTTCCAGTTCAGATTCTTATCAATTATCAGACCTAGAAATCTGGTGGAATATTCCTCATCAATTTTTATATTATCATAAACCAAGTTTACTGGCGGTATATTAGTCCTTTGATGGAAATGCATGATTTTCGTTTTACTCAAGTTCGCTTTCAGGCAGTTGGACTCGAGCCATTTCATTATATCTTCAAGGGTTCTATTTATTTCACCCTCATAATTCCTATTTTCAGTTTGTTTAATGACTGCAGTGCTATCGTCTGCGAATAGAGTCATTGGGTAGCTTAAATTTAATGGTAAATCATTTATGTAGAGCAAGAAAATTAATGGGCCAAGTATACTGCCCTGTGGAACACCATGTAGAGACAAGCGATTGTTTGATGCGTATGTTACTTCATTGTTTGTATCAGTACATATATTTGTGAGGTGTGTTTGTTGCGTCCGGTCACTTAGATATGATTTTATAAGCTGCAAAGGTGTACCTCTTACTCCGTAAGACTCTATCTTTTGCAATAAGATGTTATGATTTACGTAATCGAATGCTTTTGTCATGTCCATGTATATAGCTGATACAGGGACTTTGCAATCTACACATCTGATTATTTCCACGAGAAAGTCGTATATAGCGAGGTTAATAGTTTTTCCTTTCCTAAAGCCTTTTTGCTGCTCTACAAAAATATTATGTTTGTCGATATAGTTATATAAAGAGTTATAGATAACTTTCTCTACTATTTTGGAAAAGATTGGAATTAGTGCGATTGGCCTATAATTTTGAACCGATTCTTTATCACCTTTTTTATGGATCGGTTTTATTATTGTCGTTTTTAATTTTGTAGGGAAAGTTCCGTTGATAATACAAAGATTTATTATGTAGCTAAGATGGGGTGAAATTATTTCATTGACGTATTTTATGACTTTTGTGCTAATGTTATCATAGCCTACGCTTGTTTTATTTTTTAAACATTTAATAATTTTGTATATGTCGTACGGAATTGTAGGTGAAATAAATAGGGAAGTCAGTTGAGTGTCCAATTTTGGTATGTACTTCGTATCTTGAGCCTGGTCTGGGTCTGTGTGTGGCGTAGTTATGTGGTCTATAAAGTGGTTGTTAAATATGTTCGCAATCTTTGTTGGGTCTGTAATAGTTTCCTTTTTATATTTAAGCTTACGAATAGGTTCTCTAGGTTGGGGTGGTTTAGTGCTGTTGATAATTTGCCATGTAGTTTTTGATTTATTTTCTGATGTTCGTATTAAATTATTGTTGATAGATTTTTGTGTAAGTTTAATTATCTTTCGAAGTCTTTGTGTGTATGTTTTCAAACGAATTTTATTTCTTTCGTTTGGGCATTTTCTATAGGCCCATAGTAAACTTCTCTGTTTTTTTGTACATAGTTTTATGCCTTTAGAAATCCATTTAACTCTCCTTTCGCAAGAAATCTTGATACTTTTTACAGGAAAGCATAGCTCGTACAGTAAAGTAAAAATATCAAGAAAACTATTATATGCCTCATTTGGGTCATCGGTATTGTATGTATCAGAAAATGACCATTCATTCAAATACCTCTTAAATGTCTGTAAGTTTTCGTCACAATAGTCACGTCGTTTTATTCGAAAGTACTTAAGCCTGCATGTCTTTTTGACGCTACATTTTAATAACTGGGTTGTATGATCAGATATTCCTAAATCAATTACCTCAGACTCACATTTCATATCGTTATGAGCGAAATTATCTATACAAGTATTTCTTTGTAACCTTGTAGGTTCCTTAATTGCCAAAGTCAAATTATGGGTAGTCAATAAATTGTCAAATTCCTGAGATGTCTTATTAGATTTTAGGATGTCAATATTAAAGTCGCCACAGAGAACGATTAATTTGTCCTTCTTTTTATTAATTAATGTTAATAATTTATTTAATTGAGTAAAGAATATGTTTAACGCTAGGACAGACATCTTAGGAACTCTATAAAGACATATTATTATAAAGGCATAGTCAGTCAATTCTATCGCACAACATTCTGTATTATTTTCTATCGAGATATTTTTCAAGTCTATATTTTTATATTTTATTCCATGCCTTACGAGGATACATGCAACCCCCCTTTTCGCGTTGTTCCTAGAATAGCACGTTGCCAAGCTATAGTTTGGTAGACATAGTTGGTCTTCATACCCAGACTCTATAAAATGTTCAGTACAGCAAATAACGTCTATAGTTTTACCTAAGGAACCTAAGTCTGACAAATGTATACTTAACAGGTCTGACTTGTTGAGAAGTCCTGCTATGTTTTGATGTAAAATGTAGATAATATTATACGCGAAAAAACTGAGTCTCCTTTTTTTCTGCATAAGTTTGCGGACGCTGGTCGCTTTCCCTTTCGTTGTTGTTATCAACACGCTCAATTGTTTCCGCATCACTTATAGCTGTCTTAAATGCTTTAATATCCGCAAATATGCGTTTCATTCCGTAGTCGTTAAGCGCTTTCTGCCGCCCGGAAAACATGTCATGGTCATAGCTGAGATTTTCGTTTGAGTCCAGAATATATGCGTATGTGTGCGTAGTGTTGTCCAAGTATAATAAGTTATTGAACATCTCGATTCTATAGTTGAACATGTTGAGGTCTGCGCCAAATTTAAACACAGGCAAGCAAAGAATGATGTTGGTGTGTTGTATCTTGAGAAGTGTGCATCTTATGTACTCTATAATCTCAAAATAATTATTCGTTTCCTCGAAGTCTCTTTCGCCAATTATCACAACGCAGTAGTCATTCATTGAATGGTGTTTTAGTTTTTTTTCGATGTCCTTCAGGAGGATTTTTATTCCAACATTACTAGTTAAATAATGGCACAGTTGTACGTCTCGGTTAAAAGTTTCCTCAGCAATATCGAGCACGCTATTTCGTGTATTGCTACTTATTATAGTAACCTTAGTTTTTTCAGGTTTTCTGATATCTGTTTTTGTTGGTGCCATCCCTGTCTGATTTGATAATGGGCGTTCAGAAGTTGCGTTCTGCTCTACTATAAGCTCTTTAAGAGGCTGTTGTTTTTCAGATTGGTGCTGATTGTGTGCCCCTAGTATCGGCCACTGGCTAATGTCGGTTACTTGTTGTCTATCTGAGGTTGAGTTAGTTGCTATATCGGAGCGATCAGTGCGACGATGAGGCGTAGAATTTGAAGATTTACTTTTCTTATTTTTTGGAGTGACGCAATCGTTTTTTAGGCTTTCGGTCACCTTTTTGCAGATTTTATTTGTTTTTGTTAATTCCTTTATACTTTTATTTAGATGTCTATTTTCTAGGTTCAAGGTATCTATTTCTTCATGAGCTGCTTTTAACTCTAACTTCAATTTTTCTATTTGTTTTTTGAGCTCAGATATTTCATCTTCGTCATCTTCAGACATTATGGGCAGACTACTACTAGTGCCATCTAGTGAATTTTTTGTGGTATCGATTTCCTCATCCATTAACTGTGATTCCGATTGAGTTCGTGGTTTTCGAAATGTTATATTTGAAAAGAAGCTCATCTTTATGAAATAGATGTCGCTTACCACGTAGAAACCACAAAAAGAGAAATAATGTTTTGTTGGCTACTGTTTCGGCTCAGGATCGAACCAGGGACCTCCGCATCATCATAGTAAAATCGACAATGCGTTATTGCCAATGCACCATGGTGAAGCTTACTTCGTGTCGCGAATTTTTTTATATATTCTAGTTGAGTTCTGTTCTATTTGGCAAAGCTTTTGTCTCACCAAGGTCAGGCCAATGCCGGTTATTGCACTATCACAATGACTCACACTCACTATTTGAATTTTAACGATGGTTTTATTAGGTTTTTCGATGATTACTGCCGCAATCTTGCATTATTTTAAATTCTGATTTCCCTGATTTGTTAAATACTAAATTGTCTTTTTGGCTTTGTAACTTTATAATTGATCACTTCACTTTTTACCACTATATTGAATATTTTTTACTAGACAGAAGTTGTATACGACCGCTTCGAATGACAACGCGCGCGCTACCTGGCGCCGCAGTCCTGGCTTTTCCCTGATTCATGGTGGAGGGCGCAGCGTCATGCTTCTTTACGAATTCTTCAAAACGCTGTTCCATATTTTTAAGACGCGCATCCAGTCTGGCATCTGTTTTGGTTGCTTGCCTCTCCTTCTTAGTACACGTGAACTGCAGATGCCCTCTTTCCCCACACTTGTAACACATGGGCCCGGAGTTCTTCTTGGGCGGTGTCTTGATCTCTTTAACCTCCTCCGTAACTTCTCGAAGTTTATAACCTTGCCGGATATCTTGACGCACAGCTTCTACTTCCAGGGCGTGTGCCAGAGCTTCTTTTAATGAAGAATGGTGGCGAAGCTTTACTGCAGCCCTAATTTCAAGATCCTTGATTCCGTCGACGAAGGCTTGCAAAATATTCGTGTCCACCATCTTACTATCAGTAGAAGGGTACGCCTTTCGAACCAGCTTCTCAATTTCCAACGCCCATTGTTGAAGTCCTTCACCCAGGCGCTGAGTTCGGTCGCGTAGCTGAGCACGAAAAACGTGTTCCAGGTGTCGTTCCCCGTATCTGGCCTCAAGTGCCTCCAGCAGATCTTTGAACTCGCTGCCTGAGGTGGGCAATGCCTCCAGGACAGATAAGGCCGAACCTCTGAGCGCGACGGTGAGGGCTGTCAAGCTCTGTCCGTCCGTCCATCCGTTTGAAGCAGCGACAGCCTGGAACTGCTGTCGGTAGGCGACCCAAGACGTAGTACCGTCGTACGGAGGCACTTTCACTTTAGGCCCCTGGTTTATGCCAACAATTCCACTCGACGTGACTCCAGCAGATTTTATACGCCGAAATTCCTGTTCTAGTCCAGTGAGGCCGGTTTTCACATTTTTTAGGTCCTCCTCTAATTCGGTTACCCGTTCGTTCACTACTTTTACATCTTCATGTAGCTTAGCGACCGTATCACTGAACTTTGTAACTCCAGAAAGGATCGTCTGTTGGTCTGCCTTCTGTTCTTCTCGTAGGCCTCTTTGTTCTTCTCGCAGGCCTCTCTGTTCTTCTCGTATGCCCTTCAACATTGCCATCAGGCATGACATATCCAAAACCTCCATTGGACGTGACGGAGGTTTAATGTCTTCGGTGGGCGTGACCAGGTGGGCGTGGCTAGGAGGCGGAGCCTGTTGGTCGGTTGGTGGAACCTGGTGGTCAAGGCCGGTGGGCGGAGCCTGGTGCACGGGGGCGGTAGGCGTGGCCTGGTGGGCGTGGCCAGTGGGCGGAGCCGTTGGGCAGGTACGCTGTGTCTCCTCGATGGGCGTGGCCTGGTGGGCGGGGCCAGGGGGCGTGGCTTGGTCGGTGGGCGTGTCCTGGTGGGCGGGGCCAGTGGGCATGTCCCTATGGCCAATGGGCGTGGCCTGAGGGGCAGTGGGCGTGGCCTCCGCAGCACCTCTGGACCTGGTCCTCACTCCAGAAGTATCCTCTCTTGGAGTCAGTGGCATCTCCAAATCCCACTTCTGACATCAAATGTTACGGGCTAGGGTTCTGGATTTGGATGTAAAACGCCAATGACAACTTCTTAGGATTTATTCACGCAGGGTCTGGTCTGCAGGTCTTCACGACACGAAGTCCACACGTAGAATCCAATCGAAGTCCAATAGTATCGCTGAGGTCGTAGGTTATCGCTCGTATCGCAGGTATGTTCGCTCGAAGTTCACTCTTCGCTATTCCAAACGGAACTGACCGCGCGCCGCGGCGGCCGCTATTTATATCCGGCCGCAAGGGCTCTAGAACATTCCCGTACCTACGTGCCTACTCGAGGCAACGTCGCTCGAACAGTAACCCATTCAAAGACTTTTGAACCTTACGCTAGTGGACATACGAGTCATTATTGCTTGCAGCGTTTATTGTTTACTAAAACGCAGCATGCGGCGACTATTCGATAGGCTTCTAGAAGGCTCTATTCTAGATGGTTCGGGATAGGACCGCGACAATATATGTATAAATAAACAGTCAGATAAAAAATCAAGAAACATAATTTGAACCAAATACATACTACCTACTGCTCAACTAGCAACAGCAGTTGGTTGGTGGGTAAAGTTGGGGTTTTCTACGTGTAAAGCCACTTTCTCATATTCTAGGATACTTTAGGACTCTCACCAAAGTCATAGTCTACTACTACTACAAAATATACCTACTACTTGTATAATTCGAATAACAAAAAGAACTTTTTCATTAAATGGTGTTTATTGAGACAGATCTTATCTACATGTAGTACAGAAACGTATGGATAGCGGCGCCTTTTCAATCAACTACACTCTTCAAATAAGGTCATCCAAGAAGTTAGCTGGTCGCGTCACTCCCTCATGGCGAGCATAGCCCAGGTACCAGATGATTCTCATCACACACATGGGAGCAACA
The DNA here is from genome assembly GCA_947310845.1 of Yponomeuta plumbellus. NCBI lineage: Eukaryota > Metazoa > Arthropoda > Insecta > Lepidoptera > Yponomeutidae > Yponomeuta > Yponomeuta plumbellus. Next base: position 25,828,726 of record OX371193.1, on the reverse strand, counting down.
CCCCACAGTTCTCAGCCCTACAATGCAACTTATTATTGCTTCTCTGCCACGATTACCTCTTTCAGTTACAATAAAAACGACGACGACGCGACTTCAGTTCAATTAAATTATTTTCTAATGGGATTCTATCTGCCAAAGTCAAGATTGTTGTGGAAATGGCAAGTATCTTCCTTTTTTTTATTTTTGCCCGAAGCAGTCCCACAGAACACCTAAAGATCGTTTCACCTGTTTGGTGTGATGTAGTCCCACGGTAAGATAAGATCCTTAATAATATAACAATAAAAGCCAAAATTCATTAACTCATGGGACTTCTTTCGTGAAACGAACTCTACTGATTTTCACTTTGACATGACAGTTGTTTTTTTTTTTGCTTGCAAGATAAAATAATCGATGGCGTTCCGTTTCTGTTTGCAAATTGCGTTTATTTAATTATTTTCATCCCCCTACTTTAAAAAAATATTTGAAAAACTGAAAAAAGAGCCAGTTGCGAAATACTAAAGTTGGGAAAATATTACCCCAAAAAATTCTTTTAATAGGGCGGTACACCATTTGCCGTTGTCCTTTAAAAGAGGTTGATGTCTATGTTTATAAAATTATTACTTTGGGTCTTTTGACACCCAGATGAGTATAGAGCAAACCTGCCAATCTGCAGCGTGGGCTCGGTGGCGTAGACCTGCCCCTTGAAGCCGGTGCCCTCGGTGATGAAGGGCAGCGCCATCATGCAGGTGTAGTTGGAGATGAGGATGGCGTCCAGAGAGCTATACTGCACCACCTTGTCCAGCGGCGGGCAGAACTCCGGCACGCTGTCCACGAACACGCGCCCACAGCACTCCTTCAGCTCCTGAAATAGACCACATCTCAACTTGAATATTCATTGTTGTGATTTGAAATTGTATATTACCAAAATCAGGCACTTTAAATTATAGTGGTATATACACTTGCCTTGGGTCTCAAACTCTCAACCTTCAGTACCCAGTGATAAGGTAATACAAACATGGAAAAACTCCCAGACTGATCCCATTTGTAATAATGTACTAATCTCGTCACGTCAATTACAGATTAATAAGAAATTAAGAAAATGGCTCGAATCAACTTGAACCACCAATAATGTAAGCAGTCAAAATGAAAGACAGACAGTTTTGCACCTTCATCTACTGTCCGTCCTAATTAATTGTGCAAGCGAGACAGCATGCTCCACGTAAGCGCAGCCTTAATTGAAGATGAAAGATAATTGGGTGTTCAGTAGAAATTAGTTGTAGGGCTCACCCCGTCTAGCGCAGGATCGTTGAGGTGCGGCGGCGAGTAGCGCGGCAGCGCGGCGAGGCGCGCCGAGGGCACGGGCGGCAGCGGCAGGAAGCTCAGCAGCGACTGCGCCGCCAGCCCGCAGTCCAGCATCACGCGCAGCCCGCGGTACGACAGCACCAGGCACGGCTTGGCCGCGTCGCTGCTCAGGCAGTACTGCGCATACCACACCACATCACTTTCTGTCTCATAGTTTCTACGCCGAATAAGGCATGGACCCTGTATATGTAGGAGAGCACCATAATGTCAGGTATAGTGAGAAAGGATCCAAGAAGACCTTTGGTCACTATTATATTTTACTGTCAAAATAAAGTGTTAATTTCATTACATACTTCATCATAGTATTAATTTGACTAAAAAGGTGAAATAAACGGTGAAACCTGGTCGGACTCCTCCGACAAAAGTTAGATAAGTGTATGCGGAATAAAGTTAATTAAATTGTTCGGCGCTCGCTAACACTGAGTATCTGCATAGACACAACGTTGTAGTCAGGGTTCTTCAAGCGCTCGCTCTGAAATATGGCCTCGTCGCACAGGGACTACCATATTACAAGTACACACCAGAGGCAGTGCTCGAAAACGGCTGCGCCAAGCTCTACTGGGACCGGCCCATTATCACAGACAGGACTATTCTCGCGAATAAGCCTGATGTTGTGGTGGTGGACCGGGCGCAGAATAGGGCGTTTTTGATTAGGGCGCGAAACCCAGCTGGGGCCAAAAAAACCCCCAGGTCGTGGATGTTTACATGTCTGTGATGTTGCTGTTTCTGGTCCCTACGACACAGGGTATACTAGTGTGGGGGCAGAAGCAATGTATGTAAATGTTTATGTTTAATCAAAGGGTGTATTTTATTTTATTAATTACCGTCGAAATTAATCAGGTTGAACAGTAAAATCATAATTATTGCATTGTATGTAGAATATTCGCTATAACTTACCACTTTCATGGTGTATTCTATGGTTTTACTTCATCAACTTTTTGATATCGTCACCAAATCGTCACGTCTCGATGTAGGTACCTAAGTAAAAGAGAAGATTGTGTACATAAAATATTAATACTGTAGCTGATAATACTTTCTTTGCATACCTAAAGTAATTTCTAACAAGCTAAATAACCTGTTACTCACCATTGAATTTAATTTACACCCATGCGATGCGAAATTACTTTTTGATGACTCGATCCGACAATGTATGTAAAAACATTTTATTAAATGCTCGTTGGCAAGTTATTGATTGTGCACTATTTTAAGCTATTATGTATGTAATTTCTAATATTTTGAGAAGTAATTAAATAAATTCACAACACAACACCACAGACAGAACAGAAAACCTATTTTTTTTAAAAGATTTTGGCTTTTTTTTTTTTTTTTTTTTTTTTTTATTGGTTTTACGGCTCTGGGTACAAGCCCTTTTAAGCCTTGCTTCACTTCAATATTATTATTCACTATATTTTTTTAACAGTGTTTGTGATAAATTTATAGAGAGTTTTAAAGTACAGTTTATTAGATAGTAATTCTTGTAAATTATTAGGCACTTCTTTGTCTTTGTTCGAGTCACTCGATTGATTAATTACACTTAATTCACTACACATCACTAATCTTTCCATACCGAAAGCACGGCATATCATAAATAAATGTTCTAGGTTAGAATTTTCAGCTCCACAGTAGGGACAATTCGAATTTTCCACCAGTTTGAGCCTTTTCAGGTGAGTTTTTGTGTGACAGTGACCAAATCGCAGTCTATTAATAGTTGTTATAAAGTCTCGGCTGTCTGCTTCTCTATTATCATGGTACCAGGGTTCAGCGGGCAGGGCTTTTTGTATCCCTGCGTACCATCTGCCTTTTTCTTGGCTTGCAGTTGCCCAGTAATCAACCCATAATGCTTTCAGGTTTCCAGCCATGTGAGCATAGAAGTCCGTGAATGGTATTTTCAAGGTTGAAGAGTGATCTTCATCAAAGTTGGATCTTACAGCTTTGTCTGCTTCTTCATTACCAGTAATACCGCAGTGAGAATGTACCCAATTAAAACTTACATATTTGTCTCTTAGAGTTAATTCATACAATACTTGCCTAATATTATACACTATACACTATATAATTCAAATTGAATTTGAAACTGGAATTTTCTAATGCTGCTAGAACGCTTTGTGAATCAGTGAAAATAATAATATTTTTACAATTTACAAATTCATTAATGTACAATAGTGCTGAGAACACTGCATAGCATTCAGCAGTAAAGATGCTACATTGGTTATCAATCTTAAAACAATAACTTATCTTTCTCTGTGGGTCATAATATGCAGATGACACATTATTCTGGCTCTTAGAACCATCTGTGTATAGCCTGTAATAATGTTCATCAACTGAGGCTAATAACTCATATTGGTTAGTAATGTTAAGTTGAAGATTATTTACATTGTAATTTACAAGTGCATCGAAATCCATGTTGTACAGTGGCCAAGGGCTACTTTTGTGCATATTTACGGAAATATCATTTACATGACTTAAAATTCTTAATAAGCTTGGAACACATCCAGATATTACATTAGAAATATTTACATAAGGTCCTGACATGTTAAAGGGCAATGGGTCAAGAGGTAGGATTCTACTGATAATGTGTTTGTTGTCTGAAGCTACTATTTTAAGACAAAATCTTTCAGCAATTTGCAATCTTCTCAAGGTTAGAGGAGGAATGCAAGCTTCACACTGCATTGCATTTATAGGTGTGGAGCACATGGCTCCTGTTATAATTCTTAGAGCTTTATTTTGTAAAACATCTAATTTTCGTAATAAAGTAGGACTACAGTTCATGTAGGCTATAGAACTATAATCAAAATGACTACGTACAATACTTTTGTACAACATTGATAAAATTTTAGGGTCTGAACCCCAGTGAACACCTGCAAGAGACCTAAGCACATTCAAAGCTCTTGAAGCATTCTTAATCAAGTAATTAATATGATTTCCAAAAGTCAATTTTTGGTCCAAGTAAACACCTAAAAACTTCTTTTCAGAAACCCAAGGCAAAGCCATGCTATTAAACATTACAGAAGTATTACAACCCAATACTTTCTTTGAGAAAATCATTGCGGCACTTTTTTCTGGACTTATATTTAACTTTAGCTTATTACAATAAAAAATTTTAACTTGTGAAAGACCTCTAGTCAAATTATTTACAGCTATATTCACATCTCTATTTACACTATATAAAACCAAATCATCAGCATATTGAAGATATTTAACATTTTGTGCCGTGAGGAACTTATTTAATTGACAAGTGTACAAATTATAAAGCAAAGGCGAAATGGTTGCACCTTGCATTGTTCCTTTATATACATTTCTAGGTCCGTGGATGTTATTATTATATTTAACAAATAACTGTCTCTCATATAGGAAATTGAATATCCATTTACAGACTCGTCCGGGAATTCCTAAGTCCTTCAAGATGCCAACCAGGACACTTGGATCGACATTGTCAAAAGCGCCCTGTACATCCAAAAATGCGCACACAGTGGATGAATGACTAAAAAAAGAACTGTTTATGTCAGCCAGTAATGAAGTAAAGCTTTCTGCAGCGCTCCTCCCCTTACGGAAACCAAACTGTTCTGCAGGTAAGATATTTTTTGATTCCACAAACCAATCTAGTCTAACCTTTAGCATGTATTCAAAAATCTTACCTACACAAGAAGATAATGATATAGGTCTGTATGAATTATGGCTATTTTCTGGCTTGTCAGGTTTTAATATAGGTATGACACATTGCGTCTTCCATGAAGAAGGAATGGATTGAGTTTTCCAAAGAGTGTTGTACAGTTTGAGCAAAATTTTCTGTGCATCACTGTGCATGTTTCGAATAAGCTTATAAGGAATATTATCTAAACCAGGCGTGGTATCTTTTCTGGATCGAAGTGCACTTTGAAACTCTGTCCACGTAAAACTTTCAGAAAGAAAAGAGCTTTCAGGCTCTAATTCATTAAACAAAGAATTTAATTTATTTGTATCAATATTCTTTTCAGGTGGTGAAATTGGAGCATACTTATCTAGAAAGGCTGGGATCCATTCATCGTTTTTTGAGGTCTTAAATGAAGATATACGTTTAAATCGGCGAATATGGTTCCAAATAACTGAGACAGGTGTGTATCTATTAAATGAATCACATAATTTTCTCCATCCATTTTTTTTTTTTCCGCTAATAATTCTCTTTTTAAGGGCATCTAGTTTCTTATTATTTATAAAGCTCTCCAAAGATGACTTTTCCCTATATTTATTTAAGGCTTCAATACTATTTTTAACTGCAATCGCACAATCATCATCCCACCAAGGAACGGATTTCTTGAGAGCCTGTTGTGAACAGGTTTTAACTTTTGGAATGCATTCATCTTTAATTTTATTAAGCATATCACAAAATAAGTTATAGCTAACCAATGGGTTTTCAGAATCAATAAAAAAGTTCTTAAAAATATTGTTTGTTTCAGATGAAAACTTATTCCAATCAGCGTTGCTGTAAACATATCGCTCCATGGCTTCACCCACCTCAAACTTTTGGACTGCTGTTTGAATGTCAACTATTGTTGGGTAGTGGTAGCTACCCATGGGATCACTATGAACTCGCCATTCACATAGGGGAGCTATACTTGGACTAACACAAGAGATATCAATGGCTGACTGATTCTGATGAGGCCTGCCTACTGTTGTTGGTAAGCCTGTATTCAATATACATAAGTCACACTCATCTAATAAGTTATAGACATCAGAACCTCTAGAATTGATGGATCTGCATCCAAAAGCCACATGATGGGCATTGCAGTCCCCTGCCATAAATAAGGGTTTCGGTAATGTGTTTATTATTTGTTTCAGCTGCCTGCATCTGAAGCGACCCCCTCTCGGAGGACAGTATAAACATAAAATGGACAAATCGCCAACATCCGTTTTAAGAACTACAGCAACTGATTGTAAATTATCATTATAACGTGTTTGAATGCATTTGTATTTAAAGGTGTTTCTAATAAGTATTCCAACTCCACCATTACCATTGGGCCCATCCTGTCTAACAAAATTATAACCAGAAATCCTGAAATCACTTTTCTTTTTTAGCATGGTCTCATTAAACAAACATATATCAATATCGCTCTCAGATAGAAAATCGATTAATAATGGTTTTTTACTGTTTACACTTTCAACATTAAATTGAGCTATACGTAAATACTGCTTATCCATTTTTTAAATTGCTTATTAGTACATCCTTAATAACTGAGGTGGTGATTTTTTCCCCATCTTTGGAGTTCGCCAAGCAAACCAAAGCAGCAACCAAACCTTTTAATATTACGTCATTTTTTATAATTTGATCAATAAGTGTTTCCGAGGAAACTACTTCTGGTGACACAATAGGTGTTTTCGAAATAATCGAGATAGGTGTGGAAGAGGTTTTATTGCTGGCTGTTGGTGCTTTTCGTTTTGGTAGCGTGGGGAAATCTGCAGCATAATTCTTTAATAAATTTTCTCTGTCTGACTTATTAACAGCACTTGCATAAGTGACTCTATTCTTTTTTTCCTGTATCTTACTTTGTTTAACCGGACAATCCCTCGAGATGGCCACATGAGCCCCACCACAATTGATACATTTTAGTTCCTGCTCATTGGTGCAGTCCGAGTAGCGGTGCTCACCTGCGCAGAGGGAGCATCGCTGCTTGGAACGGCAGACTCTCGCTCCATGATTAAACTTTAAACACTTAAAACATTGCAACAAAGGTGCAATGTATTCATGAACGCGGTATCTGAATATATCTAAATAAACCGCGTCTGGCAGCGCATTAGATAGGAAAGTCACACTTACAGATTCGTAAGGCTTGATCTGTCCATTGACTTTGCGGGTGAACCTTCTCACCCCGATGATCTCGACGGATGCAGTGAGTTTCTTGAAAAGCTCTTCGTTGCTTATATTTGTAGGAACATACCTGAGGACTCCTATTTTCTCGATTGCTCTGGCTGGAATGTAGGCTTTGAAGCCATGTCTATTAAGGAAATCCTCATTCTGGAGGAAATTGTTGGCATTGTTGTACTGGGCAAAAGTAATTGCAAGTTTCGTAGCCGAAATGCGTTTTATATCAGACACGCCTTTGATATCATTTCTGAACAGACTGGCTAGAAAAAGTGGATTTCTGTTGCCGATGTTCTCGCCTTTGCTGCTCTCTACGAAGACCGTCAGCGCAGCGGGGTCTGCATTCTCCGGGAAAAGCCTAACATACCCAGGCTTGATGTATGGTAAATAACATTCATCACTTAGTTTTGCACTATTTGAAACGTCCCCATCACCGGAAGGTTCGTTTGAATCTGTCTCTACAATTCTTCTTTTTTTAGGTCCCTGCAGCGTCCCAGGGGGCTCCGCCCCTGGGAGCGACATTTTTAAAAACTATTCACACGTAATATTAGTTATTTACAACACAAATAACACAATTAAATTAATTTCGGAAAAAAGTTTTTCAGAGTTTCGAAATTCGCGCCCTCTTCTTTCAAAAGCCCGCCGAAGAATCAAAGATTTTGGCCTGCTGACAGTGCTGCCAACAAATTCGTAGCTAAATTCCGTTAGAATCCGTTAAATCCTGCCTGTTTTGAAGTACGATACTAATTTCCTTGAAGTGTAACAAAGACCGCATCAGAAAAGTTGCATTTCGTTTAAAATGGAACGCAACTGTTTTACTTAGTTCTACGAAAATCATCATCATTGATATGAAAATCTGCAAAAATTTTGATTCCGCTAAAAAAACCGTCAGCCGTTAAAGCGCGTTTTCTTCTGTTTTCTGCATAATGACGGGAAATCTGTTGAGTTGGCAACGCTGCTGCTGGATGGATACACAGAACACATTTAATAACATCCTTGCAGAACACCTATTAGTGTTGCCAGACTTGTCAGATGCTGGGCGGCCAATGTCACCAAAATTGTGAAAAACTGTCTCCCAAAAATCGTCTTAATTTTTGCAGCGTTGTGGCCTACAATCACCACAGTGAAATGACTTTTTTTTAGCGCCTGTAATTTGGTACCCAGATTTATAAGTCTCTGAGTTAATTTTAAAAATGTGAAATACGTTGTGTAAGTATAATTATTATATAGTTCCATCTATGCTTATTGCATCTTTACAATGCTATGACAAAATAGAAGTAACGCCTTAAACAAAGATATGATTTCCCAAAAATACATATAATGTGCTTTGTTTTCTCACGTAGGTAGCCCAAAAGGCACCAAATAAAAAATGGAGATAGTCGCGGATTGTAATTTTTGGTCGCCATTATATCTTCCGCGGTAGCCCAAATGGCGATAAATTGCTTAATCTGGCAACACTCGTCCTGGGTCCGAGACATTTTTTTTAAAGTAAACGGCCCTTGATAAAGTTCCTTTAAGCCTACAAAGTGGGCAGTTTCGTGTTAGAACCTCAGTATGAACTTATTCTGAGGATAAAACCAAGATACAGTACCACCATCTTATTTGTTCAGTTGATAGGGGCGCTAGTGGAGAATTTAGTAGTAACATTTAAAAAAATTACCTAGAAAAATGAGAATATTTTAATCCGCCTTTCAATTTTAATGAAAATAAATCTATAAATCTTAGTAAGCGAATAAATAAAACCAAAAAATGGGGAACAGGATTTAGAATTAATTAGTTCGTTACAATTTTGGCCACCGGAACAGATAACTTGGTGGCGATGTAGAATAATTTATACAGACTAAACCGCCTTATGTCATATTATGCTCCAGAATAGCATGCTAAAAAGCATGCTTATGAGTATTGTATTGTACGCCCGGCGAGCACCGGAGCAAGTTGGTGGCGAGCAGCCGGTGCTGCCGCGCCCTGAGGTACCTGTCAAAGAGTTTGTGAGTCCATTGAGTTTTAGTGCCCTGCCTCACTAGGACGCCATGGCGAGTATGGCGACGTCGCCAGCGACCGTATCCAAGCAGTTAATATTGAAATGTAAGGTGCCTAACTCACTTGGCGACTGTTGGCGACGTCGCCATTCAATACAAACTGCTTGGATACGGTCGCTGGCGATGTCGCCATGGCGTCCCGGTGAGGCAGGGCCCTTATTACCTACCATCCTTTGAACAAGATCGATACAATCAGTAATTATTCTTTAATACTTATATTAAGTGCGAATTTTGCCAAGGCTATTGATCTCCTGAGCTTAAGCGAATCATAGCCTAGGGGCCGATTTCTGAATTGAGAATTTTCGCTAAGTAACTAGCTAGGTACTAGTTAGATAAGTGTTGTCTCATTATCTATTCTAAACTATTAATCTAACATTATAATTTTATGTACATTGACATTCAACAAGCAGAATGTAAATTCTTTACGTTGAAATAAATTTCTGATTTCTGATTTCTCGTCAAATTTCTCAGAAAAGAGCGTGACAGAACATTACTTAAATATTTACTTAGTGCAAATTCTCAATTCAGCAAACTGCCCTAGGTGTCCCTGTAGAACTAAAGTCTCCCTCTCCGTTCATCGGATATAGAAATGGAGAGTATCTATATCTGATTATTTTTGTATAGAAATCTGAGAAACCTCTTTTGGACTTTGGTCTAGCATAACAATATACTTATTTCTTCTCATGTGGATTCCCCACCACTGTGTTGGTCTCTAAAATGATACGTACGTAATGCGTCTTGATCGCGATGGATGAGATATTGGAATATAAATGAAACGACTATATCCCACCGTAGTACGTTTATTACTGCCCGTCGCATCGCGGCACATTCTTAAACGAATACATATCATTTCTCCACCATTACTGACTGGCTCTGTGGACAATAATAACAATTGGTTGGACAGAAACTTAGGATAAAACTCTGAGCATTATTTCTTAAACTACAATGTACTTGCTTAATTACTTAAGCTACCTTACACTTCTTATAAATATACTAATGCCTGTTAGAGGTTACATTTAATAATGCTTCAGCTTACTTCGTATAAACTTAATTCTATATTAATCAGCTAAAAGTATTTCTTATAATCTATTTGCTTTCGAGGTCTAAGCGTACGGCTAGATGATTGTACGGCTAAGTCATTTGCAGTTACAATTGGATCTGAACTAATGGTGGGTACGATAGATCGTTCAGACAATTGATTGTCATCCATTGCCTCTGACCACTCCTCTCCTTCTCCTTCGCCGCCTACAATAACCTCGCTATCATTTTCCCTTTGATCTACTTGTTCTACTGGTGTCTCAGTTGCTGACGACAAGGGCTGCGGTGTTGGTACTGGCGGCGTACACAATTCGGTTTGCACGGGCAAGGTTTGCTCGGTCGGTGGTGTCAATGGAATTGATGGCGAAAAATTGTCAATTAAAACTACACCTGCGGTGACATCACCCTCCGAGTTATTTACAAAAGATTTTTTTAGTATCTGATCGATGTGCCTTCTCACCGTGACGTTATAATCATGAAAATAAACATTGAACATTCTAGACCCCGCTATCGCAACTATTTTACCCAATGCCCAAACTCCTTTCCTTGCAATATACCTACCATTTTGCCCAGACACTGTCTCCTACTTGGAATGATCTACTTGGCTGTAATGCAATTTTTTCGATTATGTTATCATCATTTATCTTTGATGTAGGAAAAATCATATCAAGTCTTGATCTTAATTCGCGACCCAGCATCAACTCCCGTTGCACAATGGGCAGTGTTGCGGTATTCAAATAGGAACCCTAATATTTTTTCTTGAATTTGAGCATTTGATAAAGGCTCTGTTAAAATGCATTTTATCATTTTTTTCGCGGTCTTGACAGAGTTCTCGGCTTGACCGTTGCTGGCCGGGTGATATATCGGGGACGTCATATATTTTATTCCATTAGTTTTACAAAATCGTTGAAATTCTGAGGAACATATCTTTACATCATTATCCGATACAATTAAGTATGGTATGCCAAATCGTGAGATTAATTGTTTTAATTTCGCAATCAGTTCCCCAGTAGAAGTGCCACAATTCATTTGAATGCATTCCAACCATTTGGAGTACGAATCTACGACGATCAAGTAAACGACGTGGCCTATCATCATGTAATCTATGTGGAGGCGCTGCCACGGCCCGGCGGCGCGCGGCCAGGGCGCTGCGGGCGCGCGCGGCGGCGCCGGACGCACACTAGCGCAAGTTGCACACGCACCGACGTAACGCTCTGTTATAACTTGCCCTTGTAGTTAGAAGTGCTGGATCAGCACACCAGCATATGCCCGCCTTCAGCGGCCATCACCCAAGTCAGTCAGTTCGCCTACATCCATCCTCAAAGCCGGTCGCCAGTCTAATTTTCCAATTTTGTAATATTCTATTTTTCGTGTGAAATAAAAAGTCCTTTTTTTAAAAAGTGATTTCAATAGTATCCTGTAACATTGGTGGCAGCTTGAAGGGATTTTAAAATCCCAGGAACGCTTCATTCTCGGTCCGTGAATCAAAAGACCCGAAAATCAGTGAAACAACTTTACTAGTGCAGTGAAAATTGTGAAAAGCGGAAAGCATACAACTCCGAATCCAACTTCGTTATCCCTGGCAACCGAGCGGCGGACTCCATCCAGCGGGAGCACTATCCTCGCAAAACTTCCACTTCCATAGCCAGCAAACGGCCTGGCATGCCGTCCAATTATCCTGAAAGAAGAACCTGAGTATCCTGAAAGGTCTAAATGTTTCTGCGGCAAGCAATCGTCTTGTGTGTCCTGTGAGTCAAATACTTTATTATTCCGAGTTTTATCCGTGCAGCGAACACCTGCGCAGTGTCCAGTGAAAGCTTATCGCATTGTTTACAATTCAGTTCCAGCGAAGCGTCGCGACAAACTCTTATCTCTTGTGTGTAATATAAAATAGCCATAACAATGACCGATAGCAAGGGGGAATATAAACAGCCTAGGGCTGACGCCAGATCTGACCCTAAGGCTGGTTCTAGCAAAGAAATTATACCCAGTGTAAAAGAGGTTGATCTCAACGTGCTATTAAAATTTGTAAAACCTTATGACGGCTCTAGAGAGCAGCTCCAACCTTTTGTCATCAATTGCTCAAATGCAATTTCTTTAGCTTCAGCTTATCAAAAAAGGATCCTATTCCAATTCATTATCAGCCAGTTACAAGGGAAAGCTGAGACGGCTTGTTCCATTAAAGAGTTTGACGATTGGTCCCAATTAAAAGAGTTTTTAATAACCCAGTTTGGGGAGAAGAAAACTTATGCCCACGTACTCACTGATCTCCAAGAGTGCAGGCAACAAAATAATGAAACTGTAACTCAGTATGCCTTAAATTTAGAGACCTGCCTAGCACAGCTGCTAACCGAAGTAAACTTGTCATGTCCCAGAAAGAGCGAATTGGCCGGCAGAGTAGCAGCTATGCAGGAGGTCGCCTTAAATACTTTCCTTCTAGGCCTTCATCCACGTCTTTCGAGCAATGTTCGGGTTCGATCCCCAAAAACATTGAACGATGCTATTAATATCGCTGTTTCGGAGGACAAAATGAACCAATTCATTCAAAAACGAAATCCTCGTCCGTCCTCCGATCGTCCTGCTTTTAAATCAAATTTCCAACCAAAACCAAAAAATCCGAATCAGCATCCTTCAGAATTTAGACCGCAGCTTAATAATGTCCAAAATCAGTCATCGTCAATGTTTTGTCGATACTGCAAAATGCCAGGCCACGTCCTTGAAAAATGCTCTAGGAGAGAGTATAATAACAAAAGATACCAGTTCCAACAAAATCGGGTACATTTCATGGAGGATACCTCCGAGCCAATTGAAGCTCTATCACCCGAAGATCCTGAAACTTTAAACTAAAAAATGGCTCGAGACGGTGCCACCCGAGTCCATATATATCCATGACCGGCACCATAAAAAACACAAAGAGTGTTATTCCTCCTCCACGGAGTACTATACAGCAGGGTAACCAGCCCCAAAACGGAAGTACTACCGTCATTAATAGGCCCACTATACAACAGGGTAACCAGCCCCGAAGCGGAAGTGCAATAATTAAAAAAAAAATGTTCCATATCAAAGAGTGCTATACAACAGGGTAACCAGCCCCAAAGCGGAAGTACTACTTTTGATGATCCAATCAAGCACACTATACAACAGGGTAACCAGCCCCAAAGCGGAAGTGTAGCTTCATCCGATTGCACTATACAGCAGGGTAACCAGCCCCAAATCGGAAGTGCAATCAATAAAACACATCGTAATTATCCTGAAAAATCCAACTCTAAACACTTAACTAAAAGTTGTAGTAATTCCCACGATGTTGTAATTCCTAAAAAAGTAAAAGAAAACGATGATAATAAAATACATGAAATATCTTCAAATCCAAAAAACAAATTCCTACCTTACGTCAAAGTCGAGACTTCAGTGTCCTCCAAAGCATTATCTTTCCTCGTTGACACTGGCGCATCTGTCAGCATTGTTCAAAGGTCATCAATCGAGACCTTTCCTGAAGTCATCGACCACAAAATCAAATTAAAAGGTATTGATTCTCAAGGTGAGGCCATATCCCTATAACCTTTTCTGTGAAAGAAAACCGGTTGTCCTACCATTTCCACATCGTTGATAATATCGATCTAACCTATGACGGCATTATAGGAAATGACCTGTTCAATGAAATGCAAAGTAAAATTGATTATACCAACAATTCCTTGCATCTTAATAATGTTCAAATGGAGATGCAATTTAATGAGCCTGTTTACACTATCCCTGCTCGCACTGAAACAGTAATAGAATGTTCAGTCAGTAACCCCGAAATAAAAGAAGGTCTAGTCCTAGATCAGAATCCCATAGAGTCATTACTCATCGCTAACTGTGTAGTTAAAGTCAAAGATAACTCACGTATCAACATTTCAGTCGTTAATACCTCTGAATCTCCTATTGTCGTCAAGTCAAATTTAAACTTAAAACTATCACCTTTCGTCGAATACGATGACCACACTGATTTCAAAGAAGTGTCGAAGAAAACCTTTGAAAATGACTCTTATCACCGCGCTCAAAAAGTAAGAGAACTTCTGCGCGTTAACCACTTAAATCAAGAAGAAACTGCCGTTCTTCTCGAAACCTGCACAGATTATTCTGATATTTTCCATGTCCCCGGTGACAAATTATCCTATACCAATGCCATTAAACACGAAATTCAAACTTCTTCTCCTACCCCCATTCATGTAAAATCCTATAGGTTCCCGGAATGCCATAAACCGGAAGTACAATCTCAAGTCAACAAAATGTTAGGCGACGGCATCATTAAACCTTCCATGTCTCCATGGTCATCCCCTATATGGGTTGTACCGAAGAAAATCGATGCATCTGGTCAACGCAAATGGCGCGTAGTCATTGACTACCGCAAGCTGAACGACATCACCATTGGTGATGTATATCCAATCCCTCAAATATCAGAAATCCTCGACCAATTGGGACACAGTAAATACTTTTCCACCCTAGATCTTGCATCTGGATTTCACCAGATTCCCATGAATGATGCCGACGGCCCTAAAACCGCATTTAGTGTCCCGCAAGGGCACTTTGAATTCACAAGAATGCCTTTTGGGCTGAAAAACGCGCCTTCGACGTTTCAACGTCTAATGAACACAGCATTATCCGGCCTACAAGGCTTTAAATGCTTTGTTTATTTAGACGATATCGTCATTTATTCACATGACCTTAAGAGTCACATCCAAAACCTCATTTCTGTCTTTGAGAGACTCCGTCAATTTAATCTGAAACTCCAGCCTGACAAATGTGAGTTTCTCCATAAAGAAGTCGCATACTTAGGCCATGTAATTTCCGACGAAGGAGTTAAACCCGATCCAAACAAAATCAAGGCCGTATCCGAATTTCCCGTACCGCAATGTCCCAAGGACATAAAGTCATTCTTGGGCCTCGTCTCATATTACCGGAGGTTTATACCCGATTTCTCAAAAATAGCAAAACCCATGACGTCCCTATTAAAGAAAGACGTCCCTTTTAGCTGGCAAAATCAGCAACAAATTGCTTTTGACCAACTAAAGTCCAAACTCACCACAGCCCCTGTGCTAATATATCCTGACTTCTCAAAACCTTTCGTCTTGACCTAATCCTGTCGAAGTTGCTATTCCACTTCCTCGACTGAGAGATCACTATTGAGTTATATTCTGACCACTACGTAAACTTAATCTTCAACCCCTAAGTTTACTCTTTTTCGGGGGAGCTGTTATAACTTGCCCTTGTAGTTAGAAGTGCTGGATCAGCACACCAGCATATGCCCGCCTTCAGCGGCCATCACCCAAGTCAGTCAGTTCGCCTACATCCATCCTCAAAGCCGGTCGCCAGTCTAATTTTCCAATTTTGTAATATTCTATTTTTCGTGTGAAATAAAAAGTCCTTTTTTTAAAAAGTGATTTCAATAGTATCCTGTAACAGCTCGATATCGCCGTCGATACCAGGCCACCACATTTTAGATCGGGCGTTGCTTTTTGTTTTTACGATTCCAAAATGTGCTACATGGAGTTCCTGCAACATTCGCTCCTTAAATACTGAAGGAATAACAACCCTATGACCCCTTAACAAACAACCGTTGTTTATTTCCAAATCAGTTTTACACAAAAAAAATGGTTTAACTAATTTACACGTTATCTTGGGAGGCCATCCTTTATTCATATATTTCATCACTATTCTTAAGACTTTATCGTTTTGCGTTGCATGTTTTATATCACTGAATGAAAGCGGTTCAATGTTGGCGTTCAGAAAATGACATTTTACTGAGCTACCCTCATCTTCGCAATGTTCCTTGCGAGTTGCTAGCGGTGACCGGGAGAAATAATCTGCTACCAGGTTATTTTTGCCGGTTACATATTGGACGGTATAGTTATACGCCGATAGAATTAATGCATATCTTTGTAAACGAGATGCCGCCGTTACAGAAATTCCGTTTATCTGCCCAAAAATCGACAGCAATGGTCTATGATCCGTTTTCAAAATAAACGGTTCTTGTCGGCCATATAAATACTGGTGAAAATGCTTCACTCCCCATACTATGGCTGTTGCCTCCTTCTGGATTTGGCCATAATTGCGCTCGCTATGTAAAAATGAGCGAGAGGCAAATGAGATGGGCTGCTCCGTGTTGTCAGCGCGGCGGTGCGCCAGCACTGCGCCGAGCCCGGCCGGACCCGCGTCCACGGTCAGCACGAGTGGCGCGCTCGGGTCAAAGTGCGCCAGCACGCGCGCTGACGCCAGCTCGCTCCGTACGTGGTCCAACGCGCTCTGCTGCCGTTCGCCCCATTGCCACCGCGCGTCAGCGCGCAAAAGCTCGTGGAGGGGCTCCAAAATCGAGGATACGTTCGGTATAAAATTTCGGTAGTAATTTACTACTCCTAAAAACCGTTTGACTTCTAATACACTCGTAGGAACCGGTGCTTTTAGAATAGCGTCTACTTTTTTTGGACAGGTACTAAGACCATGTTTATTGATTACATAGCCTAAGTACGTGACACTATTTTGAAAAAATGTGCATTTCCCTTTATGTAATCTTAGACCTGCATTTTGTATTCTTTTTAGGACTTCTCTAAGTCTTATCATGTGTACCTCTTTATTTGGTCCCGTGCAACATACGTCATCAAGCCAGACACTAACTCCATCAATGCCGGCCAGTAAGGTCTCCATTGCGCGCTGAAAAATCGCAGGCGCGTTAGCGAGGCCATAGAGTAAACGGGTGTATTTAAATAAACCCCTGGGAGTATTAATTGTTGTAAGGCCCTGAGAGGATTCAGATAGGGAGAATTGATTGTAAGCATTACTCAAGTCTATTTTTGAGTAATGCTCACCACCCCCAATTTTCGCAAATACTTCCTCAATACGAGGTAAAGGAAATTTGTCAATTTGTAGGTCTTTATTTAACGTACAAGAATAATCTCCCGCTATTTTTACCTTACCGTCCTCCTTCCGAACGGGTACGATGGGAGTAGCATAGTCGGAGAAATTAACTGGTACTAAAATACCTAAACTTCCTAATCTATCCAGTTCATCGTCTACTTTGTCTTTAAGAGCGAATGGAATTGACCTTGGTTTGAAAAATTTTGGTGATGTGTTTTCTTTTAAATGTAATTGTACCTCAAATTTATTAAAACCTCCCAATTCGTCTTTCCAAAGGTCCGGAAACTCATTCAATAATTGCTGCACTTCTGTATTATCAGTCATGACAGAAAAATTATTAAGATTTGACGCAAAATAAAATTTAAATTTAGACATAAAATCACGGCCCAACAGAGGGGGGCCGCCCTTTTCAATTACATAGATTTTTATTTCTTCAATAGAATTTTCGTATTCAACTTTGGCAACAAAGTAGCCCATAGGAACTATGTTGTGACCATTGTATAGACACATGTGGGTGTTATCTTGTTTTAATTTTAGTCCTGGATTTTTTTTTACGTACAAATGATTCGAAATAACACATCTGGCCGAACCGGAATCTAATTCCATGTCTAATTTTACACTGTTGACTGTTACGGAAAGTTGAATAGGTTTATAGTCCACATACCTCAAACTGAAAAGTTGGCATTCCTTACAGTCACCTTCACATTCTTCTGTAGCCTCCGCAACCTCGAGGCAGTGCAGCCGGGAAGTCTGAGGTTTCTTTGCAGAGCACACTTTCTTCAAGTGACCTTTATCGCCACAAATCTGACATCTGTAGCCTTTGTAACGGCAATTAACTGCGTCGTGATTCTTGAGGCCGCACACCTTGCATCGCGGTTCCAGCTGGTCGGGGGCGCGGCGGCTGGGTGCGCGCCCGCCGCGGCGTTCGCCCACCCGGTACACCGGCTCCTCCTTGATGCTGGGCTGCGCGCGCACCGCGCGCGCGCATTCCACTTGTTGCGCCACCTCCATCGCTTTCGCCAACGTCAGCGTCTTCGCGTCCTGCTCCAGCAGACGATCACGCTCAGGTCCTGACTTGAATCCTAAGACGAAACGATCTCGCAGAAGGTTGTCCAGAGCAGCGCCGAACTCGCAGTGTACCGCTAGTCCCCTTAGTCGCGCCGCCCAATCTTCGACACTTTCGCCGTCCGACTTGGTCGCATCGTAAAACTTTGCCCTATCGGCAAACGTCGACCTTTTCGGTGTAAAATGGCCGTTGAGTAACTGTACTAATTGTTCGTAGGATACATCTTCCACTACACGGGGGTGCGCGAGATTTCGCACCAAACGGTATGATTCGTCGGAAAGATGTGTTAACAACACAGCGCTTTTGTTTTCATCGGGAATTTTATTTAACTTTATAAATTGTGATAGCCGACCGTTGAATATTTGCCAGTCGTGTGATTTAAAGTCAAAAACACTTAAATTTCCGATCACAGCCGACATTTTTAATAGTGCGCGGGTAGGTAGACTCGTCGTCAAGTGGAATATAAATGAAACGACTATATCCCACCGTAGTACGTTTATTACTGCCCGTCGCATCGCGGCACATTCTTAAACGCATACATATCAGATATAAAATATGGGTTCAAATAAACATAGGTACATCTAAAGAACTACTAGCATACATCTAAAGGTTACTAGCAGTTCAACTCGTAGAAAGGAGTAGGTATAATAGTAAGTTGCTGCTGGACATGGCCCCTAAGCAATGATGTGAATCTCTCAGTTTATTTAGCCTTAAAAGCCATTACGATTCCGCCTGAGTGATCTTAAACGATCACGAAAGTTAAGCAACATAGGGAGCGTTCAGTGCATGGATGGGTCTTTAAATGGCTAAAGCTAGTGGCATTTTTTCGAGCGGTTCCGTGCTTCGCAAGGCACGTTAAGCAGTTGGTGCCGGCTGCCGTCGATAGTAGACAGTCGTTAAGCCAAGTCAGAAGCCTTAGGGCGGGCGGCTTGAAAACTTATGATAGTAAGACCAGCCACTAGTCTTACAAGCCTCCACCAATCTGGACTGGGCCCCGTGGTGGAGTATGGCTTAAACATTCCTCAAGAAAGAGACCCGTGCCCCTCGGTGGGGACATAATAGGTTGATGACTTTGGAGAGGAATGGAAGGCCATTGGCCAAACATTGGCCTTTTTCCAAGCGGCTGGAAACAGGCTGGTAACCAAGGAGAAGTTAATTATGTGCGTAATAATTGGAACCAGCCCATTAATGGCCCGGAGCAGCATTTTAGAGCTGATTTGATCATCTCCAACCGCTTTGGAGGAAATGGAGAGGATAGCTTTCTTGACGTCACTTGTTGTAACAGATTTGAAGGAGAAAGGAACACAGTCGGGTTTTCGCTGTAAAGAAAGATTACGGAGAGTGATCTTTTTGGTGTTGTCTTCTAAAGTGACTGGAGGCATGAAGAAGTGTTTATTTAGGGCATTTAAGTCAACGTTTAAGGGGCTACTATCAGGAGATTTGCCGATCCGAGCGTCTTAAGAAATTACCAAACTTCAGGTGGGCTGTACTTTTCAACGGACTCATGTATGTGTTGCCTCTTAGCATCCCTACACATCCGACTGCAGCGATTACGCAGCATCTTGAAGCGGGTGAAGTTAACCTCCGTAGGATCCTTCTTGTACTTCCGCTTGGCTTGATCACGCTTAGCCATTAATTTCTTATTGGCCTGTGTGAGCCAGGGTGCAGGTAGATGCCTGACTTTTACCCTTTTCACAGGAGCATGTTTGTCAAATATTTTTATTTTTGTATGATTTTACTTGTGAGTTAGACTCGAAAAATAGTAAAACACATAATATTTACAGAATATGATTGTAACTACATAGATAGATAGATGGATACATAATTATGTTGAATTTTAAAAATCTAATAAAGTTGATTGATAACCTTGTATTTATTCGGTAATTAATTTTAATAGGGCATTTGACCGGTAAAGTCATACAAAACTATTATATTTTCAAATTTATTTGATAATAAAACAAATCACCCCTAAGTAAAATAGAAAAACTTCAAGTACACGTTCTAGGAAATGTCCACTATACTGCACGTTCAAACTGATCCTTTCTTCTACGCAAAGTGGAAAATGTCCAGTATACTTGACATATGTTATTTCAAAAATTAATAAATATAGATTTTTTTTAATATTCTTCCCTACTATTTTTATGCCCTAAGATCAATACAATCAGCAGCATTTACAAAATTTCAATGAAAATGGACCTTGCCAAATTAAGGGTTAAATGACTAAAGCTAGTGGCATTTTTCCGAGCGGTTCCGTGCTTCTCAAGGCACGTTAAGCAGTTGGTGCCGGCTGCCGTCGATAGTAGACAGTCGTTAAGCCAAGTCAGAAGCCTTAGGGCGGGCGACTTGAAAACTTATGATAGTAAGACCAGCCACTAGTCTTACAAGCCTCCACCAATCTGGACTGGGCCTCGTGGTGGAGTATGGCTTAAACATTCCTCAAAAAAGAGATCCGTGCCCCTCGGTGGGGACATAATAGGTTGATGATGCAAAAGCCATTAGTGTTTTAACACGATAACTTCATTATTTGTTAGCGAGTGGTACTGCTATTAAGCTACTAATAAAAAAAACAGACAAGTGCAAGTCGCACTCGCCCACTGACGCTTCCATACTAGCTGTTCTTTCTGAGCTTTTCCCTAACGTCAACAATGATTTCATTGAAAGTGTATATTTTCAGATTTTTCCCTGTTTTTGTAACATATCAAGATTACTTGCCGAATTTCATAGTTCTAGATCAACTAGAAGTACTTCCCGTCAGGGTACCCTATGAATTTTGATTCCCTTGAGCATTGCCTTGAGTATCGAATTATTCGTGTTTATGCGGCCTAAACGACCGTATAAGTATTTTTTAACGTTAACTTAGGAGTTTTTTTACACACAGTGTAGGCGTAGTAGGGTTCACCGTTGCTTCTCGATCATGAGAGTCTGGGTTCGAATCCCCCATGTACCAATGACTTCTAGTTACGAACATTTGTTTGGCACCAGTCGGCGACAGGCTTGCCACTTGTCACGTTGGGACGTAATAAACTCGGCAAAACGTGGGCCCAGTTCTAGTGATTGGTGCCTCTGCCTACCGCCTAGGAGATAACGGGCGTGAGTTTATTATTATTATATTTTTTTCTCACAGCTTCAAGGGACTTAATTTCAACTCAATACCTCAGCGCGTTCCTGAGTTTAACTCGGTCTTGACAGATGAACGGACAGACAACAAAGTGACCCTGTATGACTTCCGTTTTGTCCTTTCGAGGTACGGAACTCTAAAAATGTTTGAAAGATCATAGATACATAGGCAGGGTTCGAACACCGAGCCTCAAGCATGTAGCAGCTCAATTCTACTACGCTACCACCCGTACGGCTCCTTATAAAAGGCGGTAGTTTTTACCCGACTGTGAAAGCAAAGGAGGGCTATTGCGATTCAGCGTGGCTGAAACAACGGTGAAAGCGCGCGGGGCGAGGGGCGGTGTGGCGGCAGGGGGCGGCGGGGCGGCGGGGCGGCGGGGCGCGGGCCGCGGCAGTACTCAGCGCGCGCCCCGGCCGCTCGCACGTGTAGCTTCCTGCGCCCCGCCTCCCCGCCGCCCGCCCGCGCCCGCGCAGTGCTGTGTAGTGTATCACGTGGCTGGCGCGCTCCCAGTCTCCAGTGCTGTGGTGTGATGGTGTGGTGACGATACTGGTGCTCGCGGCCCTGCCTGGCCCCCCCACACTGCGCGCGCCCGCCCGCCGCGACACTAGGTAAGGGATGCTGCTACTGCACTGCCCTCCACATCGGTTCGTCTCACTACTGTCAACGAGTCAATCACTTCTGAGTCCAAACGGGTTGACCGATCCACCCAGCCTGGTCAAGTAACGAAATTTTTGCGCTACTTTGTCCTTACGTAGAAATGTGTCAAATGATGCACTAGTCGCTGGTCGTACAAGTACCTCACATAAGTTGTAATAAATGCAAATTTATTTTAATTACTTGCCTAGAATACACCGGTTCCTTAATCTAATTGTGTAGAGTGCATCGGAGCCATTTATTACCTGTCTTAACAGTAGAGGTCGAGAGCACTTGCTACGCCGTTACGCTCGTAGCGCGCCGTAGCGGCGTTGTAGCACGTCGTCGTAGCGTTTTGTCGCGGGCCTTGCAGGTGTTTAGATGAATTTTATGCAAAATGCTAGATTGTATTATGAGACAAACTTTGCTTCTGCAGACAAATAATATTCGACTAAATTATGTTTCATGAGAATCGCTCGTAGCCCCGGCTGCCTGATTGATCTTAAACGATCACGAAGGTTAAGCAACATTGGGCGCGTTCAGTGCATGAATGGGTGACCGTCTACACGAGTAGACGCTCAGAAAAATGCCACTCGCGTTAGTCATACGAATGACTAACGCGAGTGGCATTTTTCTGAGCGGTTCCATGCTTCGCAAGGCACGTTAAGCAGTTGGTGCCGGCTGCGGTCGATAGATGGCAGTCGTTAAGCCAAGTCAGAGGCCTTAGGGCAGCTTGAAAATTTCTGACATAAAGACCAGCCACTAGTCTTACAAGCCTCCACCAATCCGGACTTGGCCCCCGTGGTGAAGTATGGCCTATACCTTCATGAGGGAAGAGACCCGTGCCCCTCAGTGGGGACATAATGGGTAGATGATGATGTTTCAGGAAAACCAAAAGATTGTCAATGTCATATATACTTTGAATAGAATCATGATTCTATCGCATATTGTATATAAATTAATAAGTAATGCCTTATTTGATCTAAATAAAAACCGCTGCGGATTCATATATAAAACTTTACTGTGAAATGTACTTTAATATACGATCCGACTTATAATGAATAATGAAAGGCCCGAGGTCCCTACGCTTGTCATTGCCTGTCATCGATGAGTTGTTAAATTAGCGACACAATTGCGTTGCCTACAGTGAACCCTCTCAGAGCCTCAAAATTACACATGGGTGCACCTATTGCATAGTGTTAGCAAAATGTGAGCTACAGTCATTGAATATTCAGCACTGCCCAAGCGCTCTCCGGGGGATTAAAATAATATTTTATGACAGCGAAGCGCTTGCGGAAATGAAATCGTTCCTATCCGTTGTTTTGATCCGATCCTACGGGATGTCGGTAGTCGGCGGCAGCCGTCAGAGCACCGCGTGCACCTTGCTTGCCACCATTTTGAAGTTTTTTCGGTACCAAGGGTGATCCGTATTCCCTGCCAGATGTCTGTTCAGAGCATTTGGCGCTGCCAGTGCCAGCCAGCACTGGCGAGTTGTGATTAGAGCTGAAAATTAGCTCCCAACACTGATTTGCCTCGGAAAGCTAGTGCGTGACGGAGTAGCGTGGCGGTGGCGGGCACGCAGCGCGTGCCGCTCGCTGTCCGCAGTTAATCGAGAGTCGCCCGATGCGCGATTGATTTTTCAACCCGTTGTTTTCGCGTACAGAGTTAACGAAGCTCGTTTAATGCAATTTCGGCACATGACTGCTTCACATTTTATCCAGAAAATATTTCATCATTTTGCTCACGCGGCGCACGTAGGACTCAATTATCGGATATGGAAAGAAAGTGTCTTTTAATTCGGCGCTGTATTCGTTGTTTGTTTGTGCCTGCGCTGTATTATTTGCTTTTTTGCCACAACCTCACTGTAGTAGTTGGCAAATACCAGTAAAGACCGAGTCATATTATACTATCCATATTTTCTTGATTATTATTGGAAAATTATCATCTGTGCTTTTCCCTATTCAAAAACTCTTTCAGAAGTGCAAAATTACCGGATATACAAATTAAACCGGCTATTACATAATTTGACCTTTGGTCATAGAGACCAAGTCCATTTCTTTGATACGAGTAAATTTATTCAAGACTTTATTTTAACCCGGGACACAATGAGTGTGCCCCTCTCTTCTAAGCGACTAATTACCAAAATGTTAGCATTCAATGTTTATGGCCCTATTATTGTTAATACAATAGCACAGGGACCTCCAGGTCATACAAATTGTAAGACAAGTGGCACTTGCCAACCTCTGTACTCAGAGGTTGTGAAAAGAACTAGTAGTAGGTTAAATTTGACCGCTGATTTAAACTGCCAGCGCAGATAAAGGAAAAGCCCTCCTTAAAAAAACTTAGTTTAGCTAATCAGAATATACAGGGTGGCTTTTCTGGAAAATTATTAGAACTAGAGTTGTTTTTAGAACAACACAGAGTGGATATACTTTGTGTCACAGAGCACTGGCTACTAGAGACTCAAATGAATTTTTCTGTGTATAATTATCAAATAGCCAGTTGCTTCAATAGAAAGTCTGCAAGGCATGGGGGGTCCTTGATACTAGCAAAAAATAATTTGAAATTTAAAGAACGGAATGATATTTGCGGACTTTCTGTTGAAAAAGTAATTGAAATATCGTGTGTTGAACTGTCTAGACACATTGTAGTAGTCTTGTACAGGCCCCCTACCAGTGATTACAGTTTATTTGAAACCATATTAGAGGATGTTTTAAAGGTAGCTTCTAGCAGCAATAAGAAAGTCATAGTCTGTGGTGACTTCAACATTGACTTGATGGCAGACACCGGTTTAAATACAAAATTGACAATTATTTTCAAGTCGTTTAATCTAGCAAATATTTTTTTGGAGCCTTCTAGGATAACTGAAACTACTGCCACCTGCCTAGATAATGTTTACTGCGATTGCGATTTTTCCGATTATTCTACAGTAAATTGTCTAAAGTCAGACCACAGCGGTCAAGTTGTGCATTTTGAAATAGATACAAAAAAGGCCGAACCTGTTATCCTCTGCCGGCCCGTAACAAGTAAAAAATTAGTTTCATTTAAATCAGACCTAGAAAGTAGTATAAGGACTCAAGAAAATTATGAAAATGCTAATGATCATTACAAAGAAATATTCGAAGTGGTGTCGGGTAGTTTTAAAAAGATTTTTAAATTGCGCCATCTAAAAAGCAAGGACAATAGAGTAGGATTCAGTGAATGGGCTACGTCAGGTATTCGAAAGAGCAGAGACACACTTTATGAATTATATGACAAAAAGACTTATACATATGACGCCAACTTCATACAGTACGTAAAAAAATATTCAAAATTATTTAAGGCCGTCTGCCATAAAGCTAAATGCGATCATATAAAAGGTAAAATCCTACAGTCACCGAGTAAAGTAAAAACAAATTGGACCATAATAAATAGAGAAACGGGTAAAGCAAAGTTAGGAGACCGAGATATTTCACTTAAGATTGATGACAAAATAATAACATCAAATGAAGGTATCGCTGCAGCTTTCGAACAGTTCTTCACTAATGTCCCAATCATAACTACAGCTCCGTTAGACTCGTCACCTGATCGTGCGGCGACATTATTAAGGGACAATGTCCCCGCATGCGAACACGATTTTACGTTTAATTACATTGAGCCCCATGACATTGTTAAGAATTTAAAATTATTAAATCTTAAAAAAACCGAGGACTTATGGGGTATGTCAGTAACAATAGTTAGTCAAAAGAATCAGAATCAGAATCAAGAATTTATTTCAACGTAAAGAATTTACATTCTGCTTGTTGAATGTCAATGTACATACATTTATGTATAACGTTAGCCGCTGCCTTGGGGCCGTCTGTAGTGGAGAAAAAGGCAGCGAAAAAAAAACTCCACTCTGACCATCTTTTCTCAAATCACCTTAAAGCTAATACAAATAAAACATACAAAATAATATCTTGGATGTGTTGAACACTAGACACATTTATCCTCTGATTTAATTTAATATTAAACTACTATTTAATGCCATATGTCCTTGTCTTCTAAATAATCGTTGATTTTATAATAAGCTTTTTTGCAAAGAGTGTGCTTAACACAATTCTTAAATCGCGTTGGGGGCAACTCTAATATATCTTGGGGTATCTTGTTGTAGAACCTTATACAGTGCCCCATAAAGGAAGTATTAACTTTTGCAAGTCTAAATCGTGGAAATGACAATTTATGTTTATTCCTAGTATTAACGTTATGATGGCTACCAAGAGTTTCGAAGTCCTTAATATTTTTCCGAACGTACATAATATTTTCATAAATGTATTGGCTTGCAACTGTTAAGATGTTAGTTTCTTTGAAAAAATCTCTTAGCGAGTCCCTACTACCTAGCTTGTAAATAAATCGGATCGCTCTCTTCTGCAAGATGAAGAAGTAGTTCAGTGATAAATATCCTAGCTTTGCCGTTACACAGATTTTCAATAAATGCGTAGATTAAGGAGTATTTCCAGACCTCATGAAATATAGTAGGTTAGTACCCTTATTTAAAAGCGGTGATGAACAAGATCCAACAAATTTTAGACCCGTTTCAGTCCTACCAGTATTAAGTAAAATATTTGAAAGAATTATCTTAGATCAATTACTTATTCATTTCAATAATTACGAACTCCTCCATAGTCAGCAGTTCGGTTTCATTAAAGGGCGGAATACAACAGACGCTGGAGTCATGTTAGTTAAACATATTTTCAGTGCGTGGGAGGATCATAATGATGCGATAGGAGTATTTTGTGATACCACAAAACATTACTCACAAAGTTAAAACACTATGGTATAAAAAAATTAAGTCTAGAAATCATATTTAGAAGGAAGGGTTCAAAAAGCAGAAATAAATCGTATTAAACCGTCAGGCTCACTTGTAAAAATGGGAGTCCCGCAGAGATCTATCTTAGGGCAGTTCCTTTTCCTAGTCTATGTAAATGATTTACCGTTTTTGGTACAAAAAATGTGTGAGATAGTGCTATATGCTGATGACACGTCACTTCTTTTTAAAATAAAGAGACAGGAAAATAATCTTGACGGGAAATAATGCTCTCTCGCATGTTCTAGATTGGTTTACAGTAAATAATCTATTGTTAAATTAAAAAAAGACAAAATGTATGAAATTTACCCTACCTAACGTAAAATTAGTTGAAAACAACTTTGTAATTGAAAATGATAAACTAGAATTTGTTGAAGATACTGTATTTTTGGGCATCACAATCGATGCCAAACTACAATGGGGTCCACATATTATAAAATTGGCACATAGACTAAGCTCCGCAGCATATGCCGTGAAAATAATTCGAGAACTTACTGACGTTGCAACTGCTAGGCTTGTTTATTTTAGTTACTTTCATAGTATTATGTCGCTCTAGCATGGAAAAAAAATTTTTTGATGAATCAAATTCTAATAGTGATACAAAGTTGTTGTGTACTATTATGTCCTATGGTATAATACTATGGGGCCGGGCAGCAGACATTGAGACTATCTTCATCTTGCAGAAGAGAGCGACCCGATGTATTTACAAGCTAGGTAGTAGGGACTCGCTAAGAGATTTTTTCAAAGAAACTAACATCTTAACAGTTGCAAGCCAATACATTTATGAAAATATTATGTACGTTCGGAAAAATATTAAGGACTTCGAAACTCTTGGTAGCCATCATAACGTTAATACTAGGAATAAACATAAATTTTCATTTCGATGATTTAGACTTGCAAAAGTTAATACTTCCTTTATGGGGCACTGTATAAGGTTCTACAAAAAGATACCCCAAGATATATTAGAGTTACCCCCAACGCGATTTAAGAATTGTGTTAAGCACACTCTTTGCAAAAAAGCTTATTATAAAATCAACGATTATTTAGAAGACAAGGTCGTATGGCATTAAATAGTAGTTTAATATTAAATTTAATCAGAGGATAAATGTGTCTAGTATTCAACACATCCAAGATATTATTTTGTATGTTTTATTTGTATTAGCTTTAAGGTGATTTGAGAAAAGATGGTCAGAGTGGAGTTTTTTTTTCGCTGCCTTTTTCTCCACTACAGACGGCCTCAAGGCAGCGGCTAACATTATACATAACTGTATGTACATTGACATTCAACAAGCAGAATGTAAATTCTTTACGTTGAAATAAATTCTTGATTCTGATTCTGATTCTTGTGTATTTGAGTTAATGATTACGCTAACGGCATCATCCGTTGACCTGTAGAAGTGTTGGTGGCCGATCGGCTCACCGTAACAATGGTTATTAATTGTTCTGGGCAAGGATAAGGCAAATGATGTCATGACGTGACAAATATGTACTAGTCATATTCGAGTTACATATTCACACAAACAATATGTTTTCCTTTATTTTGGAATCGTTAGCGCGAGGTTTTCATATTATTTTCGTTCACTTTAGCTTTACTAATTACACTACTTTGGACGTTTAGTATTCAGGGTAGATCATCATACGTTGACAAAACTCTTGTACGAGAATAACTTTCTGTAGTTGTACAGACGGATGGATAGCCTGGTAGATAAACAGCTAGGAAGGCGGGCAACGCGGCTAAGTAATCCTGCCCTTGTATCACATAACTTCCCACTCTCTCTGTTAGGCTAAGCACTTAGTATAGACGACTCCAAATTGTCAAAATATGTAAGTATTAACAGAACTTCATATAGTGGCACTTTTTGGGTACAGAGCCCTGACTGAGAATAATTTATTCACGAACATAGGTAATATAATAAATAAAAATAAATAAATAAATATAGAAAAATGGTCTAAAGGCTCCAATTAGTTCAATCCATTTCCTGCCCTCGAATTAGTTGCGAAATGTAAGACTTTGGAAAGATTAATTGAAAACCATTGTTACGGTGAGTAAGTCGACCCACCAAAAAATCTAAAAATTTTATTTATTTATGGGTTTATTTACAGGTTTTTTTTTCAGGTTCAGACCGTATGAATGTTTAAACAAGCATGTAATTCTCATCGCAATGACCTAAATGGGTTATTTCAAGTTGACAAGAGTCAACAATCAAATATTAGTTTTTCGTAGTTATCAGCCAAGGTACTTTGTATCAAGCTACACTTGAGAGTGCGTATGCGGAGTGTTGCGGAGTCGTCGCTGCAGCCGCGGCGGGACAAGTTTTGATTGTGTTCATCCCGCGGCGAGCTGTAATAAAACAACCATAACAGAACGCAATTAAGTCGCGCGCTCCTCGCCGCCGCTGCAGCTCGCGCCGCGACGCGTCCACAGCGAGCACTCTCTTGCACTACGTGTGAACTAAATTATACGTTTTGAGTAACTGTCAGAGCATAAAGTAGTCGTTCACTCTTTGACACCCAGGCAATTAAAACTGGTATTATTGTTTAAAAACATTCCTTGTACTCATTTATCTGTGTAATTATTTCGGGATATTTAATTTTTTTTAAATCATAGAAGCGGAGATGAACGTTACGAACAAAACATAGGTTCCTATTTATTTCTAGTAAGATCTACATTGTTCTGGAGAGAAAACTGTCATAAAAGCTCAATCATCATGAACCCATTATGTCCCCACCGAGGGGCACGAGTCTCTTCCCTGAGGAAGGTATAGGCCATACTCTACCACGGGGGCCAAGTCCGGATTGGTGGAGGCTTGTAGACTAGAGGCAGGTCTTACTGTCAGAAGTTTTCAAGCCGCCCCTAAGGCCTCTGACTTGGCTTAACGACTGCCATCTATCGACGGGAGCCGGCATCAACTGCTTAACGTGCCTTGCGAAGCACAGAACCGGTCGGAAAAATACCACTAGCGTTAGCCATAGACGCTGGCCCATCCATGGACTGAACGCGCCGTATGTTGCTTAACCTTAGTGATCGTTTAAAGTCCAGTCATTTAAGCTTAAATTAGGTAAGAATCTCGGAATTCGAGATACCCAGCTCTAAGTCTGTAAATAGTTGTATATTGACACCCTAAAAGTTGTCTCAAAACCTACATATGGTAGGGTGTACGCAACTATTAAATTTCAAGGTCAAATGTCACATAAATCGGTTTTTTGCGCTTTTTTTGTTAATATCTCATTTCCTATGTGTTTTTGCTATTTGTATTTATTATAAATATTGTAGAATACAAAATTCTCGAAGTATTTACAGACTTACAGCTGGGTATCTCAAATTCCGAGATTCTTACCTAATTTAAGCTTAAATGACTGGACTATAAACGATCACTAAGGTTAAGCAACATACGGCGCGTTCAGTCCATGGAGGGCCAGCGTCTATGGCTAACGCTAGTGGTATTTTTCCGACCGGTTCTGTGCTTCGCAAGGCACGTTAAGCAGTTGATGCCGGCTCCCGTCGATAGATAGCAGTCGTTAAGCCAAGTGAGTGGATTCGATTACGTGCGATTCTAAAAGAAAAGCTCCATACTCCTTTACTTTTTTTCATATAAATTTATCAACAACTTATGAACAGTGCTTTACATATTTTTTCAATCCTGTCTCTGGTATGCTTATTATATATTCAGGGATGTTATTGTAAAGTGTTTACAGAAACCTATAAATTATGTTGGCAGTAGCCAGCCCCAATTTCGAAAGTGAAAGTCTCTTTTTTTTATCTGTTATTTCTAGTATGTAAATTGTGGTGGCTACCTGTAATTTTAACTAAATTATATTTTTTACTGACCAACGTAATACTCTTCTACGTTACTATCAACTGTCAGAATCTTCGTATATTTAAAAACATTTCACTGGATCTTACTGCCGGGATTCCATATTATTTTTACAGCTTACGATGATTCGTCCGACACCAACGACTCTAGGTTTATTTTTTCTCTACCGCGTGTTTTAGTTTCTGCGGTTTGTTTAGTAACACCTCATTGAGTGAAAGTGAGTCGATAAACATTAGTAGCGTTGTGTACTGAGTGCAGTTATTTATAGCGTCGCATGCACCAGCTGGCCGCGAGGCGTTATGCGCGAGGCGTGAGGCGTGGGGCGCGAGGTGTCGCGACGAGATTGATGTTCTGCGTCTGGTCGGTGTCACGCCGCGCCCGCGCCCGCGCCCGTGCCCGCGCCCGCGCCCGCGCTGCACCGCTTCTATTTATAACGCAATTAGAGAGCGTTAACCACGAGTGTTTGTATTTTTTTCGCACTTCAGACTCCCTGGGCTCTGATATAAAACACGCGCTGCGCGTGTATACAATGTAGAGTCAGTAGTGAGTGATGCACTTTAAAATGAATATTT
Organism: Yponomeuta plumbellus; assembly: GCA_947310845.1. Taxonomy (NCBI): domain Eukaryota; kingdom Metazoa; phylum Arthropoda; class Insecta; order Lepidoptera; family Yponomeutidae; genus Yponomeuta; species Yponomeuta plumbellus. Next base: position 25,797,552 of record OX371193.1, on the reverse strand, counting down.
TGACTAAATTACTAGTGAAATTGTCTTTACTGGGAACAATGCCAGTTAACGATTCTCAGTAAGGCATGTAATTGCCTTGATTTTCACCAATAAACTGTTAAGACATGTAAGCTTCTATTTTATAAATACAATTCCAACGAGTCTATGAAAATCTTATGTCAAATCTAAAAATACTTTTGACTGTGATTAATATTAGCATTTGCAACTGAGCGGAGATGAAAAAAAGTTCTGCTTCAGGTGGCGGAGTTTCAGCACAGATTCATTTCCGATAATCGTTACTTTGGGCGGCGCCGGGGTCGCTGCACCTGCCTCTTGGTGCGATGCCGGAGCGACCGGTGAGCAATACCGCACTCTCGAATAGTTTCCTAACTCGGTCGCTCCAGTTTGCGAGGGGCGGGGGCCGGCGGGCTATCCGCTATCGGCCGCTTTGGGAATTTCATCACGGGGGTAGAGCTTCGATTCTCCACTGAACCGTTACTAATTAGTTCCACTTCGGTCGATGTTATTTATTTTGTGAGCTGCGCGTTTAATTATGTTCGAACGTAAATTTCCTAAAGCAGAGCTCGGGGCTGTTTGAATCATTGGAAATAAACAAATCGACGGTGTACCTTCGTGTTTGTGTACGGTACGTCGATCCGGGTCTCGTGTAGGCTTGTCTAAATAATTTATTAGTATAGCAAGATTAAAGGAGATGCTTATCAAAGTATTATACGGTAGTAGTATTAACATGAATGATATCAGTAACAAGTCAGAAATAACAATCAAAAAGTGTTTGTGTGGCTTTGCTCAGCGCTTTAACTTTCCGCGGTGAGAACGTGACGAGATTAATTACAAAATCTCTCTCTGTCTGAGAGGATGCCTGTTTACATAATAAATAATCGCAAGTAGCCTGGGCTGCCTGAGTGATCTTAAACGATCACTAAGGTTAAGCAACATACGGCGCGTTCAGTCCATGGATGGGTTTCTGTTTATGACTAACGCTAGTGGCATTTTTCCGAGCGGTTCCGTGCTTCACAAGGCACGTTAAGCAGTTGGTGCCGGCTACCGTCGATAGATGGCAGTCGTTAAGCCAAGTCAGAGGCCTTAGGGCGGCTTGAAAACTTCTGACAGTAAGACCCGCCACTAGTCTTACAAGCCTCCATCAATCCGGACTTGGCCCCCGTGGTGGAGTATGGCCTATACCTTCCTCAGGGAAGAGACCCGTGCCCCTCGGTGGGGACATAATGGGTTGATGATGATGATGACACGGGTTTACGCGTTAAACATTTTTAGAAGTCGGACGGTTAAACAGCACAGTGTTGGAGTTCTGAGAAGTAGGTAGGGAATGAACGTATGATAATGCTAGATATCACTGTAAGAGGCGATCCTGTTTCTGTAACTAATTGGCGTTAACTTTACTGTTGTGTTATCAGAACAGAAATCAGAAATTTATAAAAAATACATTCTGCTTGTTGAATGTCAATTGTAATAAGCTTGCCAGAAGCGCAGTTCAAAATGTGTAAAGCGCACTTTGTGCCAAAAGAGAGGACAAAATGTTTATCATAAAATAATAAAATATGTTAACTCTGTTAATTAAGTTAATTAATTCACAAAATTATGTTTGAAAAGACTAAGTATTTAGTGCTTAGTCTTTTCTTTAGACTTTCTTAGAAAGACTTTAGGAAGAGTTTTACCGAACATTTTTTTCTCCAAAGTGACCTTGATTTTGATACGGTCACCTAGGTATTTTATTTTTATTTAATTATGTTAGTTTTAATGCAGCATGCATTGGAGCCGAACATGATCATCTATCATCATCTTTTCTCCAATAATCTTAAATCTAATACATAAGCTGGTACTCGTACCTGCCTTGTTCAGTAGGTTGATCCTGTTAGATCTGTTAAAGCTGAACGTTTTTGTACGAGTAAGTAAACAAAACTGGTTGTTGTTTCAGAGGGCGCTCGCGGCGATGCGCTAGCGGCGGCGGCGGCGGCGGCGGCGGCGGCATGGCGCTGCGCCTCACGCTGCTGGCGCTCGCGCACCTCGCCCCCACAGGTACTGGCCGCCATCTTGCAGAAAAACACAGTACTAGAAGCTTCAGTTACACCTGAGATTTTCGCACTAACTCCCGGTTTCTCGAACAGTAACAGTCTGTTAAGCTACTGTTAAAAGCTGCAAGTTATTTTTTTGTTTGTATGCACTTTTGACAAATGACCGCTGTTAGCCATATATTAACAGACTGTTAGCGTTCGAGAAACCGGGGGTTGGTCTCATAGTTGTGTCATTGTACGTAGCAAGCGTTGAGGTATGTAAAAACCTCAGATACGAAGGTTTCGAGGGTGAGTGTGGGGTATTGCTACTACAACTTCACAAATGTCCGTAACTTAAAAAATGAAATGAAAATAGATAAACATAAGGTCATTGGTGCACGCCAGGAATGGAACCCACGGTCTCCCGCATGAGTGACCGTTTTAATGCTCCGCTACTGCCCATGGCCCAGAGGCTCAGGGAAGTTGCTGTATATTGATCTCTAAAGTGCGAGCAGAGGAGATCGTGTGCAACTCTCACTCTGTCGCACAGCAGATGTGCTAGGTTGCAGGGCGGTGGTGGATGAAAAAATTAAATGTTAATGTTCAAGGCTTCATGGTGTATATTTAATACCATGCACAGTTGAATGTTTGAAGATCTATGCTTTGACGTGTGTTTCTTATAAGATAATGAGCATGTTTGATTGCTCACTTCATTCCTCACTTTACCTATATGTACATAAATTGTAATTGCCTAACGTTGTGGTGCGTGCCTGACGGTAATGATTCTGTACCAAAAACAGAAAATGCGCATAATTCATAATATGAAACCACACCTCACTGCTAAAATATAAGATAGGAATATTCTTTACTATATACCAGAGCACAAGATAAAAAATTGATGGGAATTGCTAAAAACAATGTATGCACATATTTTAAGGGTATGCAATAATCGACGATAAATGGGTGTTTTTAAATTAACTTTGGCTTACCACGAGATAATATGGTGTCACACGCCTAGTGACACTATGCTATGTTATGTTTTACTTGTTAACATGTCCACTGTCTGACGACCTCTGTGGCGCAGCGGTTAGTGCATCTGCCTACCATGCGAGAGGTCCCGGGTTTGAATCCCGGCTGGGGACAAAAAAAAACTGAAACCCAGGTCTTGGATGTTTACATGTTTGTGACGTCACTGTTTCTGGTTCCCACGACACAGGGTATCCTAGTGTGGGGCCAGAAGCAATGTATGTGCCTGTATCTAAATGTTAAATGTTTGTTTGTTTGTTTGTTTGTTACGCTTTATTGCACAAAAAAAAATACAGAAAAAATAACTTAAATAACAAATGACGATGTACAAAGGCGGACTTATTTCAAAATTAATTTCTTCCAGCCAGCCTACGAAAGGTTTGAACAGTGAACAGAGAGCGGGAGAAATGTTATGCCATGTTACCAATTTCTTAACTTAACACGCAAAATCTGGGCCCACGCCGTATCACACATGGCAGTCGACCCCACGCCTCGCTATACGACTGGGGACCGGGAGTGCATATACCTTTCTGACCTTCTCGTCACAAGCCTACGCAGCACCTACGACGATTTGCCGAAACCTTTCTGAGGGATGCCCCTTGGGTACAAGGGGCATCCCTCCTATCCATCCTATTCCTAAGAGACCACTCATCTCTATAAAAAGCCACTTACATTGAAATACAGTAAAAGTGTCAATGGAATCCCTTTCTCGACTCGTCGATAAAGTCCGAAATCCAAAAATAGTTTTGAACCATAAAGTTTTATTGTATCGCTCGCGTCTTATTGAATGCGGGAGCGATTTCATAGTGCAAGGGATCCGCCATTCAATAAAGTAACCGCTATCTAATCGTAAAGCAGCGCGGGGTCGGCTCAGCCTCCTATTCTACTCAACTATTCAACTGTGTCTATCAAACTTTCGAATGTCAGACTAACCAGAAACGGCTATAGGTATCTGTTTGAGTTTCTATGACTGTACACATTTGAATATGTTCATATGGAATAATTTTTTTTTATAATATGATGATTATTATTACACTTATGTAAGTGAATCTGTGTAACTAGTTTGCGCAGTACTCACGAAAGTTTTAGCTCTATTCATGGAGAATAACCATGCTTTTTAGCATTGCATACCCGAAGGATACCAACGGAAATTTATTAATATGCGTGTTTCATAGTTCTTTCAACGACTGGCTTCAGTCATTTGCAAACCTTTTTTGGTTCTGTTGTTATCTCCTGTTTGGTCTTTCACGTTTCCTTAGGTTTCTCCTTAGCATTCCCGTTTTATGACATGCGACCCATCCATTTTCACTTCTGATGGACACTTCAGTATATCTGTTGGTCTTTCCCTGATATTGTACTTCATTTTGGAATTTGTCCTTATGTCTGTCTGACTGGATTGACAAGCTTCTTTCGCTGATCTTTGACATAAACATAAACAATTACACACAGGCACATACATTGCTTCTGGCCCCACACTAGGATACCCTGTGTCATGGGAACCAGAAACAGCGACATCACAAACATGTAAACACTCAAGACCTGGGGTTTTTTGTCCCCACCTGGGATTTTAATCCAGGACCTATCACATGGGAGGCGCTGCAGAGGTCGTCTTACTGGTCGCCTATATTACTAACTCAGATTTAGTTCATAGCCCACATTGTTACCCGCAGTGATACGAGAAAGTATGAAGACTTTTTTTTATAAATTCCGATTGTCAAATTGCTGAAGCTCTCTCTGTTTGTACGTAAAAACGAAAATAATGGCAGCGCCGAGCGCGACGATTGTTCAAGTATGTTTCGAGAGCAGAGTTTCACTTGGAAAAGTTGAAGAGGCAAGTTCCGAGTTCGATTTCCGCTGCGGGATCGACTTCTTTGTTCTGAAATGGCTGTGCTCGCTGTCTATAAATAATTATAATACATTCTTAGTTCAATTGTATTTGCCTTCTCATCGAAGCTGCCCAAATTACTGCGTGGAGGACGCGAAACGTTTTATCCGTGTTAATGCCCCCCGCTGCGTCTTGCGCTATAAAATTAAAACAAACATAAGAAATCTCGTTAAGGGCGGCGGCGGAACTCAACCCTTGGCAAATAAATTCCTTCGCTTCTCAAAACATCCCAAATTAGGGAAGAGAATAAATATATTTTTCATAAATGCAGACAGCTAACGGGCCTGTGATCGTTACTTGTTGGGCCAACGGATTTTTTAGCGGAAACTTTGATTTGGAGGTTTATGGGCAGTAAAAGTATTAACTACAGTTTACACTGTGTAGGCAAATCCTTTCTAGGGATTTGAGGACTTTTAGAATTCGGCCCTTCAAATATGCTGTTGACCCCTCAAGCCCTGAGGACCCGCCGGCGGGTTCGATGTAAACTACGGCGGATTCCGTTAGGCCCCGTAGACCCGTGGGCGGTTCGGTCTTGCAACGGGACTTTGGATCGTATTTTGTAGATGATAATATAGACCATAGTTGTATGAGGATGTTTTATTCTTTAAAAACTGTGATAAATGTCAAATGTTACTCTGTGAATAACTAACTCAGCTGTAAAAGATAGAGTGTTCTAGGCCTGAAGGAGTTGACATCACTCTTTGTATCTCTGAAAGATACTGACCAACCCCCGGTTTCTCGGACGCTAACCGTCTGTTAATCTATTGTTAACAGCTGTCAGTTGTTTTTTTTTGTATGCACTTTTTCCAACTGACAACTTTTAACAATAGATTAATAGACTGTTAGCGTCTGAGAAACCGGGGACAAGCATTGTGATACTATTATTCTAGCATTCACGTAGTACCAATGTAGAATTGACCTACTGCTAATACGGCGTCCGTAAAATTCTGTTATATCTATTGCTTTTATGGCATGGTGGTGTAAATTAGCACCGTAGTACTCTGGAGTATCACTGTGGTATTCAGGTGGAGGACACGTGTGGCACTCAGGGTCTGTTTTCGTAACATACGAACAAAGAAAATATCGACAAAATCAAGAATCTAGTGCTCAAAAATAGTTGTATGAGTCTCAGAAAGTTGGCTAATGATGTAAACATATCTTTTAAGTCCATTCACAACATTGTCATTGACATTTTGGGCATAAAACGCGTCGCTGCTCGACTAGTTCCGAAACAGCTCAATTTCGTTCAACAAGCGCAGCGAAAGCATATCGCTGAAGACGTGGTGTCCCGAGTTTCCACGGACTCTACCTTTATGAAACGCATAATTACTGGCGACGAAAAATGGGTTCATGAGTAAGTTAAAATTACCACTTCGAGGAAAACGTTTTGAGCCCATAGAAGCCATAAAAGAAAATTCGCTGAACGAGCTAAAGGCCATATCGCAAGTAGCGTACAAAAAATGTATGGAGGACTGAGTGAAGCGGTGGAGATGTTGTATTAAAATAAATTAAGATGAATAATTAGTTTTTTTTTGTTTTATTGAAAAATTCCCGATACTTATTACACAGAATGTATACTTAGTAATTAAAGTTACGTCCCAGAGGACGACATCATAATGGATTCCTCTGGAACATACAATATACTAGACTAAGGCGAATCCGGACCGCCTCCCAAGTGCCACTCGAGTAGCCAACCAAGCAGAACTATTTATGTTGAATTCTTTTCTATTCCAACGCCACTAAAGCCACGGCCATGAAGCGGCATAAGTAGAACTAAGTTATGTTAGGTCAGACATACTCGTACTGCACTTTTAATTTTCTTGCTTTGATTAGCAGGGTTTTTGTACGCACATTTGACGTTAGTAAAGCAGCAATACAACACAACGTCTCTCTATTGTACCATACAACTAGCAGTGGTATACTGCCACAGCAACCGGGATAGCGATGAGATTCAATTATTGTAGAAGACTGAGGCCCTTTATACATATCAAGTAAAGGTGGGAATTGAATTCTCGACCTCTGGCTTTGTATAAAATCGCGTTAACCGCTAGACCAGTCGATATTTGAGTCTCAGTGTGTAATCATCACTGTCAATGGTTTCAGGCTGCTCGACCACTTGTGTCCTTGAGGCAAACTCGACAATCATGCTGACATCGTGAGTGACATGCTGGTGTAACATAGAGTCGGACGAGCTGTCTCGTTAGATTTCCATTTGTGAAGGCAAATACAATTACCCTACTGTAATGTGTAATTCCTGGTGTACATACAATAAAGAATATTCTATCTATCTATCTACCATACCGTAGTGGCCGCAATCTGAGACTTTATTGTTAGCCAATAGCCGCAAAACAAGAAACTTCTGGCCCACAAAACTGGTCGGAGGTACAGAAAGTTTCATCCAATTGGACCCCTTGCCTATACTCTACGAGTTTCCTTTAATGTGTCTGAAAGACGGTCGGGCTTCTGCGTTTTATTCTTCATTAGGTACACCGCGTTTCAGTACGGCAACATACACTTTACGGAAATCTAATTCGGCCGGGAACATTAATTGCCGCTGAAGTTATGCCTTTTGTTGCGCCGAGGAAGTTTGTTTGTTTGTTCACGCTGTGTTTCCCGTTTCTAAATTAATAATATAACCGGCGATCTGATAGAGCCGCAACTATGCGCTAACTGCGGCGCAGCGGCCGACGGCACAATGCCGGCGCGCGGCGCGCGGCGCGCGGCTCGGGCGGCCTGTTGACCTCGCGCGATATCTCACCGAAAGTTTGGCTCGGGCGGGCACTGCGCGACTGCCACTCGCTTGCTTACACTATCTTCAATATTTGATCAGTATATTCGTTCATCAAACCGTTTTGTATCTTGTAGGCGTCGACCATAGTGCGCTAATAACGCATTTTAAATATCCCAATTCGCTACTTTCCCGTAAAACATATACAATCGTAAAATTTAAAATTTTAAAATAACATTAATTCATTAAAGATAACATATGCATAGCACAACTTCCACTAAATCGTCCACAACACACATACAATAATAGTTTAGGTACACAAAACAAAAACAACCTAACCTAACAAACTTCCCCAGAACAGCTGAACCAAAAGTCCCCAACACGCTGGCAGCATTGCCACGCCGCACCGCCGAAGAGATCCTTTGACCAAGAAATGCCCAGAGTGGCAGTCAAGCCCACGGTTTCTCAATCGGCGTCTCAACTCCCTAACAAAAATCTGCGCCTGTGTCTTCCATAGTCTCCACTGCTTGTACTAGAAAACATTTAACTTAAAATAAATAAACTCACGCCCGTTATCCCCAAAGGGGGTAGGCAGAGGCACCAATAATTAGAACTGGGCCCACGTTTTGCTGAGTTTATTAGATCCCAACGTGACAAGTGGCAAGCCTTTCGCTGTTATCCGGGCACAATTAATCAGCGAATGTGTTGCTGTACAAACAAAAAATATACTTACGTAACTAAAAGTCATTGTCAAGCAAGGGTGAACCCTACCACTACGCCACCACCGTTTGACACATTTGACTTGTGCTGTCATAATACGAGGGCTGCTACTTATGTATGCGGAATAGAAAAAATAAACAAATGTATATGGCTAAATATGCTTTTATTGTTTTTCAAAGTATTCTCCACTATGATCGATGCACTTTTGCATTCGATGAAAAAAATTTGTAAAACACTTTTTCCACTCTGATTGAGGTATCTCCAAACCGTGCTGTTTGAACGCATCTACGGCATCTTCACGGGTCGAAAATCGTTGACCACGTAATTTATTCTTTACATTTGGGAATAAATAGAAATCATTGGGAGCCAAATCAGGGCTGTACGGTAGATGACCCATCAATTATATTGTTTGACCATCCAAAAATGTAGTTGTTTCCTGAGATGTATGACAGCTGGCATTGTCATGGTGAAGTATGATTCTGCGTAGCTGGTTGTTTTGGCGTATTTCTTCAAATACTTCCGGAAAACAAATGGTCGTGTACCACTCCGAATTAACCGTTCTGCGATTCTCCAGTGGTATTGTAGCCACATGGCCATTAATACCAAAAAAGCAGGCCACCATGTGCTTTACAGTGCTTTTTGCACGAGCCACTTTCATAGGGTTCGGCTCATTTTGAAACACCCAAACTGTTGATTGTTGTTTAGTTTCGGGATCGTACGCGTAGTTCCAGGATTCGTCACCTGTGTAGATATTATAAACAAATTTTGAGTCGCCTCCGTTAAATTTTTTTAAGGTTTTCTTGCATCATTCGACGCGAGCATCTTTTTGATCTTGAGTTAAGTTGTGCGGGATCCAACGCGAACAAATTTTTTTTACAGACATATGTTCATGTAATATCCTATGAATGCTCGTCATACATATGCCTAGAATAGCCTCTATCTCGCGATATGGCGGTCTTGCATTATTAGTTTTCGCACAGCTTCAATTGAGAGGGTTGAACAGTGGAGCCAGTCAAATCGCCTCGATTTCAATGTCACCAAGTGTCGGGTCATAAATTTTGCCATGTCACGCAAACCTATTACGGCAACTTACTCTCTGGGTGGTATGGTGTTGCAAAGAGTGACTACCATGAAGGACCTGGGGTTGTTGTTGGACTCGGAGCTTAATTTCCGTGAACATGTAATACATATTTGTAAAAGCGCTAATAAAATATTGGGTTTTATTATGAGAACCGCTGCACAGTTCCGAGATATCAGAGTGGCTATAATGTTGTACAACGCGTTCGTTCGCAACAAATTAGAGTATAGTGCCCTTACCTGGGATCCACGGGAGGCTAAATACATTTGTATGATTGAAAAGTTGCAAAGAAAGTTTGCTAGATATTTATACAAACGAATGTATGGGAGCTATCCATTCCTATACCCGTCTATGTTTGTATACGGTATGGTCGGGCTCGATACTCTGGAGCTCAGAAGGAAAATGCAACTCGCTGTACATTATTGTCTGCTGATGCGAAATTGTATTTATAACCCTGATGTACTGGGCAGTATAAGGCTATTTGTCCCCGACAAATACGCGCGCGCGGGGCGGCGTCGGCACCGGCTCTTCGCAGAGTTCTCGCTGCGCACGCACTGCGCTAGTAATGCGCCCACGGCCAGGGCCCTCGCCCTTCTCAACGAGTTTGTTACCAAGGTCCAACATGTTGACATCTTTGTTGACCCTATTTATAATATTGTTCTAAATTTAACATTGCACTTATGTAATTAGTGTAGTCTACTTGTAATAAGTATTTAGTAACAATAAGAACGTTTTGGGCAACTGTAAGTTCTTATGGTATAATAAATAAATAAATCAATAAATCAAATATTTTGTGGCACAACCACCGATATCGGGCGACCTTCTTTAACTTCGTCCGTGAGCTTACTGCGCCCGCGATTAAACTCACTAAACTAGTGATACACAGTCGTTTTTGATGGAGCTTCACCACCAAAAGTCGAAGTTAATTGATCTACGCACTGTTGTTGCGTTAAACCACGTCGAAAATCGTAATAAATCATAGCACGAATATTTTCACGATTTAAAAAAAGTATTTATGTATTTCCAGTATTTAAAAAAAGTACGAATTTGACCATGGAGGTCAGACATTGCGTTTAAAATTATTGGAATCCCAGATTCCGCATACATAAGTAGCAGCCTATGTACCCAAGTGACCTTACTATTTGTCAAGATGCCTAGCCTATTTCGCTTCATCAACATTCATTAGTCGCATTCACTTGTTGTTTGTTTGGTATGCTATGTTTCGGCGGAAGGTCCGTGGATGGGAATGGCGGGAGACCGTGTGAGATGGCATTAGGAGGAAAAGGCTTATACCCAGCAGTGTCCAGCGGTAGGCTGATGATAATGATGATGATGATGCTACTGCTATATTTAATTTTAACCAACGAAACACCGGTTTCGTACGAGCAATGAAAGATTAGCCGACTCTAGAAGAAGAAATATACTTAATTATTTATCGCCACACTACAATATACAAGATATAGGAATCTTTAGGCGACTTACAATCAAATGAAGGAAGCTGTGTCAGCGATGTTTTTTATGGATACAAAATTTTAATTCGACAACATCACCCGTCTAGTTGTCGCCTGACAGAATAAAAATTCTAAAAACTGTATGTACATATTAAAAGAGTAGTTTAACCCCTCAAGACCTGAGGACCCGCCGGCGGGTCCAATATAAACTATGGCGCATTCCGTCAGACCCCGTAGACATGCCGGCGATTAGCTCTTGCAAAGGCACTTTGAATCGAATTTTGAAGATGATACATACCACAGGTGTATGAGCATATTTCATTCCTTGAAAACTGTGATAATTTCAAATATTACTATGTGAATAACTAATTTAGCTGTGAAAGAAAAATGTTCTAGGCCTAAGATCTTTAGTTTTAAGTTGGTAACTACATAGTTTTATGTCACATTATTTCGATCGGATAAAATAAATATCTATTTGCTTGTTATTCATAACTGCGCGACAAACATTGAAACACATTTTAGTTTATGTAACGAAAGAGTTTCCAAACAAAACAATTCATATCACGTGTAAACGTTAATAGTAAAATTAATACCAATTTAAGCGATGTTATCACACACTTTCGCGCAGATAAACCTACAGGCTACTACAGGTGTCCCTGGCGAGCCGTTGATAGGCGCGGGTTAGGGGAGGCGACAAAACTTGCTCCATCAATTACAAGTTGAACGAGCCCCTGGAGAGCGCTGATGGCGCGGGGCGGCGACGTGTGGCTACTGACCGATCAGAAGCAGCCATCCTTACAGCTTACCAGCAGCTGTTAAACTACACAGCTCAGACTAAGGCAGACGTTCAAACAATCGACGTTACCAAAACCCACGCGCTATCAGTGTGACACCGGGCACCGAGTGCTTCCCCTGCAGAGCGCAGAGATTCTCTCAAAAGCAACTATTCACGGATTGCGGGAGCGGATATTAAACCGAAACTCCGGCACTTCCGCCCCCGCCCCCCGCGCCCCGCGCCGCGCCGCAGACAGATTTATTATCCTCTAATTAATATTTACCTGCGCCCCCTCCCCTCGCCGGCCGGTAGCGCTGCTGAAGTTTGTGCAACCAGTCGCACGATATTAAGCGCGCACCACTCGCGGCACTACTGAGCCCCTCCTGAGCCCACTAGCAGAGCTTTATTTGTAACTTCAGCTATAGACTACCGTCGCCCTGCCGCCGTAAGATATTGCATGTGCAGTGAAGGAACTTGTGTAATTTTATGACAAGTTTCCGTTTCATCATTACTTTGGAGGCGAACGTCTTAAATATGTATGGTTGCGGCAATCAGCTAAAACACCGGATCGAACGTGCCGCCACGACACCGCGGCGTGTACACTCACTTAGATAAACAAATGGTGTCGTTAGACGGGCCTCGTCTTCATCGGGCTTGTGGCTTGGAGTCGTTTGTTGGCCGCCACCCGCCGCGCGCTGTGTTCCCACCACCACCGCCTCACAACATACACACACATTGCATGCATACGACATACAGTAAGAACACAATTGACGTGAGTGTAGGTGATGTCGTCGGAATTTAAGATTACACAAAATAATAAAAGAGATTAGACCTGATAGAAAAAAGGAAAATTGTGTGAAAAAAAAGTTTTGATATTAAATCGGACATATTTTTTTATTTCATTTATTCATTCATTTGTCTGTTAGAGTTTGTCATAATCTACAACTTTTGTCCAACGACTTTTGAATAATTCCGGTTGACATCGATCATTAAATATAGTTAAAAATTCAAAAGGTAGTTTCAAGTACGGTAATGGCGCTTTGATAGATACTGCTTATTAAGCCATAATGTTAAATACAATCGACCTTCACCTACCAACTACAAACCAAAATATAGTGTGAGTGGATATTAAACTGGGATATAAATCTTGATCTCTAATAATAAAAATCTAAGAAAAAACCTCGTGTTTAAAAATATTTTCTTAAAACTACTTTTGAGGTGTTAGAGTTCGCGTTATTTGGATAAATAATATATCCCTGTATTTATAAAAAAATATATGCTCAATCAGGACACCATTGACTGTTAATATTTCATTCTGTAAACGAGGACAATGTCTGACCATCCGCATAGCGCACGAAATTCTGTTATTATTTGAGACTAATAAGAACTAGTCTTTTCACGGTGGAGCTCCATGCCTCCACCGACGTACAAGTTTACTCGTGAATTTGATAAGTTTTCTAATAAAACTCATAACGAAACTTTGCCCTTGACCGCCCCAGATCAAGTTGAACAAAAAGCAGACAAAAAAGTGACATCCCGGAGCAATCGATCTCCGCGGCGGAGGGCGGAGGGCGGAGTGCGAGGGGCCGGAATGAGACAAAACACCAGTTAATCAATTCCAGATCTGCGTCCGCGATCCGTGATCGATGGCACCTTCATTAGCGCGGACAGCGCCGTGTTGCCTGCTGCGTTAGGCCGAGAATCACTCGACTTGATGCCTCTAATCACTCACCGCGATACTGCGCGCTGATTACACAAACAAGACTCTTTGTTCCGAGTTATTGGGCGATATGGATCTGATTCGTGAACTGCATAGTTAATGAATAAACAGCCAGTTGTTAAAGCTGTGGCGTAGCTTATCCGAGTAGTCTACAGTTGTGAATGTGAGCGGAGCAATGGTTGCATTTACTGCCTCGTTGGTCGAGCCGTTAAGGCGCTAAGCTACCAAAAAAGAGGTCGTGGGTTTGATTACCACAGGGGACGCCGTACATTTAATTTTGTACAAATGGTCTCTGCCTGGGTGTTTCCGATGTTCATCATGACCTTGTCTGGTTACCATAGCACAGGGTATTCTAGTTTGGAACCAGATCAAGAGATCGTGTTGTATGGAAATTTTTATTGTATTATATTATTATTTTGCTTAAACGGCAAAAAGTCGAGGAAGCCAAAACTATTTTTTTTGCTTTTAGAAACTTGTAGTAGGTAATCTTATCTTAAATTGCAGTATAAATAAATGCGAAAGTCTGTGAAGATTTCAAAATTGAATGTATGATCTTCAGGAGACGTTATCTTGATATTGAATATGCAATTTGACACTTTCAACTTGATAAACGCAACTTGCTTGTGGATATGATCGTCTGGTGGTAGTTCTCTCTTAGTCAAATGTATTATGTCCTTGAAAACCACAATAAAAAACAATTTTTATGTTGAGCTCAACAAAATTCTACAGATTAAAAGAGTTCTCATGGCGGTGCACTGATGTTTCCTCATGTATCTCAGCGTTTACACAGAGTCGTGTACTCGGCGCATGGCGCTCAATGTCCAAAAAGCTATCATTGCTTACTCAAGGTTCTGACAACAAACAAGAAACACTTAAAAATATTTTACTAATCAATAGTGTACACATGTAAAAGAGCTTTAATGGTATATTTTGGTAAAAGAAAAGAAACCCAGGTCTTGGATGTCTACATATTTGTGACGTCGCTGTTTCTGGTTTCCACGACACAGGGTATCCTAGTGTGGGGCCAGAAGCAATGTATGTGCTTGTATGTAAATGTTATGTTATTTTATACGACTAGCCAAACAAAGTTTAATCTTGTGGGTCCCGCTCCTTCATCAAAGTGTTAAGACAATGATTTAGACGCAATTACATGCATGGAATCGGGTAAAGGATGTGTGTAAGCGTGTTAGCAATAATGACTTGACTGCCTCGTCGGCAGCTATCACGCTTGATTTCCTAAGCACTGGAGGCTGCCGTACTTAATATACACAATCGGCATCAGTCGGGGAGTATTTCCATGTTCCTGATGTCCAGACATGGCTACCACCGCACTGAGTATAAAGGCGGATTTAGACTATTGAAACGCGACACGACATATCGACACCCGATGTGCACATACCAACACGCGTTGCCATCTTTAGGATACTCAGTGCTGGGGTAAGATGGCACGGATCATGTTGCGTGACAATTGATTGTGTGGAAGTTATTAGTATTGTTTGTATAGCGTGTGTTGTCCCCCCGCAGCGTGGTGCGACGTGGCGGGCGGCGCGGGCTCAGTGAACGCGCTGCCGGCGGGCGGCGCGGGGCCGGCGGCGGCGGCGGCGGCGGCGGCGCGGCTGTCGCCCGCCTTCGACCCCGCCACGCCGCGCAACGTCACCGCGCTCGTCGGCAAGTCCGCGTACCTCAGCTGCCGCGTGCGACACCTCGGCAACAGAACGGTACGTGCACTTCTCACTTCTACACGACATTGAACTTAAAAATAGAAAAGATTTTTCATCCCATCCATTCGAAACTGATGACTTGGTTCGCCTTTAAGGATTGGTGGGTGGTGTTTTTCAAGAAACTTTTAGCGGGCAGTAATGAGTTTTCAATCCTCTTCATAATTGCGCCGCAATTATCGTTTCCGCGCTCTTTTTGAATTTAGCGTAAAAGAAAAAGAACGCAAATATTGTTTGAATAAAGACTGGCTGGTACGACGGCCCATAGTCGCGCCGCCCGGCTGAATAAAAAAAAGAAATCAAATTAAAAACGCGTACTGGTAACCGCTGTCAGTTTTTTTTGTATGCACTTTTGACAACTGACAGCTGTTTACATCTTAACAGATTGTTAGCCTTCGAGAAACCGGGGGTCAGTTAGTTAGTCTGTTCTGTTTTAGAGTTTGGTTTGTTTTGGTTTATAGTAAACGTTTCATTCTTAGTAGACGGCCGCGTGATTGAGCGCTGGTGGTTCTCACTTAATCTGAAGTTTCAGACAGTATGTTTTGTTAACGTCCAGCAGTACACTTACGAAGGTTTTCCTATGAAAACCTCATCCAAGTGTACTGCTTGCTAGAAATAGTACTGAACTATTGCTGGCAACAGTTTTAGTTAATGGAATTAATAAGTTGGCTAGCTTGTTTGATTTAGCTTTGTAAAGTTTACAAGCCTGTTTAAATTGACCGTTCCTGATAGCTTTAGCTTTGTTAGGTTGGTTAGTCTGAGTGGATCAACCATGATGATTTTAACAATATAAGGTTTTCTCGTAAACGGATACTCTCCAGAGTTTACGGAGGAAGCCGTGACAGAATCGAAACACATTCTCATTCTGAGCCTTATCCTGAGGCTTCATTATGCATTCCCTCAAGGGTGGCGGTGTCATGGTGCGTAATTGCATTTCACCCCGTTAAAAAAAAAAGGCTTCATTATGCATCGATACAAAATAGAAGTCTGGCTGACATTCAGAGACGAATCCTAAGTTCACGCTTAGATCAGTCTTAGCAAAGTAAACTAAAGTCGTACTTAGTAAAGCGCCGTAATTTTCGTACTCACAGTTACTTAAGGAAGTCATCTATATTGTCTATCATTTTTTAGTGATGTAGTTCTTACCGGTTTTTTAAATTTGACATTGCTACACGAGAGCAGGACAACATCATACAATTTTATACATGTCAGAGTGAATAAAAAAATCCCACAGATAATGCTCGTAGAACATCAGTGAAATGACGTTTGGAGTAGTCTGTGAACAAAAGGCTTAGAAGTGACAGTTCTAAGTTCACGTAAAGTCACCGATATTGACTACTTACACTTATCTAAGCACCATTTCATACTAAACTTGCTAAGATTCGATTCTGAACTCAAATTAAGAATATTTGATAGGATGTAGTGTGTGTCGTGGCTAAGAACTTTCTGTAATAATTTCTGAATTTATCAAAGGAAAGAGAAGTCCTCAAAGAGATTTTGCTACTTTTTAGCATTCCGTACCCAAAGGGTAAGGGTCCCTATTACTAAGACTCCACTATCCGCCTGTCTGTCTGTCGCCAAGCTGTATCTCACGAACCTTAATAGCTAGAAAGTTGACATTTTGAGAAATGATATATTTTTATCTATATATATAAAAGGAGAAGCTGACTGACTGACTGACTGACTGACATATCAACGCAGGGCCTAAACTATAAGGGTTAGAAACTTGAAATTTTGCACAGGAGTTCCTTTTGTAACGTAGAGGAGCACTAAGAAAGGATTTTTGAAAATTCATCCCTTAAGGGGGTAAGATGGGGGTTCAAAGTTAGTATAAAACTTTGCCGTTTTTAAAGTTATTCGAATAAAATTTGGTACGATGGTTCTTCATTTAAAATTATGAAACAAGTATAAAATTGTTTTTTAAAAATCATCCCTCAAGGGGGTAAGAGGGGGGTGCAAAGTTATTATGAAAGTTTGCCGTTTTGGAAGTTATTCGAATGAAATTCAATATAAAGCTCCTTCATTAAAGGACAACGGCAAATGGTGTACCGCCCTATTAAAATAATGTTTTGGGACTATATTTTCCCAACTTTAGTATTTCGCATCTGGCTCTTTTTTCAGTTTTTCAAATATTTTTTTAAAGTAGGTGGAAAAAATAAGAAAATAATAAAATAAAACGCAATTTACAAACAGAAACAGAACGCCACGTTTTTCTTGCAAGCAAAAAAAAAACAACCGTCATGTCAAAGTGAAAATCAATAGAGTTCGTTTCACGAAAGAAGTCCCATGAATTAATGAATTTTGGCTTTTATCGTTATATTCTTAAGGATCTTACCGTGGGACTACATCACACCAAACAGGTGAAACGATCTTTAGGTGTTCTGTGGGACTGCTTCGAGAAAAAATTAAAAAAAGAAGATACTTGCTATCTCCACAACAAACTTGACTTGAGATTCGAATCCATAAAAAAATAATTTAATTGAATTGAAGTCTCGTCGTCGTTGTTTTTATTGTAACTGAAAGAGGTAATCGTGGCAGAGAAGCAATAATAAGTAATTGTTGCAACTGCATTGTAGGGCTGAGAACTGTGGGGTGTTGCTCCCATGTGATGAGTATCATCTGGTACCTGGGCTACGCTCTCCATGAGGGAGTGACGCGACGAGCTAACTTCTTGGATGACATTATTTTAAGAGTGTAAGTTTCTGTAATTTCTTAGGGCTACTTTAAGGGTGGTTCCATATTAATTTGGTCAATATCTGTTGGTGGGACCTATATAATAGCTCTTCTTTTTAGTGTGTACTTTCCTTAGAGTACCTAAACGTTTTAATCTGAAAAGATATTCATCTGGTTACGTTCCGTGGGACCATTTGAGATAGGAGCGTAAACATAGAGTAATCAAAAAGATGTGCAGGACTGATTTTCTCTTTTACTGCTTGGGAGTGCAATGTAGGATTGATTGTAGAGCAGAATGTGTAATGAATGTAAACTGCCGGCTGTGCTGCCGGCTCGGGCGGCGTAATATACAATACAGCCACGCGGTGGCCCAGGGCGCTGTGCGGTTATATTGCAGCTACTGGCTGGATAAATCCACTCCACTTACGACTCCTGCACAGCGCACTGTACTGATAGATAGACAAACGGCTCTTATCAAACAGTCCTAAAGTGAAATGAAATGAAAACTTTGTTGTAAAATGGTAAGAGGTAAACGATTAAATTTTCGATTTCTGTTTTAAGGCAAAATTACAGAGATCCGCTAAGCAAATTGGTCACTAAATTGTGGAATTATTTTGACTGTCAAATGATTTGAGGAATCGTACAATATTGTCTGGGAATAAAGAAAGACAGAATTGATGTTTGTTACTCAATTACGGCAAAAGAAGTTATCGGATCGGGAATTTAATTTAGATCAGAGATTGATTACTACCAGTCTGAAATTGGTAATACTTATTATCCCGCAAAAAACAATTCATTGAAAAGTCACAGGCAACACCTAGAATAATAATAATAACGTCCACACAACACAATCATTTGAGCTGGTCCCAACATAGGATACTCTGTATTTTGGTAACCAGGCAAGGACATCGCAAACATGGAAAAGCACCCAGATTGGGGCCATTTGTATAATACAATGTACGGCTGCCCCCAGAGAGAATTGAACCCACAAAGAATTATACATTTTTTTACCAAGTTACTCACCATTCTCTCACGGCTCACCATAATAATGGTTTTTAGCTGATCTTTTTAAGCTCATAACACCACTGATTATACTAGTACAAATGATATAATAATATAGCTACTAACAAGATTACGCTATATATTTAAGGTACTTTTGACAAAAAATACAAAAGCTAAAACTAAACGCGATACAAAAAAACACTACTCCAATGCAAAATACTCCCTCAGGTTTCAGCAAAGCCAAATAAATTAGTACAGGAAATGCTACAAAATAATAGTAAAAAAACTGAACTGCTAAAACTGTTTCAACTAAGTTAAGTAGCTGTAATCAGCGCTCTAATGGAGTGGATAGATCGACAGAATAGAGTAATTCAGAACGGCCGCCGGTGTGGGTGCGTCTCGACCGCGAGGCAGTTACGTCGACGGCGCTGCTACGTGTAATTGCTCGCGATGAGCGCCGCTCGCTACAATCGCGCTTCCTTCCGCCCCCTGCCCGCCCCGCGCCCCCCGCCCCTGCCCAGCCCGCAACCGCGCCCGCGCCAGCTATTGTTTAGTTTCTTTTCAGTGAAGTCACGCGGCTGCAGCGCGCCACACAAAGAACCTTTGAAGGGGAAAAACATTCAAATCCCCATGCGATTATTCTCTTAGTTCATCACTGACACTTCTTCAGAATAAATAGAAAAAACGGTTTGTGGCGTGACGCGACTAGAAAAAAATGGATTTTATACATTTTTTTTAATATACTGACTGATATGCAAGTAGATTAATTCAAATACCACTACACTATTTGATAACATAAGCATGTTTTTTATCAATATTACAATTTAAGAGCGAGATGTATGCCAGAAAAAAGACACACCCCCGCGCGCATACACACGCATAAATACCATTGGAATAAGTCTTTACAGATAAACTATTAAAATATGATACATCGGATTGTACTAGCTGTATGATTGAACGTGTACGTAGATAGATAGATAAAAACGTATATTTAACGACACAATACAAATAGTAGATTAGTAGCCAAGGGCTGTAAGGCATCAATTGCAGCCCGAGATATTTAGGCGCACAAGCGCAGCGAGGGCGCCTATAGTTCGAGGGTGCAATTGATGCTTACACCCGAGCTAACTACTCTGCTTTACATCTCGATTGTGAGGTAAGTAGAAAAAAACCGGCATTACAAGAATAAAACATTTACTCGTTTTTATTTTCGCCACTTCATGAACTCGGCGTAAGTTTTCAAATATCTCTCTTTAGAACTTTCAGGCAAAATATTGTTAATTGCTGTTTCAGCTTCCATTTTCATCGAATCGGGAGTGCAGCTTATAGTATATAAATCTTCATCACTTGCGGAACCCATGTTTTTTTTGAACGTAATTATATAAAAAAAACCAAAATCAAACAATATCTAAAGTAAAAGTTTTCTATTCCCGCCTTTTTAAAACTTTTTTTTTATTATTTTTTTCAAGAACGAAATTAAGCTTCGCCGTTTGATATTTAAAATTGATGACTATTATATTCATACGAAGACAAGGCTGAATAGCGAAGCGACCTCTTTTGTCATTGGGCTGAATGCATAATGTCTATTGCCAGTATGATGGTTAGATGTACGCGAACTTTTTGAAAGAGTGAAGAGTTTTTTTTTTATTACTTACCGCCCTAGGGCTTTTCTAGCTACATTATTACCCTAGAGCGCTAATTGGTCACCTACAAGCCCCATTTGGGGGTAATAAGGACCTACTTACCGAATATGAGAGATGTAAAAGTAGTTTATTTATTTATAAATATTTACAATAATATAATCGGGCAAAAACTTCCTTTTCAGTATTTAAATACTTATACCAGGAAGCTCCGCTCTTCCACATTTGAACGTGATTTCTAATGTTGGTCGAACACCAACAGTTAAACAGGACATACACACATTTTGGCGTATAAGGATAAGGACATAAAATAAATTTATTGTGTAAACAGAAACAAATTTGTCATGGACTGAAAATAAATCATGATGTGGGTATAACGCGCATGGTATGCGCTTCGCTTTGTACTACGAATGCTACGAGCGTAGACCATCTGCAGGCGTAGCATGGCTACGAGCGTAGCGTAGCATTGTTCGTAGCAAAGTGTCTACGTCAGGGGTCCTTAGCTTTTCAATCTCATTATCTATATGACTTAGTTTTGGAATTAGTCAATTAGCGAATCGGAACTTTCGTAGATTGCTCAAATTTCTAATTATAAAAATCTTGTACCATAGTGTTTCTTATCGGACTCATCCCATTCTTAGAATTTTGGCAAAATTCTTACATGACGTATTTTATTAGTTTAGTTTTTTGTTACATCCTAAGCTAGCTAGGAGTATTACGCCCTCGTTTGGAACTCATGACTTAAGGGCTGGAGTCGGCCAATAAATAAAACGATGTTCTCGGGCCAGAGATTTATGCTTATGAAAAGAATGTTAATGTGCTAATTAATATAAACTGGGTCCTGCGCCTATTCGCCGGTGCCCCGCGGGGGCTCCACAGCCTGGTGAGGTGCATAGAAGTACTTCGTCGTTAAATTTTACGACTACTTACACATAATTATCTCTTACAGACATAAGCTCGCCATAGTACATGCTATTTCTTATGTATTATTCTGTTAATTGTTTCGTGTGCAATAAAGTAATAATTATTATTATTGGATTTTCGTACTCCATACACAAATTGTACAAAAGCGACAACACTTTTGTACAATTTGTATGGTCTCTCGCTAGCATAATGGTAAATCCTAAGTTGTACATTTCGCGACTTTGTACCAGGACTGCTACTCGCTAAATATGAAAAAACATAGATCGCCTCATTGGTCTAAGACAGAGGTCGTGAGTTCGATTCCCACTGAGGGCCGCCGCATATTTATACAAATGGCCTCAGTCTGGGTGTTTTCCCATGTTTGTCATCCTTGCCTAGTTACCATAGCACAGGGTATCCTTACTTGGGGCCAAGGTCAAGTGTTTGTGTTGTGTGGAAGATATTATTATAAAAATATAAAAATAAACTCACGCCCGTTATCCCCGAGGGTGTAGGCAGAGGCATCAATCACTACAACTGGGCCCACGTTTTATTATTATATTAAGTTATTATTATTATTGTATACACCAGGAATCATTATATTATGAAACTTTACATCAATACATTACAATACGATTGGGGGCCTGTAAAAAAAAAAAGAAAATAATTGTGCGGAATCTCGATCGGCTGAGGCGTTTAGATATTTGACCGTTTAAAATTACCAATACGTGGCGGGTACGCGCGGTGATTAAGCCTCTCTCTCTGAGAGAAGGTTTGTGCACTGCAGTGGGAAATTATTATTTTCCCTTCCACACAACACAATCACTAGTACAGGTCATAGATTCTAGTAATGCATTGTAGAACAAAGACAAATGAAATTTAATTTCATTGCCGCTTCAAGTCCACGCGAGCACGTTTATCAATAATAAAATTCTAGGTGTCAGTGGTATGAAAAATCACGTGAACCGACTGTGTATCTGTCATTGTAATATAATGCAATAACAGAATCGAGGCCCTGGTTTCAAACTAGGATACCCCTGCGCTATGGTAACCAGGTAAGGATATAAATACACGCAAACATATAAATACATCCAAGGCCATTTATACTAATGTCCCACAACTTCTGTCATTCAGGATTATGTTTATTATGCTACTGCACAAAGATATTTAAATTGACGCTGGTATGCCGGTAAGGCAGGCAACTATCTACTAAAGTGCGGAATTTACCGCGATCTTCAGAGACTTTTATCAGCTGCATGCAAATTCACCAAAACGTCCCGAATTTGGCAGTAAGTTCACCGCGTGCATTCCGTAGTGGCACTTCTACTTCGCTTTTATGTCTATTTCTTTTGTTTTGTTAGCTAACTAAATAGCGCTAACCACACAAACTTAGCTACTTTTGTGTATTATCATTTTCACTTCAGAGGAAGTTTACAGCATTGTCTTCCAATCAACCTTGACCAGACCTGAAAACTTTATGTTTTGGGCAATAACAAAATGGGACGCAGTGTACGCGTAAATGTGCGAACTCGTGGGTACACTCTAGTCGTACATGCATTGTCGCCTCGGCGGATATGAAAAAAAAAACAGATTACCTACACGCTGGCAACATTAGAATAGACGAAGAGGAATAACGTCGGTGGAAGAGGAAAAAAAAGAAGAAAAGTCCGCTTTAAGCTTTGTAAGACATCGATCTCCACAGGAAATACTACATTTTGGATATATTTTGTGAAAGTTTCAACTGCTCTTTAGAGACCTTTCACGGGTCAGCCAGACAGACAAACAGACGTTGTATGCATATTAATTGGGTCTTTGGGTATCCTAAAACTCAGAATTTACGTACAACATTTAATCGCTTGTTGTTAAAGAATATAATTTACACTGCTGATATATCTACAATTTATATTATGAATTTAATTTCGTAAAAATAAGTTGAATATCTATATCTTTAATTGAATTGGACCCTTGTCACATTGAGTTACTCTTGGGGATCTGTTATATTATTTTCGGGATGTTTATTTGTAATTTAGAAAATATTCGTTACATTTAGTTTTACTATCAGTCATTGTGTTTATATTAGTTTACCGGTAACACGTCTGGTTACCATGTTGGAGGTTATGTGTTTGATACCTACTGAGGACCACCGGAAGTTTGCACAAAGAAAAGTTTGTCCTTGCTTGGTTACCATAAGAAATGGTACAGGGTTCTATTTTGGGACCAGGACAAGTTATTGTGCTGTGTGGAAGTCATCATTGTAATTGTTTTGACATTTATCTCAACTAGCTGACTCTATCCATCTCTAAAAAGTAACACTGTAACGGTTTTATTCCTTTTAAAGTACGGAACCCTACAAAACTTGGTCTAAGCTCCAAAGAGGCTTATGAGGATCAAAGCAGCTAGCAAAGCTTACCTCCCTGGGAGGCAGGCGAGAGTCTATGTATGCATGTTTGTCTGACCTCTATCTGCATCGACGCGATCCCGAGAGACGTTGCGGAGAGCGCTCTAATCACGAGTGAGAAGTGTACGTTCACGAATTGATTTTCGTTTGAGAGCTTGGATTTATCTTCGTTACTTCGAAAAGTAAACAAGCTACTCGACCTGTTAATCCTTTCTATGGCGAGCTTGTTTGAGCTGAGAACCGACTCCCTCTTAAGCTTATACAAGCCAGTTATATCTAGGTCTCAAATAATTGATCCAGAGTGGGTACAGCTACTTGCTTTGAGTTGGATTAAATAGATCCCCTTGATTATAAACCACATCTTGAATTCGCAAAATGTATCTTGAATACAATCTCTCTAGTATATCCAGCTCGGACTTGTTAAAAAAATATACATCCAGACAGAAACTTATCTTATTAAATATGAAGAGTTTCTATTAAAATTTAGATCACATTAAACTTCTTTGAAGTTTATTTCAGGTCTATATTAATAAAGATTTTTTGTGCAAAATGTCATGGCACCCACCAGCTAAGGCTGTACTACAGAAATAATCATCCCATGGACCATCACATGACGTAGTTTCATTCATTCAAGATATTTAAGGCATGAATTTCCAAACATATGTCTTAGGGCCGATTGCTGAATTGAGAATTTACACTATGTAAATACTTACGTAACGTTCTGTCACGCTCTTTTCTAACGAAATTTGATGAGACAGCACTACAGTTAAGTAATTACCTTCTCAATTCAGAAATCGGCCCTTAGTGCTAACCAATTAACTAGGGAATAAGGAATTTCTGTAAGAAAACACCCTTTAAGGCCTCTCTTAGAGTCTTTTTAAGTAAAAGTCTATTAAATTTAAGATAGTGGTCGTTTAAAGTGTACTTGATTTTTTTTATTTTTATATACTTACTTTATTTTTTTTTTTTTTTTTTAATACTTATTATTAATAAATAATAATTATACACGTTAGGTGTGAGCCAGCCACGATACCGATTATTAAACTAATAACGTAATTCCGGAATCACTAATAACTTCAATCGCAATTAAACCCGTTAAAAGTAGAGCTGTACTGCCATTACCTACCCTGAGGCCTGAGTGCTTATACTGAATTTTTTCCTTCACCTTCGATAGCGAGAGCGTTTGCAATTTGTATAGGAGTGACAAAGCGCGCCACATTGTTGTCTCTTTGTCACTCCTATGCAAATCGCAAACGCTCTCGCTATCGAAAGTGAATGAAAAAACTCAGTATACGCACTCTGGAGAGCAGTAAGGGGCGTGTAATCAGCACACATTGTACCACGACAGTAGCTGATCGGATCACTACCGCAACAATGCGGTTGGAGGACACACGCACGTGAGTTGAGTGGCTGCGGAGCCTCGGCGACAGCTTCCGACGCTTCATTGTAATGCTCATTTGGCTAATCAAACTATCCGTTGCTTATCCACACAGAAGTTTATGCAAAGCTGACAACTGGCAGCAAAGGAATGAACAATTCTTTGTAGACGGAGGTTTCAAAGAAAATCAGTGCATGGAGTTGTTAAGAAGTGAAATAGGGGGTCGTACTTGTTTTTTTTTGCGCGCTCGCTGTAGCACTGTTGTATAATTTTGTCCGTCTTCTGTTCAGGGAATTACTGTATTTCGAGATGACATTAGAAAAAAATAAAGTCGAAAGTTGGATTTGTTGGCACGTGGGCGCCATTTAGTCTATTCCAATATCGTCACAGAGATAATGTAATTAGGATGATCCGGAGCACGGTTCATTGGGTTCACTTCAGATTCGCTTCTCGCTAATGTCTCCACAAACTTCTTGATTGACAACGACCTATTTGTTGTTTTTTCCCTGAAGTGCTTCCGCGCTGTCCTCTCCCCCCGTCCGCCCCCCCGGCCCTCTCGCTGTCACTACTGCCTGGAGGCTGTGTGCCGGCCCTGGCATTTTTCTTAATTACTCATTGTTTAATTTGCCTTATTTCAGCGTTCACTCTGCAATTGTTTTTTCGTTTTCTTGATTACACTGAATAATTTTAGGTAATTGCGATTACGAAAGTCCATTGAGAAATAAAAGCTCTACCTTGAGTTACATGAGTTACTACTTAACTTGAGTGATTTACTATTTCTCTTTATACGAGAACTGTCTTCATTAGAAATTTGCTGAAATAAATACTTTCTTTTGTAGGAAAGGTTAAGACATTCCTACGTAAGTACCCCTTAGGCCACGTGGTCCGACCGTCTTTTTTTATTCAAATTTCAAATGTTTAGTTGATGAACGTAAAAGTTTCCGTTGCTAAGTATCAGAACTAATAGATTGTAGACAAATAACTATTTATTGCATACCAGTAACTAGACTACATTGTGAAGAAACTAACGATGAATCTCCACATGAAAGGTTTTATCTTAACAGAGATTTCAATGTATTGAAGTAATCTTAATTTAAAGAACGTGGTATACGAAAAGTGTTATATTGCCCTAGAAATGCTACACGGCCTAAATAAACGTGATACATACGTATCCATATCCATAGCTAATTACATCTTAACTTTGAAACAAAATTTAACAAAGTTGTACAAAGTGTTGGCCAAAGACATGTACCTCCTGTTATATCTTGTTAACGCACTGTCGGATTGTCGCGAGCGGCGCAGGGTGCGGGGTGTGGGGTGCGGGGCGCGGGGCGGGCTCCGGCCGGACAGCAACTGATCCACAAACTTTAATCAACATGGAGGCGATCCTTCACTCGGAGCTGCGCGAGGCCGCCGCTTATTTATCTGTTTGGGCAATCTTCCTGGGCCACGGCGAGAGGTCGCAGCACCGTATAAATCAGTGTTAATTAAGCTCCGCCGCTGTGATCGACCGCGCGGCAACAAGTCACGGAGACTCGCTGTCACGAGCTTCTGTCAGAATTAAGCAGTTGCTACAGAGAGGGACGGAAAACTGCGTGACGTGACGTGACGGCACGCGATTGAGAGCCCTCTGTCCGGCAGGATATTTCTTAGCAATATGATTTCGAAGAATAGGGTAGTTTCCAGGGTCAAAATAATTAAATTCTATTTAGTCCATATTTTAGATTATAAAAAAATATTGGACACATATTTTTTCTTTTTTCGATTAAACAAAAAATAACTAAAATAACGATTAAAAAAAAATGCTGCATTTTTTAGCACGGAGTGACATCACACGTAACTTTAATGGGCTATATCTTTGTCATTTTTGGTCTAATTTACAAATAAAAAATATGTGTCTCTTATTTTTAAATAATCTAAAAGACGGACTAAATACATTTTCAGGGCATCTAGCCCATTGCGCAAGATACAACTAATTTTACCATTATTAGTGACAGAAGTATAATGGGTAGATCGTAAACTTTTTAATGTTAAGTAGGCAGTGATAACATCTTGGGATCATAATCGGATACACCTTTATTTATGTCATAAACGAATTTCAAGTTTATAAAAATTGTTACTATACTAGCAGTTGCTGTGTCAGTCTACTAGCTGACCCAGCAAACATTGTTTTGCTAGATAAAATATTTCTAGTGGACCTTGTTTATCATTTAGGGGTAAGAAAAATTGATAACAATCTATTCTCAGACCTACCGCATAAAATTTCATCAAAGTCGGTCAAGCCGTTTTGGAGGAGTATGCGCACTAGCACTGTGACACGATAATTATATATATTAGAAAAGAAAATATGAAAAAATGTATTTATTATCGAATTTCTCCGAAACGGATTCTTTTGTGTATATTTGGTAGGTCTAAGACTCGATCGTAGGCTAATTAATAGGGCAAAACAACGTTTGCCGGGTCAGCTAGTAAATATTAATAGCTTCCACGCAACACGATCATGTCCTAACCTGATCCCGAATTAGACTATTTAAAGGTTTGACGTAAAGCCGTATCCGTTGATGTAAGTAGTGAACAGGGCGAGGGCGGGGGCGGGAGCGGGGGCGGGGGCGCGAGGCTGCGGTCGCTGTGCTCACTCTCGCGAACTCTTGATCGTTAGCCGTTGGTTAATAGTGCGTTATCGATTACGTACCGGCTCAATTGCTTAATCGAATTGTCTAATTATTAAAAACAAGCAAACATAAACATTTACATACAGACACATACATTGCTTCTGGTTCCGCGCTAGGATACCCTGTGTTGTGGGAACCAGAAACAGCGACATCACAAACATCCAAGACCTGTAGTTTTTCTCTGTCAGCACGGATTCAAACTTGGGACCTCTCGCATGAAATCGCATTTTTACCCCATCAATAATTGGTTCTTTGACATTGCCACATTATGTGTATATGTATTTGCCACAAATATTGTAAGAAATGTCAATCACTTTAGTTGTTTGGAAAATTGTCTAATTTGTGTATGTTCTATCAAGTTTGAGCGACTTTGAACCGGTGGATTAATTATACCGTCAAGTTTCACGTTTTGCCTCCTCAGGATGTAACCGAGTGGACGCACTGGTTGAAGACTTAACTTTTGAAGAAGAAGAAAAATAAGAAAAACAATTATTATAGCATCAAGAAACATCATAGAAACAATGTAAACAGACAAGTAACATAGTATATGTAACGCCACAGCAAAAAGAAAACACAACATACCTATAACAATTTATACGTTTATACTGTACTCTTAGATTAAGAAATACCTGTGTAATTTCCTTTTTTATGTACAATAAAGTGTTCTCTATCTATCTATCTTTGTAAATCTTTGGTCCGGATCAACTTGCGGGTGTTTTTATCGGATGAGTCCGACCCGCCCGCTCGACTTAGTCACGGAGTTCGCGTCGTCAGTTTCTCGTCTCAAACCTGGTCGGACTCGTCCGATAAAAACACCTGTAAATTGATCCGGACCAAAATTTTACAATGTGTAGTCCTTACCAATGTTTTAGTTCAAAAAATATATTATAGGTACTCTTTTCTAAATTAGTTTTCTTGCAAACTCTTGCCATGTATGGAACGTGAATGTGACGTATAATACCGTGTACATTGTGCCGGTGACGCGTCAAATAAGATACCAATCATTGTATTACTTAACTATTGAATTAGGGACTCCCTGTAAGGATAGTTAAGATTGTTAAAATGAATTAACCCTCTATTGCATGAGCTATTAAAGAAAAGAGAAAAAAATATTTTTTATTTTGCAAAGTGTTTTATTTGGGC
Source organism: Yponomeuta plumbellus (assembly GCA_947310845.1). Lineage (NCBI taxonomy): Eukaryota > Metazoa > Arthropoda > Insecta > Lepidoptera > Yponomeutidae > Yponomeuta > Yponomeuta plumbellus. Next base: position 25,768,633 of record OX371193.1, on the reverse strand, counting down.
GAATTAGAAAAAAAGATGTGAAAAAACAATTTTACTTACATTAGTTTAGAAAATAATTTTGAAAGCCAGAAATGGCTTCGTGTGCATTAACGGCTGTGCATGCGAATGCCATTTTTGGCTTCTTATGTACTGAGCGTATCATATTTATACCATGTGAAACTCTTTGAAAACTTTCTTTTTTCATTAAGACATAAGAAAACGTTACATTTCTCACATTTTATGTAAGAACGATACATGCAATCGTTTTGGCACAGTTAACGACTTTTCTCGTGAGTTGGAAAAGATTGGTCCGTTCGTACCGAATTCAATGGCAAATCCTGAGCTTTTGCTGGAGCTTTCCTGGCTTTTTCAAGGGTGGTGGTGCTAGGGAATCCTTACGTCCTGTTGGTGTGTTCGTTTTACAAGTTTTAGGTGTGCCACGACTTGGCGTACAAGACGTACTAGGCCTGCCTCGTTTCTTGCAGCTTTTGCCAATTTGCCAACTTTGCAATAATGCCCCGAAATGGCAAGCTTGAAGTCGTACCATTGTACGACATTGTCAAATGTCTACATGTCATTACATGTAGACATTTGACGACTTCTATGGCGCAGTGGTTAGCGCATGTGCCTACCATGCCAGAGGTTCCGGGTTTGAATCCCGGCTGGGGCTAAAAAAAATGAAAGCCAGGTCTTGGATGTTTACATGTTTGTGACGTCGCTGTTTCTGAGTCCCACGACACAGGGTATCCTATTGCGGGGCTAGAAGCTATGTATGTGCCTGTATGTGAATGTTATGTTATGTTACATAATTTTTGCGTCGCCACAACAACCAAGCATTGACAGTGCAGAGGTGAACCATATGGAAAAATATCCATTTGTACCACTGCCAAGATCGTATTTTGATCCGGTATAAGCCAAGCATGGAATCTAGTAAATCCACACCTCCCTTATGTATATTTGTTGTAGATGCAGATTCGTCATTACTAATAAATCCATCCCCAGGAATAGATTTAGCAATCTTAGAAGTCCCATAAAAGCGTGAAGGAAATGTTCTTGGAATGCATACGAAGCCATTTTTGAATGATACCCAATTCACCGTAATTGCATGCGAAGCCAAAAATGGCCTCTGAAGAAAAACGCGATTATGAAGTAAAAAAAACGAGAAAATTAAGAATAATTTTATAATGGAAGGACAAGAACCCTTTGAAGAGCACGAACCATATTTTTATTTATCAATATCTTACCTTATTAACTTTTTATAAACCAGCAAAGTCGCACAAAATCACTCAATCATCAACAAGTGGCCCACGCGCAACGCTATGTTATGTTATGATGACGTGTGTCACTTATCACAAACTGCAAAAATAGGTTCCGTTTCACAAAGAAGTACTTAACAATATTTGAATCAGTATCTTTTGTTTTTCTAACATTATAGGGTAGAAAAATTTTTGTAAAGTTTAAAAGCCAGTAATGGCTTCGTATGATAATATTTCGGGAGGCCTGGAAACCTGTGATACCGGTCTTTAGATCTAGTTTAGGCTCCAGTATTTTCACATTAGTACAATTCTTTTACTGTCTATGATTTATCCTATATTGTTTTTTTGCGAATGTATTTTGTGGACAGAAAATAAACAAATTTTGTACGAGCGTGGCCCACAGAACTTTTTTCCCATAAAAATTTCTGATATTTTAATAGTTCTTCTGCTATTCGAGAGGGAGACAAATACGACAAATCAAAAACCATGAAAATCGGTCCAGCCGTTCTCTAGTTATAAGTGTTCGAACAAAGCCGACTTTGTTTTATACAACTAAGGTTAACTTTAGGCTCCGAAGAGAAATTCTGGCGCAGTTGTGAATTCAATTTATTTAGATCTCTCTTGCATTCTTTTTCTTGCTTGATTATGCAGCTTAATTATAGTTCACTCGACTTGACGGTTACCGTGACTGAGCAACAATTTCGGTCCCATTAGAAACTGTTGGTAACGGCGGCGTCATCACAATCTCCTGGCTTCGTGCGGTCGTTTATGTAAACTCGTTAGTTTGTTTGGCGTGCGCTGCAGATTGGATCTAGCCCCTTGCTGGGCCCGCAGGGTAACTACAAGTTTTCTTCAGAAGCTCAGAATCTGATAATTGAGTGCAGGAGCGGGTAGCAACGATCATTTGCAAGTATTGGTTGCACTCATGGGTCTTGAGGTTCTTGGTAGATGGATATTCATACTGTATTAGATTTAAGGTGATTTGGGAAAAGATGGTCAGAGTGGAGTTTTTTTTTCGCTGCCTTTTTCTGCACTACATTCAGCCCCGAGGCAACGGCTTACATTATCATTATAAGTACATTGACATTCAACAGAATGTAAATTCTTTACATTGAAATAAATTTCTGATTTCTGAATGTAATGTTACGATAAGTGACACGACATTCGAAGGTATACAACCAGTTTTCATAGACAGTGCTGGGACGTCGAGTGGAGGTACAAGTGGAGAGTGCCATTGATGGACTCCATTCCGTAAATTACATAAGACTTTATCCATCCGAAGCCTCGCGAAGTTATAATTAAAGCTAAAATTTTGTCCTTACAGTAAGTTTCCGTAACAAGTAAATTTTACTACGGAAAACAAAAGTGTGTCGAAACCAATTTAATTGGAGACCATGAAGAAGGTTCTTGAATTAATTAATATTGAAAGTTTGTTTATCTGATCGAGCGGCGAGTGACGCGGACGAGGACGAGGCGGGTGCGGGGCGCAGGGCGGGGGCGGGGCGGCGCTAGACGGAGCCTCTTAATTAAAGTTGCACTCGCGCCTCGTTAGCCGATAGTTTTAATCTCGGAGCTCAGCTCGCGAACGGATTCGATGCATTTTTATAAGCATTTTGCAAAATCGAAATTGGGTTTAAGTTAGCGGCCGCCGCTGGAGCGAGCTCACCTCAATTGACAGGAGACTAGCTGGTGAAGTTTTGTTTGATGTAGGCAGCGGCGAGGGGTGCGGGATGCGGGGTGCGGGGTGCGGGCTGGAGTCCATTTGTTCATAAGCCAGTGAGCGGCGCGGGGCGGGGGCGGGGGCGCGGGGAGTCCCGGAGGGCGCATTCCACCACCGGCAATAAATCCGGCAGAACAAAGAAAGTGCCGGGCGTGGTGCCATTTGTTACGCGAAGTGATACCGCGGCCGCAGCGCCAGCGCTAGCGCTAGCGCCCTCGCGGCGTGCTCACGCGAGGGTGCGCTTTCATATGAATCGCATATAGCAACTGAAGTACAGCAGGGTTTCTTACATCATTCATAAATTATAACTTCCTACATAACACGCTTACTTGTCCTGATGCTAAACTAAGACACCCTGTTCTATTGTAAGGAGACAATAACAGCAGAAACTTGAAATTATACCCTAATTCGGCCTGATTATTATTATTATTATTAAAATTCTTTATTGTACCAATTTTTGTACAAGGGCGTGCTGATTGAGTAATTATTTTTTTATTCTCGTCAAATTACTAGAAATTCCTTTATTAAACATGATTAGGAAGTATTAACCAAATACACATAATACTTGTCAAGTCGTAAGCTGAGCACTTTATTTTAAAATCAGGTAAAAGCGAGCAATAAAGAATATTTTATCTATGTATCAATATATTGTCATACTTAACTAGGATGTACGAGCAGAGGAGAGCGTGTGCAACTCAACTCTGTCGCACAGCAGATGTTGTGGGTTACAGGGCGGTGGTGGATGAAGAAAGTAGATTTTAGATGTTACGCCTTCATGAAGTTAATTTCTTACTGTACACAGTTATATTGTTGAAGACGTACAATGTTAATGAACGGCAAAAGCCAACTGTCGGGCGCAGGCAGCGAGGCCCGTGAGCTCGACTGTGCGCGGTGCACAGTCAGCAATACGACGACCTAGAAAGGTGTACGGTGCTAGTTCGTACATAGGATATTTTATTATTAATTTAACTTGATTATTTTTTTGTCATTTAATAATTTGATAATTACTTTCCGATGAACTGTTAGATACTGTATCTGATTTAAATAATTATTTAAAACGCAATGTAATTACTAAATGTGGTAGAATAACCCGTTCTATTTAACTAAAGCCAGTGTTGGAAAACACGCTCGCAGAGCGACAGGTTGCTGTCTCTAAAATGACAGCTTCACAGCGTTGATGCCATAAATGTATGTTAACAATTTATTTTTATTTTGCTTGCAATGGACTACGGGCAGTTAAATTGAGGCGAGCGTGATAGATCGCAAATTGCAACCGAATCGAAATGCATGCAAACGTCTCGCACCCGGCGCCCGCCCGTGACGTCACGTGACACACGCCATGCGCACCATTTGGAAAAGTAGCTGGCTCAGCCGATGGCAGGTTAGCTCGAATGTATTTGCCTGTATGTAAATTTACATACATATACCAATACCAAGGACTGTCACTTTACTGCCACCGCCTGGAATTCACTTTTAACTTACAAACATTTTCGTAATGTAACTCAATGCCTTTCCTAGTTTTTTAGATTTAAGGAACGAGTTTACTTTATCTACATATTACGTATTATTACAATTACAATTGATAGATTGACGACCGTTATGAAATCCTATCCAGCTAAGAGATGAAGTTATCGCGATGTTTGCGGCTCGATACAGCCTAGCCGCTAGGCCGCTAAGTTTTTCCCTGACACAGCCGACTGTTGTTTACGGGGCTCTGCGCCAGTTCAGCCTTTGATTAATTGATGGAGATTTACTGGCAGTCTTGTTTGTTACATCTTTTCTGGCTGAGATATATTATTACTATCTAGCCATCTCGCGGTCCTGTGCTACGCGCGTAGGCATCTTGTGGCAATGTTAGCGCTACGGCGTAGCGACACTACGCCATAGTGACACTACGCCGTAGCGAGTAGGAGCTTCTCTATGTAGCCTGACTTTGATTAATTTAACATCCTACTAAATACATCTTACTGTTTCCTCTGTTATGCAGGGTACAAGCCTTCCAGAGGGAGAGAGTGAGATTGTATGGGCTTAATTATGACGCGTGCCCACCGCAAATTCAAAATTTCAGCGCTATGGTATGACAACACTTCAGGCTTTCGGATTTCCTCGCGATGTTCTTCTGTTTGATCAGCGAGTGGTATCGCAACTAAAATTAACAAATATATATAAATTAGGAAACAAAAAAGTCTCTCTTACATACCGGTATTCAAATCAGAAATACAAAATTTATTTCAACGAAAAGAATTTACATTCTGTTTGTTGAATGTCAATGTACACACACTTATAATGTTAAGGCGGAAACACATTATTGAAACACGACGCGACCCGACGCAACGTGAAGCGTATTGAGCCAAATCAAATCTACTATTTTCTAGTAGTCTTGCATTGTGCACGATGCACATCGAGGTGTCGATACGTAGGCCGCTTTAAGTATGACTTTCCGAAATTTATGCCGAATTCGGTAAGCGTTGGGTTGGACGTACCTGGATTTCACACCCGCGAATGATGAGATAGGATCACGACATCTTAGACGAGCGCCAGATGGTCTTGGCAACTTGTATTCCAAACGATAGGCTAGGTATCATCAACATAAATACGCCAGAAAGAATAAGGCGACTTGTCACAGAAGAATCCCAAAACGTATGTCAGTTGAGTTTGGTTGTCAGTCAAACACTTAAAATTTTGAGAGTTTTTGACCAGGAGTCCTTTGAAAGCAGAAAGAAGGGTTCTCATCCACTCCTAAAGCTGGGTTCCCACGGTGCGCGTTTCTGCCGATGGCCGAGGCTGACCTACGACCACGGACAGCCATGCGCCACGCACGCTGGGACGGCGCACCACCACAGACGTTTGTGTTACCGCGGACCAAGACCCTTCCCACGATGTGTCGTGCGAGCTGGTCCGTGTCCATCCGCGATATCGGATTGGAAGCCGACTTAAGCTTCTCCGAGCCCCTCTCATGCTGCCATGTGCTTGCAAAATGTAAAATCTCCAATTTTCCAGTTTACAGTAGCTTATTGACTAATAGCCGAGTGGTTTCATTTCTGTGGTCACATTACCAATTCATAATACGAGTAACAAGATCCAATTTAGCAAAGTAGGTAAAACGTAAAAAAAATGGTGCGGCAACAAATCTACAACCAAATAACGAGATCTATAATCTTGAGTAAAGAAAGCTCATCAATAAAGTTTACCTATATTTTTTCTGTTCTTCGGTCAATGCGCATTGCTGCACGGCGCAGCGCTACTTTGCAGAACAATATTTTTAAAATAATTCGCGCTCCGTTCATCGCTCTTATCTCCAGGCACGAGAGGTCAAAATGCAGCAGGGTACCCGCTGCCCGGTCGCCTTAGATTTCTTTCTATTTGCAGCAGAAGTCTTTTGTTCTCGTAACAATTTATACTCGTTACCTGTAGGCGCTCTCGCAAATTTAGATTGAATTTGTGGAAATACGAAAATAATAGAAGGTCGGCCAAATGAGGCCCCGCCAGCGCCGACACGTGCTGGCGGAGGCTTTATTGCTATTCCATATTGAGGGCGGGGACGGGAGAGCGCGGGAGAGCGTGCGGCTCAGATGAGTTCGGCTGCCGGTTGTGTGTTACACAGGGTATCATAAGGATATCGTAACACACTAAATGAATCAAATATTCTAACTAAATCCTTCGTAAGCACTACATATTACTTATAAACTTTATTATGGATACAATTACTAGATTTGTCGCTCTGATTCACAGAGCTTAATCATGGTGAGTAGAGACTAAGATCGCGACGTCGGTTTAATTTGTTACGGAGCATGCAGGATGATATAATTTTGACTTGTAAATTATGTTCTATGTTTTTGAACAGGGCAGACATTTCTATATCCTCTTCGTGCACAATGTTCTCTGTCGGGTATGATACTGATGCAGAGAATACGTGGGTCAAGGAAGTAAGTGAGGAAGATCTTATTAACACCCTGTACCTACCCGAGTAAGGCTGAGTGTGCGAGAGTTTGAGAGGTAAGACACTTAACGACATACAATGTACACAGAATAGGCATCGAGTCCTTGTGATGTATCAGTGAAAGTAGGATATAAATTCCAGAGAGGACCTTTTGTCCTAAATCTGGTGCACACACGCGCACACGTGCACACGCACACACGGAGTGGCTAATCGCATTACCTCTCCGCTCTCGTAATTATGTAAAAGCGGCTCTTCTCGCGCGTGCGTAATTCTTTTGTCAGAAGTCTCTAGACTGCTCTCTTACTCGCAGGCGATACAAGGCGACCCGGCTTAATGTTTTGGTTGAAGTTGTTTCAGTTGGAGAACGCGTGCTTGGGACTGAACTGTCCCCTGTCCGCGGTTTGTATCTGTGAGGGCCGACACAACCACTGTATCGTATGAAGGTCCGCATTGTCTTCGCAAGCCGAATATCCACACAAATAGCCACAAATAAGACCATCGCAATAGCAGGAAATTGTACCTAAAAATATCTCATCTTGTCGGCGATCTATGACTAACCGGAGATATGCTCAATAAAATGTCACCTTTTATGGAATAAAGACATAAATTAAATGTTACGTGCAATGAGATACCATCAACGTGAAAACAAAGATTATTAAATTATTATAAATGGTTTTATCCCTGATTAACATATTGATTTATTTCAAGAATGAAATAAAAAGTGCGAATCGGAGTCGCGCACGAAGGGTTCCCGAACCATTATCTATAAAAACTGCAAAAAATCATGCGTCTGTTATATGGGAGCCCCTTCAATATTTATTTTATTTGGTATTTGTTGATACAGGCAGCGGTAACAGAAATAGATAGAGAACACTTACTTTATTGTGCATAAGAAAGGAATTCCACAGGTATTTCTTAATATAAAAGACCACACGGCGGCCTTATCAGTAAAAGTGATCTTTTCTAGACAACTTTTGTATAGACTTCATCTGCGAAAATTTCAACTGTCTAACTATCACGGTTCCTGAGATACAGCCTGGTGAAACACGGACGGACAGCGGAGTCTCAGTAATAGGGTCCGTTTTACCCTTTGGGTACGGAACTCTAAAAATGACCTCAAACTAATTGGATTTTGTATGCACATCTTAAATTATTCTCAAATCAAGTGGATTTGTAGTGATGATGAAGTTTAAAATCTGTTTAATTTTGTAACAAGAAGTACGACAGCAATTTATAGGTACCTATATTTGTTTCCTTGGCTGAACGTTTCAATAGCCTTAAGCTAGAGGCGTGTTTCTAAAATGTTGAATACCTTGAGCCTACGGCTATTCACACATTCAGCCGATGAAAATGTAATTTTTCCTACCTTACTTAATAAATAAAATATGTAAGCGCATTTTATCACGCTGTACTAAATTTAATGAATGAATAAAATTCCGGGTACGCTCACAAAATCCTATAACTTTAGGTGCTATAATATGTTTGTATGACTTAAAAGAGCCTCCCTGCAAAATATTTAAGGTGTCGAAGAAACCTGGTGGTTTTTGTGTACTTTGAAGAAGTTTGTCCAACTATATAAATATCCCATCAAAAACATAAATGTGAATGATAGAAGAGCCAAGTTCGATAGGTATTAAGAACAGACGTCGTTATTGACTTCGCCAACAAAAGAATTGAGATCTATATGGGTGCTGCCAAGTTCTCTGAAGAAAATCATGAAATTTTAGTTACAAGATCACTGAGATGTAAATTGCAATTCAAGCTCAAGATTTGACTGCTAGTTTTTACCCACAAACCAAATTTCAGAAAAGTCATATAGGTATTATCTCAACCTAACAGCATAAGTACAATACAAACAGAAAGTACACTAACCCCCGTATGACTAAACGAAGTAGAGTTCATTAAATAAATATTATTTAGCCTGTACGTGTGAAAACTAGCCAAGTCAAATCTTAAACTTGAACAACAATTTACATCTCTAGTGATCTTGTAACTAAAATTTCATGATTTTCTTCAGAGAACTTGGCAGCACCCATATAGATCTCAATTCTTTTGTTGGCGAAGTCGATAACGACGTCTGTTCTTAATACCTATCGAACTTGGCTCTTCTATCATTCACATTTATGTTTTTGATGGGATATCACTGCTTTTTGTACAGAGATTATTGGTATTGATCACTAATAAATACATCGTTACAGTGCCACCATCTTATCTGTTCAGTTGATAGCGGCGCTAGTGGAGAATTTAGTAATAACATTTATGAAATTTACTCAGAAAAATGAGATTATTTTAACTCTTCTTAAAATTTTAACGAAAATGTATCTATAAATCTCAGTAAGTGAATAAATGAAACAAAAAAGGGGAACAGGATTTACTATTAGTTAGTTAGTTATAATTAGCCTTGGGTAACTCAGGAGCCAGATATGATAGGACACATATCTCCCCAGTCGTCAAGTGTGTCCCTGTTATATCTCGGAGATTTCAATTATATCTGGCTCCCTAGTCTACTAAGCTCCTGCTACTTTATCCAGCTCATACACAGTGCGCGAGAGCAAGATCGAGATTGGCTGTCATCGGATACATTCGGCCGCATTTCTCGTCGTAGTAACAAACGAGCGACGAGAGAAAGATCACCAGATTCTTAAGAATGTATTGACTTGGTGACCTTTTTGATCGCTATTGGTACGCCTGGCTTGTTCGGCTAACATCGTGCATTCGGGCGCAATACTCGTATTAATGAGATGAACGGTTAAGAAGATAATCATATATGTTTGTCACGCTTTAATTACCGATTTGTGAAACGGAGGTCACCAGATTCATACTAAATATATCGTTTAGGTGATCTTTTCGATATCTTACTTTGGTGCATAGCACGGGAAAGTCAAAACTAGTCTTTATGTAGGTCACAGACGGTAAAGTTAAAAAAGCAATTGAAATTAGGCACAAATGCGAATGCATTGTTTACGTAAATACTTGTTTTGAGTTAGTTTGCGATTGAAGGTCATCAAGCGATCTGATTTGACGTGATTTTAAATATTTTTAATCATTGTATATTTTCAACTTTTAAATATGCCCACCTCAACATGTTTCACAGTCTAATTTGTTCGTATATTTGCTACTAAAGTGATACATTTATATTAACTCTGTTCAGGTTGTCAGTCCTAAGTCTGTAAAGTATGAAGAAAATTTGAAAATATAGTAGGTACAATCTGTTGTGATTATGAAAGAAATTGTGAGCTGGATATAGTAGGAAATAGGTAGACTAGACTCATCACTTGTGTCGCACGACTCTTATCTCCACTCACACTCTGTTGTACGTCGTATGAGCTAGGATACAACGGTGAGTAAGATATGATTGGGATATAATGTGTCCCGGTGATCAAAGATATGAGATATAACAACTCCCTCTAAGGACACACTTTGGCAAGTCTAGTTATAATTTTGGCCACCTGAACAGACAGATAACTTGGTGGCGCTGTATTTATTGCCATGCCAAAGAACCGATAACCGATGAATTAGAAATCGGCTACGAACATACGACGAAACGTCCACAAAAAGTTGTTTACAGATATTATATAGTATCGGTTGAGACCAAACCATACCGCGATATAGAATTAAAAAGCGCCATCTATTGGCAGAATTTGGAACTAAATACTATGCGGATATTAATATCAATAATTTTCAGTTTTTAGATTTTTTCCTTTGTATATGCCCAATGGTCTACCTTGATGCCAAATATCAAGTTTCTAGGTCATCTAGAAGTGGGTTAGGTTTTTGATCTATAAGTGAGTCAGTCAGTCAGTCATAAAAATGCCGGTTTTTAAACGTTGATATATCTATAACTGTTTGAGCAACATTGATGAAACTTTGGATTCTAGGCAAGCTAATGGACTTTAAGAAATGTGCCAAATTTCATATACGTAGGTTAAATAGTTGTAGAGTTGTGAAGGGGTCAAAAGTAGCTCGAAGTGATTACTGTAATATTACACACGGCTGCTGCGTCGCCAGTTCCTTTTTTCCCGAACTTGGCTGGACTCGCGGGCGCGAGTCTAGATAGTTTTTTTCGTAACTGTGGGAGGCTCAAGCGACATAGTTGAACTTTATGTGCTATTTAGGTTTCTAATGAAGAAGAAGTAAACGAGGTCTGATGGGTACGATTGAAGCAGCCACTCACTTTGTAATTAAAACAGAGTAAGTCCGCGTCGAGCCACCTGCAGTGCAGGGTTCCGTAGAAGAAAGGATTTATTAAGAAAAATAAAATCTCAATATCAATGGGATTTTATTTTACTTATTAATTATCTATTTAACATGATTAACCAACTAATGAAAAAATTATCAAAGTAGGTACCAATGGTATATGTACGAAATATTCTTTGTATAATATTTATTAATATTTTCTAAAGGGATCTCTGAATCGAAAAAATTGAAAAAACGACAAAATAAATGATTCAGCACCTTTTTTTTTGTTGACGGGGGGAAATCTTCAAAAAGATACCCGACTTCCTGGGGGTAAAGTCGAGTTATGTGGGGTTTTTACCCACTAAAATCCCCCCGATGGCATTCATCCGTGCATTGTGGGGAGCACCGGGTACTGACTAGAACATTTCCAGTGTTCCCCTGCACCGTGCGTGCACCCTGCTCTGGGCTGGCTGGGCCATCCCAAGTGCCATCCTACGGCAACGAGGAGCCACTCCAGGTTGCCGCCTTCCCGGAGTCGCTTGATGGACGGATCGAGCCCCCACTCTCACCGGCCACGACTCCGAGGTCCCCTTTTAGTCGCCTCTTACGACAGGCAGGGGCTACCGTAGTCCAATTCGTCACCCGGGACTACAGGGTTAAATGATTCAGCACCTAATGAATGTATACCGTGTAATTTAAGTATACCGTAGCTCCGTAAAACATTTTTTTAAATATTTTGTTCTATCGTTTTGTTGCTGTAATTATTTCAGCTTTGTCAGACACGTAGATGGACATTGCAAAACTATAAGGGAACATTGTAGACTACAGAACCCTAAAGAAGCACACGAGATTTCAACATCAAATACGTGAGGCGCAAGGAGCCAACCCTAACGACCCCAGAGTCCTAACTATGGAGGTCTTGCTATACCTTTACGTAAAGGAAAATCGTGCAAACATAGCGCCCGCTTTCAGGCTCTGAAGCGGCAGTGCTACAGAAACAGGTCAGGACACTTGCGATGGGTGTCTGAAAGCAACATTGACGTAAAAAATTCTCCTCAAGCCACCAAACAGAAATAAAAGGACTCAGACTCATTAGTGACACGCATTGACGCTCGAGACGCACGACGCACTAGGGGAGCTACGTACAACAGTCGTACTACTGCACTCAGCTTGTCGACAACGTCACTTAAGTACCAGGGCCGCAAGAGAAACCCTCTCTGTGGGGCTCCCCTGCTCGCGCGGGGCAGGGCCGGCCGCAGGGCGCGATAAGGGCCTCCTATTGTCTGCGCCTTCGTGTGTGGTGTTTTTATCCGACTCCCGGATCCGGTCAGCGATTGTTACGTGAGGCCTCGACTGTAATCAACACTCTATAGAGCTTGCGGAAAACCGGGCACATCCGTAACAACAAAGAACAAAATACTGTTGTACTACAGTCAGCAGCTGCTTGTCATTTAAATTTTCTTTGAGTAGAGTGCGCGCATATAAAACATAACATAGACTTTTACATACAGGCATATATGTTGCTTCTGTGTCGTGGGAACCAGAAACAGCGACATCACAAACATGAAAACATGCAAGACCTTTGTTTTTTTTTTGTCTCCAGCCGGGGTTAGAACCCGGGACCTCTCGCATGGTAAACAAATAGGCTAGCCGCTGCGCCACAGATAAAGATTTCTTTTATTTTTGTAACTGAATTCCCTCTTGAAGTGTCGGTAATCCTGAGTGCGTGGCGGGAGCAAGTAGGAAGTGTAATAAATCTATGCGCTGCGCGACGCTTGGCACGGCGATTGTTCGCGCAACTTTGATTGGTTTATAGTCTCGCTCCCTCGGCTCGACCGTCTTCAGTGTTCGCTCTACTCGGGGACGTTGCCCTGCGCACCTCCATTTACATCTACTTACTCACAACGCCTAAACATTTTGTGAAGGAAGAAATATTCCTCCCCACTAAATTTAGATCGAAGAAAAATGAGCTATAGACGTAGAGCCGGTAGAGAAGCTCTAATAACGAACTGAGAGAGCTTTTCGGCGGCTGATTGTGAGCTGCCAGCGCCCGAAATAGAAATAGAGCCGCAACAAAAGCGCTGCACAAAGAAACCGGCGCGGAATTAACGCGAGATCAAAGGGAGCGGAGGGAGCGGGTTGCGGGAGGGGGCAGGCTTAGGGGGCTGACCGCCGCCGGACAAACAAGCAGCTAACGACAACATCCGACATGTTCGTTTGACTCCCCGACGAAGCCCTTGTCGAGCGGATTTAAACTAAAGCAAAATTTTGACAGACTTGTGGTGTTTGTTAAAATCTTTGATTTATTTATAAACTATATTCGGACTTTCTTGAATTTTTTTCTTGACAGGTTTCGCTCTGATTCGCAGACCTTAATCAAGGTGAGCCGAGACGGCGCACGGCGCTCGCGTAGTCAGTTGCTCGTCTCTTACTCGACTTTAGTTCAAAAATCTTTACTATTCAGTCCGAACTTGTACACAAGTTTGGACGTGTGCGAATCGAAAATGCGAATTCGAAGCGCGAATAGTAATGTAAATCATTAGCTGTAATATGCGGTCGTGTAAGTACAATCGGCTCGCAACAAGTTAGCGTCGTATCGATTGCCTCTGAATGTATCTCGTGCTTAGAAGCGTGAATTCATTGAAGGTAGGTCTAAAAAAACAATAACATGACTAGAACAAAAGTCCACGCAGACGGGAAGAGCTTGCGATGGACACTTTGGGTTGATTTGCATTATTTGTCGGGTAACTAAAGTCCGAAGAATTCTAAGTCGACGACACCCAAAATACATCCACGTGAAGTCAAAGTCATGTAGCCTAACCTAACCTAACCATTATTAAAATAAAAAAATAGCTAGTCACCTTTTGTTCGGAAAGTATTTCGTCGGCGTGGCGGTCACCTGCCGGAAGCAAGTGTACTCGTGCTTGTCCGCTTTAAATTCGCGCCGTGTGCGGTCCCGGGCGGGGGGCGGAGGGAGAGGGGGGCAATCCGCATGCAAATGGTGCCTGACCCTTGTAATGTTACAGATTGCGTGTAAATGTCATTCAAATCGTATTTACATAAAGAACGTCGCGCTCCAAACACCGAGCCGAGCTATATATGCCGAGGGTTAATCGCTCAACGATTCCGTGGTATTAGGTGTTTATCTCCACTGAGCGGCACTTCAGGACAATTAATGACAACGAAATGCCAACTGGGAGTGCAGAAGCGATCGCTTAGTACCGCTCTGAGGTGAAAAGAGGATGCATAGACACGGAACACACTCTAGAAAATGCCAATTGGGAGTGCAGAAGCGATCGCTTAGTATCGCTCTGAGATGAAAAGAGGATGCATAGACACGGAACACACTCTAGAAAATAAATTGTAATTTAACGCAACTATTTTAGCAGGTTCGGCTCCATGCAATAAATTCTTTGGCAGGCATGAAATGCTTTTGTTGCGAGTACAAGGCACATTGTTTATTGTCAAAAGGCGGCTAATAACTGGCGGGAATCTCGTGTGTGTAAATTTGAGCTATTTGTGGGCGCAGCGGGTCAAAGAGTCCACGTCCGGCGGAATGCCCACACCCCCCGACCCCCGCCCTTCTTCACCCCCCGCGGAAAATCTTCTAAAGCTTAGTGCTGCAACCTTTTCGCATTGTATGTACACGCAGCTTAAAATGTAATTAACGGTGAAATTCCACTGCCCGCCTGCAATTGCAGTTCCGTTGTTTCAATATCGCCGGTAATCTGGTGCATGAACTGGATAAAGCAATAAGCGCCAAGTCGTCAATAAACTAGAAAACCGAAGAGTCATCTGAATTATATTGAAATTTGAAATCGCTACGCTAAATGTTCTTGTTAAATAACACAACACAACTTGCGATCCAATTTAGAGTGGAGGCCGAGGTGTCGGCAGGTGAGGTGTTGTGACAGCAGCGCCGCCGCCGGCGTGACAGTCAGCCGCGGGTTGAACTAATTGCGTGGCGCTCTAGTTAGCACGCGAGGCTGCAGCCGGCGGCTCTAGCATTGCGCGCCACACATGCGCCCTACAGAGACTCAGCAATACGAGAACTACGATCTTCTTAGGGCACACGGATTGTTGTCACAAATTTGGCTTATACAGATTTGATTAAAAGCACGAAAATCAAAAGAGATTAAACATACTGAATTTGGCGCACGAGAGACGACGATGTGCGTCAGCCGGTCGGTCGTCTCAGTTATCATTGGAAAGACGTAGTGAAGAAGAATTTACTGAGGCTTTAGGTGGAGGATGAAACATAAACATTTACATACATACACATACATTGCTTCTGCCCCCACACTAGGGCACCCTGTGTCGTGGGAACCTGAAACAGCGACATCACAAAAAAGTAAATACCCAAGACCTGGGTTTTTTTTTTGTCCCCAGCCGGGGTTCGAATCCGGGAGCTCTCGCATGGTAGCAGATGAGCTAACCGAAGCGCCAAAGAGGTCGTCAATATTCACTTCAGATCGTCGAATCAGCGACGACGTTGAGTCCAATTTGCTTAGTAAAAGTACAATCCTGTGTGGAATATTTTACTGTTCGTACTTAAGAGGTTTAGTCGAAAAATAGGTATATAGGTATTGAGTTGTGATATCGACAAGAGTAAACCCAGTATTATATTGCAAGGGTATCATGCGTACCCTTATAATATCCGCAATCTATGTAGGCCATCGCAATATACACGAGGAGACAGAAATAATAATCGAACCCTCCAATAATCCCTTTTAATCGCCGTTTGAAGGAAAATGTGAAACCATAATTCAAAAGCAATTTGTGAATGGGATGCTGTGGCTCGGGAGGCTTTAAAATTTAAAACACAACGCTCAAATCGGCTCAGGGGAGTTGCTTGCACGTGTAATGTGCATTGAGGTGAGCGAAACTTTTAATTCGTTAGCATTGTTCAGTAACCCTCAAAGGATGGTGAAAGACCTAAAAGCGGTTTGTGACAGAATCGAGCCTTCGCTGTTTCTAAATTTGTCGAACTCAACAGCGAACGCTTTGACAAATCCTAGTCATACTCATAGTGTATTAGGATGTCTGACTGTGGAACAATGACAAAATGGCTCCGCTGCTCGATTCAAAGAACTCAAATCTAATTTGCTGTCGTTTCACTGGAATGATCGCGGATTGCTCCCGTTTATTTATTTTTATTTTATTTTATTACGGACATCAACGGCGAACACAAATTATTTTATCACAATAATAAAAATACATTTTACAAGGCCAATTGTTATTGGTCTTATACCAAAAATACCAAAAGTTGCATTTATAATTAAATTAAATGGAAATATAAATATAGAGGACACTTTAATAGAAGTAAAATAAAGACAGATTCGGATTCAGCGGGGTATAAAACAGAAGTGAGCAAAGTTATTGCCATAACTAAAATATTAATGTAAGCAGCTATAAAAACATAAATAATTTACAAATAGACATTTCATAATTACTAAAAATATACCACGATAACGCTCAGCGATATAAAATACCTGCATGTTTTACATTTAAATCAATACATCTTATAATAATATATATGTATACTATATTTGTAAGAGTGTGTGTGTGTTATATGGGTGCAAAAATTTGGTAAGCTTAAATATGGATATTTTCTAGAATGCTCATTACTAGTGAATGCTCAAGACTGTCAGCGTAGCTCGTCCCGTCTCGTCTCGCATACCCCCATTATTATTGAATCACGCGTCTGAAAGATTGAGCGTAGGGAGTATCTGACTACTAGAGATTACGTCGATCCCCAGTCATGAAACAATCTTTCATTGTAAGTACCTACGTTGTAAAAGAAGAGTAGACGTTATTGTTGCGGCTAAAGAAATAATCTCGGCCGTCGCACCCTTTGATGAGTCTAACAGTCGCTCTAACGGGTATAATGCTTATGGAACGTGAAGTTAGTTTTTTTCATAGGGAATAAATTCCACTGAGTCGCACTGTACATCGAGCTTCCGAGTGCAAGTTATTAGATTAACAGCTCTTATGACTTTTCATCGAGCCTGTGACGGTCGTGTTGTCATGTTATTAGACTTGTCTTGCGATGCTGGTTTGTATCTCGATTTTATTGGTCCACCCGTTGAATGTTATCCTATAATGTCCTAACTTAAACACAATAAAATAAATAATTATTATTACGCGAGGTGTTCCTACATACACACACATACAAACAAACACACACACACAGACACAAATACAAATACATATACTCATCAAGTACGTTTGCATCTTATTTTCTATTAATTTACTTGTTTAAAACCTATATTGCCTGTAATAACATTGCCAGTTATAATTTCCTGTCTAACTCAGTAACTAAAAAGTAAACAGTTGAGAAATAAAGCATTGTAAGTTCAGTGAGAGCCTGGAGGTCTGTCACAAAAGGTCTTTCCTAGTATGGACTCCAGCCTCTCACAATAAGTTCTGATTACTCCAATTGTTCATAGTTTGTGTTTTGATACCTCTGTGAGAAGGAAGGAAGGAAATAAATGACTTACTTACCTAATTTTAAATCTACGATCACAAGAAGTGGAAGTGGTCGTCCACAAAGATTTAATTTCCTCGCTTAACAGAGCCGATGAACTGAGTTATTACGCACGAGTGCCTCATATTGCTAGTGGGCTTACTAGCGCCGTACAATGTTCATTATGTTATTTATTACACAGATACAATACAGTCATACTGCCTCGTTGGTTTAGCCGTTAAGGCTCTCGCATGGTAGATGCCCTTAAATGTACCTGGGTACAGGCTATTCTAGTTTGGGACCAGGTCAAGTGATTGTATTTCGTGGAAGTTATGATTATATATAACGCACGCGACCGTCTGGAATATATGAAAATGTCGTTACAATTGGGAAACACTGATGTCTGTAACACAGGTTATTATTACCTAGCACAGGCGTCAGAGCAGATCAATTAAAATTATTGCAAGCCATGGTGCCTTCATTGCTACAATGTTTATTTAATAAGTAGTTGCTTTTACATTAATTTTGTTGTAAAATATTTGGTGTGGGATACAAATTAACTTTTTTCATTAAATATTAGGTACTCACACTGTGAGTTTTCGTTAATAAAACTTATCTCTTTGTTTCAGGTAAGTCAACTAATTTTATTCGAGAAAACTTAAGCTCGCGGCCGGCGACGTCGAGTAAATAAGTAAGTATTGTTTAGGTTAATTACGGAGCTCCGGAGTATTTACTCCACCTAGGCCTGAGGAACCAACGCAAATTAGGACAAACAATGAAAATTAGATACCTGTGGCGTCGGCTGTGCGAGATATTGCCTAGTCGTTTACTGTAGTTTGTGATATGCTATAAGCATGTCACAGAACGTTAATTCTATCACGACTATCGGAGCTATCACAGCATATCAATGTTATCAGAGCTACCACAGCATATAAATGCTATCGGAGCTATCACAGCATATCAATGCTTTAGGAGCTATTACAGCATGTCAATGGTATCAGAGCTATTACAGCATTTCAATGCTGTCGAAGCTATCCCAGCATCTCAATGCTATCGGAGCTATCACAGCACTCGATGCTATCGGAGTTACAGCACAACAGTGCTATCACAGCATATTGGAGTCTTAAGCTGACACGACGTTTGTGTTATGAACTGATTTCCGGATACACTTACTTGCCGGAAGAGTTCGACCAGGTTTCGCTGTGATTCGACTAAACAGTCTGAGACGAACCGACGTCCTCCGGATCTGCTCACCGTGATTAAGCTCTGCCAATCAGAGCGAAACCGGTTCGGACTCTTCCAACATAAAGTCACGTAAGTACGTGTATCCGAAAATCAGTTTATAATGCGTAGTACTTACGAAAGTTTTGTTAACAAAAAGAAGTTTGTGTTCTTCACAATAATGTTATTGAACAAAACGAGATTATAAAATAGTACTATGAACGAGAGGTTGTATATTTCGGTGTTCCATGACCCGCACGTAAATCCATATGGGCGAGCAGCGTCGGTAGTTTATATTGCACCGCCCGTTCCGGCACTTCACAGCTGCTTCTTCGATTAAAATACAAGTAGGTGGATCAAAATTGGGTGATTTAGTATGCAGGGTGGCTCCTTTTTTTAGAAATACATTACGTATTTTTATGCTGTATGCTTAGTTTTAGTTCAGGCAATAACCTACTTATATTTCATATAGGCCTGAATGTCAATAAATTGAAATCTTGACATACATTTTTATTACTACAATCGATACTACCCATTACTAAAAAAAAAACTATCAAAAATTTTGTGACCACTCGATGTCAGAGTACTAAAAAATAATCGAAAAGCTTTAACTGAACAAATCAATAGTAAGAAATAGCACTTTTATTTCTAAAATATCCTGAAGACATTGTGCAGTAGCAACATAGGATCTCGTAGTGAAATATCCATCCGATATCTCGGCCCCGGCGTCATCGTCGTCACTTTTTAGCATTTATTAATGGATTTTCTTTAATTTAACATCTAATCAAAAAAAGAACGGAAGCCACTTCTATCAAAACCCCATTCTTCTGTTTATGGCTGTTATTTTTGTAGATTTACATTATTTACAAGGGTTTTGTACTTTTATTTCATTTGTGTATAGAAAGATAAAGGCATTTATATTCATTAGTAATAAAAAGGTCGCCTTACAGTTGCGACTGTCATCGTTACGGAGCAAATTGTGCGCTCGGTTGAAAGTCGTGAACGGTGACGACAATCCTGCTCAAGTGATTAAAATTCATTACAAGGAAACACAAAAGTTTCTATATTTTGACATACCCAAGTTCAAGCAATTTATTGTTAGTTAAGAAATATATATGAAATTATAGGAGAAATGTTTCGTATAATATGTACTCGTGATGAGAAAACCTTTGCAAGGAGTAACATGAGATGAAACTACTTGAACCGTAGTAGCTGCTGTGAAACATTTTTAGAAGTTCACATTAATATTTAGAGCAATTACCAAAAACCGGGATGACATATTTTAGAACCAAAATGAATGGAGGACAATAATAATATTAATAAATCTATACAAATTAAACTGAAGTGAAATTTGTTTCCAAATACAAATATATTTATTATTACCTGGTTAAAATAGATTTCATCCTTAATATGGACAGTAACAGATTAATATTTTATATTATATTTTTTTTATATTTATTTATTAGGTACACCAACAGCAAGCACGCAAACATAACAAAACTTATAATAAATGTGACTTAGGGCTAGCGATTATGCCAATTAAAGGTATACACAGCATTTGTAAACATTTAGGACGGTACTTAGGTACATAGCTTTAAATTACAATCCAAATGTTCTAACATGGCGATAGTACAGATTTTGCATGCAATTAAGAGATTTTATACAATTTATCTTTCAGATTTTAGGAATTAATTTAGACTTAAATGTGCCAAGGCTGTCATGATAAATATCCAAATTTAATTCACTCCAGCACTCATTGTAAGTTCGAAGCATTCTATTCAATGGTGCATTGACGCCTACGTTAGTTCTGCAGATAGGTAAAGAGAAAACGGCTGACTGTTTCAGCCTGGAGTTAGGTCTCGGAACTCTAAAATCAATATGTTCAAGTAAATCCTCACATGCTACCCGGCCATTGATTAGGTTGTGTAGGAATATCAAATCTTGCATCTGTCTACGCTTCCACAGATGCAACATGTTGAAGTGATTCAGTCTGGCGTCGTATGAGGATCTATGACTAATTCCCGGAGACACAAACGCGAGATGTCTTGTAAAAGCTCGTTGGATCGACTCTATGCGCGTGGAGTGGGTGGCATAAAGAGGATTCCAGATAACTGCTCCATATTCTAATATGCTGCGGATTAGGGCATTAAAAATAGCAATTCTGGTGCCAGCAGATCTGAAATCCTTCGTTGAGCGTTTAATGAATCCCAGTAGTTTGGCCGCTCTGCCGATGATATGGTCAATGTGTGGAACGAAACTGAGAGTCGAGTCCAGGATTATGCCCAGGTCACGAACCTCATTAACCCGACTAACCTGCTCTCCATTAATATAGTAATCGGAATCGACTGGATTTTTCTTTTTAGTAAAACTAATGTGCTGGCATTTAAGGGCATTCATCTCCATGCGATTAATAGAACACCAAACTGCTACTCTGTCTAAATCGGACTGCAATTTTAGGACGTCGGAAGAGTCTATGACTTCCTTAAATATCTTCATATCATCCGCGTATAATGAGCAACTACTGTGGTGGACGCATGATACTATATCGTTGACAAAAAGGACGAAAAGGACCGGACCCAGCAAGGAACCTTGAGGAACTCCGGAGGAAGCTATATAGGATTCAGACTGATATCCGTGAATTACTACTGATTGGGGACGGTTCCTCAAATAAGAGTCAAACCATGCATGTATCTGTCCCGTAAAACCATACTGTTCGCGAAGTTTTGTCAAGAGAATACCATGACTTACTTTATCAAATGCAGCACTAAAGTCTGTATATACTGAATCAATTTGGCGACCACTATCAACGCTTTTCATTAAGTGAGAGACGTAAGCAGAGAGATTTGTGACAGTTGAATGTCTTTCACGGAAACCGTGCTGCCTCAAGCTGATTAAGTGTTGAGTATGTGCAGTTACGATTGGTTTCACGACCGATTCAAATAACTTAGAAAAACAAGTTAAAATTGAGATAGGTCTATAGTTCTGAATACATTCCGTGTTGCCTTTTTTGTGGACAGGAACTATACGGGCTTTCTTCCATGCTTCAGGAAAAATCCCGCTTGTTAGGGATTTATTGAAAATTTCATTAAGGGGAAATGATAGGGCAGAGGAACATCGCTTGACAAAAATGGGAGGGATACAATCAGGTCCGGGACCTTTATTGATATTTATTATTTTCATGTGTTTGAGTATTGTTCTTTCGTCGAGCTTAACCGATGAAAGAATATTTGCAGAAGGAGAAATTAATGTCGGTGCCACATCCATACCTGCGCTCGAAGCAGAGCCAAAAGTTGATTGGAAGTGAGCGGCAAATGTGCCAGCAATCATACTACCACCAGTGACCGTTGCGTTATCTAATTTCATTTCAGAAGGTATGTTAGATGTAGTATGTTGCTGGCTTTTCACGAAGCTCCAGAATAACTTAGGGTTATTTTTCATGCTGCTTTCAATGTTATGGATATAGTCACTATGACACTTGCCAAACAGCTTGCCACAGCGTGCTCGCAGAATTTCGTATTCAAGGCGGTCACGAGGATTTTTGTATTTGCGGTATTTAGTTCTAAGCTTTTCTTTCTCTTTAAGAAGCAAAATCAAATCTTTTGTGAACCACTGTGGGTAAGCCTGAGGTCGACGTTTTCTTTTAGGTACGTGACTTTCAATTATTTTATTTATTGATTCATATAATATTTCTACCATTTGATTGACATCACTGCAATCACCAAAACGCACAGCCCAGTCAACAGCGTTGAGGTCCGGAAGCATACGTGCATAGTCTGCCCTATGAAAATTAAAATCCGTGCGAGGAACCGGCGAGAGCATCCGGCCCAACAAGAAATTGAATGAGATATCTAGCGGTGGATGATGGTGGTCTAGTCTGCTAATTGGACTATCTGATTTAGTGACCTCACAAGGCAAACTACACAGCACCAGGTCGAGAGTACGGTCAAGAGTATTCTTGATTCCGTTGTACTGATTCAATCCTGAGACTGCGGCGAAATCAGTCAGAGCGTGACCCAAATTATTAAGCGCATTGGTATCAGGAGACAGGACACCATCATCTTTGTTCAGAGTCCAGGATATAAACCCTAAGTTGAGATCTCCCACAATAAGGACGTTGTCAATCTCGTTAAGGACTTCACTAGTATTATCTAGAAATGTATTCAAAGAATGTATGTTAACCGGAGGAGGTAAGTACACACCACAGAGACCCAAACGCAACGGTTTTTTGTTAATAACGAGCTCAAGTGTTAACCATAGATCCTCACAGTCACTATCCCAGTTTTTCATTCTAATAGACTTAACATCCTTCAATACAGCAATCAATACACCTCCACCCCCACTTTTATGACCAGACTGTTGTCGGTCGCGACGATAAACTTGGTATCGAGCGTCTACGAACTCGCTATCCGAGATATCGGAATTTAACCAAGTCTCAGTGAAAATTATCACGTCATAATTGTCTTGTAAGATATTTTTGTAAATGGCACTAGTTTTGGTTCTCATTCCTCTTACATTCTGATAATATATACGAAACATATTTAACAGATAAAGCAATTTACATGGAAAAAATACACGTAGGAGTAATATACTACTGCACACGATTAAGACAGTCCATGTTATGGATGGGGATAGCTGGAGAGGCTTCAGTCTTCCTCATGTGTATCCTGCCGTTCCTCACCCACACAAATCTGTATGATAATTCCCGAGCCTTTATTCTAGTAGCAGCCTGTAGTGACTTTTTCTCAGGTGACAAGTGTTCACTGATGTAAATTGGTATTTTTTCGCCACCGATACCAATACAGCCAGTATTCAGTTTCTCATGATGACTATCTTTGTTGTACTTCGCGACAGCAGCCAATATGGAATCACGGCATCTAGCACTGCGGAATTTAGCCACCACTGTGCGTGGGCGCTTGCTGGTATTGTCGCGTTTAGCAACGCGAAAGCATGACAAAATATCACCGTCCTGTATGGGCTGTGAGACAACTGTCCCGATTTGCATTATGGTCTGAGATAGATTTTCCGTTTTAAATTCAGGTAGACCATGAATCTCTATGTTGGCTTCCCGAAGATTCTGTTCCAGGTTAGACAAACGGCTAGAGAGGTCTTTGACTGTGGCTTGTAGATGCGTATTGGTAGCTTTGAGGTCCCTCATCTCATCTTCCCTTGATTTCAGCTGAGCCATGATATCATCATATTTTTTATCCAAAAATCCAATGGACTTTGTTATCTCGATTAGATCCTGTTGAATAGGAGCAAGCTTTGTTGATAACGAGTTGTTAAGAATTTTCGGCAGCTCTGTTTCAAGGGCACGTGTAATCTCAGCACGTACGAGTGCGCACAGTTGGGCATCTTGCATGGGTTGGACGACGGGAGACGAGGCGACAGGCTGAGATTTCATGCTAAGTCCGCCCGCCTTAGCCCGAACAGTCACGTTCGAGACGTCGTTGCTGTTAGATGCCAAGGATGTTTTGTCAGATCGCAGGCGTAGAGGGGTGTTCGAATTGCTACTCTTGGGAAGCTTGCTTCGGCACATGTCGCAAGTCCAGGAATCCCTATCTTCTCGAGACATAACCTTAAAGCTTTCATCGAAGACATTTGCGCAAAGCAAATCGTATGTGTCAAGACAGACTGCGCAGTTGAGAAATTTTTTGTTAGTTATGGGGTTGGGGCAGGCCGCGCACGCCAAGGTCGGCATCTTCAATGCAAGCGACAAAGCAGTAAAACCAACCAAAAAAACTCCACTCGATTAATTCGATTCTTAATCGATCACACTCGGACTACTATAATATTTGAACGCAGCCACAACGGGTACAGTATTCTGTGGACACAGCTGATAGGTGTCAAAACAAACGTCGCCAGAGGTGATTAATCGTGCCGGCCGGTAGTGATGTTTTTCACGTCATAAGCTTCTTTACGCTTATTGGTCACGGTTTGGGGCTGGATTTTGAAGATGAAGCCGTTACAGTTGGTAAAGGCTCTCGTGATCAAGTTTTTAGGCCGTGGAATGGTGACAGTGAGTGTTTTATGTACTACCTGGCCCTCCCGTTGTTGTGGCACAAAAACAGCAGCAGCACTTCACTTTTCAGGTACTTTTAATCACTATTTGTCGTTAAATTCGATGGAGCAAATCAGTATAGGTCCTGCTTGACAGATTACCGGAAGTGTATGAAGAAGTGTATGGAAGATTAAGGATTAAGGCCTCCTTACCTATCTCAAGTTGGCGCTACATAATAACTCAGTGCGGAAAATAACAATTGTTTTAACTCCAGATAGTAAATAAGGCATTAGCTCAAGGGCAGAATATAAAAATAATGAACGTGAGCTGGCAGCAAGCAGAGTGCTTAGTGCGAGTTTTTTTAACTACTCGATCGCGTTAGCGTAAACTCATATTCTATAGGAGTGACAAAGCGCGAAACCTAGTTGTCTCTTTGTCACTCCTATACAAATTGCAAACGCTCTCGCTATCGAAAGTGAATGAAAAAACTCGCACTAATCACTCAATACGTAATTGCGTTTCATCATCAACCCATTATGTCCCCACCAAGGGGCACGGCTCTCTTTCCTGAGGAAGGTATAGGCCATACTTCACCACGGGGGCCAAGTCCGGATTGGTGGTTACAACCACTATAATTCGTGGCTTACTATGACAATTTGATGCACATTGTAAAGTCGATTAATGCACAGATTCAAAACTAGACTTTGCTACGCAAAGTACCCCAAACTCTCATAATAGACTAGGAGCTGCAAGCGGGGCGCGGCGCGGCGAGTGCTGCATGCGATATTACATACCCGCGTGACGTCATTTGTCTAATGCTATACGCCGCGGACACGCCACGTGTTAATTATAATTTTTAATCGTAACTCTTTACGGCCGTATATTTTTCTATTTCTGCAGCGGCGATAAGGCGCGCTTTATGTTATTACATTCACGACTCATTCGTATTAATAGTCGCAATGCACGTGTGCTGGGGCTCGTTAGCCAGTGCATGATACGGTTTATTATTAGAGAGTTCAACGGAAAGCTCCGTCACGCGACCGACTCCGATATTTACATTCCGCGCGCAAACAAAACTGTTTGCTTACCAACTGGGACCGTATATGCAAACTTTTCCACCGAAAAAACCTCTCTCGAATAAGGAAAAGAAAGAAAACAAATTCATAAAAGAAGTATGATACGAAATAGTCCTCGGTAGATTGTATAAAAGGATGAAAGTTGAGCAGTTACCAAATTGATACGCCAAAGGGCGTGACTGGAGCGAGGGGGGCCTGGACGGGGTGGGGGTGGCGGGCGCTGCAACCTTGTCAAGCGTTTACATCAGGATCAGAAGCCCATCAGGTTTTCACACCTTTATTGCTCTCATGTACCAACTGAATGGGACCTCTGTGGCGCAGCGGTTAGCGCATCTGCTTACCTTGCGAGAGGTCCCGGGTTCGAATCCCGGCTGGGGACAAAAAAAACCCCCAGGTCTTGGATGTTTTTAAATGTTTGTGACAGCGCTGTTTCTGGTTCCCACGACACAGGGTATCCTAGTGTGGGGCCAGAAGCAATGTATGTGCATGTATGTAAATGTTATGTTATGTTAAAAATCCACAATTAAATAATCTAATTATGTCAAGATTTCACCAGCAGTCCCTACTATGTTAAGTAGGTTTTCTATAGTACTAATTGTTTTTTTACCTATAGAAGAAATAATCAGTTTTTTGAAAAGTTACAAACTTACTTAATAATTAAAAAACGGCAAACAGCCGGTAGTTACGCTAAGTGCTGGCACTTTATCAGAAGATACCGATTTCATAACCCATATCTTTCCAAATAAGACGGTAGAGATTTCGCAAACTTACGACCGAAAAGTACTTAAGATAATGGTCGGATCTGGCGAAGATAATAATAAGTATTTTATGGGATTAAAGGGTTCTTCCGGTCGTTAGTTTAGGAGTAACTGCAGTAAAATGCGAATTTGGGCACTGGGGCAAGTTCAGCCGACTGAACTCTGCTTCGGGGATACCCCAGGGCCGAGTTTCACACAACTACAATTCGTAGATTATTACAGGAATTCGACTTACAATCCGTAGCAGTCTTTGTACTTGCTAATCTATCTATTAATCAACTTTTCATCCCATCTATTCGAAAAGGACTACTTGGTTCTCCTTTAAGTGCACCCAAAGGTGATGTTTTCTGTAAGAAACTTTTAGCGAATCCTCTAGCAATCAATAAGTGGCCGCAATAATATCTTTACCGCGCACTTTTTGAATTTGAAACATCTTAGTGTTCAGCGCCAAAGAAATCGAACGCAAATATTGTTTGAATAAAGACTGGCTGGTACGACGGCCCATAGTCGCGCCGCCGGCTGAATAAAAAAAAAGAAATCAAATTAAAAACGCGCGTATGTACTACAACCCGCGTTTTCGTCAATTTTCGCGGATTGTTTCAAGTTCATGGTTTTGTTTTCAAAAATGAGTTCTCCAAGTGACAGTGAAAGTTTAGAATTAGAACTGACGCAAGAAATGTGATGGGTTAAAATATGAGGCGCCTTTTATTTTCTCATAGCATCACCCACTAGTAGAGTGTACAATATACTATTGCAGTGTACATCAAATTGCCAGAGTGAGGGCAGTGTATGCCCGGTAAGCATAGAGTGGTCTGCCTCTACGCGGTGGCTTGTCCTATCACAACTATTCAGCGCTCTGAGGTGTAAACCTTTTTACACCATTTTCATATATTTCTTTTCATTCTGTCTAATGTTTTTAATGAAAATTTAAAATTACGTCACCCATTTGTAGATTTTATTTGACATTCATTCCTCCTTCACCTTTTGGCGAGATCATAAACTGACAGCTTTCTACTTGTTAATTATATTTTTATCTGTTTGCTTCTATTTCCATCAACTTTTCTGTTTATTGCTTAAATAAAACACAGTACAGCGCACGATTCAATTATTTAATCTCTTAATAGTAATCCACGAAGTGAAGTTTTATGAAACTCACCCCAGGGATCAATAAACCTAACTAGCCATTAATCTTGTTCGCTGTACGATATAATGGGAGGAGGTCAAAACACGATTGAAGAGACGTATGATGTGGATGAAGACTACAGAGTATGTATTTATACTTATATTTTCTGTGTCGTGGGAACCAGAAATAGCGACATGACAAACATGTAAACATCCAAGAACTGAGGTTTTTTTATCCCCAGCTAGGGATCGAACCCGGAACTGCTCGCATGGTAAGCAAATGCGCTAACCGCTGCGCCATAGAGGTCGGCATGTACCTTTGATCCTACAAGGAAGTAGTGACCCTCTGCAGAATAATATCCACTGCTGGAATGAAGTATCTGGTCTAATCGCGAAAGCAATAAGAGTATCGTGACAATGCGCGGATGTTGTTCAGTGTGCGAGTTTAATCCTGTTTGCGCTGCGTAATACCGGCTCAATCCGGTTTCAAAAGAGAGAGCTGAGCGTCTGTCGGCTTATACGAATTTCGGGGATGCCAACCGGCTGCTCATCGAAATATTTATGTGTAGGTATGAACATCACATCAAATTGCATCGAAAATATTTATATCTTGCAAGTTAGTGATTCTGAACAAACACAGAGATGTAAGCTAACTAGAAAAGCTTCGAATATTAATCACAATAGTTGATCAGGCTCAATAATTGGTGGTAAATATTGTAAAACTGTTGCATTATATGTATTTAATTATGTATTTATTTTGTAGGTAGTCATAGGTATATTACGTAATTATAAGTACTCATGCCCTTTACATCTTTTGCTACTTGTCAATATATTTTCGATATTAACAAGTAGCAGAAGATACCGACTATGTTCTTCCTGCAATTATCTCCAAAGGTTGTCTGGAAGAGATTGCTTTAAGCGACAAAACCGCCAATTGTACACCACTATTCAGGTGTAAGAAAACTAAAATAATTCTGTATCTTGGTTGGGCAATAAAGTGTTATCTATCTCTTTGGAGGTCGCTGTCCCGTCACGCGAGCGCCCGGCCGGTCTGGGCGGCTCCCGAACCCGATGCTGTTAATTCTCGAGTGAAGACCGACAATCGATTCATTATTAGTGGCGGTTATTTACGGCGTGTAATTATGGGCAGCGTGCGACGCGGCGCGATAAATCATCGGTTACCGGCGGCTGGTGATGCGCTATCGCACGGGCGATTTATGAGCGGTTTGCGAGACCCCCGCCGCCCGCCCCCGCCCCGCGGGGCTCCAGGCTGCAGGCGAGTGCACCCGCGCCGCACGCGATGTGGTCTCCTCAACTCCTCATTATGGTATGGGCACGGTCCACATGTTGTATGGGAAAATTTGAACGAGCGAACGATGCTAGGCAAGACTAGTGGATAGGGTACCCAATCACGTCGGACGAGGGTCGGCGATATTGGTGACCAATGATAACTTCATGAACGTGGATTCCGGAAAGAGCGAGGGACGACAACTGCTTTGTTGGATGTCGTGGACAACGTGTTGTTAGCGCTTGATGGAGGAAGGAGTACAATACTGGTGTTGCTAGATTTCTCCAGAGCTTTCGACTGTCTGAATACGACCCTCTTATTATCGAAGATGTCGTATTATGGGTTTGATAATACTACGGTTCGGTGGTTTGATAGTTACCTGTCGGGCCGTGCACAGATGGTTGGGTTGCAGAGGACTAATGGTACTATGCAGTTCTCGTCAGCAAAACCGTTAGTGAGAGGCGTTCCGCAAGGATCCATTCTGGGGCCCTTACTTTTTATTCTGTTTAGCGCTGACATCACCACGCAGATCCAGAATAGCAAGTACCATTTATATGCCGACGATACACAGCTGTATATCTCTTCTCCTCCTGCTGATGCAGCCAGTGCAGCTCAACTTATCAATAGTGATCTGGATCGTATTGCAGAATGGTCTGACAGGAGCTGTCTTGTCCTGAACCCTAGTAAGTCCAAGTGCATGGTGTTTGGTACTAAGAATCAAATCCATAATACAGTGCAAGCTCTTGCCGTCAACGATATAGTCATTAAGGGCGAACCAGTGGAAAGGGTTGTAGTAGCCAGAAATCTC
This sequence comes from Yponomeuta plumbellus, assembly GCA_947310845.1. Lineage (NCBI taxonomy): Eukaryota > Metazoa > Arthropoda > Insecta > Lepidoptera > Yponomeutidae > Yponomeuta > Yponomeuta plumbellus. The sequence goes on along the minus strand of OX371193.1, from coordinate 25,738,822 downwards.
GGATTGCTGATAGATGGTGAGCTTCGGTTGGAAAACCATGTCTGTAACGTTGTGAGCAACTGCTTCTACCGCCTTAAGATTTTATATAATATACGCGATTACCTTAGAACTGATTTGCGTGTTAGTCTATGCGAATCGTTGATATTATCCAGATTGAACTACTGTGATGTCGTTTATGATGGTTGTATTTTTGGCAGGACAAGGGGATTAATACAACGCGTGCAAAACGCATGCGCACGGTTTTGTTTCAAAATCCCTTCCAGATCCCATGTCACCCCGTACTTGAACGACGCAAAACTCCTGAACATGGAGGCTCAACGACAACTACACCTTGCCAAGCTCCTCTTTGGTGTAGTGCGCACTGAAACACCTAGTTACCTATACAGGAAACTTGAGTTTTCGTCCAGACTGCGCTTAGTGCATAAGGATAGGATTCTCATCCCTGTGCACCGTACGAGAGCTTTTCGGGGTAGTTTCCGTTTTGCGGCGTCCAAGTGCTGGAATGAGATACCTCCCCCAGTCCGTGACGCTTCCAGTAGATGTGCCTTCGGGCGCAAGCTCAAGGTATATTTTCTTGAAAAGCAAGGACTGTCCCTCCCAACTTTTCGCCGCTTCTGACTCCGACTTACTTTTACTTCTACTTTTACTAATGACCGACTATGTAGTCGCATCAACTAAATTATGGGCAGGCATAGCTTAATGTTGGACGTGTATTTACTCTTTGTTTGGGTGTGTATCTTTTAATATCTATTTTTCTTATCTATTTATATCTATTGTTCTTATTATTACCACTTCACTTATATTTACTCCTTGGATTTAGTTTATTATCATCTTCCTCATTGTAATGTTATAAGTAAATTATGTAAGTATTGTATATTATCGTATTTGTATCACGCTATTTTTCTATTTTTAAATGCACCACGACACGCATTGTCATCACCGATATTGTCAGTTACCGTGGGCACTGACTGAAAATCGGCGCTGAGGGTTCACTCCATAGATATCTGAATAGTAAAGAGATTGGACATACCGTTCCAAGGCTTGAGAAATAAGCTAGCACAGGGTGCAAACACTAACCTCATTTGGGACATCTGAGCGAGCGCGTCAGACGTGTCAGAAACAATTTCGTTTTGTTAGAAATGCCGGCCTGTGCGATCGTTTTTTGCAAAAGACACAGTGACAAAAACAACATCCAGACCGATGGAACTTCATTTCACAGGTAAATGCCTAAAATACCACTTATTTCTAATAAAATAATATTTTTGTCGTAATGATACAACAACGGATAGATAGCGTAACCATGGAGACACTTTTTTGTTTCTTTCTCATTCTAAACGGATGAGCGTAAGAAAGACAGAAACAATTTGTGACGGAACTAGTGAGGAGATAATTATGTAGGAAGTCAATATCAATAATTAAATATATACTTCCGCCGCCAGCGCCGCCGCCGTATCCAGATTCATTGTGTATGATGTATCCCATCAAAAACATAAATCTGAATGATATGAGAGCCAAGTTCAATAGGTAGTTATTAAGAACATACGTCGTTATCGACTTCGCCGACAAAAGAATTGAGATCTTTACGGGTGCTGCCAAGTTCTCTGAAGAAAATCATGAAATTTTAGTTACAAGATCACTGAGATGTAAATTGTAATTCAGGCTCAAGATTTGACTGCTAGTTTTTACCAACAACCAATTTCGGAAAAGTTACATAGGTATGATATCAACCTAACAGCATAAGTACAATGCTAACAGAAAGTACACTAACCTCCGTATGACTAAACTAAATTGCTTTTTGTTTCTGGTGTAGTCACTTTATAAAGATAAGGCTATACTGAGACAAAAATGTATAAATACAAATACAAATACAAAATACAAAATCATTTATTTGTGGAATGTAGGTGGATATATAAGTTGGTAAATAATTTAACATACTTAATTTTTTGACTTTATTGTGTGTTTTGATAAAATTGTGGCATTTTTTTTGGAAGGATTATTATTTTTCGTTCTAAAATAGTTAGCCCGAAATCACTCACGCAATTCGTGTTAGATTTTTCGGTATAAGAAGTACCTATTGAACTTGTACTTTAGAGCTTTTTCGGTGATTTCGGTGTAGTCTGATTTCGGTGATTTAAATATTTCGTTTTATAGCCGAGAATAGAAATAGAAATAGAAATAGAAAATGTTTATTTGTCTTCAAACAAGGCATCAACAATAAATCGCTTATCAGAACTAATATGGCAACATTAACATTACAAATATTTTTTGACGAGTACGAAGACAAAAAGGTCTGTCCTCGGCTTGTAACTTATGTACACCAGAGTGCAATAAGCTGCCGATTTTCAGGCAAGGCCTTTGCTTAACCTAACTTATACCTAGATAAAGGTATAATTATAATACAACTAAGACAATATAGAACACACGTGCAGGATAGCAGATCGAAATCGAGAACCTTTGTGAAACCCCTACAGCTGACACACTACACCAGAGGCCAAGGATTGCTTGTACAGCAGCCATTTTCGGCATTTGGTTCGAAATGTTGGAAGAGTCCGAGCAGCACGCACGGGCGGCGGCAGGTCATTCCAACATTTCGATGCTGCAATCTTAAAGCAACCCCTGGTACTGCTCAGGGAGTGTTTTGGTAACAGTAGCAGTGCACTTCGTGTCCTGAGTGACCAGTCTAACTTTTTATACAGGTATGGTGGTGTTCGAGTCCTGAACATGTCGAACAAAAAGCAAGACAATTTTAATGTCCTGGAATCTGACTACCCAAAATATATCATGTTTTACAGTTTTTAGCCCTTTATCCAAAACAATCGATAAAATTCCTGAAAGACGAAAAAAAAAAGACCAGCGAAGTCAGCCATTTTTGCCTCTTCTGGAGAAATGCCTAGACGTGTTATTTATTTTCAACCTTTTGCCACATATTTTTCAGTTCTAACATAGGCGCCACGCACATATTTTATGTTTGCACAAACAATTAAATTTCTCGTGATTTCAGACACACAGAATGTAGCTACTAGATGCACCTAATTATCGACAACTTATCGACTAAAATCTGTCCCAGCTAGAGTGTGGTTGTGTGGGTGCGTACCATGAAGCGCACATCTCGTAGCGTTGTGTGAGTAACTCGGGCTTGCGACACCCGGTTCTCATACAAATTCGGCGATATGCCCGGTCTCCTTTACTTCAGATGTCTGTGGTTCACACCCTCAGCACAACGCTGAGTCAGTTGCCTTTTGTGGCAATCCCGACATACCACAGACTATATTTAAGTTTTTAGTTATGTCTTAATTATTTCTTTTGTCTTGGTCTGTTGTGTAATTGTGTTACTGTGTTGTACTACTTGTGTGTTTATCTGTTTCTGTGATGTGTTGTTGCTGCAATAAATATATTTCTTTCTTTCTTTCTTATTTATTTCCATTGCCGCTTTAAGTCTACGCGCGCACACACATCAAATCGTCTAGGCGTCAATGGTGTCAAAAACACGTCACGTGACCCGACCGTGTCTGTCATCATACTATAATGCACTAACAGAATCGAGGCCCAGATCTCGAGTCTGAAATAGCGATGGGCGGGACACCTGGTGACGCGGGAAGACGGCAGGTGGACCAAGGGCACTAACGGGGTGGCGGCCGAGAAGTGGGCGGCGGTCGGTCGGTAGACCAACATCCCGATGGTCGGACGATGTGGCCAGGTTGGCAGGGGCACGTGGATGCGAATGGCGAGAGACCACGAGGTGTGACGTGATGGGGAAAAGGCACATGCCCAACATTGGGCAGAGGTAAGCTGATGATGATGATGATGATGATGAGAAAAATGGAACGTATTCTTTGAGGCAGATGCCAGCAGCTACTCGGTGAGAACGGCCCAGAGGAAGGAAGAACAGTGGCGTAGCTAGGGCAAAACAACTTTTTCAGATTTACCCCCGGCTTATCGCACACTAACAAGCTGTTAATCTACCGTTAACAGCTGTCAGTTGGCCAAAGTGCATACGAAAAAAAACGTGGCTGTTAACAGTAGATTAACAGATTGTTAGCGTACGAGAAACCGGGTGTAAATTTATGCAGGCAATAAAGTAGTAAAGTAAAAAGATCTAAAGAGATCACTTGACATGGTCCCAAACTGTGTTATGCTAACCAGTAAGGACATTACAAACAGATAAATACACCCAGAGTGAGGCCATTTGTACGAATGTACGGCGGCCCTCAGTGGGAATCGAGCCCACGGCTTCTCTCTTGGTAGCTAAGCGCCTTAACTGATCGACAAACGAGGCAGTCAAATGATAATGACGATGATAATATTTTGTGCCCTAAGGCTTTCTTTCAGAGAGAGAGTGTGGGCTTCTCCACCACGCGTGCCCACCGCGGATTGGTCATTTCCAGTGCTGAGGCATTTGAATAGCTCAGGCACTCCGCTTTCCTCACGATGTTCTTATTCCCGTTACGCATATGTGGAGAAACCGCAAGATGTAAATAAGAAGACTTATCGCTAATGTATCGGATAGAACCTCTTGTCGATTTAGGTCAAATGTAAAAGTTTTAGCTACCTTTGCATGATTAAGTCTGCAAACCAGAGTGAAACCTGGTCGGACTCTTCCGAAGTCAAGTAAGTTTATCCGGAATGAAGCTAATAATGTCTAGTGCTTACGAAAGTTTTAGTTCAAAAACTTAAAAGGAAAGCTATCATAGATAAGTAGGCTTTACGTTAGCCAGTATTAGAGGACAAACTTGTAGGAGGTAACTTTCGTATAAACTTCTTTGAACATTACTTTAATGAAGTTGTTAGTTCTGTAAAGCAGATAAAACCCACTTTTTCTACGGAACCCCAGACAGCGCATATCGCACATGGAATAGGTACAAACCTAATATACAAATTGGAGCAGTTATCGAACTGATCCGAAATGGCTTCACAATTTTTATGAATTTCTGTGTGGATAGAGAGAGTAGATCGTAGTCTGATTGATATGGCAAAACAACGTTTGTAGGGCCAGTTAGCATATATATATACAAATACGGGTTGTCGTTGAATTGGAGATTTTACTCTCAAACTAGTGTTGTAATAATAAAATAAATTAGTGCTAAACAGTGATTAAGACAAAGAGATTTGACAGAAAGCACAAAAAAAAGAAAAGCTCGAAATGGTTTTACCCAAGCCATTTTAAAAGAACAATCAGGACAAAGAGATTTCAAAGAAAGTAATAAAATCGAAAGCTTGAGAAGGTAAATCCATTTTAAAAGAACAATAAATCTTTTTTGTCTAAAGGATAACGAGAATTTAGATAATTATAAAAGGTGTTATATAGTGGAATCACCCGATGTCGAGACTAGGAAATTAAATAAATTTTATGTCGAAACAAAAATGTTTTATATTCACCTTTGTCTGTTCCAGAGCTTTTCTTTCCTTTGGAGTGGAAAATATACATAAATTAATTTAAATCTAATTTGTTCAGCTTCAAACTTCGCATTATTAATACTTTTAAGACAGCAATTTGATCAACTTTACCTTTTAACTACATAATTGTTGACTGTTCCGTGAAATATCGTTTAAACTCAAGTGGCAGCCGAAACGTTTTGATTTTATCGGAGAGTGGGATTTACTCTTTTATTCTTTAAAATAGTCCCCACTCAATCGGTTTGAACATAGACACGTCTTGTATGGTGAATTGCTATTTATCTAATACTAGCTGTGCCCCGCGGTGTTACCCGCGGTTCATCGATTTTCCCGTAGGAATAAGATATTTCCCCGCGGTAAAACGTAGCCTATGTTTTAATCCAGGGTATCGGCTAACTCCATACCAAATTTTATTAAAATCCGTCCAGCCGTTTCAGCGCTAAAGACTGACAAACATATAAACACACACACAAACTTTCACGTTTATAATATTAGTGTGATAAGAGTTAAAAATAAATATCGTAACAAATCCCTTTCGGTAGTAAAACACCATCGTATAATATTGTATGGAGTACCCTGCACCGACCTGTCATCTAATACGAACTACCCTACGACCAATTCATCCACGGTGGTGTACATTCGACGTCACGTCACGTTTTACACTGACACACTGAACTGGACTCTATGTCACAACGTCACAGAGCAGAGGAAATCCAAAAGCGTAGTTTAATCCGTGTGTCCACCGGCTATTTACGATTTTCCGCGCGACAGCTCTCGCTGCGACTAACGTTCAAATTATACTTAATGATTGTCGGGCCGGGCGCCACCGCCCGCGGCTCGCTGTGCCGGCGTACTCCACTATTTCTAAGTGAAGGCACCACGTTAATTTGTGAACGGTTTCATCTCCCCCTTCATCTGGACAAGTAAATTTAAGTTCACCGCACTGGGCGTCGGGTCGTAGGACTCAAACAATTTTATAGTTCACTAAAACTCGGACAGCAATGCCGCTCTGATATCGGTTGCCAAAACTTGTCGCCGGCCGTCACAAGCCATCACAATAATCAACGTCGGCCGTCTCTGCGGGCGGGCCGGGCGGGATATTCGACCCTGTGTAGAGGGTGCAAGGTCGGTAGTCGTGCGGCGGCGGGCTGGTCCAGGCTGTAAATAATTCAGTAGCTGTATCGGGCTACAACTTCCGGTAGACAGAAGAGTCAGTGTGTAGTGAGCGGCGCAGTGCCGCAAGGGCGATTCGGAAACTAGACAGCTTTGCTTTGACAGACTTGACTAGTGGTGTGACCGTGTGACGCACTATGCGTTTTGTTTTAAGCTTATTTAGAATCAAAATTATTAATTTAAGTTTCGTACCTTAGTACCTCAACCCGCTTTAGTACGTCAACCGGCGGATCTACAATTAACCCAACTTCAAAGAGCAACATATTTTCATATAAAGCATACAAAATATTCCGATTATTTTAATTGTAACGTATAGTGAAGATTAATAAAAGCGCGTAGGCAGTTTAAGCCTATGCTTGAGAGTTTGGCTTCTTCCCTAAGAAAAAAAAAATAAGCCCAGTGGCATCCGATCATTTTGTGTTTTGGTAGTGTTTATTAATAAAAAGAATACGTTACATTTGTTATATACCTAGAAAACCAATTGCTTGGTTTGACTGTGGGAGCATTCTGGCTAACAATAGATTTACCGCGTATTTTAACGACGTCTGTGGCGCAACGGTTGTCGCATCTGCCTTCCATGCGAGAGGTCTCGAGCTCGAATTCCGGCTGAGGAGAAAATAAAACAGAAACCCAGGTCTTGGATGTTTATATGTTTGTGACGTCGCTGTTTCTGGTTCCCACGACCCAGGGTATCCTAATGCGAGGCCAGAAGCAATGTATGTGCCTTGAAATGTTTATGTATATGTATTTACATAGCGCTTTACTTAATAATTGCACAGAAGCACTTTCTGCTAATAAAAATACCTTATCTAAATTCTTAAATTCTATGTTGTTGTAACTAACACTTCAAAACATTGCTTTGTATAGCGATTGTATAGTATGGCGATCGCACTGTCCGCTTTGTAGCTCGGTAGAACGGCTCAGAGTCTTGCTGTGGCAGCGCTGTGCTCCGACAAATTTCAAATAGCCCGAGCTGTCAGAGCGGCCGCCGCCGCCGCCGCCGCCGCCGCTCAACAAATTGCTCGCCGGACCTCGGTTTAGTTTGTCAATCTACGTCCGGCTGTGTGTTTAGAGACGTGTAGTTACTTAGGCAGTTTGACTTCAGCTACCTGATTTTTGAGCACACAATATTAAATTGCATATTTGACGTTTTTTTATTATTTATTGGCAAATTAACTATTAAATCGTTTAATTTTGTTTGACCCGTGTACGTGTTGACTTTTTAATTCATCATCATCATCATCAACCCATCATGTCCCCACCGAGGGGCACGGGTCTCTTCCCTGAGGAAGGTATAGGCCATACTCCACCACGGGGGCCAAGTCCGGATTGGTGGAGGCTTGTAAGACTAGTGGCTGGTCTTATTGTCAGAAGTTTTCAAGCCGCCCTAAGGCCTCTGACTTGGCTTAACGACTGCCTTCTATCGACGGCAGCCGGCACCAACTGCTTAACGTGCCTTGCGAAGCACGGAATCGCTCGGAAAAATGCCACTAGCGTTAGTCATAGACGGTGACCCATCCATGGACTGAACGCGCCGTATGTTGCTTAACCTTAGTTATCGTTTAAGATCACTCAGGCAGCCCAGGCTACGAGCGACTTTTTAATTGCATATTTTTAATTACTATTTTTTTCCCATAGATTTCTTAAACGCAAAAGCCAATGCAACCTACTGGCATGTTTTACTTTTTTCCTTTCGCCAGAAATGAAACCTAGGTTATATGTTAGAGGACAATACGAGAAACCAATAACAGAAAGAACCAGGTCGATAGACCGTAACTGAACGAAGATAAAGAGAGCGTATTTGCTAGTATCTTTTTCGCAGGAGTAATTTTTTTTATATTTATAAATAAATGAAAATACAATCATACGTGATATTTTGAAGTTTCGATTGATAAAATGAATAAATTAGTTGTTACTGTTGTACTTTTTCTCACTGGCAGTTTTTAAAATTAGAGTAAAACAAGTAAAAAGATACATCTGATAAACGGATCGAATGAATTAGTGGTCGTAGGATGTCTTCTGGGTTACGGTTTTAAATGTAGTATGGAATATTGTTTTACAAAATAGAAATGATACAACCATAGAAACCAAAACCATTTATTAATTTATTTATCTGTACTGTACATACTTCTGATTTATTAAAATCTTTGTATACTATCTTACTTATCATAAAAAAATTATATGCTAGGTACTAGGTTCTTATAGATATAAAAAAATACATACAAATTACGCCCATATTCCCTGAAGGGGTAGGCAGAGGCACCAGCTCTGAACTGAGCCCACGAGAGGCACCAGCTCATTGAACTGAGCCCACGTTTTGCCGTGTGTTTTTTTAATATCATTAGTAAACGTAATTAGTCATCATCCGCACTCGTCTCAATTTCCACTGAATCTCTTATTATGTAATCAAGAAATTGAGCTGGAGGACTTAAGTTTTCTTGATACCTCCCCCACGCCATGAACCACAATACAGACATGACGTGGCTACAGCAACCAAGTGTTCTTTTTCCAGAAATACATGAACAGTAATGCCCTTTAATTGCTGCTGCGTTATGCCCTTCTATCAAAATATATACATAGTATGTGCGCTGTCGTCTATGTCGTGACTGGATTCGACAACGCAGCAGCCACGGATTGATGACATCAATGTTAAATATTTCCAATACCGAAATATCTAACCTGTCCTCCCTGTGCAGTTCAATATGGTACGAACTATCGTCCCTCACGTGTTCGCCATAATAACTCCTGGCCTGACTTATTTGGTACGTCCCCAGAGCATATATTATTAGGTCGTTTATGTCGAGTCTCGGAAAGTTATCAAGGCCGGGGACATTCGCAGTCATTGATATAAAATCAGCTCTTATTTGATTAAGGTTTCTGTGAATAACATAATCGCTTAAATAGTTTTGATGAGGGGTTTCATTTATTCTTGTTATTATTGATTCCACTAAAGAATGATCGGTGAGTGGTTTACCGAAAGCATTTAGTAATGCACCGGCTATTTTTACTTCGTCGAACAAGTGACTCGCAGCTCTATTAAAAAAGGTATACCTAAGTTGTCTAAACTGATTTTTTAACCTTCCGTTAATTGTTTCTACTACCCATCTACATAATGTTACTCTTCTCGAATGATTCGCCTGTTGCGTTGTCAGCTGTGCCACGCCAGCATTTTTTGTCACCGGCATATAAGCGCGATAGTTCATGGCCCTGAGATCGTTAATTGCATCGCGAAACCCCCTATCCAAAATAAATACATCGTCACGTTTAAAAAAGTAATGAAACGGGTTTTCTACGTCATGAACATTACAGATTTCTTTCATAATCATCGCGTCTGATTTTGTGGCTTCATAAGGCCCATATATATCAATAATGTGGCCATCTGGACACACAATTAGTAATACTTTTAGTAGGTTCCGATATTTATGGAGACTATACGACTTTCGTTGGAACCCATAGTTAGAACTCTTTTGCATATAAAAATATGTTCCGTCTGCAATCACCACCGCTCTCCTGGCCTCTATCGGGGCTTGTGGGTTTCCAAATAGGTGATTAGGTATAGTTAATATTTTACTCACTAATTCTTCTCTACTTAAGTGATCCAAACCCATATGGAGTGGAACAAAATCGTTCAACAGACATTGCCGCGCCCCTTTCATTATTTTTTCTAATGCCTGTCGAGACATAGAAAATAGTTTTGCCAGTCTTTGATTAGAGTCTCCTGTGTGTAATTTAGTTAAGAGAATCCCTAAAGCGTTTAAAGGTTTTTTCGGAAATGTCGTATTTAAGGACGGACTGGCTGAAACAATTTCCATAAATTGGGTTTTATTAAATCCAATGTAATAATGAAATAACAAATCATCAATTTCGTTAATTTTTTGAAAATTGATAAATTCTCCTAACACGGTTTTTTGCAAAGTCAACATATCTTTTGTTTGAGTGTTGTTGAAAGTGGAAAACGTATGACGCGCTATAACTCTTAGTTGATCCCAGATATCGCTTTCCAAATGCACATCACATATACGCGCGCCTCGTGGGATGTATAAATTGTCCTTAATTAATAAATCCCTTCGAACAGCAACATCAATCCTATGCAGATTCTGGTTAACGCAGTTATTAATAATACAAACAGTAGAATTATTTGGGAGTCGTAAATATCCAGGTATTTCTATTGTCCCTGATTGAGGATCGGCCTGATCATCATGATCAATTACACCAATATCATCTTGAGCTACGTTTACTTGATCATTGTCTTCTTGCATTACTGCAGCATCACTGTCACTACTCTCTTGCTGAGCATTCCTCTGCTGATTCCAGTAAGTCCCACGTTGAAAGCACGGTCGACAAATTCTATCCAGCTCGTCAATCTGTAAAATAAAGGTAATATGCAATTTCGAGAAGCACAGAGTTACAAAAGAGGACAGATAACAAATAAAAATATAACATAATACAACATTAAATGTGAAAAAATGTTAAACAATAGAAGGGTCTTTAGGAAATGTTACGAAAGGATTGCGTTGGAAAAGGCGCTGCAAAACTACAGCATTTAAGTCTGTCTTATCGTAAACTGCAGCCTGCGTAAGAACTCAACTTGGTATCAATTCCTGAAATTCCATTTTTTCAAAGCATTCTTTGTATTATGTAGGTACAATATTACTTATGACGTAATATATGTACTCCGTTTGCCGCAGCCGAGAAATTGTTGTTTTGAAAATGGAATTCATGTTGTCCACGCCCCGTCAGAATGATGGATGGAAAAATAGAACACTGTTAACAAGTTGTATTTGAATTGCGATAATAATATAGCCTTTGATACTCCGGGATAATGAAGCTTTCTATAAATAAATCATTTTTTAAATCTATTCAGCAATTTTATTTTTGACTTTATCTACAAAACATACAAAAATACTAAAAACCCAACATTTTTCTCATCATTATCATCATCAGTCAATATTAGTCCTCTGCTAGACGTAGGCCTCTCCCAGAGCACGCCACAATGTTCTATCTTTGGCCATCCTCAACCAGCCGCCACCAGCGATTTGCGATTGTGATCATTTTGCAAAAACTTAGGTAATAAAAAAAGTTGTTGCATAAATAAGTAAAATAACGATTACTAACCTCAGTGGAATTGTCGATGTGTTCAATATAGTCCAAAATAAAGGTGTGTTAATATAACATAATAGCCTAGTTTTAACAAAGGAACACCTAAAATATCACACAAGAATGTATTTTTATTTATGAACATAACTCCTGATAAAAAAAAATAGCAATTTACTAAACCCTCTATATATTGGTTTAGTTACCGTTGGTAGACCTGGTTCTTTTTGCTATTGGTTTCTCATATAGTACTCTAACGTATATTGTAGGTTTCACTTTTGGCGAAAAGAAAAAATAAAACATGCCAGCCATGTACGGCTAAGTTGCATAGGCTTTTGTGCATTTGACATATTCAGAATTGATATTAATGTTAAATTTTGCCGTAAAATATTTGTAGGCCCTGTGAGTAAAGCATAGCGATACAAATTATTTTCAAGACGTATACTCAACACCTGTAGGTAAACATTTACATACGGGCACATACATTCATCCATGTCTATGGAGAATGATGATGATGATGATGACATACATTGCTTCTAGACCCGATGTGGTTCCCACGACACAGGATACCCTGTGTCGTGGGAACCACAAACAAGAAGTGTTCAACACATTCAGGAGTAATAATTTTGAAGTTTGAAAGTTTGTTAATTAGGGTAAACTGTTTTGAACAGAATAAATTGTGGAGTTTTTTTTAGTTTCTTCTCCATAATAATTATAATCTATTGATTGCGAAACTAATAACTTTAACGTTAATAAAGTAAACATTTTGTTTGTATTATGAATAAAAACATCCGAGAATTAAGGTTTTTTTTGTCCTCAGTCGGGATTTGCACCCGGGACCTCTCGCATGGTAGGCGATAACCGTTGCGCCACAGAGGTCGTCAGTATTTTACTATTAACGAGTACGTATAAATAAATTTTTGCACGTTCTACGAGCGGCGGATGGTGCGGAACCCGTAACCCGGGGTGAGCCATGATTCCAATGGCCTAACTGTCAAATTTCATACTATATAATTTGATTGACGATTAGAATCGCTTTGGTTTTGGTGCGCATAATATGAGGGCAGGACCGGATGTCCAGATCTAATATCGCATGTCGACTGTGTAAATTAGCCTATTAGGTATGAAACGTTTAATTTCTTCTTGTCCCGGGCGCGGGCGGGGCGGGGCGGCCCGCGGCGGGGGCAGGGGCGGGGAAAGCTTAACTACCCTCCGAGAAGTTTATCACAACATTTAGGTATTTCATAAGTAGGTGCTCCGTTTCAACGCTGATATTTACGGGTTACAAATTCTACTCCGCAATAAATTTTATTGCTTTTGACGTGTAATTTTACTTTGTACATTAAAGAACTAAACGGGCAAAGTGGTTTTGTATGTCGCCCGGTACGTGCGTAGGTGCCGCTGCTACATAACCCAGGCGCGAGTTCGGTGCCGCGGCCACACTCTCGCTGGATGTTAAAAGCCGACGCGTAAAAGTTGCCCGCTTTTTATAGTCATCCATATTCATAACGTCGGCGTACGCAGAAAAAGCACATTCAGAATATACGCGTTTTTATGCTGTAAAATAATTTGAAGAATTCAGCCTCTTTTGAGTTTTACGGTCGCTAATATTCCAGTACTGTGCACAAGAGTCGGTTTACTCGTGGAACTTTTAACTGGCACACTCAAACATTTAACTATGCGGGCACGAATTTTGAATTGTTTTACGCCACCAATAAAATATGACCTCGAGTAGACTATTGTGTTTCTTCGAGTAGATTTAATGAGAACAGGTTATAAAGTGGCGTTGATGCGTGTTGCTGGAACAGGCGGCAGCCGGCTCCGGCGCCCGCGCCGGTTAACGAGGCACTTAACCCGCGGTTACCCTGCAGAGTACTTCTCAGTGCTCAGGAAATAGACTGCCCGCAAGAAATATTTGAAGTAACTTGCGTCGCAGCAAGTGTGTGGGCTCATGGGCTGCCGCCCCCACCTCCGCCGGACGTACAGACCACACACATCCTTTTTTAGTTAAGAGTTCCGCAGTTAACAAAGGGAACTCTTTTAATAACGTCGTAGCTGTCCGTCTGTTCGTTATTGTGCTTACATCTTATCTTAAAGACGGCAATAATAGTAATTAGTTACTATTAATTAGATTAGTAATAAATAAAAATAAAAAAAAATTAATAAACTCACGCCCGTTATCCCCGAAGGGGTAGGCAGAGGCACCAGTCTCTAGAACTGGACCCACGTTTTGCCGAGTTTATTAGGTCCCAAACGTGACAAGTGGCAAGCCTGTCGCCGTTATCCGGGCACAATTTATCAACCAATGGTGTTGCTGTACGTATAGTAATAGACAGTTGAAATTTGGAAAAGATTTTATGTATATTAAATCTGGCGACATAAGGGTAGTTAATTTGAGGAAAAATATTTGGTACCTTAATTATAAGTCAGGGAGCTAAATGTCTATTTAGGTCATAGATTGTCGTTTAACAATATTACGAGTATAAGTGAGAACCATCATTATTTTGATTCAGGGAACGCAAATGTTTCTTACATTAGGTTAAAGCGTCCTCCCACTTTCCTAGCTTATTTTAAAAAAAATGTAGGATTAAATTGTATGAGGTTTAAAAAAAAACTATGACAATTATTATCACAGCTAAGTGGTCTTTATAAGTTAAAGATTAGTAGTCGACCAAATTAAATAGAAACTTCGTACAAATTCCATTTAGCACAATGCTGTTTACGGGTAGCTTTTTTTCGCTTGCTTAGCAGATATCTCTATTGGTGATAAGTTCGTCTTTAGAACAAATTTTACGAAACTATCTTTCGAATTTACTGTTTACAATTTACTTGTACTTTGTTAGTTGTGTTACAGTTAAGAAAACTAAAGTACCTACTGAAATCAATATATACCCTCTTCTTTTACGGAACCCTGCGCGTTCCCAGTCACACACTTAGCCGGTTTCTATATACAAGTGGGCAATACGTTGCAATCGCCATATTTGGCGGATCATATTTTTAAATTCGCGGTTTATTACCGCGAGAGGCGATCGCTATCGGTCGCGATCGAGCTCTGTTTCATCTGTTTTATTTAAACAGTTTTACGGCTCGCGGGACATTCATCGCTTAGCTGATAGTTCAGTGAACCGCCTTCCTATGTCTCGCTGCGCCCGACGCCCAGGCATTGCATGCCTGCTGCCTGCAGCCATGTATTCTGCTCTACTAGTGCTCAATAACTTATGGGGTTTCAAAGGTAACAAGCCGTTAATGTATATGTAGATTATTCAGTTATATTCAGGTCAGAACGTTACAAACATAGAAATATACCCAGTCTGAAATGTGTGCATACGAGCCAGGTGTTCGTTGTCCGATGGAGTTTTTGAAAATTGTTACAATTTTACGACTTTTACAAATCTTAACCTTTTGAGACGCAGGTTATTTCAATATTTTTTATTATTATTATGTTATTCTGATATCCCGTAGGGGCAGGCACGATCTAACTAATGATTTGTCCCTTCCTTGCGTTATGTATCCTGGGCCACCTATTACAAATTACAATGCGGTGTACATTACGCAGCCGTTTAGTACGATTGTGACTATTATCGTTGGAAATACAACAAAAATGCTCTATATTTATAATAGCTATACTTAGTTCCTTCTGAGTAAGCGGAAAAGTAGAAAGGGTATTTTTCCAACTGACTACCAGTTTTCTGTTGAAAGTAAAAAGAGAGAAGAACAAATTAAATGGTAAAATCGCTCGTGGATATTTCAAAAACTCCGAGGTAGCTGGCAGCCGGGAGTCGGGTGGACGGGGCTTCCGCGCATAAACAAAATTGTTCGCCCGCGCCATCATGAATAGTCTTGACTAATAACAAGCATAAAAGGCAGCATAAAACGCTTCGTCGCATAACGCTGTTCCGGGCTGTCCTCGCCGAAGCAAACACATAATTAGTTGGGAGACAGTTAGCTCTGCATTTAACAAATGGAATCGGATCCGGAACTAGTTTATCGTCCGTCCGACGCGGTGCAGTGCTGGACTATTAATATCTGCTCTGCTGCTGTAGCGGCGGCCGGGGCGACCGCGGAGCGGAGTGCTGGGTGCGGGGCGCGGGGCGGGGGGCAGCACGAGGCGCTGCCGGCCGCGTGAGTAATGCCTCTCGATCGGCTCCGAGTGACGTCACACGTTACGGCCCCCTAATGAGGCTTCTCGCCGCAACTTGCGCCCGCCGCGATACATCTCGCCCCCGTCTCTGAGTAATGTGGACTCAACGTATGCGTAGTATGCTGTGAGTACAGCAGTTTGGTTCACTTTTTTGGATAGTCTGTAAAGAGCGTACGCAAATTGGTGTAATTTTGTGCAGATTTTTTGAATTTGAACTTTCCATGTTAGATGCGAGTCAATGTATAATCCTAAAAATTTTGCTTCATTTATTTCGTCAATAGATACATCATTGTATTGTATATTTAACAACTCAGAATTACTCCAACGATGATTATTTTTAAATGTCATAATATTAGATTTACTTAAGTTCAAAATTAAATTATTATTTATTAACCACTTCATTACATTCATCAAAGCATTATTAATGTCAATTTTTAAAGTAGGTATGTCAGCTGATTTAAATACTATAGTACTATCATCGGCGAATAGTACCATGTCTTGTTCAATTGACTTAGGAAGGTCATTTACGTATATTAAGAAAAATAGGGGCCCTAAAACGCTTCCTTGTGGTACGCCATGGTGAACTACCCTAGGGTTTGATAAATACTTTATTTTGGTTTTTGTTTTGGGACAAATTCTTGTCACAGACGTATATTGATGTCTCTCACTTAGATAAGAGTCGACAAGATCAAAAACCTTACCTCTAATGCCATAACAGTTTAGTTTAGCCTGTAAAGTGGCATGATCAACATAATCAAATGCCTTAGTCATATCCATAAAAAGTGCCGTTACGGGTATTCTCTTATCAAGGCACGATATAACTTGAAACAAAAAGCTATAAATTGTTCTGTTGATGTTCTTATTTTTCCTAAATCCATTTTGTTCCTCTGCAAAAAGGTTAAATTTCTCAAAGTAAGAATAAAGGGAATTATACATAACTCGCTCAAATAATTTGGAAAATATAGGTAGAAGTGCTATTGGTCTGTAACATGACATATTTTGTCTATCATCTCTCTTAAAAAGAGGTTTTATGATAGAGATCTTTAATTTATCTGGAAATATGCCTTCTTCAATGCTTACATTAATAATGTGTGTGAGAACTGGAGATATAATTTCAGACACGTATTTGACAACTCTACAGGAGATGTCATCAATGCCAGTGCTATTTGTGTTCTTTAATTGCATTATTATTAAGTTTACATCCTCTGGTGTTACCGGGCTCATAAATAAAGAGTGTGAATTCTTATTATTAATTAAATTGGTGGTAATATTTCCCTTGTCTTTAGATTTGACCTGATCGATATAGAAGTCGTTGAAAGATTCAGCAATTTTTTTAGGATCAGTGGTAATAACATCATTATTATCCCTGATCTGACTTATATCATCTCTTGGAATATTCATTCTGGAGCTGTTTATAATATTCCACGTGGCTTTACATTTATTTATCGAGTTACTTATATAATAGTTATTCTGTGACCTTTGCGTTAGTAAAATTATTTTCTTTAAACGCCTCGAGTAGGTACGAAGTTGCTCCTTACTTTCGCTCGATCGTGTTTTCCTAAAATTTAAAAGTAGGTCCTTCTTATGCTTTGAGCATAGTCTAATGCCTTTCGTAATCCATTTGGCTTTACTTGTAATCATTTTCCTATTTTTTCTGACAGGGAAGCATATTTCATAGAATAGCTGAAAGAGTTCATAGAATTTATCCAGGCATTCGTTGGGATCATTTGACGCGAAAACTTCACTGAAGCTCAAGCTAGCAAGGCATTCTCTAAATCGATCTATGTTTTCACGATTTCGCGCGTTTTCTATAGACTAAATGAAAGACATAGAAGATAAAAGCTCGTAGCTATATCGATGTATATGAGGAAATTTCTACAACTGTGTAAAGTTTTACAATAATAATTCAACACATTTAGGTATGTACAATAAAGTGTTATCCATCTATCTATGAGCAAGAGTCAACTCAAGACTTCGCTCGGAAGACAAGCAGTAGTGATTGAAATAGGAGTCACTCGTCAGGAGGTGGGCGCGCATTCCAATCGAGTCTCAAGTTAACTCCCGCTAGCTGTAATAATGAAACAACAACAAAAAGAAAAAACACACATGTGCCCATCAACGTGCCAAAGCCCAACCGACACAAAAAACAAAAAATCGAAATAAAATTGAGATTTAAAATTTGAAGATTTCATAATTTAATATAATATTACCCACGTTGAATTTAAACCAAGTTGTAAAGTGTACTAATAACAGACTTTCTAAATAATCCTGGAGAAAGATAAAATAGGTCAATATGGTGTAGATATTCATTATAAGTGCGCATTAACCTGTGAATCGGTGCGCGCTCGCCAGCGTTAGTCCTACATCGCTTAGCCATAAACAAGCGATGGGAGTACCCATCACGGATGCGCTGGGATCTACTGGGTATTCGGTAGGATATTTGGTCACTTAAAGAGTTCGTGTCAAACTTATTGTGACATATATTGTAAAGAAGCATGGAAGCATGTAAGAAGTATCCTTAGGGTATCTAGGGTTACAGGGAAAGTCGTACACAATATTAAATGAGGTTATTATTTAGGTCATTTCTGATGGATTTTATTCTATTACTAGACGAAAACCCGGCTTCGCTCGGGTAAAATGTAGACGCAAAATAATATTCCACTATGTTTTTTTTATATGGCGACGCCTCTGTATTTATCAACCACCAGTAGATATAAATCTCTTAATACATTCAGATACATAAGCTCGCAACTGTATCCCAGAGGGGTAGGCAGATACCACGGACTGTCACCTGCCACTATCCTGACGAATCACTTTCGCTTCATCGACATCCATTAGTCGTTGCATGTACCCACATCGGTTTCGGGTACTTTTCATCTTGCCCTTTGCTAATAAATCCCCTATTTGGTCGAAGTATGTCCAACTGGGGCGTCCCTTACCGGCCCTTCCACTCACATTCGCCCGATATAGTCGCTTTGTCAGTCTTTCTTCGTTCATCCTCTCCACATCTCCAAACCAGCGCAACATTCCTTTTTTCAATTCTAGTCATTCACTACATCCTCTTTCTCTACATCCTCGGTCTCTGATCACTATTGCGTATTCTGTCATTCAAAGTAACACCACACATATTTCTTAAGGATCTCATTTGTACTGCACTAATCCTACTTTCATGATTCTTCTGCCATACCCAAATCTCGCTACCATACTTACATCAGTATTGGAACCAGCACACTATTACGGATAGCCAATCTTGCTCTTTTGGACATGTTCTGGCTACTCACGAAGGAATGCAAGGCGAAAATCGGATACTTACCATAACTTTGTCATGGGTACCTCATCACAAATTACTAACTAAATGAGCTTCCTTCATAAACTTAACAGCTAGTGAATCTAATGACGTATTCAATGAGACGTAGAATCCACTTGGCTAATCAACTAAAAACAGCTCCCCCTCTTTGGCTTTACAGCTTTTAGTTTTGTATTGACCACATGTTTTTCTTCATCATTTTAATTTTTGGTATTTTTCTTATCTAGTGGCTTTTTCATTTCAATAAGTTTATTGGTACCTATAACTAAGCAAAACAATAAAGATCAATTTATGACTTTGATTTCCTTTTTCAATTATTTTTCAGACCCTTCCAAAATTCAATGTCAATTATTGTCTTCCCGCCAATGAAAAACACCACAGATTACTTACTACACCTTCTCAGTTGGCACAGATTATAATGACCTTCTTGGATGCCACGGTATTCCACACACCATGGAGTTAACAAATTAGATCAAAGGGCCGGTTTAGATTATCTTAGTGTTTAGGAGAGTGCTTTACTTTACACTCTGTTGCAACATTACGCTGAATCGGGCCCATTTTGGGGGCTCAACCTTTAATGTATTTTATTATTATTTTCATGTTGTACAGTTTATTTATTTTTACGTTTTTTATGCTTTCTGTGTTATTTTTTTATTATTGTACGCACTCTGTGTGTGTGTTTTTTTGTTTTGTTTTGAGTATCAAATAAATAAATTTTCTTTTTTTCTTTCTTTCTTTCTTAATTTCTTTCTTTCTTAAGGAGAGTGCTTTTGTAGAAACGTGTAAAAGCGCCACTTGCTTTAGTACGTTTTACGGTATAGTACGGTTCTATTTGCCTTTCAATTAGAATCAAAATAGAATTGGTTTCTATAGTTCTATCCAGTAACACCTGAGCGCGTTACTATCCTCGTTACTTATCTGTGTATAAACAAAAAATTTAGTGAGAACTTTAGGAGAGTGCGCAAGTGACCCGTGACGGGTGCGTGTTGTTTTCAATAACTTGAATTATCAAACTTACTTATGTGTTCCATTAAAACTCATAATATTTTGAGTAGGATAGCGCATATTTCGCGACGTCGACGAAGTAACACTCTACTGGAAGAAATATAAACGTTCACTCGAACGTCTAGTAATGTATAGGTCAGTTAAGCAAAGCTGGCACGTTCAACATATTTACAAGTTGCGCTTGTGTAGTGTCTGTGAATAGCGCGCGGCGTGACGTGTACTGCATGCGCATCATGAAAAGTCTGCCCGTCTCTCTTGCGCGCGGTCTAGCTTATGAGTGTGAAGGGGACAGTTATAGTTTTACTTTTACTACTGTTTATATATACAGCGTGATCTTTTTAGTATTCAACAGTATGTGCGTTTCAATGAGGGATTTTTCTGACAGCTAAGAAAAGTAGTTCCAAATGAGCCGCTTTCAGAAGCACTAAAAAAAAAAACGAATGGCTGTCAACGGAATGCAATTTTGGACCTCAGTCCAATAGCCATGTGTGATACATCATCGAATAGGTCTCAGCGAGCTGAATAAAAGTTACTAGAGTCTGACAAGCGAGTCCTGGGACGCGATTTATTTCGAATTCTTCATATGGCCACACTCTGACTGTCAAACTTAGGTATTTCAGCTGCAAGTAGTACAGCCCAAACAGTTTGATACTCGTCCTAGATTTAAACAAGAAAAAACCTTTTGTTCAAATTCAAATTCAAAAATTTATTTCAACGTAAAGAATTTACATTCTGCTTGTTGAATGTCAATGTACATACAGTTATGTATAATGTTAGCCGCTGCCTTGGGGCCGCCTGTAGTGGAGAAAAAGGCAGCGAAAAAAAACTCCACTCTGACCATCTTTTCTCAAATCACCTTAAAGCTAATACAAATCAAACCTAAAAAATAATATCTTGGATGAGTTGAACACTAGACACATTTATCCTCTGATTAAATTTAATATTAAAATACTAATTAATGCCATACGTCCTTGTCTTCTAAATAATCGTTGATTTTATAATAAGCTTTTTTGCAAAGAGTGTGCTTAACACAATTCTTAAATCGCGTTGGAGGTAACTCTAATATATCTTGGGGTATCTTGTTGTAGAACCTTATACAGTGCCCCACAAAGGAAGTATTAACTTTTGCAAGTCTAAATCGTGGAAATGACAATTTATGTTTATTCCTGGTACAATAAAGAATATTCTTATCTTATCTTATCTTTATCTTAACGTTATGATGGCTACCAAATAATATTTTCATATATATATTGGCTTGCAACTGTTAGGATGTTAGTTTCTTTCAAAAAGTCTCTTAGCGAGTCCCTACTACCTAGCTTGTAAATAAATCGGATCGCTCTCTTCTGCAAGATGAAGATAGTCTCAATGTCTGCTGCCCGGCCCCACAGTAGTATACCATAGGACATAATACTATGGAAGTAACTAAAATAAACAAGCCTAGCAGTTGCAACGTCAGTAAGTTCTCGGATTCTTTTTACAGCATATGTTGCGGAGCTAGGTCTATTTGCTAATTTTACAATGTGTGGACCCCATTGTAGTTTGGCATCGATTGTGATGCCCAAAAATACAGTATCTTCAACAAATTCTAGTTTTTCATTTCCAATCACAATGTTATTTTCAACTAATTTTACGTTAGGTAGGGTAAACTTCATACATTTTGTCTTTTTTTAATTTAACAATAGATTATTTGCAGTAAACCAATCTAGAACGTGCAAGAGAGCATTATTTGCTTCGTCAAGATTATTTTCCTGTCTCCTTATTTTAAAAATAAGTGACGTGTCATCAGCAAATAGCACTATCTCGCACATTTTTTGTACCATAAACGGTAAATCATTTACATAGACCAGGAAAAGGAACGGCCCTAGGATAGATCGCTGTGGGACTCCCATTTTTACAAGTGAACCCGACGATTTAATATGATTTATGTCTGCTTTTTGAACCCTTCCTTCTAAATACGATTTTAAAAGATCTAATCCTGCATTTTTTATTCCGTAATGTTTTAACTTTGAGAGTAGTGTTTTGTGGTCTACACAATCGAATGCCTTTGACAAATCACAAAATATTCTTACAGCATCCCTATGATCCTCCCACGCACTGAAAATATGTTTAAGTAACATGACTCCAGCGTCTGTTGTATTCCGCCCTTTAGTAAAACCGAACTGCTGACTACGAAGGAGTTTGTAATTATTGAAATGCAAAAGTAATTGATCCAAGATAATTCTCTCAAATATTTTACTTAGTACTGGTAAGACTGATACGGGTCTAAAATTTGTTGGATCTTGTTTATCACCGCTTTTAAATAAAGGTACTAGCCTACTGTATTTCATGAGGTCTGGAAATACTCCTTCATCTACGAATTTATTGAATATCTCTGATAACGGCGATGCTACGGCGAGGCGTGGGGGGTCCTTGATACTAGCAAAAAATAATTTGAAATTTAAAGAACGGAATGATATTTGCAGACTTTCTGTTGAAAAAGTAATTGAAATATCGTGTGTTGAACTGTCTGGACACATTGTAGTAGCCTTGTACAGGCCCCCTACCAGTGATTACAGTTTATTTGAAACCATATTAGAGGATGTTTTAAAGGTAGCTTCTAGCAGCAATAAGAAAATCATAGTCTGTGGTGACTTCAACATTGACTTGATGGCAGACACCGCTTTAAATACAAAATTGACAATTATTTTCAAGTCGTTTAATCTAGCAAATATTTTTTTGGAGCCTTCCAGGATAACTGAAACTACTGCCACCTGCCTAGATAATGTTTACTGCGATTGCGATTTTTCCGATTATTCTACAGTAAATTGTCTAAAGTCAGACCACAGCGGTCAAGTTGTGCATTTTGAAATAGATACAAAAAAGGCCGAACCTGTTATCCTCTGCCGGCCCGTAACAAGTAAAAAATTAGTTTCATTTAAATCAGACCTAGAAAGTAGTATAAGGACTCAAGAAAATTATGAAAATGCTAATGATCATTACAAAGAGTTATTCGAAGTGGTGTCGGGTAGTTTTAAAAAGATTTTTAAATTGCGCCATCTAAAAAGCAAGGACAATAGAGTAGGATTCAGTGAATGGGCTACGTCAGGTATTCGAAAGAGCAGAGACACACTTTATGAATTATATGACAAAAAGACTTATACATATGACGCCAACTTCATACAGTACGTAAAAAAATATTCAAAATTATTTAAGGCCGTCTGCCATAAAGCTAAATGCGATCATATAAAAGGTAAAATCCTAAAATCACCGAATAAAGTAAAAACAATTTGGACCATAATAAATAGAGAAACGGGTAAAGCAAAGTTAGGAGACCGAGATATTTCACTTAAGATTGATGACAAAATAATAACATCAAATGAAGGTATCGCTGCAGCTTTCGAACAGTTCTTCACTAATGTCCCAATCATAACTACAGCTCCGTTAGACTCGTCACCTGATCGTGCGGCGACATTATTAAGGGACAATGTCCCCGCATGCGAACACGATTTTACGTTTAATTACATAGAGCCCCATGACATTGTTAAGAATTTTAAATTATTAAATCTTAAAAAAACCGAGGACTTATGGGGTATGTCAGTAACAATAGTTAGTTCAGTGATAAATATCCTAGCTTTGCCGTTAGCACAGATTTTCAATAAATGCGTAGATGAAGGAGTATTTCCAGACCTCATGAAATATAGTAGGTTAGTACCCTTATTTAAAAGCGGTGATAAACAAGATCCAACAAATTTTAGACCCGTTTCAGTCCTACCAGTATTAAGTAAAATATTTGAAAGAATTATCTTAGATCAATTACTTACTCATTTCAATAATTACGAACTCCTCCATAGTCAGCAGTTCGGTTTCATTAAAGGGCGGAATACAACAGACGCTGGAGTCATGTTAGTTAAACATATTTTCAGTGCGTGGGAGGATCATAATGATGCGATAGGAGTATTTTGTGATCTGTCAAAGGCATTCGATTGTGTAGACCACAAAACATTACTCTCAAAGTTAAAACACTATGGAATAAAAAAATTAAGTCTAGATCTTTTAAAATCATATTTAGAAGGAAGGGTTCAAAAAGCAGAAATAAATCGTATTAAATCGTCAGGCTCACTTGTAAAAATGGGAGTCCCGCAGGGATCTATCTTAGGGCCGTTCCTTTTCCTAGTCTATGTAAATGATTTACCGTTTTTGGTACAAAAAATGTGTGAGATAGTGCTATATGCTGATGACACGTCACTTGTTTTTAAAATAAAGAGACAGGAAAGTAATCTTGCCGAACCAAATAATGCTCTCTCGCACGTTCTAGATTGGTTTACAGTAAATAATCTATTGTTAAATTCAAAAAAGACAAAATGTGTGAAATTTGCCCTACCTAACGTAAAATTAGTTGAAAAGAACATTGTAATTGAAAATAATAAGCTAGAATTTGTTGAAGATACTGTATTTTTGGGCATCACAATCGATGCCAAACTACAATGGGGTCCACATATTATAAAATTGGCACATAGACTAAGCTCCGCAGCATATGCCGTGAAAAGAATCCGAGAACTTACTGACGTTGCAACTGCTAGGCTTGTTTATTTTAGTTACTTCCATAGTATTATGTCCTATGGTATAATACTATGGGGCCGGGCAGCAGACATTGAGACTATCTTCATCTTGCAGAAGAGAGCGATCCGATTTATTTACAAGCTAGGTAGTAGGGACTCGCTAAGAGATTTTTTCAAAGAAACTAACATCTTAACAGTTGCAAGCCAATACATTTATGAAAATATTATGTACGTTCGGAAAAATATTAAGGACTTCGAAACTCTTGGTAGCCATCATAACGTTAATACTAGGAATAAACATAAATTGTCATTTCCACGATTTAGACTTGCAAAAGTTAATACTTCCTTTATGGGGCACTGTATAAGGTTCTACAACAAGATACCCCAAGATATATTAGAGTTACCCCCAACGCGATTTAAGAATTGTGTTAAGCACACTCTTTGCAAAAAAGCTTATTATAAAATCAACGATTATTTAGAAGACAAGGACGTATGGCATTAAATAGTAGTTTAATATTAAATTAAATCAGAGGATAAATGTGTCTAGTGTTCAACACATCCAAGATATTATTTTGTATGTTTTATTTGTATTAGCTTTAAGGTGATTTGAGAAAAGATGGTCAGAGTGGAGTTTTTTTTTCGCTGCCTTTTTCTCCACTACAGACGGCCCCAAGGCAGCGGCTAACGTTATACATAACTGTATGTACATTGACATTCAACAAGCAGAATGTAAATTCTTTACGTTGAAATAAATTCTTGATTCTGATTCTGATTCTGCTAGAATATATATCACTGAAATAACAATTTTTACTGACATACCCCATAAGTCCTCAGTTTTTTTGCGATTCAATAATTTAAAAATTTTAACTATGTTATGAGGCTTAATGTAATTAAACGTGAAATCGTGTTCGCACGCGGGGACATGATCTTGTAATAACGATGCTTTCGTTGCAACGTTGCTAACGTTGTTTCTATTCAACATAATTTTACCTATGTTTTAGTATATACATACGAGTAATAATGTTTTAAAACAAACATGAATTATTTTTTGTTGTAAGGTCTGTCGGATGACGAAAATTTTAAACGTCAGATCGAAGACTTAGTCAAAGGACTCAAAGATGTTGGAGAAAAAAGATATGAATCAGATTTTAATTATGGTTCAGCATTAATAAATGTTTATAAGTTTATGTGGTGCATCTTTATTATCCCTGTTTTTGGTGGAGTGGAAATGTTGGTTTTGATGTAGTTAATGTTTTCGTTTTGCTTATATTTATTTATGTTTGGACAAAATTCATTGGAGGCTCCAAACTAATTAAACAAATAATCAAGCTAAGCAAAAGTATCAAGATGGTTTATGGCATATAGATGCAGGGTTATCAACTAAAAGATTTTTAAATTTCAGGCCAAAGGCTTGTGCCAGGACTCACTTGCGTACTCTATGACGTCAACAGCCAAATGTTTGTCCTTTCGGAGTTATATTGTATTGAAAAAAAAAACTACCATTTTCAATTTAAAAAAAAATAACATGTATACATCACACATGGCTATTGGGCTGAGGTCCAAAACTGCATTCCTTTGACAGCCATTCGTTTTTTTTTTCTTCTGAAAACGGCTCATTAGTCAGTAGATGGCATTTTTAAGAGAGGGTTTTTGTTTTTCTAATGGGAATTGCCAGTTTATTCTGTGGTCTTTCCTCTTTTCTTTTGGCTCTTGCATTTGATTGTGATTGGACTTCGAACAACTGCTACTGGTGATAAAATCATGGAAAAAACGTTGAAGAAAAAGAAGAAGAATAGGAGAACAGAACATTCGCGTAACCACAATAGAAACCGAATGATGTTGCTCAGTTGATCACAGATTCCTTCCAGTTGATGAAATTACAGAACAGTAATAAAGTTTTTATCTGTGGCAAGCAATTAGAAAAAAAGGTAGAGTAATTCATCCAGTAACTGACCACTGAGCGTCCGTTACCCTTTGTTACATAATTAAACTAATTAATTAAATTGTTGAGGATTTCTGGGATAATTATTTTCTGTTTTGGTAAAGATTTTCTTAGGTGAAATTATTTTTGTTCATGTGAAAATTTATTGAAATTTAAAACTATTTTGTGACCATTAATTCCACCTTGTTTTTAATACTTTTCGCTCGAATTTCCTAAAAATATGTTATAACAAGTAACCCATATATTTGTATTTATTTATCTACAACGCACCTATCTTACTAAAACCTAACTCTAATCTACACTTAAACTAGAGTCGCATTTTGAATCAAAATCATATATTTTTAAACATCCTGTATAGTGAGATTGCATAAGTGTGAGTACTGTGAACGTGCCAGCTTTAGATAACAGACCTATACTAATGCACTTGCCTCTCTAATTGTATTATAGGACTCTCCTAAATACTAAAATAATGTAAACCGGCCATAACAGTTCACAATGAAAACTTGTGACACTAACACAACAATGATGACATTGACATGTTTACTTAGCAACGCCATTGTTGAATTTAATAATTTTGATATTGATGCTGCTCAATAATACGAATTTTCCGCCCATATGTTGTCGACTCAGATCAACTATTTTTTTACGCTCTTTCATTTGGTGTGCATATCGTTCGAGTCTACCGTAGACCCGAACGAAATTATTAATATAGATAGATATAGGGTCCGAAAGTTAACCGTTATGGAGATATTGACTGTTAAAGATTTTAAAAAAATATCAAATTTTTTTGGCTTTTTGATTGATTTTTTCTCAGAATAGAGCTCATAAAGAGTTTTTTTTAATGTATTTAGTTAAAAGGCATGTCAATAGATAAAAAATATCAGCAAAAGCTGCACCTACTACTAACAACTTTAAAACACTGCTCGGCAACGGTTAGAATTAAATATTTTTTCTCTAAATATTTTTCACATTGAAGCTCTTAAAAAAATATTTACGTGTAAAACTTATTCTGAAAATAATTTTAAAAACTTCTACGACTCTTAAGCTATTCAAAAAGGTATAACATTAAATAGGTATGAGCATGAAATTTTAAAATAATGTTATTTGAGTAGGCTCTAGTGGTAGTACCGACATAACTGAACTTCGATACAAAAAAAAACTTTTTACATCCTGACACCTTTAAACTATGTAAAAAGGTCAGATAGGCTTTTTTGTGCTCTGGAGACATGCAGTCTCAGGTGTTCAGGTACCTACCTATTTCAGTATTTCTGTTTTAGAATATTCTTTATATTATTTTTGTGTTAGTCTGCTCGTTGTGTTAATTCTTCCGTGGTAGATGTGTTAATACGTGCTCTGCAAATGATTTGCGTTTTAGAATTTTTTATGTCTCTTTAGGTATTAAAAAACGTATATCTCTTGCTATTAAATCGAAAAAACGTTAGCCAAGTGTCACTTAAGATGGCAAACAGTAAAGTTTTAGTTGAGGTAAATACGTGCTCTTTGATAATTTCCCGTAAAACGCGACTTAGTTTGGATTTTTGTATTTATTCATCTTCATTCTGTGACATGGCTTGGATTTTGAACTGATTCATCTTCATACTGAGACTTGGCTTGGATTTTGGACTGATTCATTTTCATTCTGTGACTTAAATGGCGAGACACATATGAAACATTTTTGAGGGAGGAGTTACGCTTGTTGATGGTCGACATTTCTATTGCATTGAGACGAGACAATGTTCTTTCTACATGACGGCTGCCCAGCGCACCACGGAAGCATGGTTGGACGAGAACTTCCCAAGCAAATGGATTAGAAAAGGCGGTCCCATTGCATGGCCGGCTAGGAGCCCTGATCTAATGCCAATGGATTTTTATGTATGAGATCATATTAAAAGCATAATTTAAAACAAAATGACGCCAATTGAAAATGTCGAAATTTTGAGACAGAGAATATTTCCGGAAACGGCTGTGAAAATGAGGAGAAACCTGCGAACTGCTGTAGTGAAGAGTAATTAAAAAAAAGAATGAGAATTTGTATTAGAAATAGAGGCAACCATGTTAAAAACGAAGATGAATCAGTTCAAAATCCAAGCCAAGTCACACAATGAAGATGAATAAATACCAAAATCCAAACTAAGTCGCGTTTTACGGGAAATTATCAAAGAGCACGTATTTACTTCAACTACAAATTTACCGTTTGCCATCTTAAGTGACACTTGGCTAACGTCTTTTCGATGTAATAGCAAGTGATATACGTTTTTTAATACCTAAAGAGACATAAACATTTCTAAAACGCAAATCATTTGCAGAGCACGTATTAACACATCTACCACGGAAGAATTACACGAGCAGACTAACACAAAAATAATATATAGAATATTCTAAAAAAGAAATAGTGAAATAGGTAGGTACCTGAACACCTGAGACAGCATGTCTCCAGAGCACAAAAAAGCCTATCTGACCTTTTTACATAGTTTAAAGGTGTCAGGATGTAAAAAGATTTTTTTTGTATCGAAGTTCAGTTATGTCGGTACTACCACTAGAGCCTACTCAAATAACATTATTTTAAAATTTCATGCTCATACCTATTGAATGTTATACCTTTTTGAATAGCTTAAGAGTCGTAGAAGTTTTTAAAATTATTTTCAGAATAAGTTTTACACGTAAATATTTTTTTAAGAGCTTCAATGTGAAAAATATTTAGAGAAAAAATATTTAATTCTAAGCGTTGCCGAGCAGTGTTTTAAAGTTGTAAGTAGTAGGTGCAGCTTTTGCTGATATTTTTTATCAATTGACATGTTTGACAGGCTTGCCACTTGTCACGTTTGGGACCTAATAAACTCGGCAAAACGTGGGCCCAGTTCCAGTGACTGGTGCCTCTGCCTACCCCTTCGGGGATATCGGGCGTGAGTTTCTTATTTATTTATATTTATTTATTTGACATGTTTTTTAACTAAATACATTTAAAAAAAACTCTTTATGAGCTCTATTCTGAGATTAAATCAATCAAAAAGCCAAAAAAATTGATATTTTTTTAAAATCTTTAACAGTCAATATCTCCATAACGGTTAACTTTCGGACCCTATATAATAGAATAAAATCCATCAGATATGACCTAAATAATAACCTCATTTAATATTGTGTACGGCTTTCCCTGTAGCCTTGTATAAAAGGAGGAGCTGACTGACTGACTGACTGACTGACTGACTGACTGACTGACTGACTGACTGACTGACTGACTGACTGACTGACTGACTGACGGACTGACTGACTGACTGACTGACTGACTGACTGACTGACTGACTGACTGACTGACTGACTGACATATCAACGCAGGGCCTAAACTATATGGGTTAGAAACTTGAAATTTTGCACAGGAGTTCTTTTTGTAACTTAGGGGAGCACTAAGAAAGGATTTTTGAAAATTCATCCCCTAAGAGGGTAAAATGGGGGTTCAAAGTTATGACTGAATGAAATTTGGTACGAAGGTTCTTCATTTAAAATTATGAAACATGTGTAAAATAGTTTTTTTAAAATCGTCTCTTTAAGGGGAAAAAAGACTGGTGCAAACTTAGTATGAAACTTTGCCGTTTTTGAAATTATTCAAACGAAATTCAGAATAAAGATTCTTCATTGAAGGTCATGAAACACATGTAAAATAGTTTTTCGAAAATCATCCCTTAAGGGTGTAAGAGGGGGGGTGCAAAGTTAGTATGGAACTTTGCCGTTTTTGAAGTTATTCGAATGAAATTCAATATGAAGTTCAATGGCAGGCTTCAGTGGAAGTCTCGTACACCTACGAAAAGTCTTGTTGAAACATGAAATATTTACATTTAATAGATCATTGTATTAGAATTAGTTCTATTAATTTTCTTTTGTTTATAAAGTTGGGAGTCCTAAGTTAAGGTTGTTTTTTTAAGAAGTTTGGAGGTTATGTTACGACCCCGTTCGCTTGACTGTTAGAGATAAATACCTACACAAATAAACAAAACAAAATCATTCTAATATACACACACGTACACACCTATGCACATATGCTGGTCGCGTCACTCCCTCATGGAGAGCATAGCCCAGGTACCAGATGATACTCATCACATGCTAGCAACACCCCACAGTTCTCAGCCCTACAATGCAGTTGCAACAATTATTATTTTTGCTTCTCTGCCACGTTTAAATCTTTCAGTAACAATAAAAACGAAGTATGTTTTTTCCTGAAGAGTGACGAGACTTAAATTCAATTAAATTATTTTATAACAGCACCCCTAGGATTCTGCCATGTCAAGTTGGTTGTTGAGATGGCAAGTATCTTCTTTTTTTTTTATTTTTGCCCGAAACAGTTCCACAGAACACCTAAAGATTGTTTCACCAAACAAATCCCACGGTAAGATCCTTAATAATATAAAAATAAAAGCCAAAATTCATTAACTCATGGGACTTCTTTCGTGAACCGAACTCGTGGAGGGAGTAAAACCAATCAACGACCGAACTCTACTGATTTTCACTTTGACAACGCTTTGACATGACAGTTGTTTTTTTCTTGGCTTGAATGCATAGATTATTCTGAGCTTGCAAGATAAAACAATCGATGGGGCGTTCCGTTTCTGTTTCTAAATTGAGTTTTATTAAATTATTTTCTTATTTTCTTCCCCCAACTTTAAAAAAATATTTGAAAAACTGAAAAAAGAGCCCGTTGCGAAATACTGAAGTTGGGAAAATATAACCCCAAAACATTCTTTTAATAGGGCGGTACACCATTTGCCGTTGTCCTTTATGAACTACATGTAAAATAGTTTTTTAAAAATCATCCCTGAAGGTGGCAAAAGGAGGGTGCAAAGTTAGTATGAAACTTAACCATTTTTGAAGTTATTCGAATGAAATTCAGCATGAAGGTCCTTCATTAAAAGTCATGAAAGACGTGTAAAGTAGTTTTTTGAAAATCATCCCTTAAGGGGGAAGAGGGGGTTGCGAAGTTAGTATGAAAGCTCTTTCGCATGCGCTAAAAGTACCCCTATCTTATTTGCAAACACTTTACTCAACTAAAGCCCACGCGGACGTAGTCGCGGGCAACAGCTAGCCCTAGTATAAAGATGGTAGAAGTTCAAGCCCATATTGCAAAAATTTTGGGCTCGAAATAGCGCTCCGAATACTAATATTGAAAACGCTGAGTATTTCCAAGAAGCATTTCATTGGCTTCGATATTAATATTGTACAGGTATAACACGTAATAATAGAATAATTGAATTATTAACCCCTGATATTTCAAAAGGTATGCGTCTGAGAAAACTCTACAAAAATGGTTTCAAATACAGATTGTAATTGATGTTTCAGGAATTTCCTACTTTGATTATCTTGTATAGAATACAGAAAACGTTTTTTACCAACAAAGTATGGATTAGGATGTATTGAGAACTAGCTCTACCAGTAGAAAAAATTTGTAGCTTTTTTTAGACATCGTATTTACAAAACGCACCAAGCGCGTATCGGGCCATCTACAGTGTAGTTCCGTGGAAAAATGCACTTTTATCTGCCTAGAACTAAGAACTTCAATGGGATTTACAGAAATTTTGCTTTTATAAGTTGGGCGCCTATTATTGGTTAAAAATTGGATTTTTTTCTCGGTGGCGCTAGAGTAGTGGATTGTTGTGGGTTTCCGCCCTGGAGCCCCTTAGGGCGTATTATCCAATATAATAATACCAAATATGTGTAAAGGGAATATCACAGAAATGAAGATGATGATAAATGTGAAAAAAAAATCAAGCTTAAAAAGATATGTAAATCTTTTTAAGCGTGCTTGTTGTGAGCTGCATCTTTAGGAATCTTATCGGAGAATCCTATGCAATGGTTTATATAGGCCATATTATGTATATTATACGATGTTTATACCTTTGCCAGCCTAAAAGAAGTCGCGAACAGTTTCAGTCACAAGTTGGCTGGTGTTTTATATTGTCGTGCCGCGTGTCGGAAGTGAACAGAAAGAAAGCGGAGCGCTACGCTGACGGCGGCGGTGACGTGTCGTGCGCTCGCGTTCGCCGTGACGTGACAGGCGACGCCACTTGCTCATGTAATCTGGCGAAGCGTTGACAGCCGACTCGACTCTTCTACGTTTTCCACCGCGAACGAGACCCGTTGAGATAATCTGTCGGTGAATCTTTCGACCCTTCTAAATAAATAAGCAGAGCCGCGATTATCCGCGCCGCCCGCGCTGGAGGTGGCCGCGCGGTTCATGCTAATGCGCTCTAATTCAGTTACATTACGCAGAAGTTAACTTTTCTGCGAATCGGATTATTATTCCGAAGAAGCTTCTCGGCCTTTCTTCGTGGACGCGGAATAAATAAAGTGCGCTATTTGGACGCCTCTATTGTACTTTCATACGTAATTAAAGTTAAAATGCTGCGAAAGTAGCAGTGATGAACAATTTGATGGCGCGTCCGCTTGCGCAGCGCTCTACACTTTCAGCGATAAAATCAAACAACTTCTCTCGACCTTGTTGATTGTTTTTATTGGTAAATACTGAAATGCGCTATTGTTAATCTTTTATAGACGGTCGGAAAGTAGCTAGGCTCCGCTGGTCCCCGCCGGCTTTATTTAGACTTCTGTAGAGGTCAGTAACAGTGAAATGGTTTGGTTTCATTTTAGTGCGTTTAATTTCGTTTGTCGGTCACGATGGCGACGCGACGCGACTGCGCGAGCCGGCGCAGCGGCGCGCGAGTGATTAATGGCTTAGACATTCATGCGCCGTGATTGGCTTATTGAGGGCGTGCAAAAAGGTTCTACTGCGGGATTTATTGCTCTCTGCACTTAGCCGTGCAGCGCGGACAGTAGCGAGGTTGTATCGCGCGCGCGTGAGGCTGCGTGTATGTGTTCAACGTACGAGCGCGGGCGCGTGTGTCGGCTGGACGGCGAGGCACTGTGCTGTTTTTGTATTCAGGCGGCGTGCCGCAACCCGCGGAAACGTCTTATTTAAAACACCTTTAATAAAAAAATACAGCATCTTAACATTTTTTTTTAAAAAGCTTGTTATATGACCATCGTCTAATAAATTATTTATTGGATTTTCTTAGTGCTAAAATATTGTAAATTACCCTAAATATTCTTAGTGTGAAAATGTCGTATGTATCGTAATTAAATATAGTAATGCTTCGAATTTCCGCGGCCGTCCTGTATGAAGTGTGTTTGAGCGTGGGTTAACCTGCCGTGTCGCGCGTGATGGATGGAGACTCGGCCGCGCGCCCCGAATAGATGACGAGATTATTTCTGTTAATTCGCTTGTCTGTTTGTTTGTGCTGTCAAGCTGCGTCGACTGGCGACACGCGCGCGTTCCGAGATTACTGAGTTCCTACAACACTTACTAGCGAATATTAGCTGTTATTTTTGAGGATTCCGTATTTGTCAATTAATGCCAGCTAACGGTGAATGAAAATAAGTAACTTGAGTATCATCATCATCAACCTATTGTGTCCCCACCGAGGGGCACGGGTCTCTTCGCTGAGGAAGGTGTAGGTAAAGTAAGGTAAGCTGAAGTAACTTGTGTATGTAAAGAGTAAATTGAGTAACTATGAGATGTTCAGATACCATCAGTGCTTGAAATCACCAATTTGTAGGGCACGCGTGTTGATTAGCCTATAGTCTTTCTATGCATGAGGCTATTGCAGATTGGGACGTATACGCAAGCTGATTTTTACATTGTGATATTCTCCGAGTTACTTCCTACATAATTACCGGAGAAGCGCCGTCTAACTTTCCTTATTATTAAGAATCGTTTGGAAAAAATATGCAAATAGAAATTAGCTTAAGCCGCTTCGCCCTTGAGATGAAAATTCCCGGGTAAATGTTGTAGATACCTGACGATAAAAAAATAATAATCCTAAACCTTTCCACCAATAAAACATTCAACGTGAAAGGGAAATTGTAAAGTTTTGGGCAAGATGGTGGAGACAATATGGCATCGAGGAGGCGCTAACGAGCCTATTGTCGGCGCGTCGCCTCAGACCACACGTCCGAGATACGCCTCTATAGTGCTTCTTAGTGAAAGGGGAACGCTACCTATAGTATGTTGTTGGTCTGCTTAGGGCAAGTATATAATTTGACCTAGCTTGGATAAGCGATTTCTTTCGCCGACAGTCATGCAGGGCTAACTACAGTGTTGCCAACATGAACGTCGGCGTAAAAAAATTCCGACAAACTGAGAACCTTCTCCTTTTTTCAGTCGGTTAAAAATAGTAGCGAATAATAGCGAATACTGATATGCTGCCTATATAAATTCGATTCTTCGATTCTTGGCGCATTGGACTCTGATCCATGTAAATAGTAATACTAAGTACTAACATATGTAGTTAAGTTTCTAATTGTTACTAACACCCTTTTGTTTGTTTTTTTGTATATGGATCTAAGTTGTTCGAAATAAATGCTAAGTATTATAAACTAGACGAAAACCCGGCTTCGCTCGGGTAAAATGTAGACGCAAAATAATATTCCACTATGTTTTTTTTATATGGTGACGCCTCTGTATTTATCAACCACCAGTAGATATAAATCTCTTAATACATTCAGGTACATAAGCTCACACCTGTATCCCAGAGGGGTAGGCAGATACCACGGACTGTCACCTGCCACTATCCTGACAAATCACTTTCGCTTCATCGAAATCCATTAGTCGTTGCATGTACCCACATCGGTTTCGGGTACTTTTAATCTTGCCCTTTGCTAATACATCCCCTATTTGGTTGAAGTATGTCCAACTGGGGCGTCCCTTACCGGCCCTTCCACTCACATTCGCCCGATATATTTGCTTTGTCAGTCTTTCTTCGTTCATCCTCTCCACATCTCCAAACCAGCGCAACATTCCTTTTTTCAATTCTAGTCACTCACTACATCCTCTTTCTCTACATCCTCGGTCTCTGATCACTATTGCGTATTCTGTCATTCAAAGTAACACCACACATATTTCTTAAGGATCTCATTTGTACTGCACTAATCCTACTTTCATGATTCTTCTGCCATACCCAAATCTCGCTACCATGCTTACATCAGTATTGGAATCAGCACACTATTACGGATAGCCAATCTTTCTCTTTTGGACATGTTCTGGCTACTCACGAAGGAATGCAAGGCGAAAATCGGATACTTATCATAACTTTGTCATGGGTACCTCATCACAAATTACTAACTAAATGAGCTTCCTTCATAAACTTAACAGCTAGTGAATCTAATGACGTATTCAATGAGACGTAGAATCCACTTGGCTAATCAACTAAAAACAGCTCCCCCTCTTTGGCTTTACAGCTTTTAGTTTTGTATTGGCCACATGTTTTTCTTCATCATTTTAATTTTTGGTATTTTTCTTATCTAGTGGCCTTTTCATATCAATAAGTTTATTGGTACCTATAACTAAGCAAAACAATAAAGATCAATTTATGACTTTGATTTCCTTTTTTAATTATTTTTCAGACCCTTCCAAAACTCAATGTCAATTATTGTCTTCCCGCCAATGAAAAACACCACAGATTACTTACTACACCTTCTCAGTTGGCACAGATTATAATGACCTTCTTGGATGCCACGGTATTCCACACACCATGGAGTTAACAAATTAGATCAAAGGGCCGGTTTAGATTATCTTAGTGTTTAGGAGAGTGCTTTACTTTACACTCTGTTGCAACATTATGCTGAATCGGGCCCATTTTGGGGGCTCAACCTTTAATGTATTTTATTATTATTTTCATGT
Source organism: Yponomeuta plumbellus (assembly GCA_947310845.1). Lineage (NCBI taxonomy): Eukaryota > Metazoa > Arthropoda > Insecta > Lepidoptera > Yponomeutidae > Yponomeuta > Yponomeuta plumbellus. Next base: position 25,702,507 of record OX371193.1, on the reverse strand, counting down.
TGTACAGTTTATTTATTTTTACGTTTTTTATGCTTTCTGTGTTATTTTTTTATTATTGTACGCACTCTGTGTGTGTGTTTTTTGTTTTGTTTTGAGTATCAAATAAATAAATTTTCTTTTTTTCTTTCTTTCTTTCTTTCTTTCTTTCTTAAGGAGAGTGCTTTTGTAGAAACGTGTAAGCGCCACTTGCTTTAGTACGTTTTACGGTATAGTACGGTTCTATTTGCCTTTCAATTAGAATCAAAATAGAATTGGTTTCTATAGTTCTATCCAGTAACACCTGAGCGCGTTACTATCCTCGTTACTTATCTGTGTATAAACAAAAAAATTAGTGAGAACTTTAGGAGAGTGCGCAAGTGACCCGTGACGGGTGCGTGTTGTTTTCAATAACTCGAATTATCAAACTTACTTATGTGTTCCATTAAAACTCATAGTATTTTGAGTAGGATAGCGCATATTTCGCGACGTCGACGAAGTAACACTCTACTGGAAGAAATATAAACGTTCACTCGAACGTCTAGTAATGTACTAATGCACTTGCCTCTCTAATTGTGTTATAGCACTCTGCTAAACACTAAAATAATGTAAGCCGGCCATAACAGTTCACAATGAAAACTTGTGACACTAACACAACAATGATAACATTGACATGTTTACTTAGCAACGCCATTGTTGAATTTAATAATTTTTATATTGATGCTGCTCGATAATACGAATTTTCCGCCCATGTGTGGTCGACTCAGATCAACTATTTTTTTACGCTCTTTCATTTGGTGTGCATATCGTTCGAGTCTACCGTAGACCCGAACGGAATTATTAATATAGATAGATAGATGTTGCGAGCACATGTCAACTCTGCGCGCGCACTATAAACTCCAACATTCCTGCATCGCGGAAGCAAAGTATTACACATGACTTACGATAAATCCAACGACCAACAAACAACAGTCGGACCGGCCGGCCGTCCCCTGGCATACGATCTGCCTGGCGGGAAATTTCCCTTTAAAGTGGAAGAGCACGATCACTCGCTCTTCCTTGTTTTGGTAGGATTTTTCTCAGGGAGTGTATCTGCCACGGATTGGCGATTTCAAGAGTCTATACTCACTAGATACCGTTCAAAACTAAAAAATAATCAATAGTAAAAAATATGTACGATGTTCAAAATTTTACCGACTTAAGAAAGATGAAGTTCATACTTAAAATTATAAGTTTTTAAATATTATTAACTTTATTCTGGATAAACTTACTAAGTAAATTTAATAATGTGTAGTTTTTACGCAAGATTTAGTTCAAAAACTTTTAAAAAACTTTATAAGTCCATGATACTATTACATTCTTCGAATATTAACTAAGGATTCAATGCATTAAGGCTTAATGCATTGAATCCTTAGTTAATATTTGAAGGTTAATGATTAACCTCGTGAGGCCCGACCTTGAAAAGAACAATTGTTTGTGATCACTTGAAGACATTGGGCCTCACGAGGTTAAGCCAGAAGAAGCTTAAATTAGTCTCGTTTTATCTTACAAATTAGTAGGATTTCACGTAAAGTAGGAAAATATTTTTACCTTCATTTCGGTGTAGGCGCCTCTTTATTTCAGCCATCGAATAAATTAATGAGGTAGGTAGATTAGACATTATTACGAGACGTTTTTTGTAGTGTTTAAATTGGAAGTGGCGAAGTGTGTCTGGGCAGCCAGCGGCGGCGGCGGCGGCGGCGGCGGCGGCGGCCACGCGATGTGCCGTGTGTGCGCGCAGTAGCACAAACTTTGCTCGTTCCGCGGTGTAATGGCCTCTGCAACTATATGCTGTAAAATGAAATAAAACCCGCGGCGGAACTTGCCTCCGAGTTGTAAATAGCGGCGGCATGCGGCATCGGAATGGGTCGGCGGCGGCGGCGGCTTCCCTACGCCTCCCTATATCATACTAATATAATTGGCCATGCTACTAATTTTTCACACATGTTTTTATAGTTAATTTTGAAAATATTGACCATTTTAAACTAAAAAAATAATATACTCACGCCCGTCATCCCCGAGGGGGTAGGCAGAGGCATTACCAATCACTAGAACATTTTGCCGATTTTATTATGTCCCAACTTGACAAGTGGCAAGCCTGTCGCCGTTATCCGGGCACACTTTATCAGCGAATAGTGTTGTTGTACAAACAAACAAATGTACGTAACTAAAAGTCATTGATACAAGCGGGATTCGAGCCCAGACCCTCATGATCGAGAAGCAAGGGTCAACCCCACTACGCCACTATCGCTTTAAGAAACTAATTTCGGTATTTTAGAGTTTTATTCATTGCATCTATCTATATATATATATATATATATAAAACGAGAAGCTGACTGACTGACTGACTGACTGACATATCAACGCAGGGCCTAAACTACAAGGGTTAGAAACTTGAAATTTGCACAGGGGTTCCTTTTGTAACGTAGGGGAGCACTAAGAAAGGATTTTTGAAAATTCATCCCCTAAGGGGTAAAATGGGGGTTCAAAGTTAGTATGAAATTTTGCCGTTTTTGAAGTTATTCGAATAACATTTAGGACGAAGGTTCTTAATTTAAAATTATGAAATACGTGTAAAATAGTTTTTAAAAAATCATACCTTAAGGGGTAAAAAGGGGAGTGCAAACTTAGCATGAAACTTTGCCGTTTTTGAAGTTATTCGAATAAAATTTAGTACGAAGGTTCTTAATTTAAAATTATGAAACACGTGTAAAATAGTTTTTTAAAAATCATACCTTAAGGGGTAAAAAGGGGAGTGCAAACTTAGCATGAAACTTTGCCGTTTTTGAAGTTATTCGAATGAGATTCAATATGAAGGTCCTTCATTAAAAGTCATGAAAAACATGTAAAATAGTTTTTCGAAAATCATCCCTTAAGGGGGTAAAAAGAGGGGGTGCAAAGTTAGTATGAATCCCTTAAGGGGGTAAGGGGGGGATTGCGAATTTAGTATGAAAGCCCTTTCGAATGCGCTAAAAGTATCCCTATCTTATTTGCAAACACTTTACTCAACTAAAGCCCACGCGGACGTTGTCGCGAGCAACAGCTACTTTTTAATATTTTTCTAAATTGTTAGTGTTTGTGACGTCATCACAGTATGATTTAAAACATAGTCTTTGTCTACATAGCAAACATAAGACATTGTCATTTGTAATTATTTTTTTAAGTAAGCCAAAGGATTCACACTGATACTGTTTTGCTGACGTCATAGAAAAGTCATTTAAGGTCAAGGATTTTTATTGAATATGTTAAAAAATATAGACTTATTTACAAATCTGATAAATATAAATTGTACTGAAAGCATAATTCTCGAAATGGTTTTGAGATTTTTTCCGTTCGTGTTCAAAATTGTAGCGTGGCCAATTCTTGGTTTACGATTCCATGTACATAGTAAAGTCTGTCATCCCACAGAGTATGAAGTAGGAAGATTCTGCTGTGCGCATCAAACTGTCGTAATTGTTGAAGAAGCCAAAGAGGCCTGTAAATGTATCCAGAATAAACTTAATAATAAAATTGTAGCAGGTGACAAATGCTGACTTCTTCCTACCCCCCGAGCTACAAGCGGGAGGTAAAAGAACAGACGTAGAGTTTCATAGCTAGTTTCTTTTCCACATAAAATCAATTAATTGTGAAATTAACAACTTCGACAAACCCCAAGTAGACATTTCGTTTTTATAATGAGTTGAATTGAATTTGGGTAAACTATGAATTTTAGATTTATGGAGAGCGAAAATAAAATAATCCTACTTGTATCGCAGCAAAATGTATAAAACAGCGGACATTTAGCCAGAAAGTAAAGAACTACATATGTTTTAGCCGTTTCACAATAAAGTTTTTTCATTTAATTTTATAGGGGCGTTCAAAATGTTCGTCTACATAATAATAATAATAAATAAATGTCTTTAAAATAAAATTCTCGTACACGCGATTTTTTAAAACATAAAAATTTACATACAGGCACATACATTGCTCCTAGCCCCACACTAGGATACCTTGAGTCGTGGGAACCAGAAACAGCGACATCACAAATATCTTAGCATCCAATACCTGGGTTTTTACCCTCTATACGCCTATACGGTAAGCAATAAAGGTAGGCAGGCTATATCCCATTAAGCTCTACATGATCGTGTTTAGGTTTAGTGCCGCGGATTAGGCTGAGGATGTAAATTCAGTCGGTGAATGTGAAATTATTTCAGTTTTACGAGCGGAGTGATCGGGTGACCCTACTTCCCACTAGCGGTGGGATCTTACAGCGGATGAATGGGTATACCACGAAATAGGACTGTTTCGGCAGTTTCTGAAATAAAATTCGCACTAACACGTAATTAATTGCTGTGAGTGCAATCAACACTTGCAATGTCAAAACATTATTACTATTCGACGACGACGACGACGACGACGGCACCTGTTAATGAGCATAACGCAGGGGTCAGCCTATTCGGTCTAATATAATTGCAATAATTTGCAAATACAAACGTTCTCTATGGAATTAAGAAAAAAAATCAACTTTAGCACAGAGTCAGGGCATCAGATTAGTGCAATGATTGTGCGAGCTCTAAAGCCAGAATTAACATTTGAATAAAGTAAGCGATTCAGTGTCTTATCGCTTCGTCTGGAGCAGAGCAATTAAGTCGCTAAGTTTAAACAAGTCGCCTGTAACGGGCAGTTACACGATGTCGCGACGCGCATTATTCTCGAGATCCATTCGAGCAGTTGAGATAACTCCGGACCTGCGTGACTGCCTTCTGCAACATGTTTTATAAATAAACCGCAGAACTAGGGATTATTTTATACATAAATGTAAGCATTTTTTATTATGACCACTGTTCTTGTATTTTCTTAATCTGGCTTATCTTGGCTACATACCTACGTGTCTGAGGCATTCATTACCTCAGCGCTAGAAATCGCTAATCCGCGGTGGCCACGCGTGGTCATTAAAAGGTACGGCCTTTTCTCTCTCTGAGAGAAGGCCTTTGCCCTATAGTGGTAAGTATAAAGACTGCTTACAATTAACAACAATATACATAAGCTGGAGCTTGTAACACGAAGAGGTAGGCAGAGACAAGGGACTGCCACTTGCCGCGATCCTGACAGATCACTTTTGTTATTAACTTTATTCCGGATACACTTACGTGACTTTTTGTCGGAAGGGTCCGACCAGGTTTTGCTCGGATTCACAGCTTTGTTGTGGTGAGCAGAGTCGGAGCTCACGTCGTCGGTTGCTCAATCAAATCAAAATCTAATCATTTATTGCCATAAATTACAGTACATTATGATGTTATAACTATGGATAAAATTGTAGGTCCAATGTAATTTTACCGATATTGGCATAGCAATTTTAAAATTATTGAAATTTTAAATTAATATTTAGCATGCTTAAGTAAATACAACAATATTTGGTAAATTCAGCACTTAAAATTCGTAACATTCGTAAATCAATCAATTAAATAGGTAGTCAACTAATAGCTCGTCTCTGATAGCGGGGAAGCGCGCGCCTCGCCGCCACGATAAAGCTCTGCGAATCAGAGCGAAGCCTGGTCGGATTCTTGCGACAAAAGTCTAGTAAGTGTATTCGGAATACGAAAGGTTACGAAAGGTTTAGTTCAAAAGATCAATTTCACCTTATTGACATCCACTAGTCTTTGCACACACGCACGCCGATTACGGGTACTTTTTATCTTGTCCTTTGCTGTAATAGTATAATTAAGTAAATATTTTCTGGCTGAAGTTCTAATGCAACAAAAGTTTGCGCTTTAAAGCTTAATATTTCGCAAGCTAAACCCTTAATAAAAAATGGTTTACCTACGCCTGAAATAGTTTTAGACTACTAGTCCAGAAATACCCTTAAAACCTGGATAGACGCGGAAAAATCCCAAAGGACAACAGCAAATGATGTACCGCCCTATATAAATAATGTTTTGGGGTTATATTTTCCCAACTTAAGTATTTCGCAACTGGCTCTTTTTTCAGTTTTTCAAATATTTTTTTAAAGTAGGGGGAAGAAAATAATTAAATAAAACACAATTTAGAAACAGAAACGGAACGCCATCCATTGTTTTATCTTGCAAGCCAACTGCCAAAAAAACAACTGTCATATCAAAGTGAAAATCAATCTTTCGTTTCACGAAAGAATTCCCCATGAGTTAATGAATTTTGGCTTTTATTGTTATATTGTTAAGGATCTTACCGTGGGACTTGTTTGGTGAAACGATCTTTAGGTGTTCTGTGGACTGATTCGGGCAAAAATAAAAAAAGAGATACTTGCCATCTCCACAACAAACTTTACATTGGCAGAATCCTAGGGGTGCCATTAAAAAAGAATTTAATTGAATTTAAGCCTCGTCACTCTTCAAAGTCTTCAGGAAAAAAATACTTTGTTTTTATTGTAACTGAAAGAGGTAATCGTGGCAGAGAAGCAATAATAAGTAATTGTTGCAACTGCATTGTAGGGCTGAGAACTGTGGGGTGTTGCTCCCATGTGATGAGTATCATCTAGTACCTGGGCTATGCTCTCCATGAGGGAGTGACGCGACCAGCTAACTTCTTGGATGACGTTATTTTAAGAGTGTATTTGATTGAAAAGGCGCCGCTATCCATACGTTTCTGTACTTCATGTAGATACGATCTGTCTCAATAAACACCTTTTAATGAAAAAGTTGTTTTTGTTATTCGAAATATGCAAGTAGTATATGTAGTAGTAGTAGACTATGACTATGGTGAGAGTTCTAAAATATCCTAGAATATGAGAAAGTGGCTTTACACGTATAAAACTGCTGTTGCTAGTTGAGCAGTAGGTAGTAGGTACGTCTTTGGTTCAAATTATGTTTCTTGATTTTTTATCTCACTGTTTATTTATACATATATGTACATAGGTACATACGTGTGTGTGTGTATATTAGAATGATTTTGTTTTAATTATTTGTGTAGGTATTTATCTCTAACAGTCAAGCAAATGGGGTCGTAACATAGCCTCCAAACTTCTTAAAAAAACAACCTTAACTTATGACTCCCAACTTTATAAAAAAAAGAAAATTAATGCAACAAATTCTAATACAATGATCTATTAAATGTAAATATTTCATGTTGATACACGACTTTTTGTAGGTGTACTAGACTTCCACTGAAGCCTGCCATTCTCCTTTAAATGTAAGGAAGGTCCGAAAAAAAAAAATTAAAATATTTTTTTTACCGTTTCAAATCATATCAAAATATATTTTTATTCCTGATGAAAACATGATGTTTACTTCAGTAACATCAAAGTTGTTCATTTCGCAATTAATACTAGATCATTAAGCTAACTCTTTTCAAAAAAGGCTTAGCTTAATTATCAAAGTTTTCAACTTAAAATTATTACTCATGAATGTGTTGAACACTAGAACACTAGTCCTTTAAATATCTTTAATATTAATATACTGTTTAACCAGATATCTTTGTCTTTTAAATAATAATTAATTTTGTAATAAGCTATTTGCTATTTGCTAATAGCTTATTAGCAAATAGCACAGAATGTGCTTGACACATTTCTTAAGCCGCGTCGGAAGTAACTCTAATATGAATATCAATTTCATTATCGATTTCACTTTATCATTTTCTAACTAAATAATCTGAGCGAAGCCATGCACAGACAGACAGGCAGTCAGATGGACAGACATGGCTAAGCTATAAGGATTCTTTGTTGGCTATGGAACCTCAAAGAATACATTATAAATGTGAATGTTTTTTAAGTTGAAAATAAAATAATGTTTCTGCGTTAATAAGCTGGTATTGCTACGAGTATTTGTGTGGTTTCCTGTAGTTTTAAGATGAAAAATTGCTGCCCATACCTAGGGCATACCTAAGTAGCAGTTTTTGTTTAGTTAGCAGTTATTATTGTAAAACATTACTATTATGTTATATTCATAAAACATTACTTTGCAACATAGCACAGGGAATCCTAGGTTGGGAGACAGTAACCATTTTTTGTAACCGTTTTACAATAAAGTTTTTTTTCATTTAATTTCATGTCAATGGCTACTTGAGGCACGTAAGGAGCTCTTTCCATGGTCACAATACATAGTTCAGCTTGTAATATGACGCGGGTACAGCCACAGCGTGTGGTGACCCTACTAGAGCCGAATCCGAAACTCTATTAAAGTTTGATTATCGTTGTAATGGCTGTGTGCCGAAATTGTCGTTATTGCAATAACTTTAATTACCCATGACCTAAATTTGACTAGATGTAATGCGACCGTATAGCGGCTGAACCGTATAATACACGCGGCTTAGTGCAATAAATTTCCTTATATTATTATTATTATCATTAACTACGCCCTATTTACTCAAGCGAACGAATAATTGTCAACATGTCAAAAATTTGGTTTTTCAATATGCCACATTTATAACACTACATATTATTTAGCAAAGTTATACAAAACGATATGGCTAATAAATGCCAATAAGCAATAAACACAATAACACTCTTAGTACCTGATTTATCCCTCACTCGCAGTTTATTTAACTAAATATTTTATTTTATCATGAATTGTACAATTCGCTTAAGAGATCTCTATGTCCCAAAAAATACCTAAAATTTCAGTGGTCCTCAAATAAAAGCGATCCTACTGCTGCCAAATGTTCGCAACGATGTAGGAATTTTGTTTAAAGGCAGATTATGATCGATTATTTTATGCTAATGCGCTACGCGCAATGTAGGAAGAAGTATAGAGAGCTGACTACGAACCTCTTTTTTAATTAAAGGCAAAAAAAAAGGAAGATAGTCACCCCGACGCCATATTTACCCACGATTGACGTTGTTGATGGGAGTGCAACTTCTCCAAACTATTGTATTTTCTTTAGTGTTTGTGTTGTCTTGTTTGGTTGTCTGTCTGTTTTCCTTAAACAATACTTACCTAAACCTATGTGGGTATACGATGCAAGCAAAGCTGCGTGCATGAGCTATTTTGAGTGACATATAAGTTTGAGAGATGCTGTGTCTTTGTTTACATTTAGTCGTTCGCTGCAGTAAATAGATTGTAGCTTTCGCCCGCGACTCCGTCCGCATGGACTTTAGTTCAAAATTTTGCAACCACGTTCACTCCCGTAACTCCCGTTAAGGGTTAAATTTAGAAAAAACGGTGAAACACGTGTTCAATCAATTGTGTTGAAGAATATTTATTTTAAGTTTCAAGAAAATCAGACAACATTTTTTATACCTCCCATACAAATTTTGGCAACCCTTTTTGCCCCCTTAGGGGTTGAATTTAAAAAAATCCGTTCTTATTCCTTGCCTACATTATATATAGATCCTCTGTGCAAAATTTCAGCTTCCTAGGTCAAACGGCTTGGGCTGGGCGTTGATGAGTGAGTCAGTAAGTCAGGACTATGAATTTTATAAATATCATAATAATATAGAATTCTTTGCTGCACAAACGATAGTGTACAAAAGGTGGACTTAATTCTACTGAAATTTTCTACCAGTCAACGCACAGGAGGTCCAGGAGAGGCAAAATTGAGGTAGGCGAGCAAAAAAGATAAAAATAAAGTAGGTACGTAACCTCCTCAGTCCCGTGTCGACAAAATAACAATAGAAGAAGAACAATAGCATAAGCAAACTCGGATGGGATGACGCCCCACCAAAACACATTCAACAAGAGTGGCTGAAATTGAAAGCTGAGATGACTCAACTCAAAACTGTTAAACTTAACAGATGGCTCGGCGGAACGCAAAATAACTTGGAACTACTTGGATTCTGCGACGCCAGCGAAAAGGCTTACTCGTGCGTTATCTACAGTCGCGTGATAAACGAAGAGGGGAGGCCTGTTATCACTCTACTCGTTGCCAAAACCAGAGTCTCACTAACTAAACTACTCTACCGAGACTCGAACTCTGCGCTGCATTACTATTGTCTCAACTAATCGAGAAAACAAAACAAGCCTTATCTGGGTATAACATAACCGTACGAGCATGGTCCGATTCACAAGTGGGACTTGGCCGGCAGGCTTCTCCTTGCAGCCAAGCCAAGACAAATCTTGGCTTGGCTGCAAGGAGAAGCCTCACGATGGGAGACCTACGTGGCTAACCGCACAACCAAAATAAAGAAACAAATCCCGACTGAGCAATGGCACTATGTGAGGTCAGAAGAAAACCCCGCAGACTGCGCGTCTAGAGGATTATACCCTTCGAAGCTCGTTAACTTCAATCTGTGGTGGGAAGGGCCTGATTTCCTCAAAACTGACCAAACTCAATGCAGCGACAAGCAAGAAGCCGTGTGTCTTTTCAGTACAAACTTGGAAAGCGCGAACCACACTCAGCTGGGAGGACAAACAAACCAGCCGTGCGAGTCTATTATTAGCGAGCTGCTACACAAATATAGCTCGTACAACCGTGCAAAAAGAGTCATTGCATGGATACTCCGCTTTATTAACAATGCACGCGCGAAGACGAAACTCGAACCCGCGTACCTAACTACGAGTGAGTTGATAAGCGCAAATGACAAAATAATAAAATGCGCGCAGAAAGCCGACTTCGATCTCGAACATAAACTACTGCAGAAGAACGCCTGTGTACCCAAAACAAGCAGTGTTTATAAACTGAACCCATACATGGATTCCAACGGAATCATTCGCGTCGGTGGGCGCCTGAATAACTCTACACTGCCCCCTGAGATGAAGAACCCCATAATCATATCTAGTAATGGGCTGTTAACTCAACTACTGATCCAACACGCACACTTGTCAACTCTTCAAGGAGGGGCCCGATTAACCTTATCCTACATCAGACAGCGGTACTGGATCATTAGCGGCAACAGAGCCGTGAAAACTCAACTACGTCACTGCGTACAGTGCCACCGCCACAAACCCGCCAAAAACACCCAACTGATGGGCGATTTGTCTCGACAGAGAATCAGGCCGTCCCGACCATTTACTCATACTGGTGTGGACTTCACCGGCCACGTAGAGGTCAAACTGAACAAGGGACGAGGTGTGAAAACCTCAAAGGGTTACATTGCGATCTTTGTGTGCATGGCTACAAAGGCTGTACACATAGAACTCGTGTCAGACATGTCCACAGAGACATTTCTTGCCGCATTTCAAAGAATGTGCGCCAGGCGCGGCACTCCCAAACATATGTACTCAGACTGCGGAACCAACTTCATCGGAGCATCAAAGGTACTACGCAATGAGTTCCAAGAATTCAAACAAGCCTTGACGTCGGAATTCTTCGATGAAATAGGAAAACTCGAAGTGGAGTGGCATTTCAACGCACCCGCCTGGCCCACCGCAGGGGGCTTATGGGAGGCTGCCGTTAAAGCCATGAAGTACCACCTCAGACGGGTACTAGGAGATCAGAAACTCACTTACGAAGAGTTCACTACTTTGCTGACCAGAATCGAGGCCTGCATGAACTCACGACCGTTGTGCCCTTTAACAGAAGATCCGGAAGAATTTTATAATTACCTAACTCCGGGTCATTTCCTAACTGGCGGCGCTACCATGTCGCTACCTATATCCGATTACACTGACGTCAGAGATGTCGACATACGCCGTCGTTGGCAACTCACTGAGCATATGTTACAACGATTTTGGCAGACGTGGTCTAGTGAGTACCTGAACCAACTGCAAGTTCGAAGTAAATGGCAAGAAGCCACAAAAAACATTAAAGAAGGTGACATAGTATTGGTGAAAGAAGATAACCTGCCACCCGGCAAGTGGGCGATGGCGCGCGTATTACAACTACACCCCGGTCGCGACGGCCTTGTCAGAGTCACTACTGTCAAAACTCAGACCACCACGATGAAGCGTCCAATTGTGAAACTATCACCACTACCCATAAACTGCGAGCAAGAGATCAGCCCTACAAAAGATGAAGATGCTGAGAGGCCTCCAACAACAGTGTCACTATCACCGAAAAGAGGAGCAAGAAAAAGCAAACCTCTCGTGCGTGTCTGTGCATAATCCGAAGACATCGAGTTAAAGGTGATACCTAGGAGAAACCAACGGACACAGAAGCCGGACCCCGTTCTTTCTGCGGATAATATCGCGTTTAATTTCGAATAATTTAAGTTACTTACTTAATTGGCTTTATTTGTAATTGCTATTTTAGATTATTTTAATTAGGTCCTTAAGCATACTTATTTTAGTGTTACAGTTTAATATCCGGTCAATCTATAATGTTATTTTATCTTATTATCTTTTTCGCGGTTTAGAGCATGTACGATGTCCATAACGTTCATTTTGTCTAATAAAATGTATTCCAGCAAATGTGCCGCGCAGCACTTTTGCTGACCCGATTTTTGTTACCTAGCTAGTGTGGCATAAGAACTTAACTGAAACGCACTCATATTGTGAACACACAAATAAACTTTACTTTACTTAACTGGTGCGTTTTGAACTTTACATCATCTTCGCAAATGTATAGTGGAAGTGCCGTCTGCTAAGCGCCAAACTATACAGTACTTTACATGTACATAACAGCTATACATAGCACGACTATCAATTCCATTTACATGGACACCTCACCTATGACACGTGATGAGTTGATGACGTGACACCAACGCAACATTGGTGTCATTGACGAGTTTGCTTCGCAACGCCATTATATAGAAAAATCATGTTTACATTGAAAATACTCGAAAATCCGAATTTTCCGCCTATAGGTTGTTGGATCGAGTCGGATCGACAAATTTTTTACGCTCTTCAATATTGTGTTCAATATTGTTTGTATATTGTAGTTCGAGTTCACCGTAGACCGGTACGGAATTATTAATAAAGATGTTCATGTTGTATATGTGTGTGTGTGTGTGTGTTTGTATATGTGTATTTGTCTCGTTTTGATGCTTCGTGAGTGACCAGGGCCGTGAGCTGAGTAGCTGAAAATCAGTGTTGTGGGTGTAAACCCTCAGCTAATACTGAGCTTTGAGGCCTTTTTCAGCTACATCGACATACAGTGTACATCTACTCGTACTGTACCCTTCGACTTTGTTTTTCTCATTGTCTTCTTCTTTTGTCCTATACGTGCCTGTTTGACAGTGTGAAAAAAACAGTATTATTTATACGTCTTCGTATTAATAAATGAGTCTTAAAACCGCATTTTAACTAAAAAACAATGATTATTTGTAAAAAAAAACACAAGATAAGATAATTATGTATCTGCAGCCAGATCAGTCACATGTCAGTAAAAATAGCGTCTGTCATTCATTCGTTCTTACGTTCATTAGTTGGTTTACTGGCAAGTGACGTCATAATGCTGTGCAACGCCATATTGCCCTAGATAACGTTTTGGCAGCTTATTTCAAAAGTAAATTTTCGTTTGCCTTTTTTGGAAGAAATACATGAAATAATTTAAAATTACCACTTTCTGAGGACTCCATGAACACCAACAAAAAATATGAGATGGCTTTCAGAAATCGGTCAAATAGCCTATTATGTATGTCCATGTGGCGTTAAATAAATGTTTTTCTTCTTCCTCTTAACAATAGGACTGACCACTACTGATCATGCGAGGTGTGATATTGTAATACCTGTATGGCATCGGTCTTAAATTGAAGACGACGGAACGTTAAAGAGAATACAAATTTATCGCAAACAGCGCGGCGCCGTGTTACCGACGTCGTTGATAATCGCCGAGTATTAATTTGAGATTACGAGCCGGTATTAATTAAATATCTGTCGTTAGTCGTCACAGCCGGGCGCGCGCGATTAATACAGACCAGCTCCATTAGTATTTACGAATTAATAATTTATTATTCGTTACCTACGAGAAAACCAACCAAATGCATTTGTGTAAACTGCTGTCCCATTCTCTTTCCCCAATTCTCTCTCCTTTTATAACATTTCTGTCTCTTTCTCTTTGATATGGCTGAGACTGGGGAAGGCTGACCCTTGCAGTATGTCCATGGACGAGTGCTGTCCGTATGTCTGGCCACCCCATTAGTGTTAAAAGCATTCCTACTGCCATCTACTACTACCACCAATGTTTTGGTGTTGCACGTACCAACTTATGGTACTGTACGTGGACTGCCTCGATCGTCGAGCCGTTAAGGTACTTAGCTACCAAGAAAGAAGTCGTGGGTTCGATTCCCACTGGGGGCCGCCGTACATTTATACAAATGGCCGGAGTCTGTGTGTTTTTCCATGTTTGTAATGTCCTTGCCTGGTTACCATAGCACAGGGTATCCTAGTTTGGGACCAGGTCGAGTGACTACCTATTTTGTGTGGAAGTTATTATTACTATGTATTACACTAAATAAAAAAAACGCTTTGAGAAAACATGGTCAAAGTGGAGTTACTTTTTGTGCGGCCCTTTTCTTTTGTTGGAAAGAAGGGCAAACATTGTACCTCGACATTCGACAAATAGAATGCTTATTAGTCCAGTCAAATTACGAAAAAAAACGGGTTAAATAAACATGAGCGAACACAGTTTGGGGATTTTGAGGATCGATAGGGGGGTGCATCGTGAGCATAAATTCCAATTTGAGGGGCTGTACTGAGGTCAGCTCAAGGTCATTTCGATGGAAACGCGTTTAATTCGATATCTCGAGAAATATCAGTGTTAGCCAAAAAATTGTAGAGACCTTTTCTCTTCTAAATGAAATTTATTAACTTTTTTATTTAAAACTTTTTTTTATAACATCAATATTTTTCAACTTATTACTCCCGCAAGGCAAAAATTTTATTTTTTTCCCTATTTTTCGTCGTTTTCTCCCCAACCATTCAATTTTATTGAATTTTACCGATCATCAACGTGTATATCTTTTAATTATGCACAATTTTGTTCTTAAACTTTTTTCTGTAATGCCGATACCTTCGGAGTTATATATTCTTTTACCGAGCGAAAGCCACGCCATTGTCGCAACGTGTACCCACACTGCCTTAAACCGATATATGGGCCGAATGCCGCAAAAAATATTATTTTTGCACGCGATTAGTGGTTGCGACACAACATCGGCACCATTCAACCTAGGCAAGATGAAAACAATGACCGCATTCAAAAAATCTCCGGATTTGGTTCCGTTAACTGAAGTTTTTCTGCAGGACAAAGCAGATAAAACAACTATCGCTTCAAACGGCGAACAATTCATTTTGAATTTGTATCGCAAGGCAGGTGACACGAATTGTACCAATCTCAACGAGCTCCGATATAAGGGATATAAAAAAATGGCAGGCAGTGGGAGGGTTAAATTAGAATCTCTTCCTCCTACCTCTGATGCGGCATTTTTTCACTCGCTGAGGTGCTTTTACCAAGTACAATACTGGCTGGAAAATTATCTGGAACCCGAGGAGTGGGGCTGGCGTCGAACCCCCCGTGGATTGGAGCCAATAACGATGTCATCGCAACCAGCTCCGGATAATTTACTGAGATCGATTGCGTGCAAATGCAAAACCAAGTGCGGCAAAGCGTGCGGATGCAGAAAGGCCGGCCTCTTTTGCTCAGTGATTTGCAATAATTGCCAAGATAATTATTGTTCCAATATCGCCAATATTATCGACGATGATGATCTTGACGTAATGGACGAGGACGACCTATGCCCCGATACCGTCTTTAATATTCACGAATCACTTCCATCGACCTCGGGTGCTTAATTTTCCGAATTTCATAACCTATTTTTTTATCAATAAATGTGTGAAACAGTTTTAATTGTTAATTTACTTCTTACCCAAACAGACCCATAAATTTACCCAAATTAAATACCCAATTTTTAAATAGTTTAATCGATTTTCTTTTTATATTGCGACAGTGGCGCGGATTTCGCTCGGTAAAGTAATGTATAACTCCGAAGGTATTGGCATTACAGAAAAAAGTTTGAGAACAAAATTGTGCATAATTAAAAGATATTCACGTTGATGATCGGTAAAATTCAATAAAATTGAATGGTTGGGGAGAAAACGACGAAAAATAGGAAAAAAAATAAAATTTTTGCCTTGCGGGAGTAATAAGTTGAAAAATATTGATGTTATAAAAAAAAGTTTTAAATAAAAAAGTTAATAAATTTTATTTAGAAGAGAAAAGGTCTCTACAATTTTTTGGCTAACACTGATATTTCTCGAGATATCGAATTAAACGCGTTTCCATCGAAATGACCTTGAGCTGACCTCAGTACAGCCCCTCAAATTGGAATTTATGCTCACGATGCACCCCCCTATCGATCCTCAAAATCCCCAAACTGTGTTCGCTCATGTTTATTTATTTCGTAATTTGACTGGACTATATTATTTATATAGCCATTTATTTTTGATTAGGTACTGATTTCTTAGTCTCTGTTTCTCTTCTCGCTAGCAGTAGCGTCCCCGGGGCCGGTTGCCGTACATCACAAACAACAAACAGCAGGAGCGCGCGCTGCAAATACAATAATCCGTTCAGTGGTAGAGGCGTCACAGGTTTGAGAGTTCCACACTCGTGTTACACTGTTTGATCTATCAGTAGCTCTCGAAATCCAATCAAAGTTGCCCGAGTGCGCGCGGAGTCCCGGCTTTGTGCGCGGCGCGAGACGACAAACAGACACGCTCCGCGCGATGTCGCTTTGTCTTGTCGGTGCGGTGCGGGCGCTTTGTGGCCGGAGAACTGGGCCCAGTTGCTGTTAGTTAGACTGACTCCTTCAAGTGAATTATGATCTTGCGTTGAACACGCTTATCTACTAAAACTGAGATCATGCTTTCGATCCCCACGAGAGCCCGCCGAAGCCTATTTGTGCAAATCACCTCAGTTGTGATGTTTGGTAATGTCTTGGCTGGTTACCATAGCACAGGATAACTAGGATAGTATAGTGGAGTTATATACCTATTTTTATGCAATTGTTATAGCGAATGAACAAATTCTAGGCTCAGTTTAGGATTTGTTTTTATATTTCCGAAGTGACTCCTGTCTTTGTCACCGCCGCTGTATCGGCCACTGACAGAAGATATGACCGCGTCATCTTGCTTTATATTTTATTTTATTAAGGATCACCAACAAGAGTTGCACAAAAATTACATAGTTCACAAACTTAATGACTAAAAGGCCATGTGCACCCTTATTTAATAAAGTAACATCATAAAATACCGTAAAGGGAGCAGTTCTAAGTAATAAAAATTACAACAACAATTTATGTAACTTAAGCTGAATGAGTAACAAGTAAGATCTATTCTATGGATTTATTAATTAAGGTACTAGTTAGAGCTTTACTAACAGAAGACTTGAAGGTGTGCAGGCGGCTAAGAAGGTTTATAATAAAGATACAGTGATAGTGCCATACTACTGCTATGACAACAAAAAAACTTGCGATGATCGCGTGGCCCGCCCTCCGCCAAGTAAAAGCCAGCAGCAATAAAAAATAATATTTCCCTGCTAAAGAGTCAGCCAGCTCACGTGTGCTCACGAGGCTAAATTTCGCTTTTATATTCGTTTAATAATTTTGACGCTTCAAAAGGAACCGTTTTTATAAAAGCGGATTTCTTTTAAGGCCGGTCGAGAAGCGCAAAATGGCGCTGTCTGCGGCCGCCTCATATCGTATGTATAGCGGCGGCCGGCGGGGCGCGGGGGCGGCGGGGGTGGCGGGGGGAAGGGCAAACAAGACAGGTTTTTATCTAAATTCGAGCTCAGAGCCGGTGATACGACGCGGGCATGCTATCTCGGCGAGTAGATACAAACGAGAATTACCTTTATACCGGTGCAGTAAGAGCCCACCGCAAAGATCGCAACCTTGAATTGACTATCGGTGAGTGTAGATAAAAAATTTGCACGTGAGTAAAGTAGGTCCTTGGTAACAGCTACGCGAGAAAATTGAATCCAGGTAGTAAGGGCGCGCCGCCGGACGCCGGCCGGAATCCATTAGCGAACGTCTACAGCGATACGGCTGCTCCTGCGTTCTGCGACCTGTTTACACTACCCATAAACTTAAGTCAAACATATGAGACCCACGTCACATAAGGTCTGTCACCAGAGATTTTTCCGTAACCAATAAATAAGTGACATGTTGAATAACTTGGAGGGTTTTATGCATGTTTTCGGTTTTATGCATAGTTTTGAAAATGGGCACCTGTTTTGATTTGTAACGTTTACAAAGTTGCATTTTCTAAATTCATCATCATCAACATCATCATCAGCCCGTCGCTGCCCACAGCTGGGTATAGACTGTTTTCCCCAAAATGCCGCCTTTCACGGTCTCTAGCCATTCGCATCGACGGACCATCCGCCGACTCAACTATATCGTCCGACCATCAGGCCGCTGGTCCGCCTATTGACGTCGTCCTATTCTCGGTCGCCATTCTGCGATTTCCCTGGACTATTTGCCAACTTCCCGCCTCGCCTGGTGTCCCGCCCATTTCGATTTCAGTCTCAAGACTTAGCACAACGTAACTTTCATACAAGACAATCACTTGATTCAGGGTTTCCAAACTATGAAACCCTGTGCTATGGTAATCAGGCAAGGAAGTCACAAATAGAGTAGATCATTCAGACTGAGGTCATTTGTATAAATGTACAGCGGGCCCAAAGGGAATGGAACCAAGGACCTCTGTCATGGTAGTTAAGCGCCTTAACGGCTAGATCAACGAGGCAGTCGATTTGATTTGACTTGCGAGGTAGAGACGTATCGGACGCGCGTCCCAGCCGAAGCGGTTCGCGGGTCAGCGATAACAAATTAATGTCGTTATCGTTTTTTCCGTGCGCTCTGAAAGGCAGCGGGCGGGAGCAGGGAAGGGGGGGGAGGGGAATGGCTCCAGCGACCACCGATGAGTTGATAAGAGGGTCAGCCTGCAAAAAAAGGTTCAGTTTCAACCCGAATCAAAGTTCCTATTACATTCCTCCGATAGAAAAACTATCTGAAATAATGTGTTATAAAATACGATACACGATCGAAGTTTAATGAAAATTGTGACAAACATTAAAGACATTGTGAATGCGGCGGGAAAACATTGGACGAGACAACACTGGACCAGATGGTTGGGCCTATGCCTATTAGTCCTGACCTTGAAAATAACAATAGTTTTCTATTGCTGGATAGAAAATTATATTCTATTGTTGAAACTTGCTGGAAAAGTAGTTTGGCCTTGATAGTAACTGGGGAAAACCAGCCCAGTGGGTCATATAGTTTTGATATTTCTGAGAGTAGGTATCTCTTAGTAATCTGAGATTCAGTACCAAGTTCAAGGCTCCAGTTCATTACGAATAATATGTCTTCGTGCGGATTCCAGCCAAGTCCGAGTGTTTTTGTAGTGTCTTCGGTTTTGAAGTCGAAGATGTTTTTCGTTGACAGTTGATCGCTAGTAAGATCTTCTAGTAAAGCTGGGTGGTTACTTGACCACTTTCGCAAGTTCATTCCGCCGCCCTTTAATAAGTTTATGAGTTCATGTTGAAGTTTTTTGGCTCCGTCAAGTGAGTTATGACCGCTGATGAGGTCATCGACGAAAACCTCCTTCTGTAGTTTTTCGGCTGCGGCGGGGTATTTGTGCTTGTCATCCAAGGCTAACTGTAACAGTGTTCTCATTGCAAGCCAAGGCGTGCTTTTCATGCCGTACGTCACAGTACACAGCTGTAGTTCTTGTAATTTTTCACGCGGCGAGTCCCGCCAGATTATTTTTTGAAGGGCTTGTTGTTGCTGGGGGGAATTCTGTGTTCGCTGTGCCGATTGGTTTTTTCCAGTGTAATTCGGTGTAGAATTCTTTCCGGCGGCAACCACGTAATGTAATAGAGTATAGTTGAAAGTTTTGTTAGAGTGCTGATTCGACGAGTTGGCGACTTCTTTTTTAGTAGTTCCCATGGTTTCAAAGGCCATGAACTTGTCCTCAACTAACGAAAGAAACTCGCTCAAGTTTGGTATCTCCCTGTGATCGTGAAGTTCCTTTACGTACTCGCCGTACAAAGACGTTTCGATCAGTTTTTGCGACATTAAATGCACTATCATCGGGTCCCAAGTAGCTGTATCTATACCCATGTTTGATAGTCCATTCAAACATTCAGTTATGACGTCATGCATTCGTTTTAGTTTTTGGGCATCAGGGTGTTGAATAGTTGGCAGGTTTAGCATGGCTTTCATGAACGAAGTAAACTGCAGTCGTCGATTTTCGAAGCGGTGGTTTAAGATCTCCCAGCAGCTTTCATAGTTGTCAGCGCTGATAGTTAGGTGCTGCACCAGCTTTTCAGCTTCGCCTCGTAGTTTAGTTTTGAGGTGCTGCATTTTTTGTGCTTTATTTATCGTTGGATTAGAGTGAATAGTTTCGACGAAAATATCCTTAAAAGAATTCCACTGACTGTAGCTTCCGGAAAACTCAGGAATCTCGATTCTCGGCGCAGATTGTTGATAGTGCTCAGTTGACCATATTTTACGGTTAAGGACTTTCTTCATCTCATCGTATTTATCTTCGACGCTGACGAATAAGCGATAGTAGTTTTCGTTCGACCCGTTAAGTAAGTTCTCTAGCTCCCAATGCAGTTTATCGATGGCCTCCCACTTTGATTTTAGGAGGCCGAGGCTGTCCTCCAGTTCCCACTTCTCGTTGATCGATTGAATGTCGATTTTAGACATGACGCGGTCGATGGCTTCGAAGTTGCACTCTTGCTTATTTAAAAGACGAGAGAGAGTTTCGTCAGTGGCATCATCAAACATACCTGACAAGTCAAAGTTGACAGGCTTTGTTTCGGCTACCTTCAACTGTTTTAGTAAGTACATCATGTTAGTTTTGGTTGAGTCGGCAATTACCTTGAGTTTTTCGAAAACAGTGTCACTGAAGTAAGGAATGTTTTTGTCTGATATTTCTATCAAAAGTGCTCCATGTCTCTCCTCAAAGTCCTTCCACTGGCTTTCGAGAGAAGTTAGTTTGTTTTCAAGATAATCTTTAGTTTTACGTGACGCACTATCTTTCTTGTAGTTTCACATAGTTTCTTTATAGCTTTAAAACACGTGCACTGTTGTTGTAGTTTATCCATATTGTAGTTGTATTCTCAATTGCGGATAAAAGTCTTCAGCTGCACCAGCTCAGTAGTTCGGCACGTAGTTGACGGTGCGCGATGAGCACGGCGTAAGTTGAGTTGCTCCAGCTCAGTAGTCCAGCACATAGTTGACGGTGCTAGTGAGCACGGCGTTGGTTCAGTTGTGGGCACAGGTCTTTAGCTGGTACCTAGCGCAAGTGCACTCCGGTTACAGTATTATGCGCCTTCTCAATCAACTTGGTGATTCCCGCTTGTGGGAGGCCAAGTCAACCGATCCGCTACCGTAACACAGAGAAACATAGCACCAAATACCTGGTTGCGGCTAAAGGACCTCGCCGTTCCTCGAAGGACCATTATGTACGAGCAGAGGAGAGCGTGTGCAGCCCTCGCTCTGTCGCACAGCTGATGTTGTTTGTTGGACGGTGGTGGAAGAAGAAGAAGTCGTAGTTTATATCTTCATTGCAGTGGTTTAATCGTGACACAGAATTACATTGTTTAGTTGTTAAATACAAGTGTGTATTGGGCGAGTGGCTCGAGCCGACTGGCGGGCGGTAGCGGTGTGCTGGACAATGCCAAGTCAGCACACGCAGCGATGCACGGTGCTTAGCCCGTACATGCTCCCAACCCAAGATGAAGTTAAAAGTTAAAGTTAACAGTTTGCCTAAAGCTACACCAAAAATAAGTATTTAAAACAGTTGTTTGTGACTAAAAAATAATACAAGTGACGGTAAAATTTAAAGTTCCCAACTAATGGTTAAGGCCATCTTGGTACAAGTTTATCCATGTGGCAGCCGGATAGAAACAGAACAATTCAATTTAGCAGCCGGAGGAATCGATCAGCGGTCCAACGAGCGGCCGGCAGTAACCCGACCCGCCGCGGCCGATAAGACGCGGCTATCGCACCCGTCAGCCGTCAGCCGTCAGCCGCCCGCCGACCGAGCTCCCCAATGCAAATGTGCGGCGACGCCGATAGCAGAGAAAAAGGATTTCACGCGCGACCGCGATCTGCACTTCCGTCGCGAGCGATGCTCGCCTCCGCAATAGTACAGTTTCATGTCTCAATAAATTTAAACGCGCGGAAGTATTTACGCTGTGAATTCACAGTAGCGGCACCGCTCACAAGCCGTGAAAACAAATGTTTTGGCTTAGATAGGTAGATAGAATATTCTTTATTATTCACAGAAATTACACAAAATCAAAACGGAACGAAGGAACTTGTACTATTGTCTGAGGTACTTACAAAGGACACTAAGATGTCTGGTGTTAAACGGTAGACTAATGGTAAATGTGTTCAGAGGAGAGTTGTGTCTAGTATTCAACACATTCATGAGTAATATTCTTTTACTTTGAAAATTTGTTAATTAAGCTAAAACTTTTCTAAGGCAGCTAAGTTAATTAAGCTAAAAGTTTCTTCGCTTCTTCAAATTTGAGCATTGTTTTAATCTAAGTATAGATTTAATATTATTATATTGCAGAGTTGGAGAAATTTATTGTAAATAAATGGGACATTAAATGTGCAAAAACGGTGTCCAAATTCTGTTTTAGTAGGAGGAATCTTTAATTTAAAGTTTCGTTGTTCCAGTAACTTGCAATATAGGTGCGACTTGTTTGGGTTGAGAGAACAATGCTCTTTAAATACAAAGCTGACGCACTGACAATACTTGGCCCTCCCAGTACATCGCGCGGGCAGGATAACGGAAGGGCCTTCTCAGCATTACCTTCAGCATTGATCTCTGGGCTCGTTCTATAGTGATAAGACGACTTTTGGCTGCACTACCCCAGGCTGAAATTCCATAAAGAAGCAGTGACTGACAGATTGCAACGAAAACTAGCAAAGATTTTGTTCTTCTTCTTCGGTCCTTTGACTCCTAGGGGAAGAGTCTCAGCCACAGATTCCCACTTCTGACGGTCGTCCGCGACAGCTTTCAATTCAGGCCAGCTAGTGCCGATCGACTTGACCTATTAGGATATAGATTTTTTCCGTGTGGTCCTTGGCCGTCCTCTCATTCGTGTATGTGAGGGCCTGAAAATTTGGTTTTTACTGTAAGAAACTCTCCCTCTTTGAAAGAGGGTATTTACCTGCAATGTACTCGTACGTGTATATAATCATGACGAAGGATGCGTTGCGCGCTGTAGTACTGACATTCATAATAGGCTAGTTTCCCAAAAAAATGTAATTAGTCCGTCTTTTAGATTATTCATAAATAAGGGACACGTATTTTTTTATTTGTAAATTAGACCAAAAATTACAAAGATATAGCCCATTAAAGTTACGTGTGACGTCACGCCGTGCTGCATTTTGTAGCACTGAGTGACGTCACACGTAACTTCAATGGGCTATATCTTTGTTATTTTTTGTTTAATCGAAAAAACAAAAAATACGTATCCAATATTTTTTTATAATCTAAAATACGGACTAAATAGAATTAAATTATTTTGACCCTGGAAACTACCCTATTGAGATTGTAAGTCACTCTGAAAAACGACTGCCTATAACTCACACGTTGGCAACAGACTTCCAAGGTTATCAGTATCAAACAAACACCGAAACTTTGTCGGTGAATAAAAGGTTAATCAAAGAAGGATGTCAGTAGGTGGATCCAATATTTCAAATTATACTGCCACGTTAGTCTAGCCGTTGAGACCCTTACCTACCAAGACGGAGGTGATGGGTTCAAATTCCGCTGGTGGCCCACCCCAAGTTACCCAGCAAGGACATTACAAACACAGGAGAAACACCCAGACCGAGCCCATTTGTACAAATACACGGCGAGAATCGAGCCCACGACCTCTGTCTCGGTAAGTAAGCGCCTTAACGACGAAGTAGTCTTAATCCTATAGTCTTATAGTAAATATAGTAAATCTACTCTATGTAGCATAAAAGATGTAGCAACTGTAAGTATGCTGTCCCAATCTCGGGTTTCCAAATTGATAATTGCTTCAAGTACTGAATGTGTCTGTCTCATTGTTTCATTTCTACTTGTAATTATTAAGTTAGAAGTCACTGCGGCCAAAGAAGTACTTTATTCATGTAAAAGTACGTTATTATAAATATGCAAGGCTTATAGAACTCAGAGATAAGACACAGGTAGAATGGCACAAAATACAACTTCATGAAGTAAGGGTGTCTCCACACTAGGCACAGCCTGCATCGCGGGCGACGTTTTCTGTATTGTTCAACAATTGGCGTGTTCTCGTTTAATTAGAGCTATGTTACGGTGGGTATAGAAATTTAATGTAAACACAAAATCAGTCAGGTCAGTGCATGCCAGCTGCCAGTTATTGTGTGCTGGCTTCGGGGCAGTGTGCCGGCCGCCGCAGGGACTAGTTTTCGTCTGCAGGTTTATTTGGACATTTATTTGAACGCTTAAACGATCCCTTCGGCCGTTTAGGAAACCGGAGTTTGGAAACCAGTTTCCTAAGAAGATTTTTTTATCCTGCTACGTAACTGGTTTCCTATAAAGATTTGTTTATCTTCCTAAGTAACTGGTTTCCTAGGAGTACTATGTTTATGTTATTTCAGCCACCTACGAAACTAATAACCGGATTGCAGATGAAAAGTATATTGGAATTGAGTTTTGTATTTAATTAATGGTTTTTGTAAAACTTTATAATAACTTAGCATGTTATCACATTTTATATTTATTTATTTACGAATGTAAAATAACAAATCAGATAGAAAATTAACATAACACACTCAAAATTAAATAATATCAAATTAATTAATTAAAAAACATAAAAACAACTCTTCTTAAGATTAAATGAAAACAATATTCTTAGTTTTGAAATAAAAATAAAAATGTGTACGGTGAAATAATTTCCAAACAGTCGTCACAGTTATCAGTCCATTTATCAAATCTCTTATTCACTCCGGTTTCCTAAACGGCCGAAGGGTAAAAGATATATACTAGAATTTTTTAAACTATGTACTATGCTGATAATATCTAGTGACTTCCAACACTAACCCGTCACGTCCCCATCGAGGGGCACGGGTCTCTTCCCTGCTGAAGTTATAGGCCATACTCCACCACGGGGGCCAAGTCCGGATTGGTGGAGGCTTGTAAGACTACTGGCTGATCTTACTGTTTTCAAGCCGCCCCAATTCCTCTGACTTGGCTTAACGACTGCCATCTATCGACGGCAGCCGTAAACAACTGCTTAACGTGCCTTGCGAATCACGGAACCGCTCGGAAAAATGCCACTAGCATTAGTCATAAGACGGTCACCCATCCATGCACTGAACGCACCCTTTGTTGCTTAGTCTTCGTGATCGTTAAGGTCACTTAGGTAGCCGGGGCTACGGGCGATTCAGTGACTAGTGACTTGAACCTTTAAAAATATACTTTGAATGTAGTATTCGTACTTAAATTTGGATTTAGAAACCGGATAAAGCCATCCAAACTGCAGTGGAGTATATCCGTGAGTCGGGACACACTCCTCCTGTGTATCAAACACGGGTAATGAAAGCCTCCGTCGGGCTATAACACTGCACGAGCTAGCCACTCCATGACAAAATAAGAGCCTACGAAAGCAGCTCTCCATACTTACAACATAAAAATAAACATACATATAGCCAAATACATTGCTTCTGGCCCCTATACTAAGATAGCCTATGTCGCGGGAACCAGGGCCGTTAGTGCGAGTTTTTTCATTCACTTTCGATAGCGAGAGCGTTTGCAATTTGTATAGGAGTGACAGAGAGACAAATAGGTTGCGCGCTTCGTCACTCCTATAGAATATGAGTTTACGTTAACGCGATCGAGTAGTTAAAAAAACTCGCACTAAGCACACAGAAACAGCGATATCATGAACATGTAAACATCCAAGACCTGAGTTTTTTTTGTCTTCAGCCGGGATTCGAACTCAGGACCTCTCGCATGGTAGGCATATGCGCTAACCGCTGCGCCACAGAGGTCGTTAGCGCATGGAACATGCTTACTGGCAATTTAATATTGGGGTTTTATTCATGGTTAAACATTAATTGTAGCACCGTTCTCTCCTAAAATATTCTAAGTGTAGAAATTAACATAATAGGAGCGAGTCGATTGAGCATTTATATACGACCTTTGTTCCGTAGCGGTTAGCTCATCTGCCTACCATACGAGAGGTTCCAAGTTCGAACCCCGGCTGGGGGCAAAAAAAAACCCACAGCTTGGATGTTTACATGTTTGTGACGTCGCTGTCGTCAGACACGACGAGGAGGCCATCATCATCTATGTTGATACCAACTACTCCGCGGTATACAAATAAATCGAGCCCTCTGTATTCTTCTATCCAGTCACATGTATGGCTCAATATCGTGGCTGCTCCTCCCCGCGTCCGCGCCCTCCACCCGCTGGCGCCTGAGAGACATCAAAAATGCATCCTCAAGTGCTGCGGCTGCCCCTCGCCCCGCGTCCCGCGCCCCGCGCCCCCGCCCCGCGCCCTCAGCCTCGGCTCTCACATGTGGTTTGTTTCTACGTATCACTGTGTGCGATGATAGCCCAGTGGGTAGAACAATGGACTCGGATGCGGGAGACCCAGGTTCGATTGCCAGTGCGGGCATGATACATTCAATATTTTTCGAAAATCATCCCTTAAGGGAATAAAAGCGGGGTGCAAAATTAGTATGAAACTAAGACCATTTTTTAAGTTATTCGAATGAAATTAAGTATGAAGGTCCATCATTGAAAGTCATGAAAGACGTGTAAAGCAGTCTTTCGAAAATCATGCTTTAAGGGGATAAGAGGGGGTTGCGAAGTTAGTATGAAAGCTCTTTCGCATTGAATAAACACGTCGTGGCTTATGCATATTCAGCACTTTTTTCTATAAAATACCGGGTATGAGGAATTGAAACAAGAAAAAATCCAGCTGTATAAATATAGTTTGAGATGTATAGTTTTGAGAAAATTGAACTATATCTCGGTAAAGCAAGATAAAATAAGAATATGTTTTATTGCACACAAGAAACAAGAGATAGAAATTGTTAACAGGAATTTTTTCGTGAAAACTTAGTTCAGCAAGTATTTTAAATAGACTTAAATTGTTACGGAATTTGTCAATTGAACTTACTCAAGCATTTTTTTCTTTAATTTTGCGACCGACGCGAGACTTTTTGTGAAGCGATTAAAAGCAAGTTTTTGAAATATTATTTAACAAAATTTTTGGTTTATGAAAAAAAAAACACATTTTCTATGTACGTTACGAGTTCTCTGTATTCCATAGGGGTAGGCAGAGACCATGTGACTGCCACTTGTCATGATCCCGACAAATCACTTTCACTTCATCGGCAATCATTAGTCGTTATATGCACGCACGCCGGTTACAGGTACTTTTTATCTTGCCCTAGCAAAGGCCAAGACAAAAAGTCATCATCATCATCACCGGCCTACGGTTGTCCATTGCTGGACATAGGCCTCGCGAACGATTTTTTCTTGGTACTATTAAATATACCCAAAAAACAAACCGGAAAGCCGTTTCAGAGGAGTTTGATAACAAACACTGTGACTCGATATTTGTTTGTATTAGACGAACTGTCAAAAAGTTACTTGGTACTAAAAATCGTCTTACGTATTGGGTTGAAATTATGATGTCGCATAGTGCTCGTAACGTCTTAAAAGCATGAAGCATTTGCTAAAAAAAAATCGAATCGAAGAAGTCATAGGTAGGTACATTTTTTTAACGAGGGAATCTTAGTGGTTAAGTTAAAACGTATTTGTGAACATTATTTTGCAACATAGATTTTGCACCGAAATAATAGAATTTTCTGCTTTTCGTGCTGTCAAAACCATATACCATATTTCAATCGAAGTTTGAGCAAAATTTCCTATTGGAGTCGTTGATCTGGCAACGCGCAACGCCGTGCAGCAGGCTGCGATCACTGCTGGGGGCAAGATGAGCGGACGCGGGCGCGGTCGCGGCGCAGATCACACTTGGAGTGGAGCTAAGTGGAGGCATCGGTCGGGCGGACGCGAACCCATCAGCTCCCTCCGGCGGCGGGACTTCAGATTCTAATCTACAAACGGAATTGCTTTAGTTTTACGACGTCTCATTCCACTCGAGATTATCTCTCGACTGTCATTCGATAGATTTACCCGCTCGGCGACTCTCCTGCGGCCCTCTACAGCGTGTTTGTAGAGTTAATCCAAACGTTGTTGAGCGCTAGTGTTGGTTTAATGCTACGATCTTTATTACTAAGTTAAATCTTTTTGAAGTGAAATGCAGATCAGAGCTCGATGCTAAGCCAGACGAGCTCAAGGCCTGACCACCTGCGGCCATACACTACAACTACGTCGGAGGGGCGCTAACGTGCAGCAAATGTGGACGCACTTTCTCCGCCTTAATTGGCTATACAGCTACTTGAAAGCACATGACGAGAAGGCAAGCATGTTACTGCGCTACGGATGCGTAGCCGTAGCGACGTAGCAAGCTGCGTAGCTGCTACGGGTTACAGCGTAGTGAATTCGTAGCACTATCTTGCTCCCTGTGTTTCAATGCAGATTAAATTAATAAAAATTACTTATTTACGTATTAACAGAGGTCAAGTTATGAGAAAAGTTGGACGTAGTGTAAGTTAAGTAAAACATTAGTTGCGTCAAGAAAGCGTAAGTTAGGTCGCCGGATGTTGAGCACTAACCTCCTTAGGGAGGTCAGTGCTGTTAATAAGGGACCTTAATGTAAAATTATGGGGCAAATTTACGCTCACCTCTATCAGAGCTTCAAAAAGCCGCTGCCTTGTCGGAGATACACGAAATTGCATTATTTTTTGCGGCAGAAGCGTTAATTAAGGCCGCGTCCCAGAGCCTGCGCCGTGATAAAAGGCGACACGCTTTTTACAGAAAACAGGAATGTATTAAAAGACACAAAAAGGAGTCATGAAAAGGGCTGTTATAAATACGGCACGCGCCCGCAGTAAATCGCGCGAGGCTTTTAGGCGCTGATCCTTATTAATATTGCGAATGTGCGAGTGTCGTGCGTCGGCGCCGAGTTCCTGCTTTGCAATAAAACTAGTAGGTATTACATTTCCCTTTTTAATATATTGTTAACGCGCTATTCGTACGGCTTTGCGCAGATTTTCAAGTCTGTTTGAGGTCATTTTCCTTGAAAGTGATAGTCTTTACACAGTTGTATTGCGTGGAGCTTAGAATTTAATATTATATTCCAACAATATCGATAGACACATCTACAGAATTCTTATAAATTGAAGTACAAACACGGTTTTATTAGTACAAGCAATTTTTCCCAGGCAACCATAGACGGAAACAAAAAAAGAAATTATATATTAGAAACTAATAGCACTTTACTACTTGGAATCTGTGCTATCAAAGCGTTTCCGTGTTCATTATAACCTGTAGAATTTTTGGTGAGACAATTGACTCACCATAACAATGATTTATTCACTCCATCTGCTCGAAATTATGCATTTTGATGCCCAAATTTAGGACCCAAAAACACGATATTGTTGTTCAAGCTAAGATGCATCAAAGTAAATAGACTCAAAATTGGGTTTTGAGTCATTTACTAAGAAGTCGGACTTCTCTTTCACTCTTGAGGATTCGTCCTATACCTTTTTCGCTCCAACCCAAGCAATAAGTTTTAAAACCGAGTTTGAAACTTCTTACTGAACTTCCAAACTCTTTGCTGCAAAACTTTTAAAGTGTCAAATATTAGAAATTGGAACGCAAGTACGCATTTTCATTCTCTCAGATGGTAGTGAAAAGTAGAGTGTTTTACACAGCCGCAAATCATTTTTGGTCTCGGTAGTGTGGTATCCCTCGCTCCTTCAGCGATTCTTAGTTAATGCAACTCAGTTCGCTCTGGATTCAATTTCACAACTTCGACGCGAAAATTTTGTTTGCGCCCTTGGTGAACAATCTACTCATATTAGTATTGTTCTCTTCAAGGTCATAAAGCAGCTGATTAAAATGTACGTTCAGTAGTAAATGTCGGTTCATTGTGTCGGGAGCTCACGCGCCAAACATTTGCGGCAAATGGGAAGATTTACAGAACTTACTGACTCCGCGCTTACTTCGGGTTTTTTTTAAATTTTCTTATTTAGGATACTAACAGTTTCTTACTTAAAAATTGCGCTTGAAATCGCCAATCCGCGGTGGGCGCGCTAGGTAATCAAACTCATACTCTTTCTCTGAGAGAAGGCCTGTTCTCTGTTAAACAGATAAAAGCTACGGGTAAAAAATAAGAAATGGCTTATTTTTTTGCGCTTATCAAACTTTTCTTTGGTATTCAAAGAATATCATTTCCATTTAAGTTTGAAGCAAGTTATACAACTTCAACGTAAGATCTTCGTTTCTCAGAACTCAGTCCCATTGAAATAACGAAATTAGTTCTTGCGGTGCGGGCGCCGGCGCCGGGCGCCACGTGTGCGCACAACTTTATACGAACTTGCAGTACACTTGTGTGTTAACAAGCTGGTTTTGGTTGAATCACCCCATCGCTGTCTCCATTTGGCTCCGGAAATTCGGTGCTGTGTGTTGTGTAGCATCCATCTCAGATTAATAGTTCTTGGTTTCGCCTTCGTTGTAGACAGACATAAATATCACAACATTCATTAAGTACTAAACATCTATTAATATAAAGCAATAACGTAATTATTCCTAATTAGTAACTGAAAGTCAAGTTTACAAAAAAAAGAAAAAAAGGTTACAAATATTAGATGAAAGAAAAAAATAGATGTCAATTACATAAATAAAAAATAATGTAATAGTTTATAATAGTACCTAAAATAGTTACAATAGAATAATATCTGCTGCACAGATTGGCAGAAAATCAAATTAACCGATACCTTCTATTAAATCTAAAAAAAAAAATTCGCACACAGTCTTTGCTACTAACTAGAAACACAATGTCACCCCCGTTGTTCGCCGCCGGGCACAGCTCTTCGATGAAATTAGCTCGACTAATAACTCCCGCAAAATTAACACGAACATGGCGAACAGTGATTACGCGGGCGAATTGATTAAACATTCAGGGCGAAACAACTCAAACGCGGCTCACAATTAATAACTAACGAGACAATACCTCTTTTGTCCAGGTGAGCCACCGCCGGCGCCGGCCGCCGCGCTGCTGTCCTAGCTGTTAATATTACACGCCGCCGTTGGCCCGGCCCGGCTCGGCTCGGCCCGGCGATTAAATATGAAGCTGTCAATCCCCGCGGCGCCGCCCGTCTCCGGGACGCCATGGCTTTTCCGAGCCAATGTATACAGAACATTACGAATTCAACCTGTAAGCATAGCTGCATTGGCGGCGGCTGCTGTCCGCGCGCGTAACAGAAGTAAGCATCCATTCGCCTGCAACCTGCAACGTGAGCTATCCGACAGACGACCCTATGTCTGCCGCAATAAATTGCCGAATCAAATAAAACAAATTGGATCGACAAGATTGATCTATAAAGATATAATGACCTAAGTTTTTAGGCGTCCATGACGAGACAACATGTCACAGCTGCGTCCGAGTCACTAAGTTGTATCATGATACCATACGCACGTGAATGTATGTGTGTTGTGTCTACAAAGTAATAGGCAATACACTTAGCGCGCTCTCTCTCGAGATTGATAAGGGTCGGCGTTTGTCCGCGCGCCAATTAACTGATAGCTTCCGTAATGTTCCGTTTCCCTCTGACCGCTTAGCGCCGCGCACGACCACTCGCACCCGCTCCGTGTTACTGGACATAACCGCTACATTATGTAGGTACTCGTCTCCTCAGTCGGCATAAGCGGCACGGCATATCGGCGGCCGGCGCCGACATAATGTCCCCTAATTGAAGCAATATTAGCATTGCTATTAGCACTTGCCAAATACGTCGCTTAGAACTGGTAAAGTCTTGATTGTCCTCTATTTGCTGTCATCGCTTATGGAGATCTATTTGCGTGAGGACAAATGGAAGGACTTTATAAGGCGTTTTGTTGTTGAACTAATTCTTAAGCAGAACGAAGCTACTTTTAAGGCCCCAATAACATTTCGTAAGTATTGTTTCCTTCCGCAGCGGAAGTGGCGTTTTTGTTTATTTTATTTCCGCAGCGGGTTTAAATGGTGTTCGAGCACGCGCTGCCGCCCCCGCCCTGCCCCCGCCCCGCGCGCGCCTCGTGACGGTGCTGTCGGTGATCTGCCCGCCGGCTGCTAAATTTCGTACTAAGGCTTATAGTGCTGTGCAAGGACTGCCGGCTCTCGGGTCGCCGCAGTCCATGTTACTGAGCCCAATACTGGCTACCAACAAAAACCCTGCACAAGAGTAAACTACAGAAGAATAATTGTTTTTCAGTTTGTGATTAAGACTAGCTTGGAGCAAAGGTGGTTGATCTTCTTTTATTTAAAAGTACCAGTTTCACAAAAGTTATAATGTTACAATGTGGGTGAAATAGTCTGCCAAATGAGTTCAAATGAATCAATTGTGAATGACATTCAATCAAACTGAAGTTGCCTTTGTAAATTGCGAGCTCAAAACAGAAATAAAATATATTTCGTACATTTCCAATCACATTTCGTCCGACGTAATGAGTGGTGTGGATAGTCCCCTGCCCCGCACCCCGCCTTTTGCCCCCTGGACACCTCTCACTCGGCAGTAATTATCGCCGATCTCTAAAGTATAGATTAAATTAGAGAGAAGTGCGAGCGTTCAGCGAAATCATTTATTACTCGGAGCTGTTGGACTAACAGCTACCGGGGCTCCCGCTCCCGCGGTCGCGGCAAACGTTCCGCCGGTACATCGGCACTTCAACCATTACGAAGGCAATGGAAAATTTACGAGATTAAGTTATGTTCATAAAATGCGACGCGACTTTACGAGGTCGTAGAGTTAAGTTAAGAACGTGCGTTTATGAATATATCTGCTGATACGCGGTAGGAACGCGGGCAAGGCCGGGCGCGGTGCTAGTGGCCCGATGGGACACGGTGCCTATCGCATGAAAATTGTCAGCAAATTGTTATCGGCGCCTCGCACGGATTTATACGGCGGGCGGGGTGAGCCCACCTCTCCTCCTCCACTAGTTTAACGTAAAGCGCCATGCACAAGTACCGACATGATTTAGTCAAAGGTGAGCCGGCAGGCGCGGCGCGGCGAACAATAGCGCACGTGGAATTGGTACAATTAATTCGTTCGTCAGCGGCCGTCGCGGGCAGCTCTACTTGAAATAATATCGCGAGCGGCGGCTGCCGGCGTACGGCTCTGTTATTGAATAATTCTAAAGGTATTTTGATTGCTTTAACAACTCGCTCCAAGTTTTGTAAAGCCATTTGTCGATCGCGCGGCAGCGGTAGCGGCTGATTGGAATTTAATTTTTCGAAAACTTGGTAACAGAAGCTTTTAAAGGTCTCAATTTAGATTGGCTAGATCGAGATTAATTTGTCATCTTTCAGGCAATTTGGCGATCTAAAATGGCCAGACTCACGCGATGGGCGACTTTTTGGCACATCTTGTGAATTGGAGACATGCGCCGTGGCCATTAGGGTTGTATCGCACAGTTGTCCGGCGGGAAGTCGCAATCACTTCGCGGATAAAACCCAACGACCGGCGCAGCCGCCATCAACGGCCGGCAGCCCCTCTATTTATTGTTTGTTAATTTCCTCTCCGGCGCTGCGACTGCTCTCGCCGCGAGCCCTCATTGATTCCACCTGCCAAGGCTAATCCAGGCTCACACTAATAGCGTCTTTCTACGTTGCTGGTATAGATTTTATTTACTCTACAAGGGATTTAAGCTGCGCGCTGCGGGTGTTCGTGTGAAAAAACTCGTAATTGTTTCTTCATCGCTCTCAGCAAGTAGGTTTATACTAAAACCTGCAATTGGTAACTGTGTTTATCTGCCTAATTTACTGAGTGATATGAGTTCTGCTTTAAGTTTAAGTTTCTTATTTTAAACTGTTAAGAGGGAAGTGTTGAAAGGAGGCAAATTTTGTTGCTGGATCGCCTAGTATAAAATTAAAATATTCCTTATAATATTATAAAATTGATGACAAAAATTTTAATCTAATTAATAAAACATTAAAGCGTGTAAAACATAACATATCACAATACAATAGACAAATTAAATTTAAAACGATCAATTGAATAAAATAAATGTCTACATAATAAATAATGGTTCATAAAATTGTAAATAAAGTAATGTCAAAGTTATATTAAAAATTATGATGATTTTTTTTTATTGTACACATAAATGTATTTATTTATATAACAACTAACGTAACATATAATAATTAATAAACACTTAATAAAACTAATATAAACTAATGGGTATTTACAAAACTAATAATAATATTAGAAAGTAATCTAAACCTATGTTCTAATTTAAATAAAATATTGGAGCCAAATCGCTGTCAGCCGGTAGAGTTCCCAGAAGCCTGGCGGCATTGCCTCGCTGTATGGCGAGGCTTAGCCTTTGGCCAAAGTAGGCACCAGCCCTCGGATCTCCAGAGGCGTCAACTAGGCGCGACGAGATCTCCTTAAAGTGGAGTCGCGCCTCCGGGCCCCATGGCCCAAGAGTCTCTACGCCAAAAGGCACAAATATATAGCCCTGACCCAGGGCTGCATATTTGCACCTCTTGTTCGACTCTGCGATAGTTGCCGCCGCACCGCATGGCAGGCGGTCGCTTGGACATGGGAGTGTGCAAGGGTATCTACGCATGTTGCATCCCAAACCAGCGACCGCCCATTCTTCCATGGGATGAGCGTCATTCCGTCGGGCCTCTTGCCATCGTCGCGTGCTATTCCACTCGGCTCGAGTACAGCGGGCACGCTTGCGCTGGCAAGAGCCCGACGAATGACGTCATTCAGGGCAGCGTGTCTCGACAAACGTCCAGCGCTGCGGCAGCAAGCCAGGCCATGGTGACCTAACTCGTCGACGCCTCCACCGCAGCGGCAGCGATGTGGCTCATTGGTCCAGGCCCCCAGCCTGAGACTAACACCCAGGCTAAAGGTTGTCCTGTCCAAAAGCGTACCTATGCTCGCCGATGGACCTCAGCCAGTAGCCCGACTCGGGCTCACAGCTCGCTAAGAGACGAGCACGCTCCGAATCATTCACTGCAGTGTCAATGAGGTCCTTACGAACCTGGATGCAGAGCGACTCGTCCCAAAGCCACTGCAAAGCCGTATTTGTCGGTAGGTCCTGGCTCGGACCGGCTGCGTCAGACCAGGCGCTCCTGGCCTCAGCCAAGCACGCGACCTCTACATCTCCAAGAGACGGGGAAACAATTTTACCAATGAGGCCGACCGTGCTGAACTGAGGACAGGAACGCCGGAAGGGCTACGCTTGATGATGAATTATAACTTATCATTAATGAAATCATATAATATATTGTAATACATTTTGTTTATTAAAAGTTGCAATAATTTCTTTCTAAAAAGTGGTAATGATAATTGCTTAAAGCTACCGGGTACATGATTATAAATTCGGATTGCCATACAAAATGTATTGTTCTTGTATAATGTTAGTCGTTGAAATGCTGATTTCGTAAATATAAAGGCAAGGAATGGTAAAATATTGCATTTTTTGAAAAGTCTTTTACAGCTATTAATGAATCCTGCTCCGCAGACCGATCTAATACATATTTTTTGTACTTTAAATACTCTGTCGACTTCAACAGTTTCCCCATAAAATTGTGCAATAGCGCAGTAATAAGAAACATAGTCATGATAAGCTAAAAGTGCAGCTTTCTCAGATGCCACATCTCTTGTTCTCCTTAACTATAAGTGTGAACCGTAATTGGCTTTCTGTATCCCTACATTATATTCTATTTTATTGTAATAGCTGTTGGTTCACCATAGATCTGTAAATAAATCAATTAATAAAGACTTGAGCTTTAGAGTTACGCTCAACGTGGCCCAAATATCGTACGTTATCCGTGACAATGAAGCCGAACATCCGTTCGGATAATAATAAAAGTATCTTCTTTCTTCTCGTGTTTATATTCCATCCCGCCAGTCAAAGAGGTATGTAAAGTGTCGTATACGAAATTTATGAGCAAGCGTGTGTGCGTCGCTAACCGGTGCTTTACCCCTCGACCTTCAGCGAGGTTTCACGTGATTAATTAACTGATTGAGAGCGCGGACTCATTTGAGTATTCGATCAGTTACTGTTGATGTTTGATCCCCAAAGTCGTGCGGTCTTTGGGGCTTGCTTAGTGCTTACTTGACTCGTGGAACCGAGCTGCTGGCTCAGCCCTCGAGCGGGGGCATTGTTCTCGCCCGCCCGCCGTATAAAGCACGTTACGACAGTTATTAACCTGAAAAACTTGAGCAATCTCCACGTTTACGAGTCGTTATTTTTAAACTTTAATAAGTTGAGAATTTACACGCACTTTGTAGCTGTTTTACATGCACCAGCCGGCAATCTGATCACGCTCGACCTCGGCCGACCTCTGGCTGTGTCGTTGCGCTAATAAACTCGGCTGAGTATAATCAAGAAGTGCCATTCATCAGCGTGTAACCGCCGCCCGCTACCGCCCCACTGCCTGCGCTAAAAACACTCCTTTCCCGCTGACAAACGCTCGCGCTGCGTGATTGCTTCTAATAATTTTCCTTTTGGGACCTAATTTCTCGGGCAGTTAGCTTTTCGCTGGCATACCGTACTTCAGTTTAATCGTGTTAGTTTGCCGTCCATTTGCATAAGTATCAGTGCGTCAGTGAGCGTCGGCGAGGCGTCGGGCAGCGTGTAAACACGCTCCTCGCGCCACAGCGGGACGGGGCGAGGCGCAGGTGACGCTTGTCACGCGACACCTGACGCCTGTCGCGCGTCCCGCTGCGCATTCATTAATCGTGGCGTTTCAATTTGTGATTATTAATGACTCCGGCTGCCCATGTCGCTTCCGAACCGCGTTTGATATGTCATTTAATAAAACCTGCTTTTGAAATGAATGACGTTTTATTTGGGATCGATTACACAGGTGTATTTACATCCAGTGTAATTAATGTAAATACCAATAAGAGCGCCGATTGGCCATGCTACATTTTTAAACATGAAAGGAAATCTTGAAACCACTTCGAGAATTACGCTTTCAGAACAATTTTTATTTATCAGGTTTGTAAATAAATCCATATGTCTTAAGATGTTCAGTAAAAAGGCACAAATGACGTTTCTATGACGTCAGGAAATACAGTACCTATAAGTATGAGTCCTTCGCCTTACGTACAGAAAAAAATACATGACATTTTTTTCTATGTAGGCGAACACTATCTCTTTAATCATGCTCTGTTACTATATCTACACCAATGTATACGTACATAGCATAGAAAACAAGATCATAGGTACATGCCCGCACTGGGAAGCAAACTTGGGTCTCCCGCTTCGGCGTCCATTGTTCTACTAGGTTACCACCGCTCATAAAAAATGTTATTATTAGAAATTTACAACTTATGTTTCAAATGTATAGTGCATCAAAGCACAATGACATTACTATACCTCTCATTACTGTATGATCTAATAAAGGAAAATTTTCCTTAATGCATGTAAAGGAGCCCCGAAAGAATGTTGAATTTACTTGTGTGGGTAAATATTTTCCCATCAAAAACATAAATGTGAATGATATGAGAGCCAAGTTCAATAGGTATTAAGAACAGACGTCGTTATCGACTTCGCCGACAAAAGAACTGAGATCTATATGGGTGCTGCCAAGTTCTCTGAAGAAAATCATGAAAATTTAGTTACAAGATCACTAGAGATGTAAATTGTTATTCAAGCTTCGATATCACTGCTTTTTGTACAGAGATTATTGGTATTGATCAGTAATAAATACATCGTTATTTATTGCCAAGGAACCGATAATCGATGGGTTAGCAATCGGCTACGAACATACGACTTTTCAGAAACTCAATTACAATTCAGAAAAACGTGCATAGGAAGTCGTTTACAGATAATAATATTATATAGAATCGGTTGAGATAAAACCATACCACGATATAGAATTAAAAAGCGCCATCTATTGGCAGAATTTGAAACTAAATACTATGAGGATATTAATATCAATAATTTTCAGTTTTTAGATTTTTTCCTTTGTATATGCCTAATAGTTTGCCTTGATGCCAAATATCAACTTTCTAGGTCATCTAGAAGTGGGTTAGGTTTTTGATCTATAAGTGAGTCAGTCAGTCAGTCATAAAAATGCCGGTTTTTGAACGTTAATATATCTATAACTGTTTGGGCAACATTGATGACATTTTGGATTCTAGATAAGCTAATAGACTTTAAGAAATGTGCCAAATTTCATAAACATAGGTTAAATAGTTGTAGAGTTGTTAAGGGGTCAATAGTAGCTCGAAGTGATTCCTGTAATATTACACACGGCTGCTGCGTCGCCAGTTCCTTTTTTCTCGAACTTGGCTGGACTCGCTACCGCGAGTCTAGATAATCGTGTTCTGGACAACTCAAACTGTGTTTATTTCACAAATAAACAGAAAAGTTGATAAGAAAGGAAGAAAAAAAGAACAAAATATAACTAACAAGTAGAAAGCTGTCATTTAATGATCTGGTCAAACGGTAAGAATGAATGTCGAATGAAATCTAGAAATTGGTGACGTAATTTTAAACTATGATTTAAAAATGATAGAATGAAAAAAAATTGAAAAAGGGTTTACATCTTTAAACGTTTTTGAATTGAATCATAACATTTTAAATATTTTAGTATACCCAATTTAAGTTTAAACATAAACATTTACATACAGGCACATACATTGCTTCTGGTCCCACACTAGGATACCCTATATCATGGGAACCAGAAACAACAACATCACAAACATGTAAACATCCAAGACCTGTGGTATATCTGTCCTCAGCCGGGTTTTGAACCTGGGACATCTCGCATGATAGGCAGATGCGCTAACCGCTGCGCCACAGAGGTCATCTATATATATAGGTTGAGTATGTATGCCGTCTATATCTATAGGGCTAAAATTGCGACCGACTAGCTTCCGCTGGAAGCCGAATGGACACCGACGTTGCGGCAGACTAACGCGAAGATGGCAGGACGACCTAAATGCATTCTTACCGGGACGGTGCGAGGTGGCTTGAGACAGGGAGAGATAGAAAGCAGGAAGGGAGGGATTTGCCAGCAGTGGAACACAAAATATGTGTGTAAATAAATATAAAGAAACAGTATACCCAAAATATTTGTCGATTTCCCAACAAAATGTTGTGGTAAAATAGTTCGTTTTCGTAACATTGTAT
Source organism: Yponomeuta plumbellus (assembly GCA_947310845.1). Lineage (NCBI taxonomy): Eukaryota > Metazoa > Arthropoda > Insecta > Lepidoptera > Yponomeutidae > Yponomeuta > Yponomeuta plumbellus. The sequence continues at coordinate 25,663,466 of OX371193.1, read as the reverse complement.
CTGTTACAAGTTTTCCTAAGGGTAGTAGAGTGGGCGCTTCTAACTACAAATGCGCGTGGGCTAAGGGTGTGTGCTTGAGACGTGTGGCGCCTCGCAACTATGCAAATAAGCGGATCGCTCGTCCGTTAGAGCGGATTAATTACGTATGATTGCCCCGGGAACTTTGTTATCGAGTCCTTATCCACACGCTTCAAAAATTCCGTGAGACGGCCTTTGAAGTTAAACTGAGTAAAACTCGTAAAGGGTTTAAGAGGTCACTAATGTGTAAGTAAATACCTTTTGTTCATTGTTAAAAGTTTGTAGAAACTGATATTAAAAATGTATTTTTTTATTTATTAACATTGGGAAAACTAACAGCACATAACACAGAGTAACCAAACATTTAAACACACAGAAGGCCAGTTACAAGTCTCCACTATTAGAAACACAGAAACACTTTAAGCAAGTACACAAGTGACAACTTAATATCTTATTCCTGTAAACTCATCTTAACACTCCATTCTAGAAATTAAAATTTATTTGAACAACTGAACAAATCTGCACTAAGTTTTATCCTCAAACTAATGATAAACAACACCAATCTTTTGCACCAAATTTTTTTTTATTCTAACATAGATTTCGGGATAAGTTCGGAAACAACTGTGAGGCGAGGCGCGAAGCCTCGTTGGGCAAGCCCGGTCCTTGTCGGGTTGTTATTATTTTTTTGTTGAATTTATGCTGATTGTATATATGACACTCGCGCAAACATATGGAAACAATTGAGATCTTATTTGTCAAAACCAAACCATTGGTTAACGAGTTATCAGGGGACATAGCGGTACGTACCACGGACCACCATAATATGGTGGTCCGATATTGTCATGGTGGATATTGTCATGATATTATCATGGTGGATATCTATGGTTTTGTTATATTTTATTTGTTATTTTTGTCTGTTGCGTTACATATATTATGTTAGTATAAATGTTCTCCATCTTCTATATACATTAGAGCCATTACCCTCCTTTTGGGCTCCGTCGTAGTCGGGTAAAATTACATGTATCGATCCATCCATGTTATTAGTTTACCAATGAAATTTATTGGATCGACCTCTTGAATGCGTAGCTGTGTTGTTTGCAGTGAGGCGACTGAGCACACACGTTGTGCACTGTCTGTAGTTTTGTTGAGTAAGAGTAATAAAACCATAACAGCAGATATGAGACAAAATGTAAATATACAATGTGAAATGCAACACCTACATGTCAAGTTTTAAAAATACATTTTTAAATTGCAAACGTAACTTACGAAGTGGCATACAATTTTTTTAACTATGATATTACATAGCCAATGCGTGTTATGGTTGTGAAAAAGGTATTCACCTGGTATTCACCAGTAGTTTCGGGTTTATAACCGAGGTGCTACACAGAAGCAGGGCCCAGGTGGTATCGAGATGAACGAAAGGAGTTAAAGACGCAGAGAAAAATAATAGGTCTTTACCTATGAAATTGCCGTTCTGCAGTACTGGCCATTTCAAATCAAAATATTTTTTATTTGGCTAAGAACAATTTCAAATTAATTTTATTTTAAGAACATGTAATTCTTTTTCCAAAAATAGTCATTTGTTTATTGATAGGTGTGACATTTTCATCGCATTTCAATCTTTTTCGTCATCATGGATACGTAAAAAATTCGACTAATTATGGAATATGAGTACCGTTGTAGCAGCAACGCGGCACGCAACATCAACGACGTTTACGGAGCTAACACTACAAGCCAACACACCACCTGTTATTGGTTTGCTCGCTTCCGTTCTGGAAATTTCGTTATGAAAAATGAACCTCGACGTCGTCCGAAGACTTTGGTCGACAATGACGAATTAGAGGCGCTTGTGGAAGCTGATGATACACAAACTACGGCGGAATTAGCAGAAGCTTTCGACGTTACAAAACAATATTGGTCCATTTGTGTCAAATTGGCAAGGTAAAAAAGCTTGACAAATGGGTGCACCACAAGCTCAATGATCGCCAGCGCGAAGTACGCGTCGAGACATGCCTTGCACTGCTCAACAGATACACAAATGAAGGAATTTTGAGCCGCATTGTTACCTGCGATGAAAAATTGATTCTGTTTGATAACCGCAAGTGCTCAGCAAGTTGGTTGGATCCTGGTTCAACACCTAAACAATGCCCTAAACGAAAACTCGCCCCTAGAAAATTGATGGTCACTGTTTGGTGGTCTAGCGGTGATTCATCACAGCTTCTTACCAAACGGGGTGGGCGTTACTGCAGATGTGTACTGTGAAAAACTGAACACAATGATGGAGAAACTGGCACATGGAGATGTTGGTCAGCCAGCCGGCATTGGTCAATCGCTCGTCTCCGCTGCTTCTGCACGACAACGCGCGACCTCATACTGCACAGCAGACGGTCTCCAAGTTGCAAGAACTGGGGTTGGAATCTCTCCGTCATCCGCCATACTCACCAGACCTTGCGCCTACAGACTACTACTTTTTTCAGAATTTGGACAACTTCTTGGCGGGAAAAAAATTGAATACCCGAGAGGCAGTACAAAATGCCTTTGAAGAATTTGTTGCCTCCCGTCCAGCTGATTCCTTTAAGAAGGGCATCAATAAACCGCCACTGCGTTGGCAAAGATGCATTGATTGCATGGGTGATTACTTCGATTAATACAATAAAAAATACATGGAAAAAATTCATTTCAATTTTTTCATACAAAACGGCAATTTCATAGGTAAAGACCTAATATACATTACGAGCACACGGAAACCAACGAGCACAGAAATTGCAAGTTGTGGTTACGCAACGTCGTAGACTGTTGTACTTTGTACTCAACAGGCACTGTCAGAAAACTAGTAATCAGGACCTGGCTACTCAAAAATACTATGAATAATAGAAAAATAGCACCTGGAGCTTGGTCCTGGAGGACCTGGCAACTGGTTTTCTGACGGCGCCTGTTGGGTCCACCCAGCCGCAACCTGGCGTTACTGACGGTCGGAAACGAACCCGTATGCTCGTAATGTATGTATATTTTTCTCTGCGTCTGTAACTCCTTCCGTTCATCTCGATACCACTTGGCCCCAGCTTCTTGTAGCAAAAGCAGTATCTAATTCAATCTGGCATCAGAAACAAGCGAGTGAGTCGGTCGTCATGGCGCTGATGACACGCGCGTGATGACGCGGCACCGGGTCGGCTCACACGGGCCATTACGTCACAGCGTGCTGCCCACTCCGATCTGAGTCCTACCTCAGGAGCGTAAGGTTCATATTACCCCAACCCCACGTGCCGCCAAGTCGGCAATCCGTAGTCAATGCCTCCCGCATTTTTTCGGTAACATTTATTTTGTCGCTTGTGTTCGTTCCCCGTTGGAAATAGAAAGGCCAATCTTCCAAATAATAATGTTCTCTCAATTATTTGTGTCTCTTCGCTTTTTTGAGAGGGTATAATTTATTTTCGTTCGGCGGAACCGGAAAATTACACAGAGGGTTTTTATCGAATCTGTTTCGATAGGGAACTAGCCTCGCGAATCTTGACGGAGCGGGGTTGAGCGAGATGAAAGATAAACCTCGCTCCCGGCGGAGCCTACGCTAATTCTCATTTAGTTTATTAAACATTTAACAGTGGAGAACTATTTGAGTTGGGAACGAATTGGCCCCGGGTGCGATGCGCTGGAATTCCGACAAGCTCCTGAGCACATACCTGCATACATAGTTTCTTGTCTTTATCCAAAATACAAAGTCGCAGAAGATTACCTCGGTCTCATAGGTTCACATGAGAATACTTGACACGCCTCGACGCAACTCTGCACATATGTACTCGAGTGTATGTGTAAGTAAGGAAAGCTATGAGTGTGTGAGCTTCCTCAGCGCTCTCAATTAGCGAGAGTTCTATTGTATTACTGTTCCGGAGGCACGTATAACCGCAGGCATTCAGCATCGGTGAGCCGCGTGCGCTCCGCTACTGATTGACGCGGTATGACGAATTCCGGCCGACACTGTGACCCTCTTCTTGTATTTGGCTGGGGATAGCGGCCCTGGTGGCATCAATATATGCTTTGGCCACCTGATTGGATCTATACCCGGCCAGGAATGGCACAGTACTTCGAACTTCAGACATCTCCCAGACCAAAAGTTAAAGTCACTTAATAATTGCGTCAGACCTGGAAACGGACTCAAAGTGGTATGAATCTAACTTGGGTTACTCGACGAAATGTCTGTACTTGTGCAGCCTAATGGCTCCTACACACTATACATTCCATACACACCATGACCGCGGCACTGCCGGCGCGAAAAGTGCCGAAAGTGTTGAGCACCGGTCTATCCGGCTGACAACTAGAAAATGATACCCTTACCAATGATGCTCTGCGGCAGCCAGCGGCAAGTGCCGGCGTCCCAAAAATGCCAGCGGCATACCCGCGCGGCAAAAAGCCGCCGGCCGTGCCGCCGGCATAGTGTGTAGTAGCTATAATGACCTCTTTGGTCCATTGGGTAGCGCAACAGCCTTCCATGCGAGAGGTGCCGGGCTCGAATCCCGGCTGGAGACAAAAAAAAACCACCGGTCTTGGATGTAAACACATGTTTGTGATGTCTCTGTTTCTGGTTCCCATGATATAGGGTATCCTAGTTTGGGACCAGAAGCAATGTATTTGAGAAGTAATGTATTTGCCTGCATGTAAATGATTGTGTTTATAATGAGAAGGCGTCATGTCGGGTACTTCTGAAGAGGGCCGTAGGAGCGACGCAATGCTAGAGGTGACCCCCGGGCGACCAATCCGAGGCGAGGCGAGACAGTAAAAATGCCCCCTAAACATCCTAGACTAAAATGTCGTAGAATAATAGAGAGAGTTAAAAGAGGTGACCCGCTCGGGTACATCTCAGTCAGGCACAGACAGAGCCAGCTTATCTAGCGCGATCTTGCGTATGATTGACGCTATCGGTACAGTGGATCACCTGCTCGGAGCTTGTCGGAGCTCTAACTGTCTCGTTGGTTTACCCGCTAAGCCGCTTGCCTATCAAGACAGAGGTGTTGGGTTCGATTCCCGCTAAGTTTGCATAAGTCTGGGTGTTTGTCCGTGTTTCTAATGTCGTTGCCTGGTTACAGGGTATACTAATTTGGGACCAGGTCAAGTGATTGTGCTATGTGGAAATTATTATTACAATTCTGATTAGTCAATACAAAAACACAAGTACCTTTTGCCTTTCATTAAATTGTCGGTGCTAAGATATGCTACTGCTTTACGTTGACATTTGCTGAGAAAGATATTCCCAGACTTCTGCTTGGGCGTACAGGATTTGTGCCCCGTTTTCTCGTGGTTCAACTGATTTGTCCTACTATGTGCCTCAGTAACTGTTATCAATTATTTAAACTACTATTTTTAAATAAATATATTCAAAATTAGGTACCTCTTGGTCTTTTTTTATCCCTCTTATGTTTAGTTTTAGTGTAAAAACCATTGCGAATTGGAACCATTGAATATACAGGTGGTTTAAATAATTGACTACAGCGGACTGTACAAGCCTTTAAGTCTAAGTACAAAAAATATCTTCTGCATTTACAAAACTCCTAGATATAGACGAATGTATGTATACGTATCGTATATTTAATTGTTATTAAAATGAAAATTTATCATTAAAATGAATATTATAAATTAATAAAATTAAAATGATTATTATAATTAATATGAATAATATTATAATTTATATGAATTTTATGAATATTATAATTAATTTGAAAATTGTAATTCAAATTAATGAATGTATATTTAATTAAAATTAAGAGCTTCAATGTGAAAAATATTTAGAGAAAAATTATTTAATTCTAACCGTTGCCGAGCAGTTTTTTTAAAGTTGTTAGTAGTAGGTGCAGCTTTTGCTGATATTTTTTATCAATTGACATGCCTTCTAACTAAATACATTAAAAAAACCACTTTATGAGCTCTATTCTGAGAAAATATCAATCAAAAAGCCAAAAAAATTTGATAATTTTTTTAAATCTTTAGCAGTCAATTATCTCCATAACGGTTAACTTTCGGACCCTATATAATAGAATAAAATCCATCAGAAATGACCTAAATAATAACCTCCTTTAATATTGTGTACGACTTTCCCTGTAACCCTGTATAACTAACGCATTGAAATATTACGGATATTAGGGGCGTTAATGTTCTGTGATATAGCGATGCCGTTCTATGTGTCCATGTTTGTATTGTTTTGTATTGTCAGTATTGTGTTGTTTTATGTTTGTTTTGTTCTGTGGTATCCGCTGAAAACCAGCGTCGTGGTCGCTACCGGCCACGGCATAAAGCTGAGCGGAGGCCATTTTGGTGCCAATTCTTAGTTTGTAAATGTGTTGATGTTAAGTTTTATTTTAATAATGGTACCAAATATACATTTATATTCTATTCTATTCTATTCTACTACGGCACATAGTAGGATAGACAGACATAGGTATCCCTCGTGGTCCTACTAGGAGGAAAAATCAGTAGGACCACGAGTAAACGGGGGATTTCTGAGACTTGCCCCATTCGTTAACGTTTGAGGTCTACTATAACCTAAATAAAGACAACCTCATTAGGTAAACGATATCGACGTTAGCCTAATGAGCTTAGCATACCTTTCGTAAGGTATGCTAAGCCTCTCACAACTACCAAGAAATACGTAGAGAGTTGTTTTGTTTCTGAGACAAGGTGCTTACTACGAAGAAGGAAGTACCGTGAAATATGTTCAATTATTCCGTTTGTTAGAATACCGGCAATGTCTGTCCACAAACACTATCTGCACGTTAACGAGACATGACTGTTGCAAATAGCATCTTCGCTGGCTCAAATCCCTTTGGCGCAGAGATCCCTCGCCCGACAGACGTATAATTAATCTGTCCCCATTCGTGTAACGCTTGAAGTTTGACGTATCTTCCGTTCTGCTCACTCGCGTGAGAGGGAGCGAGAGATGCGACGTGGTCAAGTCAGGTGAGACGCAGAATTAAGGTGCTGAGGTTGAAATGTCCCTCGCATGGCTCGCACGGGGCGTCGTGACGTCACGCCTCATCTCACCCGAGGCTTCACTCGAAAGGCGTATTACCCTTTCATGGGTTTCGGATTGTTCAATCGATTCCACATTCACGTGCAGGTTTCGCTCGCCTTATCGAAGACGCTGTTAATTATCACGGAAAATTGCTCAGGATCCTGTTCCCAAAAACTCTGTCTTGCTTAACTGGCGTACCGTATTTATATACAGTAGCGTAAGTGTACAACAGCTCCGTGTTCTCGTTACTGTGCGGCTTTACACATCAAAGGCTGTATGAATCAGAGCACTCATTATAATATTAAACTATGAGTCTCCTGAAATGGATTCCGTCTTGTCTCGCGTAATGTTATCAAGGAGGCGATTACCTACATTCGCCATTAACGGAATTAACGCACAGCTCGTATTGCGTCGGCTTTGAGAGCTCAGTGATAACATGAAACGAATTTATAAACAGTCTGTGCCTAAATTGGTAGTAAATAAACATAAATAAAGTTCACACAACACACCTGCTTACTCGTCCTGGTCCCAAATAAGGATACGCTGTGATATGGTAACCAAAAGGTCACAAACACGTGAAACACCAGGACTGAGTCCATTTGTACAATGTACGGCGGCTGGCAGGGGGAAGCGAACCGACGCCGTCTGGCTTGGTAGGTAAGCTCCTTAACGGCTAGCTAACGAGGCAGTCAGAGAGAGAAGTTTTTCAGTGGTCGAACTGAAATGTTAGTAATAGATAGATTTATTTTACACGTAAATAATCACAATCATCGCATTCAATTTGATGCAGCGAGAACGGCAACTGGGTGGACTATATTCGCGAACAATGGACAACACCAAGAAAGTGCTCGTTAGAAAGCGGTGGAAGGACGTACCTGGGTTTCACTTCCGCGGATGCCGAAGGACTATCGCGGCAGCGTAGGTGGGCGCCAGATGGTCCCGGCCTCTGGTAGTCCAAAAGGTGGTGTATATCTTCAATATGAAATGCGGCGTAGATAGAAAGCGACTTTTCTTCATGAATCCCACAAAAACTAATTTTAACTTTGACTAGCTTTCGCCCGCGACTCCGTCCGCGTGGACTTTAGTTAAAAATTTTGCAACCCCGTTCACTCCCGTAGCTCCCGTTAAGAGTTAAATTTAGAAAAACGGTGAAACACGTGTTCAATCAATTGTGTTGAAGAGTATTTATTTTAAGTTTCAAGAAAATCAGACAACATTTTTTATGCCTCCCATACAAATTTTGGCAACCCTTTTCGCCCCCTTAGGGGTTGAATTTAAAAAAATCCGTTCTTATTCCTTGCTTACATTATATACAGATCCTCTGTGCAAAATTTCAGCTTCCTAGGTCAAACGGCTTGGGCTGGGCGTTGATGAGTGAATGAATCAGTCAGTCAGGTCAGGACTTTGAATGTTATATATATATATATATATATATATATATAGATTGTCAGTCAGACACTTAAAATTTTGAGAGTTTCCGGCGGTAACCACAAAGGGAGAAACCAAAGTTTACATCCACTCCCAAGCCTCCACGAGCCCTTCTCAATGTCTTCCATGTGCTCGCAACTAACAACCTGTGGCAGTCGCCAATCAGGCGCAACCACACTTGTAATTATCCTACGACTAAGTTATTTGAGGCAGAGCGATCGGTGTATCGGAAAGTATCTTAATACATAATAGTGTCACAACGTTCTGGGCCGCAATTTCAAAAAATAGATTTAACTAAAACTTGTTTTGTTATTGGCACGCTAAAAAGAAGTAGGTTATGTGGCTAGCGACAGTGGGGACGGTTGCCTGCCGGTGTACACAGTGTTGCGGCCAGTCGGGCGTGTTGTGGCCGGCATCGCCCCGCGGCCACGGCCGATCGCTGCAGTGCCTCTACTCATAGATTCGAGAGTTCATGATATTTTTTTATGACCTCTGTGGCGTAGCGGTAGCAAATCTGCCTACCATGCGAGAGGTCCTGGGTTTGAATCCTGGCTGGAGACAAAAAAAAACCCCAGCTCTTGGATGTTTGTGATGTCGCCGTTTCTGGTTTTTACGGCACAGGTTTCCTAGTGTGGGGCCAGAAGCAATGTATGTGCCTGTATGTTAATGTTTATGTTATGTTACGTTTTTTTCACATTGATGGCAAAGGGTTGAAAGGTTGAATTGCAACATTTTCGCAGATAGTAAGTCCTAAGTAAACTAAATCTTAAACAACCTCATTGTTGTTACAAAAACTCCGTGCACTTTTAAACCACGACCGTTTTAAAGTATACAAAGAAGCAAGGTGCGTGAGAGTTGCTGTAGAGTACCTACTGAGACCTGTACCTCAGGGCATTGAAATTGCAAGAACAGGCGCTTAACGCTGATTGACAAATCCTTTCATTACGGAGAATTTCGTTAGTAATCGATACTCTAATAAAAACAAGTAGACATTAGCGTGAACCGAATATAATGTCAATATGTCGGCAAACAACTCTCGGTTCAGTGCCATGAAATTGGCACGGATCGTATTTTTGAAGCTTGCACTTTTTTTTGGCAGAAGTCGGCGCGCTCGCTCTGCTGTGTAGCGATGTGCGATGTGTGTAACTACGTGCAGCCACTGGGGCGACGGCGGGCGGGGGCGGGGCGCGGGGGGCTCACGGCTGATTGGGCGCCGTGTTTGTGCACCGCAGGACATGTCCTCTGTAATACTGTTTACACAACCCTCTAGGCTAATACGTGCTTGTCTAGTCTAGTCCACTTACCACGTTATTATAATGTGTCAGCGGCAGGTAAACGACTTATGCCCGGTTCCTATAATATACGCCTACCGGCTACGATCCGTTTTCCATACAATTTATTGACGGTTCGTAGGAATTTCGTAGGAATTGTAACCGATCGTAAGCTTTTGTGGATATTGGAACCGGGCATTAACCGGAGTATCGATCCGCGGACAGCTAACAAGCTTACTACGTCGCTAGGGCACACCGCCGCGTCAATCGCGACGAGAGCTCCGCGGGCTGAAGTTTCAGAGCTAACGTAGCAATTTTACGGCAAATAAGAGTGGAGAAGTGCTCGTTCGGGAGTCTCATTTATTTAAGACTGCACGTTTAGTGTTTCGTTTTACTCGCACATAAAGATTAGGGATAAGAGGTGCGCCGTCCGCCGCCGCTCGTAAAGCCGCTCTCGACAAATGAGGTGTACGCGTGGACCTGCGGCCACAGCCAGCGGCAGCGCCGGTATCGATCATCGCTCACCGACTGTATGTCGCGCTGGTGGCTGGGCTTGCATTATTGAAAATCGCCAGATTGCTAGTTTACTAAACACATTGCTTAAGTACTATAGCCCAACGATGTCGTGCATTTACAGTTACAGCCATCGCAAACAGGGCGACTTGTCGCCGCGTTTGATGCGGCGTTTTAGTTTGCATATGGCGTCTTGTCGCCACGACTAGACGCGGCGGCAAGTCATCCTGTTTGCGATGGCTCTTAGTTTGTCGTCGCGGCTCCATGACTCTGACGCCAAGTGTGCGGAGCTTCGAACAAAATATATGAAAATTGTCGGCCATAGCCTGTCGTCGCGTCTAGTCACCGAGCTGTCGCTGTCGCGTGCGCCTAGGCTTATAAACATAAAAAAATTAACATAAACATTTACGCACAGGCATATGCATTGCGTCTGGCCTCACACTAGGATACCCTGTAAGTCACAGTTCAATCAATAGGTGAACTAGGAGGTCCAGGGTCTTACAGTTACGCAACTTTTTGTCTTGAAAATCTGTCTTGTAAAACTGTTTGAGAGGCAAAGATATCCGTTATTAAATACTTAAATCTTGATTATAATCTTACAGAGAATCTACTACCATAACTGCCATAATATTACAAACTTCGTCTCCGAACGTAAATTTTTATATAGGTTAATTTTTATTTTTTATTTTAAAACTGTAATTATCGGTGATCATATTAACATTATTTTAGTTTTTCTGTCTGGTAGGTTCCAATATTGATAAAGCTGAAATTTACTGACAGTAAGTTCTCGTTTTTAAAAACAACGGGCCCCCACGTCACAGTTTCTCCTAACATAAACACTATAATGCACCTTATTGTTATAAAAGGAGAAGCTGACTAACTGACTGACTGACTGACTGACTGACTGACTGACTGACTGACTGACTGACTGACTGACTGACTGACTGACTGACTGACTGACTGACTGACTGACTGACTGACTGACTGACTGACTGACTGACTGACTGACTGACTGACTGACATATCAACGCAGGGCCTAAGCTGTTAGGGTTAGAAGCTTGAAATTTTGTACAGGGGTTCCTTTTGTAACGTAGGGGAGCACTAAGAAAGGATTTTTGAAAATTCATCCCCTAAGGGGGTAAAATGGGGGTTCAAAGTTAGTATGAAACTTTGTCGTTTTTGAAGTTTTTCGAATGAATTTTGGTACGAAGGTTCTTCATTTAAAATTATTAAATACGTGTAAAATAGTTTTTTTTAAATCATCCCTTAAGGGGGAAAAGGGGGGGTGCAAACTTGGTATGAAACTTTGCCGTTTTTGAAGTTATTCGAATGAGATTCAGTATGAAGGTCCTTCATTAAATGTTATGAAAAACATGTAAAATAGTTTTTCGAAAATCATCCCTTAAGGGGGTAAAAAGGGAGGGGGGTGCGAAGTTAGTATGAAACTTTGCCGGTTTTGAAGTTATTCGAATGAAATTCAGCATGAAGGTCCTTCATTGAAAAACATGAAAGACGTGTAAAGTAGGTTTTCGAAAATCATCCCTTAAAATAAGGGGGTAAGACGGGGTTGCGAACTTAGTATGAAAGCTCTTTCGCATGCGCTAAAAGTATCCCTATCTTATTTGCAAACACTTTACTCAACTAAAGCCCACGCGGACGTAGTCGCGGACAACAGCTAGTTTATTATATACATGTACAAAAAAACTGTTTCTTGTACTACATGTATACGAAATATACGTGTTTTGTGTGCAATTAAATTAAACTTTTTTATCTTACATCTCATCTTTCCGTTTATGTGAAACCGGCCGTCTGCGTGGCGATTCACTAACTTAAGATCGCTTGCCAGTACTTAATATTAAACATAAAAAAATATATACAGACAAATACATTACTTCTAGCCCCACACTAAGATACGTGGGAACCAGAAACAGTGACATCACAAACATGTAAACATCCAAGACCTGGGGTTTTTTTGCGTCCCCAGCCGGGATTCAAACCCGGGCCCTCTCGTATGGTAGGCAGATGCGCAGTAACTTTTATTATTTTGTACTTAAGCACGCAGGGAAAGTTCGCCGTAAGTGGCGACAAAAACGCGGCCATATTAGTTACGTAAGTTGGCTCGTTTGTCACAAGTCTGATATTAGATGGAGCGTTATGAGGTAGCGATTAGTTTACGACTGAGCGTCGACATAAATCCAGGCGGCAGCTGGCCGATGCAAAAAGCTAAATCAATTTCAATAATTGTGAGCTCATGAATGAGTTTTGGCGGCACGTGCCTCTCGGAAACTCCATTTGGAAATTTAATTTTCTCGTTTCTTCCTCGCTGGAATTCCTCAGCGACGGCGGCGTGATATTTCAACAAGTTTCGTTCGTTTCAGTCTTTAGGCGCGTTTAGTGCGTGTGAAAGCTATTACTGCGTCAAGTTAGACGCGGAAATACATCTAGAGGCCATTTGTAAAAATATACAGCGGCCCCCAGTGGGAATCGAACCCACGATCTCTTTGAGCGAAGCTAAGCGCCTTAACGACTTACCAAAGAAGCAGTCAAAATCAATAAAAATAGCTATCAACCCTATCGAGAATTGAGACCTATGATGTTCAGTTTTTCTAGGAATAAAAGAAGATATCATTTATTCGCAATTGGTTTATATCGAACTACGCCTGGAAAAACAAAGGCTTGGGATCTATTGAGGAATATTGGGAAATATTGAGGATCAAATTCGCATACTTTTGCAGAAATGCGTATCGAACATTCTTTCCAAGGAAAAAACGACATTCTTTTTTCCTTGCGGAGAAATATTCGATCTGACCTCCGCCTACTAAAAAAAGAATTTAAAATTTCAGTAAGTAGGTTGAAAGTTGCGTGTCCATTGCGTGCTAATCCTTGAAAAATCCTAGCTATAGAGTTTGTTTTGATACCCAGTATGTGTAGCTTACAGGGCGGGCGTTAGTTTTTTAACAGCCCGTATACCGCTGGGCGATAAACCCGAGCGTTGAGTGACATATGAGCGACCTGCCGAAACTTGGCTCGTTCACAAAAACATAAAGTTTATTGTGTTTTTCCAACTCCAACAAAGGGCGCGGAACTTCGGTAATTTACAGCTCGCGAGCCGACTGGCGCGGCGGACAGTCACTAGGCCAGCGCGCTACGACCCGCTAGAAAGCGCCAAATACGCACTCAGAACTTTCCAAAATCAATAAGATGGTTTTGAGTTACAGAGAGTTGTTCAATTAGGTGGCGGCTTCACATGAAATTGAAGAAGAAGAAAAAGCATTGATTATAAAAACGATACACACACCACAACTCGTACAAACAAAATCATTCACAAATGAATAAAGATATACAAATATGCTTTCTTTCAAAAGTACTTTCTTAATGGAAAGACCGGATAGTTAACATTTTATGGAAAAGGTAGTATGCAAAAGGTAGGAAAGGTTGTGAGTGGCGGTTTCTGATGCTCCAGTAGAAATGACCTGAGCTTGCGCCATAAAGCACAAACACTGGGCATACAACTGCGATCTCGTCTACCATACTCTATATCAGTGATTGAACACGCCATTCGAGATAAACTTTACATTTTTATCGATTGATCTCTTAACTGTTCAAGGAAGTGGCTCTATTTGCGCGTAGATTTATTCGTTGTTCATTATTTAGCGGCGCGGCTCAATCTTCCGAATCTCCGGTCTGAATATTAATTTATCGTCTGAGATCACTTTCCTCAAGTTAAGTGATTGAGGAGGGATTTCAGCCGCTTATTAAATCGCGAACATCTGCGCACCGCATAACTTACTAGGTGAGGGAGTACTCGGGTACTGGCACACGGCACACGACACACGCAAGCGTTCTGTGATTACGCTCATTAGCAGGGACTGCGGGGGCCACCTCACATGAGCGCACAAAAATTCGGGTACGTATCTTCCGTCGGTATTACCTATAAGTTAAAAACGCCGAATGTTACAAAACCTACAAATGGAATGCCGAATGTCATAATAACGAAGGCTCATTTTAACGAATATTTTTAATCCTGCAAGAACGATTGACCGTATGTTTGTAGGGCCGACATTTGAAAAATCGAATGTTGAAACCCCGATGCTTATTTTACTTATGATTGAAACGCCGAAGATCAAAATCGCAAACCTAACTACCCAGAGATAGAACCTCTAATTATCAATTCTTTCAACAAACTAATGATGGCAATAAAGTCACAAAACGAAAGCTTAAGCAGGGCGGGGGGTACAGGCTAGCGGCTCCCTTGCGAAGGGGGATCGGGGGGCGAAGCTCCCCTGTCAGTAAACACTACATAGGTACACAGCGGGACTTGTAGGTTAGGTTAGACTTGGGATCTCACTGCACATGCTGGTTACCATTAAGATTCTTCTGGAAAATAAAATTAGCTGCTTATTTACTGTTGTAAGCAGGTTACCGTAGGTTTATAGGTAAGAGAATTGAAACTTAATTTTCGATATTTTAACATGTACCCAACAAAATTGAGTCTGTTTTCGGTCATACATGTTCAACCTAACACGCTCCAACGCTACACGCTTCGTCGCACCTATATTTTTGTTGTTGCAGATTGAAATGGTTAAAATCGGTACAATGAACTTCGTCATTTTGTACTCAGCTTTTAAACAAACGGCATTAAAATTTTTGTACTTTGTGTTTTAAAGCATTCGCCATATCAAAAATCGGCATTTTGGCTATCGACAAATCATTAACTTTTGGTATTGTGAGACGTACCCAAAAATTCAGCTAATCATAATGAAAAGCCCGAGACTGTTACAGACGCGAGTAATTAGGAGACGCATTATAGCTTCACGTGATCCTCGGCGGCAGGTGCGAGCGGGGCGGCGCTATGCCGCGCCGGTGCGTGCGAGCGGGAGGTGGGACGCGGTGATATAATTTAATTTGTGTAGCGATACGCGGCTTTATGGCCCGGAAAGATATCTGCGCTCGTCGCCGCCGACAACCGCGCTCTTTACTGCGCCTAGCATTAAATTCACAAATTGCAGTGTTTTTCGAGTCGCGCGAAAGTTTTCAGTGACTTGTAGGAGCTATGGTAGCTTAGTGGGTAGAACGATGGACTCGGAAGCGGGAGACCCAAGTTCGATTCCAAGTGCGGGCATGCATCTATGACTTTGTTTTCTAAGTTTTATACAACTTACAAATAAACTTGTTATTTGTGAAGTTAAAGTGGCAATACCACTCACTAACCGTGAATGTAAACATTGTGAGGAAACCTGAGTGACTGAGCTGTTCAATACCTCAGCACTTGAAATCACTAGTGGTGATTTAAGCCTATACTCTCTTTGTCTCTCTCTACGAGTAATATTGTCTGCTTTACTATCTGACTAATATGGTTTAAATGCAAATAAATAATTCATCTATCTATCTCTGATATCCGGCCCACTGTGACATATATAGGTTGCTTACATATATACCAGAAAGTAGATTATAAAATACGGTGGCCGCAACGATATTAACATGACGATAGTGTCAAAAATTAATGCCACATTCTGACTGAATTAACTCTGCAATGGGCAAAAGATAATCATCTGCCACTTGAGGTCTCAATTCAATAGTTACAAAGCAGGGTTGGTATAGAAAAAGTATTATTCACTAATCAAATTACACAGTACAATGAAGTAATACTTATAATAGTACTTATAGTAGATACAACTTCAAAACTGTGACTTAGATGGATTGAATTAAAAAATCTTTATTGTACAATAAAAGATCTGTACAAAGGCGAGCTTAAAACTAAAAAGTAGTTTCTTCCAGCTAAGTATGGAAGATGTGGAAAGAGTAATGTGGAAGTGCTAGAGAAGTCCTGCGGACTTAATGCCAATGATAAACAGAAAACTTTGGTAAATAACAATATAAATATAAAACCGAGTTTCGCGCGGCGATCCACAGCCAATGGACGCACTAATAGTCTTAACGCAGTTTCGCGCCGAGATGATAAATTATTTTCTAACTACCCGCGTAATTGACAAAAAACATAATGAGTGAAAGTAGTGATGAAATTAGTATTACGAGTGAAAATAGTTCGAAGAGAGTGATGGAGAGTGAACAACTAAGATCGGAGAGTGCACAATGCAATGAAGAGTTTGAATGGGATGAAACTGGCACCGACTTTGTGAAGGGGACCGAAAAAAGACCTAGGCAGGATAGCGAAGAAAACAATGATGATGGCTTTGCTACTGTGCGCAGGAAAACAAAACGCTTAGCAAGGAGTATTTCAACAATTAATGGCGAAAAAGATGCGGTACCAAATAATGAAATATGTTTGACCTCCAGCCAGTTGTTACCAAAGCAAATAGCTCTAGCCAAACTTCTGAGAGCAGAAAATATAAAAGACATTCTACGAATTAAATACAAAAGCCCCTATAAAGTTTTTATTCTGTTTGACAACGAAGAAAACTCCAGAAATATGTTGTCTTGTGAAAAAATCAAAGAAATGGGGTATAAATGTCAGCTAACTAGCGAAATATCATCGACCTTTGGCGTGGTGAGAGCTGTAGATCTGGACATAGAGGAAGAAGAAATAATGAAGTCATTCACCTGTGATTATGAGCTGTTATCAGTAAGGCGCTTGAAAAGATTTACCGATGACGAGAAATGGGTAGCCAGTGAAACTGTACGTATTTGCTTCAAAGGGCCCACCTTACCTCCGTATATATACGGATACGGATGTAGGTTTAAGGTGGCTCCCTATACATTCCCGGTCACACAATGTTCTGGCTGTTGGAAATTTGGCCACATACTGCGCCAATGTCCTACAAAAAAAATTATATGCCCAAAATGCGGAGGCTCACATGTCAACTGCGAGACCACTAATTATAAGTGTGTAAATTGTAAAGGTAACCATATGGCACTTAATAAAAGCTGCCCTGAATTTAAAAAAGAGAAAAATATTCGCCGTATAATGTCTGATAAAAATGTCACCTATAGGAAGGCGTTATTAATTTATCTACAACATGAAAAAGGAAATAAAATAACCTTCTATAACGAAGAAGAGGAGAAAATAGATTACCCTTCCCAGCAAGATACTTCAGTTCGTCCCACCTACAGAGATATTGTTATAGAAAATAGACAAGACAAAGCGCAAAATCAGATTGAAGATACATGCGAAAAAAAAACCACTAAGCCAAGCAATAACAAAAGAAATAAGAAGAAGAAAAGACAACATGAAGGCGAGTACAGTCTAAGTCATGATGACCAGTGTTCAGAAAGTGAAATGGAATGTATGGAATACGGAACAAACGAGGAAAAAGAACGGAAACCTAAGAAAGTAATCGACTTCAAGCCCATAATACAGAAAGCAAAAGATATTGTTTTCTCGAACTCTACGTTTGAAGAGAAAATAACTATGATGGTGAAATTATTACTGGAAGAATGTAAGAAAATGTTAAGCGAAGTATTTCAAGGAACTGAGTGGATAAAAAACTTACTCGTGGGACTTTTTAATGGCTAGAAGAATTACTCAGGATTTCGCACTCAATATAGTACAGTGGAACGCACAAAGTATAAGACCTAAGCTTGCCGAGTTTGACTGTCTCTTGAACCAAGAAAGAATCCATATAGCTTTATTAAGCGAGACATGGCTAGAGCCTGAGACGGAGCTTAAAATTAGTGGATACAATGTGTATCGTAACGACAGAGATGACTCATATGGAGGAGTGGCGATTATTATTCACAGATCTGTAAGGACTCAAGTATCTAATTTAAGATTAAATAACGTAGGTATTGAAATGATCCATGTTAAATTGTTAAACTGCAGCAACTTAGAAAATATAATTTCAATATATTGTCCATCAAGTGTACGTACTACACAACATGATTGGGATAACTTGTTCAGTCTTTTCACATGCAAAACACTATTAGCTGGAGATTTTAATGGTCACCACAGTAATTGGTCTTATAAATGCGATACCAGGGGCTTTCAGTTAGTAGACGCATCGTTAGAGAGTGGTTACATATCTTTAAATAACGGCAAATCAACACGTGTTAAATTCGTCAATGGACAGCTACAGGAGTCTTCCCCTGATGTTACATTTATTTCAACCGATTTAGCAGTTAATACTAAATGGGACGTTAGTAATGAAAACCTGGGCAGTGATCATTTAATTATCAAAGTGAAACTAAATTTTCAAGAAACAATTAAAATGTTCCACAAACGTAACTTCAGGTTAGCCAATTGGAAGCAATATAGAGACAATCTAGATAATATATTTAAAGATAATAGTTTTACAGACCTAATTAATTCTAGTAATATACAAGAAAGGTATGATTTTTTTGTAAACCAAATTAATAATTCAGCTGACCAAAGTATACCTATGGTAAAATTTTCTACAAATCCTAGCTCTAAATTTAAACCAAAACCATACTGGAACTCAGACCTCTCTCTAGCAGTAGCACACCGTAGATTAGCATTAGTCAAATTCAGGACAAACCCCACTCCATCTAATCTAAATTTACTTGAGACAAAAACTACCGAGGCTCAACGGCTTATTAGACAGGCCAAATCACAGAGTTGGAGAGAGTTCTGTAATAGTGTAGATGATGCTACTTCGGCCTCTGAGTTGTGGCGTCGAATGCGCTGGATGAAGGGTATTAAAAATGGTTGTTTTATCGCTTCTGACATAGACAAAGAGAAACTATTACGCAAGCTTGCACCAGATTATGTTTTACCAGAAATGCCAAACCTAATTTCGACAAACACGTCTCTAGAGGGTGAAATTTCTATACAGGAACTTAAAAATAGCTTGAAGAAAAAAGACACCGCCCCCGGTGCTGACCACATTACCTACTCTATGATATATAATCTCCCAGAGATAGCCAATATCTTTTTGCGTCATACGTACAATTTGATTTTGGTAAGTGGATATGTCCCTCTACAATGGCGTGATGTTCAAATAGTTCCTATTCCTAAGTCAAATAGCTCCACCAATAGGACATCCACACCACAGTTGAGGCCGATAGCACTGATGTCATGTGTATGTAAGATTTTCCATACTATATTAACGAGAAGACTTGAGTGGTATGTAGAACAAAATAACATTATCTCTACGAAAACTACCGGATTTAGACGTGGTCAGTCTTGTCTAGACTCTCTCGCAAGAGTTATCTGTCACATACAAATCGGCTTTGCTACAAATATCCCAACTCTGGCTTGCTTCCTAGATATTGATAACGCGTACAATAATGTTTTAGTTCACAAAGTTATCGAAACACTGAATAGCATAAGAGTGGGCGAGAAGCTATGTAAATACATCTGGCAATTTCTTAGTGAAAGACACTTATCAATCAGAACAGATAATTGTGATAAAATATGTAGCTCAACTAGATGGGCGTGCAGAGGAATTGCTCAAGGGGACCCAATGTCCCCCCTTTTGTTTAACATTGTAACATTTAAAATATGCCACAAAATATGTAGAGTCATGATTTCTCAATACGCAGATGATTTTATTGTTTATTCTAGTAGCCAAAAGTTAAGTGAAAGTGTAATTAATATCCAAGAAGCGCTTAATGCAATATGTATAATTTTAGATAATTTGGGCTTAGAACTATCGAGCCATAAATCAAAATATTGTTTATTTAGTAGAGGTCGACGTAACCAACAAATAGAAATAAATGTTGGTGGCTGCCCATTAGAGTCTACCGATAATATAAAATATTTGGGTTTATGGCTGGATAAAACACTGAGATGGGGTAAGCATATTAACGAAACTGTAGAAAAATGTCATAAATATTTAAATCTGTTAAAAATACTATCCGGCTCTGGCTGGGGCTTACACCCCAAACACATTCGTCGGCTATACATATCAATGATACGGAGTCGGATGGATTATGCTAGTTTTCTGTATGACAATAGCGCAAAGACCCATGTTTATAAACTGGATAAGATACAAAATCAAGCTCTGAGAGTGATTGGAGGCTTCATAAGAAGTACGCCAATTCACGTAATGGAGAGTGAAATGTGTATTCCTCCTCTATTCTTAAGAAGAATTTATTTAGGTGTAAAATTTTGTCTCAAATCCCAAGCTTACAGTTATAATGAGACGACGCGATTGTTAAACCAACTTTGCGCTCTTTGTACCAGCAGATACTTTCAAAATAAAAAGAAGCCTTTATTGCCAACCGTTTATAATGATACAAAAGAGGAAAATATATCCACAAGTTACCCTTTACCTATGTTCTCACTAAACACCTGGATGAGCAATATACGAGTGGACAATGTTATTTGTAATAACCTTAGTAGTGTCAAACAAAGTAAACGCCTATATAATATTAATAATTTGAAATGCAGTGTTGTTGAGGAGTTAAACATTAAGTATCTCGGATATCACAGAGTGTACACTGATGGTTCAAAGAGTGCAAGTGGTTCGGGGGCTGCATACTATGATTTGGTTAATAAAACTTCAAAACTTGTTAAAATAATAAATAAAGATATGTCCATTATGTACCTGGAGCTCATAGCAGTTTCAGAGGCCCTTTCATACATTAAACAAACGCAATTACGGAAAGTTGTCATCATAACGGATAGCAGAAGTGCTTTGCAGCATATAGCTCGATGTACATCTGGCGACAGAGGTATAACGAAAGCATATACTGTACTTGCACAGATACACGACTTAGTTAAAAGTGGTGTCGAGCTGAAGCTGCAATGGGTCCCTTCACATACTGGACTAAAGGGAAACGAGGAGGCTGACAGGCTGGCCAAATGTGCTGCGGAAGCGGGACAGGAAACGCATGATGCTCCTAGCTACCATGAGGTTCTACCTAGACAAAAGAAGCGCTGCCATGACCTTTGGAAAAAATATTTTGACGAAAGGTCCAAAGCAAAAGGCATATGGTACAGCACAATGCAGTGTGAGCCTCCTCGAGTGCCCTGGTTTATTAATATTAAGTTGACTAGAGATAATTTAGTCACAGCGTTCCGGCTTCGTTCTGGACACATGCCTCTCAATAAATTTGGCTTTCTAATGAAAAAAATAAACAGTCCCAATTGTTCCATATGTCATGCTGAAGAAGATTTATTTCATTTATTGATGGCGTGTGTCCGGAACGAATCTAAGAGAATGTCTGTAGTGTTGCAGCTGCAACTAAATTTGATGGAGGTGGGAATACTTCAGAGTATTCTCTCCGAGCCGTATAGCGGAAAAGCCTGTATTATTTATAAATTTGTTAAGGATAGTTTAGTATTAAGATCTCTGTAGTGTTGATATTATTGTATGATTAGGTTACGATGGGGCTGACATGCTCGTTCTGCGAACAAAGCCCCTAAATAAATAAGATTAAAAAAAAAAAAAAAAAAAAAAATATAAAACAGAATATAACATAATTTGCAAGCAGGTTAAGGTT
Organism: Yponomeuta plumbellus; assembly: GCA_947310845.1. Lineage (NCBI taxonomy): Eukaryota > Metazoa > Arthropoda > Insecta > Lepidoptera > Yponomeutidae > Yponomeuta > Yponomeuta plumbellus. The sequence goes on along the minus strand of OX371193.1, from coordinate 25,641,875 downwards.
GTCAGATATGGTCAAAGTCAAAGTCAAATATTTTATTCATAGTGCAAACAAAATCCTTACTTTATGAACGATATATTATATGGTGTCTTGACAAAAGGTAAATTAGTAATGACCAGATACAATACAAAGAAATCAGTCTAGACCACCTGTGTCTAGATTTGTTTTGGATTTTTTTCGGATTGGATGAACGTATGTCCTTTTAAATTTTGAGTACAAATGGGGCAGAATCAAGAAAACGAGAAAAATGGCGCAGAGGCGGAATGGTGTACACCGTTATAGTAACGTTATTTATCCGAATATGTCGCCGCGTAGCGTGTTTGACGTTTTTTCAGCGTCGTGAAAATTCATTTCCAAAGGGGATAAAATAAGGGATGTAAGTTTGCACGGCGCTGCCTGAATCGGTTGAGGTATGAACAAGAAATATTTCACAGTAATTTATTGAAACCAAAATCCTAAAGTGCGCCCCAAGAAATGTTTGTAACGGAAAAATATTAACTTTTCTTCTGCACAAATTAGATAAAACATAAACATTTACATACAGGCACATACATTGCGTCTGGCCCCACACTAAGTTAGCCTGTGTCGTGGGAACCAGAAACAGCGACATCACAAACATGTACACATCCAAAACCTGGGATTTTTTTTGTCCCCAACCGGGGTTCGAACCCGGGACCTCTCGCATGGTAGGCAGAAGCACTAACCGCTGCGCCATAGGGGCCGTCGGATAAGATAAGTTAAGAATATTCTTCATTGCACACAAGAATCAAGATATAGAAATAAACGTTAAAATTAAAAAAAGTACAATGTAGTACAATGGGCGTCCTGATGATGTTTTAGTTAATTTTAAATTCCATCTAAACAAAGTGGCTGACAAATCTCATTGAATCATATAATGATGAGAGTTTCTGTTCTCAAAACAAATTTGTCAGTGTTAGTGATCACGTCCTAAGAACAAAAGCTGGTACACATACCCGAGCGAGACGCATATCAATTTCCCATCCAGCGGCGCCACCACCCGCGCCCGCACCCATTTTCAATATCCAACAAATTCCAACAGAAACCCGCTTCCAAGAACACAAGCTGATCTGATAATAATAAAATAAACATCCGTTGTTCACATCGCAAATTATATTCAATTAGAAGTCTTCACTATTCATAAACATAAACATTTATACACACACATACATATTGCTTCTGCCCCCACGCTAGGATATCCTTTGTCGTGGGAACCAGAAACAGCGACGTCACAATCATATAAACATCCCAGACCTGGGGTTTTTTTGTCCCCAGCCGGGATTCAAAACTGGGACTTCGCGCAGGGTAATTATGCCCTAATTGCTGCGCCACAGAGGTCATCAACATTTGTAATGATAACGATTCCTCTTTATAGTAGCTGGCCGGCACAGCCGTCTGAGATAATTTTGTGTTAGTAGAAGGGAATCGCTACGTATTTGTTTCGATGTCAGTCGATCACTAGCTAGGCTAGGCCATGCTCGATGAAAAATAAAATAAAAAGTACTATTGCCATATAAGCATTCTTTTAATAAAAGTAGCTTACATAAAATATGTAATTTTGTCATAAACAATTAGAAAATTATGAATGTTGTTCTAATCAAACATTTAAATCTCAAATTAAGACCTGTTCTTACTTTGAATTCTTGAATAACCAATTAAAAAGTTTTAAAAGGGATCTTTTATCAGTTCACCCGCGCCCCGTCGCCGTGAAAAATAAACTCTCCTTTTAGATAAAAACTGAAAAGCTCACGTAATGCAGCGGCGGGCAGCGCCGGCACGAGCTGTTTTCTTGCGGAGCCTGCGTTAAAAGTGCAGGTTATTAACCCATCCAGGTTTCATTTGGGTCATTTTATTGTCTCTTCTCGGTATGAGCACGCAAAGTTCCACTGCCGCGCACTGCCTGAACTTCTCTAAAAGAGCCACAGATACCTTAATCACCACGCATAGCCACCATGATGTCAAGCGCCGTGTACTTCCGAATTTCTTCCCAGTACTTCCCAGTACTTTGAACCTGGCAACATCACGGGTGAGCCCGTGTGCGGCCGCCAGTGCATTATCCCAGCGTAACGTACGTAACGGCTGCTTAAACAAAAGTGCATAATGCCTGTAAAGCGAATGAGCTGCGTTGTTTCTCATCCATCGCTGGTTCTGTGGCTTTAGCCTGAAGTAGATGGAGGGTCGGGCCAGCAGTGTGCGAGGTGGAGGATGCAGTGAGCGTCGGCGGCGGCGGGCGACGCGCCGGCGCGGCGCGCGGCGGGGCGATCGATACCGGCCTCCGCTGCACGCTGCACGCTGCACCGCGCCGCCGCCGCGGCACGCACCGAATTTCAGCTTCGTCCACGCTGCACATGCACATTCACCTAGCATTATAATTTGACCGTATTAAAGATTTATATACAGGCACATATATTGCTTCTGACCCCACACTAGGATACCCTGTGTCGTGGGAACCAGAAACAGCGACATCACAACATCCAAGACCTGAAGTTTTTTTTTTGCCCCAGCCGGGATCCGAGCCCGGGACGTCTCATGGTAGGCAGATACGATAACCGATGCGCCACAGAGGTAGACATCGTGTAAACTAACGAGCCCGTAAGATTTACTGCCACATTGCATGCTTGATCGACGATCTGTTTACGATCACGAACTGTGCATCAGTTTTGTGTGAAATAGTAACAAAATGTCGATACATACGTCGATATATATTTTTTTACATAGTAGCTATGTTTTGCAACCGACGAAGCGAGCTCCGTCTCTGCTCACCATGATTAAGCTCTGCGAATCAGAGCGAAACCTGGTCGGACTCTTCCGACAAAAAGTCAAGTAAGTGTATCCGGATAATAGTTCGGATAGAGTGTGTCACGGGTAAAGTCTGTTCTACTTAATTAATGTTCCTATTCCTATGGAATGGAATTTAAGTGAAACAAAGACTCGTGCATAAAAATGTATAATTAAAATAATAGATTAAAATTAAAAGCAGGTTAAAATTTTGAATTTGGAAGAGCGGGTCGTAATCAAAAATGACTAGGGTTTTTAATATAAATTCACACAGTCCCGGGTTCCTTCAACGGTTAGGTACGCTCGCCTGGGAAATGCCGTGTTGTGTGCGCGGGCGCTCGTAATCGGGACGGACTATACTTCTGCGGCGGCCCGGTGATGGCGAATCTTGATTTTCCCAACCAAATGGCGGCGTAACGTTGGTGTAGGCAGGGCTACGGTGGCACCTCCACCCAGATCGTAAGCCCGAACTTAGGACCCTGGAACGCGTCATCCAAATCCATTACGAGAAGGTCCGAAAGCGATTTGTGAGCATCCCGGCGTACGGCAGTAGAAGAAAAAGGTACCTACATGTAGCAGTGATGCCGTGGATGTTCACAATCAGATACGGAGATAACAATTTAGAAAGATGATGCAATAATTTACTTTTATTTTTGTATGCCAAAATGAGGGTGGAAATAAAAAGTGCATCGATTAAGCTGTGCTCGGATGATGGTGCAAAATCAACGAAATAGAATTAAGCACAAGCATTACAATTATCTTAATAACTAAATCTAATTGCTAAAGTTCCCAAAGCGTTATTAAAATGTACCACTTACCCGATATGGGGTTGAATAACACTCGCGACAAACAATACTTAGGGATTCATTACTATTTGTATCGAGGAACGTTTAGTGACGAACACTTTTATATATTTCGGTTGCGTTTAAAAAATAATATTAAATGGTATGGAGTACGTCTTCACGCATTAGAGACCGAGGATATGTGACGTGCGTTCAACTCAATCTATTCGGTAGTGTCACGAATGAATGAATATCCGCAAATTCAGTTCACTCATTAGAAACAATAGGAACAAGTTCCGTGAGCGCTAAAATTGCGCTTCGTGAGTGGCGGCGGGAGCGCTAAGACGGCGCCGATGAATTCAAGTAGCATTTTAACATTTTAGTATTGTTTTTATATTAATAATTTGTAAATAGTTTAGGATAAAATTAGTTTTAACATTGTATATATGTTTTTAAAGTGTTAGTTTTAATAATAGTATCGTACATGTAACATTACAATGTTACATTACCGCCCGCCTTCGGAAAAGGGTTTTGTTCTTAAATAAAACCCGTTGAAGCAGTTACCTTAGCATTAACTGATTCATTCTATTCATCTATCAGACTTCCTTTCAAAAACCATACAAAAAACAACAACAACGATATTATTTCCGTTGTTGACGCTACTTACATTACTGTGAGTCAATAGTTGTGGTGAAACTATTGACTCATGCTAGATACTAGATGTTATTGAGGGCATGTTTATTACCTACTTATTATTAAAAAGTTTAAAATCTTTTATATGCCAGACTCCTAAGCTTTTGCCTGACATATCCTCTAAAACATAAACTAGGGGTGAGCGTTTTTCAATAATTCGACATTTAATGTACTTAGGCGCTAATTTTTTACTAAAATATTTATCCTTATCGCTAAGGATGTAAGTGCGCTTAAACACTGTGTCACCTACATTATATTCTGCCGGCTTCCTGCGTAAGTTGTAGTGAGCAGTATTCTTTACATGTGCATTCCATAGCGAGGCCTGCACATCATTGAATACTAATGAAAGATGTCCTATGTTTTCGGCATAAATATCGCGCGGCAAGAATAGAACCTCGTCACCTAAATCATTGTCGGTGTAATGTGAGCCACATACGACAAGCTCTCTGCCATGAACCAGAAAAGACGGCGTATAACCAGTTGCTTCGTTTACCGAGTTGTTCATGGCAAATTGCACTTTTGGGATATAAGTATCCCAAGATCTGTGGTCGCTTTGGACGAAAGTAGAAAGGCACGTCACAATCGTCTTATTATGACGTTCAGTTAAGTTAACCTGGGGGGTGTATCTAGGCGTGAAGTAGATATTTGGCACCTTATATTTCTTAAATAACGCATCTGTGGTGGAACTTATAAATTGACTACCATTATCAAGAAATATGGTCTGGAGTACACCGTAAATTAAAAAGATGGAGTCCTCTAATATTTTAACTACTGCATCGGCAGTTGCACGCCGAAGAGGAAATATGTTGCAGTACTTTGAGAAGCAACATGTCACAACAAGCATGTAACAGTTACGCTTGCGAGTTACTGGGAGAGGACCAACAAAATCAATTGAGATCATTTGATGAGGTCGAGAGCATTGCTTAGGGCGCCCCATTTCTCCCAATGTAGTGTGATTTTGTGATTTATAAGACAGACAGACAGACGGAACAAGACCCAACATATTGAACGACACTGTGATGCATCCCGGGCCAGTAATAAGACAATGCCAAGCGATTGTAAGTTTTAAATATGCCGAGATGTCCAGCAGTTGGTACAGAATGGTTATCAGCTATAATTTGGTCTCGAAATTCAAGGGGAACAACTTCTTTCCACTCAAATTCAGAAGTGAGCCGTGATTTAGTTTTAGAAAGCCTGAACAACGAATTATTTTTAATGATAAAGTTTGGAAATTGTGTAGGGGAATTTAGACATCCGTTATAAATTTTGGTGTACCAATGGTCTTTAGTACTAGATATCGCATTGGAAAGAGAGGTGGCAGCAACTGGAAAAGCACGTGACAGAGCATCCGGTATAACATTATCTACGCCACGTCGATGTTTAAGGTCAAAGTTGAACGATGACAACCGTACTCCCCAGCGAGCCAATCTACCTGTTGGATTATCTAGCGACAAGAACCACTTCAACGCAGAATGGTCTGTGTACACAGTAAACTTATGGCCGTTCTCTATATAGCACCGCCAGTGCTCAAGAGCAGCTAACACAGCGAGTGTCTCCTTCTCTGTGATACTATAATTCTTTTCAGCACCTGTGAGAGAACGACTCATGTAGGCTATTGGGTGTTCCTTTCCATTTAGAGTCTGCGTCAACATGGCACCTATGCCATAGCTACTTGAGTCAGTGTGAACTTCAAAAGGTTGATCAAACACGGGGCAAGAGAGAACCGGAGCAGATACTAAGCAATCTTTTAGAGCATTAAAAGCAGCGTCGGCCTCGGGCGTCCATTGAAAGGGTGGTGCTTTCTTACCATTTGAAGTCAATCTGTTTAGCGGGCCAGCTACCGTGCTGAAATTCGGTACAAAACGTCGGTACCAGGTTGCAGTACCGAGAAAGCGTTTCAATTCCTTTTTACTTGTAGGTACAGGGAAATTTAAAATTGCCTGTACTTTTTCTGGGTCTGTACGGAGCCCACGAGAATCTACTACGTACCCTAAATATTTTAATTCATTTCGAAAGAACTTACACTTCTCGAAGTTGACTGTCAAATTTGCGCTTTTTAACCTGTCCAAGACGCGCAATAGCCGAGACACATGTTCCTCAAATGTTGAACTTACGACAATAATGTCATCGAGGTAAGCGAAAGTCTTAAATTCCATGTCAGCAAACAACATATCAACCAGTCGCTGCTGCGTTGCCGGCGCATTGGTCAAACCGAACGCGGTGGTTTTAAAACGTAGGGATCCTCTTGATGGTACATAAAAGGCGGTCTTATCGCGGTCAGAAGGTTCTATTGGGATCTGGCAAAAAGCCTTCGAAAGATCAACGCTTGAAAGGTATTTTGCGTCTCGAAGATTATCTAGGATTTCCGAGACGTATGGCAAATTGTACGCATCACGTTTAGTGACAGCGTTGAGCTTCCGACTGTCAAGGCAAAACCTTGGCTGACCATTTTTTTTATTCACAATAAGCACCGGTGAAGACCAAGCGCTCTCACATGGCTCAATAACATCTAGAGCCAACATCTCATCAACTTGTTCTACTAGAATACTAGAATACCGCTGCCTTATAGGTTGAGCGTCCCCGGTATCTATCCTATGGGTAATCAAGTTAGTCCTACCCAAACCTTTCTCCTCCATAGATATAGACTTAAATTGAGCGATAACATTATCCGCAATAGACATCTGGGATTCGATCAAATTGTCGTAGGACTTTATATAAGTAACAGAATTATTTACTCTTAATTCAGCCAGGGGACTCTCAGACAATGTTATGCTGCCTAAATATTTGGGGCAGATTTGGAAAGCACGCCAGAAGTCGATTCCTAGTATGATGGACGTTTCCACCTCGGGTACAACGTAAGCCTTGATAATATGAAACTGACTTTCAAAAGTGACGGGCAAATACATGTATCCGATACTCTTCAAAGATTGGCCACCTGCAGCTACCATAGAAATAAAATCATCCTGTTGCAAAGTGCAGTCGCTTAAATGAAGGTGGGCATTACGTCCAATCAAACTCACTGCAGCACCAGAGTCAAGTAACGCGCAGGCGTCCAGATCGTTTATTTTAATGTTCACATAAGGCCTAGGATCATTCTGAGGTTTTGAATGCAGAATTGTTGATATTTTATAAGTAGAAGAAAATGTTTTAATGAATGCAAGCCAAGTATCCCAATCTTGCTTGTCAAAATAACTACAATTCTGCTCATTTAGTTTTTTGAAACCTTTCCCTTATTGCACACGGGACAGTCAGGAGTCTTAGTGTCCTTTAGTCCACATTTAAAACAAAAAACATCCCTACTTGCCTGACATTGCCGAATGTGATGTGAGTTGCTACGGCACCTCGGACAGTATGGTTGTTGTTTGGTTGCCTGAACTGTGTGTATATAATTTTGATGCTGTGTTTTATTATTGTTTTGTTGATAATTTTGATTTTTAGAATAATGTGCCTTGTCGAAATGACTGTTGTGTGTGAAATTAGATTTATTAAATGTGTTATTGAATGGCTTATAACCACTTTTATTTGGTTCCTTGCAATATGCAAATTCAGGCGCTACTGTATCTGAGTTCGCCTTTGGAGGCTCCTGAAATTGTGAAAGACGAGAATGAAAAGTCTCGTAGTTACGACATATTGAGCGTAAAGTGTCGATAGTCGTAATCGCGGCGGCAGATGCTGCAAGTGTGCTGGCATAGCACGGCCTAATATTATGAAGGAGAATTTCGAGCTGCTCCGCTTCGCTTAGAGACCTAGTTAAACGAGAAAACATTCCACTCATAATCGAGAGATAAATAGTTATGTTTTCACGCTCACCCTGAGTGCGAGAACGAATTTCCGAAATAAGTCTATAATCGTAATCCGATTGGTCGAAATCTTCTTTCAGTTTGGTGGCCAGCTCAGGCCAAGATGAAACTTTGTCCCTAACCGAGCGGAACCAATGAAGGGCATCATCCTGAAATATTTCAGTAGCAAAAGCTAAAACCTTCGCAGAAGTAATGTTACGTGCAACTATGAATTCATCGACGCGCTGTATGAATGAGCGCACGCAAGATTTACCATTAAAACGCAATTTATTAAAATCGGCTATTGAGCGATCGCAAGTCACTGATATCAGATTTTGCACTTCTGGAACACATGTTGAAGGCTCGCCAGAGGGTGCAGCGCTTTGAGCTGTGCTGGTAGAAGCGTGTGCTGCGGCAGCTGGTTTTTTCGCGAGAAGCGCCGTTAGCTTATTGGATAAAAGTTTATGTCCATCTACAACCGCTTTATATTCTTTTTTAGCAACGTCACTACACGTTATCCTCGCTAGGCGATTATGAAGGTGATTTAACATGTTTTGTGTTCTCAACAAGGTAGGTACATTCGGATCAGAAACATCGAGATTCATCTGAATTTTTGTAAGCACTTCTAAGCAACCTTTAAGGTCCTGTTGAATATCTAAGGGAGACTCCAATATGTGGTCGGCCGGGTATTCTGAAACCAACTTAACAATTTGCTTGCGTAATTCATCAACTGAAGAAGCAGCAGTAGCACCTCGGATTTGAACCTCATATTCGAGCTCCGATTTTTGAAGCGAAAGATATTTGACAGGAAGCATTGTGTTTATAATAAACAATTGGGTAAGTGGTATCAAGGAAAATTATTAGCGTTAAAATGAAAACTCCGATCTGTTACAAATTAATTGTTCAATGATGAACGTTCTGGTTTTTTCCCTGAATAGTAAAAATAAAAAAAAACAAGTTAGCAGCAAAAATAAATAAAAGGGTGCTACTAATGCGTACTTTTCAATTTTAAAATCACAATAAAATAGCAATAAAATGCCTTGCAGTAAAAATAAATTAATAAAAATAAAGACAATGCGCAATAAATAATTAATAAACTTTTCACAAAAAAAGTGGGTAGATCTAAAATTTGCAAAAAAAAAGTTCGTTGCAGAGCTTTGCAGATGATTACTCGTATAGTAACAATATATTAATAAGTACACATTTGAGTACACTTTAGTAGCATAAAAAACCAAAAATAAAACAATAAAACGTTTCACAAAAAATAAGCCACAACATACACTAACTACAAAAGCCGTAAAAAAAAACAGGATCTGTGTGAATTTAACCACGTATATGGGCGCCAGTGTCACGGGTAAAGTCTGTTCTACTTAATTAATGTTCCTATTCCTATGGAATGGAATTTAAGTGAAACAAAGACTCGTGCATAAAAATGTATAATTAAAATAATAGATTAAAATTAAAAGCAGGTTAAAATTTTGAATTTGGAAGAGCGGGTCGTAATCAAAAATGACTAGGGTTTTTAATATAAATTCACACAGTCCCGGGTTCCTTCAACGGTTAGGTACGCTCGCCTGGGAAATGCCGTGTTGTGTGCGCGGGCGCTCGTAATCGGGACGGACTATACTTCTGCGGCGGCCCGGTGATGGCGAATCTTGATTTTCCCAACCAAATGGCGGCGTAACGTTGGTGTAGGCAGGGCTACGGTGGCACCTCCACCCAGATCGTAAGCCCGAACTTAGGACCCTGGAACGCGTCATCCAAATCCATTACGAGAAGGTCCGAAAGCGATTTGTGAGCATCCCGGCGTACGGCAGTAGAAGAAAAAGGTACCTACATGTAGCAGTGATGCCGTGGATGTTCACAATCAGATACGGAGATAACAATTTAGAAAGATGATGCAATAATTTACTTTTATTTTTGTATGCCAAAATGAGGGTGGAAATAAAAAGTGCATCGATTAAGCTGTGCTCGGATGATGGTGCAAAATCAACGAAATAGAATTAAGCACAAGCATTACAATTATCTTAATAACTAAATCTAATTGCTAAAGTTCCCAAAGCGTTATTAAAATGTACCACTTACCCGATATGGGGTTGAATAACACTCGCGACAAACAATACTTAGGGATTCATTACTATTTGTATCGAGGAACGTTTAGTGACGAACACTTTTATATATTTCGGTTGCGTTTAAAAAATAATATTAAATGGTATGGAGTACGTCTTCACGCATTAGAGACTGAGGATATGTGACGTGCGTTCAACTCAATCTATTCGGTAGTGTCACGAATGAATGAATATCCGCAAATTCAGTTCACTCATTAGAAACAATAGGAACAAGTTCCGTGAGCGCTAAAATTGCGCTTCGTGAGTGGCGGCGGGAGCGCTAAGACGGCGCCGATGAATTCAAGTAGCATTTTAACATTTTAGTATTGTTTTTATATTAATAATTTGTAAATAGTTTAGGATAAAATTAGTTTTAAGATTGTTTTTAAAGTGTTAGTTTTAATAATAGTATCGTACATGTAACATTACAATGTTACAAGTGTCTATGTTCAAATAATGCTTTAACGTTATTTTTAATTTATCTATGTCATGACATAATGTTTGCTGCATTGTGTCAGAATATATTTTTTGTGTATATTAGGTAGGTCCAAGACTAGGTCGTAGGCCAATTAATATGGCAAAACAACGTTTGCCGAGTCAGCTAGTAATCATATAAGCGACGACGGTTGAAAGAAAAAAACACTTTGAGCGACACTTTGATCGAAATTGAGTTAGATACATTGGAAATCACCGTTTCCTTTTTGCGTCGACTGCTCTCGCTTTTAGAACGATTTGACAACTTTGTTGGCGCTTACTTACAAGGTAATGCTATTTTAGGTCACACTTCTTTAATACCTTAAAGAAGGAGACACAAATACACAACGTTTGGTTTTATTACAAATTCAGAGACATGTATAACATTTCTCTAGATTCATAGATAGAATATTCTTTATTGGATGTATATTAGGATTCACACATGAGATTTAGTATTTTTTTAAAGTTGATTTACTGGTTTTATCTGAAAATTTCATTATATTTCAAATTGAACGTGATCTGAGCATTCCTAGTATACGTTTTATACGAGGCAAATTTTACAATACATACTTGTATTTATTATCTCAAACAAATATTGTTTCTACAGCGTAGTGTGATTGTACTAGCGAGCCGCCCCGGCTTTGCAAGGGTGGCAAAAACTTTTCCGTTAAAAATTACCGGGGAAGTAATTTTTTTACACCTTGGGTTAAGATTTCGTACGGAGCCCAAAACTTTTTCAAAATCCAATATATATAGGAATGTTGTTTACGAAGAATGTAGCTTTCTGATGGGGAAATAACTTAAAAAATCGGCCCAGTAGTTTCTGAGCCTATTCATTACAAACATAGACTCATACAAAAATACAAATCTTTCCTCGTTATAATATTATTAGTATAGTAAATTGAAAGTCCAAAGTCCGCTTTCCGCCCCCTCGTGAGATCCGTGGTGACACGCGGCACCAACCTCGCCACCTTCGATACGTTTATTACCAAAAAAAAATACTCATCTTGTTCCCGCGAGTAGCTTGGGAAAGTTTGTCCATCCCGGCAGGGCCTCGCATGCCGAGAGAAGGCTTTTATTACCTGGAGAACGCCTATCTCCAGGAGGTACGCTCATGACTAGGCTCGCCCCTGCCCACGAATCCATCGGCACGTTGACCTTAGATTGGGATTAGGAAGAGGACTAGAAATCAAGGAGAGGGAAGGCGTGTGTGCATGTAACCACTAATGACTGTCGATGATGCGAAAGTGATTTGTCAGGATCGTGGCAGGTGGCAGTCCTTGGTCTCTTCCTACCCCTCAGGGAGACAGGCGTGAGCTTACATATGTTTATGTAAATTTAACGAAAGTTCACAGCTTTAGCAACAAGAACTTAACTTGTTAATATTTTTCGTCATTTAGAAAAGTCTTTCATCTCTTCTGTAACGCTAGAATGCCTAGGTTCAAGTATTTTCCTTTTCTCTCGTCAATATACATATTAATACAGTACAAAACCTACTACCTGTATTATTAAATAAAATATATAAAGACAATGATGCCGCTAGAAAGGGATCGTCGAGCTTAGCTGCCGTAACCAGATACGCTATCCTTTTGCGTATGATCGAATAAAGGCCTCAACCCGCGCCCCCGCCTCCGCAAACACTTCGATTCTAAACACTCAAAGGCAGTCAGACTACGTGGCCACAGCGCAAAATTATGTCTATAGATTAAAACGACTTATGGCTTGATTTACATTGGCTTTACTTTCATGGTTTTAAAACATGCTTTCCAAAGAACTAAAACAAAATAGAGACGTCTAAAACATAGTTTTTATTGCGCACCACATAATATTATAGAAGCACTTTAAAAAAATTCTAAATACCTACATCTTATACAACCAACAATTTACTGATTTATTATTTGCTTATGTGCTTCTAAAAGGAATTGGCATATCTATTATATTCTTCCTCCTCTAAGCATAAAAATAAGGCAAATTCAGCTTTATGTTTCAGAAGCCGAGTAAGGTGTGGTCCTCTTGAATATGTCAGTAGCGATGTGAAATTCTAGAGCCAAGAAATAGTCACGGTTTGAGAAGTGTCTGGCAGCGCATGAAGTGCCTGCACCTGCAGTTCAGTGTTACGAGTTAGTTTATCGCCCCTCACGTCTCCATGGCTCACGCCGGCACGCGGCGCTGCGATTGCGAAAATAATACTTGAATGCAAGTTATAAAACCAATGAAATCCTTTATTTTTCTGTCGTTTTATTCTACAGTGCCAGTCGTCGCGCCGACTAGGAGCGTTTTCACATTGTTCGTTCCGATATCGGTGTCTAACAACGATATCTTTCTCATTTCGATTTTTTCTCATATTTGCAACGATGAAATCGTTCCCATACGGCCATTTTCGAAAGGGCCGCGTATCCGAGACAATTTTGGTACAAGAGTGTAGCAAGATGGTGTTGCGAACATATCGGTGTGGGGTCCGATACGCGATATTAGACCAAATAATATGAAAGACAGGATGTATGTCATACATTTCACTTACCGCAATATTGGATCGGTGTCTGACACCAATATCGGATCGGGTAGTGTGAAAAGGCTCTAAGGGACGTTGGCGCGCGGTTTTATAGAGTTAAAAAATAACGTTATTCATGGTCGCCGCCGCCATTTTATAAAATAGCGCTGTAAATCCACGAGTAAATAAAATATTGTTATCGTTTTAAAACACCCATTTTATTGTTTAATTGCTTTTTTAACTGGTACCTTTTGCCCGCTGCTTGGCTTGCATGTCATTTGGAGAGGCCTTTGCTCAAGAGTGAGTTTTATTTATGGGACATGGAGGTAGATAGAAAGATGTATCGTTATAAAATGTAACGACTTAAGCAATTATACCTCACGATAGTAGAACAATGGAGTCGGAAGCAGGAGAGCAGGTTCGATTCCCAGTGTGGCCATGTATGATCCATTTGTCTATACTTGTCTACACTTGTCAAAAAACTCGATACGGTTTGCAAATTTAGTACTAGCTAGCACTAAATTTGCAAACTGTTTCGAGCCCTCTACCGCTAAAGGTTTTTGATTTATTGTCGTTTAAAGTCTGAGAAAAATGTCAAATATAGACAAATGGATCATACCTATGACTTTGTTTTCTATGTTATGTACATTAGTGAAGTAATAGTAGCTATACCACTCGCTAACTGTGAAGGAAAATGGTGTGAGGAAACCTGAGTGTCTGAGCTATTTGCATACCCTCAGAGGTTGAACTCGTTAATCCGCGGTGGGCACCCGTGGCGATTAAGCCAATACTCTCTCTCTCTAAGAGAAGGTCTGAGCCTTACAATGGGGCGTAAATTATAAGTAGCTTACGCACTAAGTAACTACTCCACATGTTTTTTAAATTACTTGAAATGCTAATTTATTACGAATGCAAAAATGTCTCAATTTTTGAGCTAAAACTTTCGTAAGTACAACACATTGTAAACTTTTAGACGAGCAACCGATACGCGAGCTCCGTCTCTGCTCACCATGATTAAGCTCTGCGAATCGGAGCGAAACCTGGTCGGACTCTTCCGATATAGGTAACAACACCCGTAAGTAGATCCGGACTAAAAGTTTACAATGTCTCAATTGATGAATATTAGCACAAACATATAGTCTATGTCCCAAATTCAGCGGTTAAAGACACTGATGTTAGTTGTATTGAAATATTACAATTTAGAATAAAGTAATCTCAATAAAGTGTACAATTTGTACAATTTACTCAAAATTCGGTCTTTACTTCCAACATGTTGTTTTAGGCCTGTTTACCATCACTGGCCGCTGGACCCAATGTTGTCACCGTAGCGATACATTTGACTGCCTCGTTGGTCTAGGCGTTAAGGTGCTTAACTACCAAGACAGTGGTCGTGGGCTCGATTCCCACTGGGGGCCGCCGTACATTTGTACAGAAGGCCTCAGTCTGGGTATTTTTATGTTTGTGATGTCCTTGCCTGGTTACCATAGCACAGGGTATCCTAGTTCGGGACCAGGTCAAGTAATTGTATTTGTGTGGAATTTATTTATTATTGTTCATTTATTGTAGTCACAATAATTATGTAATAAATTTGACTGTCGAGCAGTTTGAATTCGAGCCATCAAGTGGTAAAAAGTCTAGACAAAACGGAAAGAGTTATGGATATATCAATTTTTTTTGGTCACTTGGGGACCTAAACGGGAGTCCGTCTAACACTTGGCCGATTATCAGTATTTATTGGCATACTATTAATAAGTTAGAACCAGCAGTAATGTAAGTACGGTTGTTATGAAAGATTAAATAAAAATAAACACATTTGTTGGGTAATCAGCCATAACTAGACAAGGTGTGCGTTCATGCTACGACTAAATGTTTATAAATCCAAAGAGGTTTGTCAGGATCGTGGATACAGGATTGGGTTTGTCATCATCATCAGCCATTTGACGCCCACAGAGGCAAAGGCCTCCCTCAAGATTTTCCAAGCTTCCCGGAGTAGTGCCGCCCGCATCCAGCGACTCCCCGCCACCGTAACCAGGGCCTAAATTCTGTTCATACATTGTATTACAGTGACAACTGGATGAAAATGGCGATTTAGTTTCATTGCCGCTTCGAGTGTACGCGCGCATGCATGTCAAACAGTCTAGGCGCCAATGGTATGAAAAATCACGTCACGTGTCCCGACCATGTATCTGCCATCGTACTATAATGCACTAACAGAATAGAGGCGCAGGGAGTCAGATCATCTGGTGGGGCACGCTATCCACACTACGTCATCCGGTCCGCGGTCGCCAGGGTACAGCTTTTTCGCCCCAACGACTACCAGTTCACCGACCTTTGTGCCCGCCCACTGCCTCTTCAACCGAGCAATTCCCCAAGCCAAATTAGTAACTCGAGTACTTCTCGGTTTACGTAAAGCGGCGTAATCTGCCAGAATGTCAAATACCCTGAAAAGGTCAACTGGCTACCTGTTACCTGTAAGACAGACGGAAAGGCAGACGTAGACATATTGATAGGGTCCCGTTTACCCGCTTCACTTCGAGCATGGAAATCTAAAAAGCCACGCGGAGAGCGCCGAGCGTGTTTTGTTGATGTTTATGGAATCGTAAATTCGGTCGTGTATTGGCGACCGAGCCTCCCCGCCCCCGCCGCCCGCCGCCCGCCCCCCGCCGCCGCCCGCCGCCGGGCTGCGCATGAAAAATGCAACTAGTCTGATGCCAAAATATATAGGGCGGGAGTAAATCTCCGAAATGGGCGCGCACCACAACTACTTTTGTGCCGCCGATAGTGCACAGAGCAACCGATCTTCAGTAATTATCTTAGTCACTTAAGACACATAGCCAGACATTGGGCGAGAGTCAAGAATGATTTGACTACGTCGTTGGTCTAGCCAACTAGTTGAGCAACTAGAGAGGGCTAGTTGAGCGCCTTAATGAACAATCGTAGATTCGATTCCCACTTGGGATCGCTGTACGTTTATACAAATGGTCTTAGTCTGGGTGTATTTCCATATATAATTATGTTTGTTATGTTCTTGCTTTCCTATTTTGGGACCAGGTCAAGTGATTGTGTTGTGTCGAAGTTATTAGTATTATTAATTATAAGGTTCATTATGTAAACGTTTTAATTTAGTTCGAAGATGATTCCGAGGTGTGATAACTTAATTAACAATTTCCTGAGAGGCTGAAAGTGCGTTCGACCGGACAGGGTCGGGGTTGGCGGGGACCGCCATCGCCACCGGGCTGGGCGAACTCTGCGGCTCAAGTCGGCGCCAAGTGAGTTTCGTGTTCGCATGTACAATTGTACATGTTTATTTCCTTTTGAGGCCTCGAGGCCCTAACTAAGTGGGAACCACTGATTTAAAATGAGAAACACAAGTATCTGCACAAAGTTGGGCTCCCGCGGGAAGTTAAACGTTCATTTGCAATTCTGTTGCTAGCGTTCGAAGCTTAATGGCGGGCGTCAGGGGAGGAGCGAATATATTTTACTTCATTTTTCGGCACATTCGGAATAACGGGATTGTTATGACGTGACCACCATTTCGCGATTGTGTTCGATTGTATACGTGGGGCCACTTATTTTTAGATTAAAATACCTTTAGCTGTGACATTTTAAATTAAAACTGAAATCATTACCCATTATTTAGATAAAGAGATAGATAACACTTTATTGCTCAACCAGGATACAGAATTATTGTAATTTCCTTATGTCTAAGTAATGGTATACAATTGGCGGTCTTATCGCTTAGAGCGATCTCTTCCAGACAACCTTTGGTTGGAGATAATTGGAGCAAGAACATAGTCGGTAGGTATGGATATTAAGGATGTACATAAATAAGAATATCGAAGATATATTGACAAGTAGCAAGATATAGAACTTTAGTTGTGTTATGACCTTCAATGTCAATGGCAATTAAAATTAAAATGATTGTCATGGTGAGCCGACCGGCCCACCAAAAGTTATTAGTGAGAGTAATTTTCAATAGCTAGCCGAGGTTATATTAATTAGGCTTAGAGATGATCTGGGCAGCACATAATATATATGTAGGTACGTACGTATAGGGAAGAGGTGATCGTGCTCATCCACTTTATAGGATTTTTTTCTGCCAGGCAGATCGTATGCCTGGGGACGGTCAAAATTCAAAAATTCAAAAAATTCAAAAATTTTTATTTCAACGTAAAGAATTTACATTCTGCTTGTTGAATGTCAATGTACATACAGTTATGTATAATGTTAGCCGCTGCCTTAGGGCCGTCTGTAGTGGAGAAAAAGGCAGCGAAAAAAAACTCCACTCTGACCATCTTTTCTCAAATCAACTTAAAGCTAATACAAATTAGGTATGAGTGTTCGTATACCAAGAATCTCAAGATCCATGAGTGCAATAAATACTTGCAAAGTCAAACATCATTTAATATTCTTAAAAGGTAATAAAACACCAATGCTGCGGCCAGACACACGGACGGCACCCGTTCACGAGCGTAACGCAGAGGTCAGCCATCACCAGTCTCAACCATATTAGAGGGAGATAGGCGACCCGGCCACCGCGCCACCATTCGCATGGCCTTTGGCAAACTTGTGTGATAAAGTTCTTGTCAGTTATCTATAATAATAGCATAGTTTTGATATGCAATCACAGCGTCTGTACATATGTATGAAATTTATTAAACCCTATATATTATTAGAATACCAATAACTAGCTCGTTGTGGAATTGGTTTACTGCCAAGGGTTTTTATCATCTATAAAGTCATCTATTCTGTAGTATGCCTTTTTACACAGCGCAGTTTTAATAACAAATTTAAATTTATTTCCTGGCAGGGATAGAATACTTTCAGGAATTTTGTTATAAAAACGTACACTATATCCTACAAATGATGTATTTACCTTGGCTAATCTGAATCTAGATGAGGCAATTTTGTTTCGATTTCTGGTATTAACGTTATGTATATCCCTGTTTAGCTTAAATGTAGTTAGGTTTTTACGTACATACATTATGTTATCGAATATATATTGGGAAGCTAGCGTAAGAATTCCTATTTCCTTAAAAAACTCACGTAGTGAGTGTCTGGCAGGTAAATTGTAAATACCTCTAATAGCCCTTTTTTGGAGAATAAAAATTGTTTCTATATTTGCCGCCCGCCCCCATAGTAGCAGACCATATGACATAATGCTGTGGAAATAACTGAAATAAACTAGCCTCGCAGTTTCTACATCTGTTAATTGTCTAATTTTTCTAACTGCAAATGCAGCTGAACTCAACCTACCCGCTAACTTTTCTATGTGTTGATCCCATTGTAGTTTTGAGTCTATTGTAATGCCTAAAAACACCGTTGTCTCAACTAAGTCTAGTCTGTCACCAGCTATTGTTAAACTTGTGTCCACTTTTTTGACATTGGGCAATGAAAACTTAATACATTTTGTTTTTTTGGCATTTAACATAAGATTGTTTACGTTAAACCAGTTCAGAATTTTAGAAAGAGCATTGTTTACATCGTCTAAATTAGATTGAGCTCTCTTGATTTTAAAAATTAGAGAAGTGTCATCCGCAAACAATACTATTTGTGACAATTTCTCAACTAGGTACGGCAGATCATTAACATACACTAAGAAAAGGAACGGCCCTAAAATTGAACCCTGAGGAACTCCTATTTTAACATCGGATCCGGGTGACTTAACTCCATTAATATCAACTTTCTGCACTCTATTAGCTAAATACGATCTAAGAAGTTCTAAAGATTTATTACTGAGACCGTATCTGATCATCTTACGAAGGAGGGTTTTGTGGTCTACGCAATCAAAAGCTTTGGATAGGTCACAGAAAACCCCGATGGCATCCTGCGCCTCCTCCCACGCATCAAAGATGTGATTCATCAACGCCACACCTGCGTCTGTCGTTGAACGACCCTTAGTGAAACCGAATTGTTTTTTATGAAAGAGTTTATTTAATGTGAAGTGTGTCAGCAATTGGTGTAAAATGATTTTTTCAAATACTTTACTAAATACTGGAAGTATTGCTACGGGTCTAAAATTGTTCGGATCATCACTGTCACCTGACTTAAATAAAGGAACAATTTTACTAAACTTTAATAGATCAGGGAACGTCCCCTGATCAATACATTTATTAAAAATTATAGCAAGGTGTGGAGCCATGATATGAATTACCGTGGATATCAATTTAACTGATAGTCCCCAGAGATCTTCGGTTTTCTTTATATTTATTTGTTTAAATGCTTTCAAAATGGTTTGGGGGCTAACGTGGGAGAATTGAAATGCTATTGTGCACGGTTTTATATTTTCTAACATCAAGGATTCTGCTGACTCTGGGGAAGAATGTAACACGCTGTTATATTGAGGGGGATGTTTGTAAAGAAATTTTCGAATATTTTTGCGATATCCTCACTTGTGTCAACTACTTTCCCATCTACCCTTAGTACAAAATTTTGATCCCTAGGTTTAGTTTTGCCTGTCTCCTTGTTAATTATTTGCCAAACCGTTTTTATTTTATTCGATGACGCTTCTACTTTTTTACTTATACTGAGAGCTTTAGCTATAGAGCAGGTTTTTTTAAAGGTTTTAGAATATTTTTTTACATATTCTTTAAAACTCGGATCCTGATTTGATTGTTTTTCTTCATACAATTCATACAATTTCTTTCTACTTCTATGTATACCAGGAGTGGCCCATTCTGAAAAACCACCTTTAACACCTTTAATTTTTTTAATTTTAAAAACCTGTTCGAATTCGTTTGCTATTGTGGTAAACAATTCTTTATATAATGTGTTGGGATCATTGCTATCAAATTTTAGTAAGCCTATGTGGGTACTTAATTTCCTTTTAAATAATTCAATTTTTCTCTCTGTTATGGGCCTACAAATTATTTCTTGGCATTCTTTTTCTACTGTTGTAGGCAAAACAATGAATAAACCACTATGATCTGACTGTAGGTTATTTATAATTTTCTTTTCAAGATGCTCACAGTTGCAAAACACATTATCTATACATGTAGCACTAGTTGCCGTTGTTCTAGTGGGTTCTTTAAACTGGTTTTGTAAGTTAAATGATCTAAATAAGCTAATAATTTTGGTGTGTAGTGGGCTCTCAACTAACAGATCAATATTAAAATCGCCACATATCACTATGCGCTTATTGCTCGCAAACAGACGTTTTAATGCCTCTTCTACGACTGCCTCAAAGTCATTGTAATTAGTTTGAGGTGGCCTGTAAACGCACATAACAATATACCTGTCCAATTCCACACACGAGATCTCAACTAATCGCTCAACAGAAAGGCTTACAATGTCTTTGCGTTCCTTACTTCTTAAAGTATTTTTTACAATTATCATAGAACCTCCTCTTAATGCTTTACTTCTATTATAAGTACTAATAGGCTGGTAGTCCTTTAAATTAAATACCATTTCTGATTTTTTTAGCCAATGTTCTGTTAAGCATAATATATCTATATTAAAATCTGTTAAAAAAAGTTCTGTCATATTTTCCTTGCCGGAAAAGCCCTGAATATTTTGTGCTACTATGTTAAGACCTACTTTGGGCTTTTCCGTTGTCTGCATTGGCAGTTTAAAGCCAATGATTCGTTTGTGTGTGAGCCCGTTGAAATTTTAATACTACTGCTAGTATCACGGTTGTCATTATTGTGTGACTGTGTTATAATTCCTATAACTGAGTCAAAAATATTATAAGCTAATAGACTAGCTAGCTTACGTCGACTGTTTTTAGAAAGATACACAGTATCTCTCGCCATAAAATAATTCTTAACAAAGCTGTTAAGGTCGAAAAATGATACGTCACTATGACGACATGTCAAATGCTGTATATGCATGTTCAGACTATGGATGTCTCTGTTATCCTCTTCAGAAAGGGATTGAGAGTATGGGAACGAACAGAAAAATAATTTTCCCACCTCCGGATGGACATCCCTAGCCCGACCATACAAGTCAAAAACATTATTTATGTCAGTTTTTTTGACATCTCGACTATTACCTACTAATAATATGTAGGTGGTATCCTTCTCAAGCGGTTTTTTAAATAATTCTTGTACAATGTCTTTGAAACTTTTATGGGGATGACATTCATTGAGTACATTTTGCGTTAGTCTTTCATTTAATAAGGGACCTAGGCCTACACCTATCTTATCTGAATAGACAATTGTCTTTCTTTTCATTGTGGAGCAGGGCCCTGAGTGGCTGCATGGACTGGTCAGGCTGGCGTTGTTGTTGGTAGTCACCGAAGGAACAGCTGCAGGTTGGCGTGACACAGGTGGAGCACTTTTCTCGGTGGAACCAGGCAGATGGGTATTGTGTGATGCCGATGCAGGTGATGAGTCATCACCTGGTGTCTTGCCTACAGTACACACTGTTGGTATTCTGTTTGTAAGAGATTCCAACCTGTCCATATTATAATCTCCGATTGCCGTTAATTGTGTTGCATACTCGTGCATCTCTTCTTGTGCCTCGGTGAACTGCCTATCTAAGTCATGCAGCGAGTGCTCCAGGCTGAGTATATGAGAGTGTAAGTCCTTTATTTTTGCCTCATAGTCACTAGAACGTACTTCATAATCCATCGCACTTGTCAATAAGTCCTTTTGTAGGCTAACATTAACTTTTTTCACACTCATGCACTTAACAATGCCTATATTACTCTTCAATGCTTTGTTGATGCGTTTGATGTGCCTCTTCGCTCGAATATAGCGCTTTATTTTGTTGCTTCCTCGTATGGGCATTATGCACTCAGTAGATCTCACTGGTGTGGAAGGATGACCCGAAGAAGTGTGGTCGATCCAAGCAATGTTTGTTGGACTTTGTGTATATCGTAAGTAAATGTGTAACACTGCTTGCGCGATGCAGGAATGTTGGAATTTATATATGTTTGTGGCGAGCACGCACAAACATATATAGTTTGTGCGTACTCGCCACATACGAAAGAGTTTGATGTAATGTATTCAGGCTGATTTACGCTACGAGCAATTCCACAGAACCAGTAGAAGCGATGACGCTGGAGCCATCAGACTTTATGATATTAAGAAATATCAGTTGAATTATTATTGTTATATTTTTATTTATCTGCCGTGTGTGTTACTATTTATTTTCAGTAGACTGATAATGACGTTGCATAGACCTGTTCCCTCTCATACCATCTCGCATGTAATGATGAACGGGCGATTCTCGCATGACGAAAACTGACAAAAAAGGCTTGTTTGTGGATTATTAATAACTGCTGAAAAAAAAAACTAATTACTTAAACGAAGACTTCATGGAACAAATAAAGGTCTTTAGAGCCATTGAAAACGCGGCGACTTTTCGCCGCGTCTAGTCGCGCCGACAAGTTGCCAGATGCAAATGACAACGCCGCGTCTGACGCGGCGACAAGTCGCCATGCTTGCATTGGCTCTTAGCTTGTCGTCGCGACTCCGCGACTCTGACGCCAAGTGTGCGGAGCTTTGAACAAAATATATGAAAATTGTCGGCCGTAGCCTATCGTCGCGTCTAGTCGCCGAGCTGTCGTTGTCGCGTGTCGCTAGTATGCGCCTAGGCTTATAAGGCTCCTCACGTGAGAACATTGTCGGAAATCACTCTCGGACGATCTCCGACCGCAGCTCGCCTTCCGCACCCACGTGCCCGCGTCCAGACCACACACCGTCCAATCATCGGTCGCTCTACCGACCACCGTCCGTATTTTCGGCTGTCATTCCCTTTCTGTTTCATTATGATAAACTAGCTGACCAAGCCAACTTTGTTTTGCTATCTTAATTAGCCTACGACCTATTCTGAGACCTACTAAATATGCCCAAAAAAATCATAAAAATTGGTGAAGTTTTTGCGGAGGAATTCGATAACACACACTGACACGAGATTTTTATATATTAGAAGAAGATTACACCAGTTGCATGAGCAATACAATTAAAACTCAACTCATCGAAACTCAATATTTTAATTTAATTCACGACAAATTGTACTGTTTTCAGCATAAGCAAATTAGATTACATGTACAAAAAACTCACAAATAAACATTGAGTTTAACTAACATACTCCTGTGTAGTACAATATACGATAATCCTCTGAATACTCATTGATGATAGGAATATTAGACCGCTCCCCTAGTTGTTAGACCGATGGCTAATTGAGTTGCATGTAATGCCAATCAATGCGTCCCGCGGGATCGGCATCGACACGCTCCGAGCGACCTGTCGCAACCGGGAGCGATCCCGGTCCAGCTCGCGGAAACGAACCAACTTTGCAACTCGTTTGTAATTCTGCTAGAGCAGCCACTGCGCGAAGCATGTCCGCCGGGCACAATCGGACTCCGGCCCTTATTGAGAGCTCGGCCGAGTACGGAGTATCAACATCAATTAGAACACAAACCGGACACTAGCCGCGGACGCGAGGAATGTTCCAATAACTCGCCACTCGCTCCTCGAGCGCTCGGGAAACGGCAGCAAACGTGTCGCTTCGTTGCGCTGGCTCCGTACAGAAGACATTTGAATGAACAGATTCGTCTGCACTTTTTTGCAGCGTTCCTCGCTGTTATTGGAAAATTGATTGTGTGTCACGTTTGTGACAGGCTCTCACTTCTGCTGTTACTCTAATTGCTTACTGACGTTTCAACCAAATTTCGCTTCGCTTACTTTCGTTGCGCTCAAATCAAAACCAAGTTTGTATGCATCTCTGGAGTGAGCTGATTCGGCTTTCCGGGTCACGAAGTCGATCCACAGAGAGCGTCTATAGAAACCGATTCATCTCTGCCGTTTCTTTCCGGTGCACTGCATCGATAATGTAGTTATTTGCATAATGGCTGGAATCTGCTTATTAATTCAACACGTTCTGAGCTGAATTATGGTAATGTACTTCAAAACGTCTGGCGGACGCTGCGCCGCGCGGGAATAAATTTATTTAGTTCTTTATTGTTAGGAGAGTGCAGCGCACGGGGGCCGCGAGTAATAGTGCATAATGGTGAAAAAGTCGATGTCCATTAGCGGCGCCCCGCGGGAGCGCCAACCAAACACACTCGGGCGCCCTGTTGTTGGTAGTGATGGCTTTCGCTGTTCCGAGAGAATGCCGCTTGAGCAAAATCTGCGGAGGGTATTCTTTGAGGTCTAGAACGAGCTGAACTGGCCTACGAGCTTCAGTGCTCAAACTGTGGAAAGGTGAACGCAACACGTCATAATTTTCTTGAAATGTATTTAACTTTATACGTAAATACCTTTAATATCCTTTGAAGTAGGTACCATCGAAATAATAGTTGCATCCGTGACCTTGTAATTAGAGAGTCATGGATTGTGGGGTATGTAAACATTACATTGACAAGCATTAAATAGTAATGCTATATGATAGGATAGTTGTAAAAGGAAACGGAAACTAAAGTGGGTTTACAAATGGCTTCACGTCGATTGTGGTGCCGATTAGATCTCTCGATCAAAAATCTTAGTAAAAAAAAAGCCGGAAAAAAAGTAAAATCCAGTTCTAAACAAATCACATTAAAAGGTTCGATTGATATTGTTTGAAATTTTAAAAGTTTTCAGCAGTAGACTTTATCGCATTGTTTGGTTTTCGTTTCACATCTCTTTGTCGTCGTAGATCACCCGACCGCAGCGAACGGGCGGCGGACGGGGGCGGGTGGCGGGGGGGCCTGCGCCTCCCTACTGTGCGGATCATAACTCCGATCGCGGGTTATTGCATGACACGAGAAAGCAATTAGAACACATTGTTTTTTTAGGAAATTAATGCAGTGACGAGATCTTTGCGAAATCATATAGCGGGTTTCTTGTACTTCAGATGTTTTAGTAGTTTATCGCCTATCGAACTATCGGTTACCTATTTTCATATTTACTGTTTTCTCGATGTAAGTAATTAACTACTGACGTAGTGATAGTTTCAGTACATCATATATTCGACAACCGGTGATCCCACGTTCATTACGGTTTATATGCATAATTAGTAATTTACACACCTCCTTAAATCGTCCGTAACTTACGCGAAGGCCTATGATGTACTGTGCTCTAGGCTCTATCAATTCCTATAATAATATCTATTCCTTTGAGAAATCCAAGTATCAAATCATTAGCATACAATTTCCTTTCTTACCGAGAGGCGCCGCCACATTTTTCTCTATAATTCAATAAAGTAAAGCCACCTTGAAACTGTCACGGACTGAAATCAAATGTCTCTAGCGCCGGTTTAGCAATGTCGCGTATTGATTTTGTTGGCTAGTGGATTAAATTTAGACGAGCTACTTTTGGATGTCTCGAAGCTGAGGCTCTTTAACGTTACATAAAGAAGCGAGGCCTCGTTTACTTTATGCAAGCAAGTAGTCCATGCATTGAAGTAAACGCGGCCGCGACTACTTGTTCGGCGTGACAGTGAATCACAGCGTGATCACCATATTTCACGCCGAAACAAACGCCTTGATATTGAAAAATGGACAGTGCGAAATCTATTTGTCACGCTACGATTTTCTCCAGATAAAAGTATTCCTTCGCTTAAGCCTCGCAGAGCGGTTGTTTGCTCGATATTCGTCTGCATTTGACTGGTGCGGACACACAGATATCTCAATGGGCTTAGTGTAGGTGCGCGGCGGAGTGTGCTCGGCTTGTATGGCGGCGCGGAATAAATCAGCCGGCCAGTCCGGATCCGAGCTCTAGAGTCACTTTTATCATTTTCTTATTTTCCCTTTGAAAGCGATATCCCATCGAGCGCCGTCCGGCGATCATATTATAAACTATACTGCAGCGCGACATTGCTCTGCGGTAGGGTGCGGTTATAAAGAGAACGTACAGATCTCTTTCACAGACACACCCAGCTCAGGCAAAGATTTCAACCGGTATGATAAACTCAGGTAATCCGTACTTATACGTACAGACCAGTACCAACCTGCATTTTTTTGAAACGGGCCCATAGAGAATGGTTGGGACCGTAATTCCAATACCGATCAGTACGGACCCGTACGGACTTGCCGGTACGGGTTACCTGTTTGTTTATAGCCGCACCCTTACAAGGAGTGGTCTATAAAGATGAGACACTTATGGCGATGGCGGGGTGCGGCGCGAAGCGAATGGTGCCAGTAATTGATGTTATCTGCACAATATCGACATTTTTCACGTAATGAACGTCCAGCCATTGTGAGCATCGCGCTTTGTTCTTCGGTGGCGCCTTTGAGCCGGTCCATACAGTTGGAGGCAAGTTAGCTTTGTATTAGTCGTCGTTTACTGCCGGCTCCTGTTAAGTCTGCCATTCGCCAACGCAGAAAAATGCGTCGTATTTTAGACTTAGTCAGAATATCTTTGGATTTGCATTTAGAAAACCCTTTTTTTAACCTTTTTTCGACTCGTTAATTACAATTTATCAGGCTCCAGCCAGCGGAGAGGCTGGATTTCAGTTAGTAGCCTTTATCTGGTGCGGTGTGTTTGTGCGCGTTGCCCCCGCAAACAGCACCGTCTAGTGAAAACTCGCTAACAGAGTTATTATTACGGCCTACTTGTCTCGCGCAGTCAGCGGGTTGGCTCAGAGAGAGAGAGAGATTTAGTTTAGTCCATGTTTCGGTGTTGAGTTCAATCCCAAGGTTATTTGCAACGACTGCTTCGTTGATCTAATCGTTAAGGCACTTACCTATCAAGACGGAGGTCGTGGGTTCGATTCAAACTGGGGGCCGTCGTACATTTGTACAAATGACTGCAGTCTGGGTGCTTTTTGCGGTTTGCAGGGTTCCGTACCCAAATGAAGAGTACAAAGCTAGAACGATGAATGTTCAAAAAAAAATTATTTTATTTTATTATTGTTTATGGTAGGGCTATTGGATCTCTATCATTTTGTCTAGGTATCATACACTACAACGCTGTAAGTCAAGAGATGTATCAAAAAGAAATGTTCCTGCTTCATAGCGGTAACGTTGAGAGTTTAAACTTCGAACTCGATTATCTCAAAATGTTGGAAAAACGACATTCATCGTTCGGACATTCATTCATCTAGCCTTGTACCCTTCAAATGGTAAAACGGACCTTGTTACTGAGACTCCGCTGTCCGTCCGTGCTGTCCATCCGCCCATCTGTCACCAGGCTGTATCTCATGAACCGTGATGTTAGACAGTGGAAATTTTCACAGATAATGTATTTCTGTTGCCGCTAAAACACCAAATACTTAAAAACAGATTAAGTAAGGCACGGCAAAAAAATCATGTCTGTTGTCTGGGAGCCCCATACAACAGACATGATTTTTTTGCCCTTTTTATAGATAATCTTGAGGGGTTATTTAAGCAATTAAAGAGAATAAACTCGATTACAGTGGATTTAATTTCACACAGTGATTCGCCGGTAACCTTAAGTGACAGATGGATGTTTACGGATACAGCTTTAGCTCTAACACTAGGCCTTAAAGTTTAAACAAACAGTCTGACTAACTATTAAAATAGGTCTTGTTTCACACAATACTTGAGCAAAAATAACTTACAATTAAGACCTCGAATTGAAACAATACTTAGGCACAAGAAAAATTATAACTAGGCCTCAACTGAACACAATTAATTACTCACAGTATTCTTTAATAACATTATAAAACCAATGTTCTTATACTAAAGTTCATGTTCAACAAGGTATGTAATGTGCAAAGGTTAACACATACAAACATTAGCCATCGCTATTATTATTTTATGTTTTTTTTCGAATATAGTTAATACAAAATTAAGTTCTCATTAATTTATTTACAAACCTGAAATGTTTTTCAGACGTTAAAGTCTTTGTAAATACATCAGCCAACATTTCCTCTGTACAAACATAACTTAAATTAATGACTTTTCCATTAACTAAATCCCTGATATAATGATGCCTTATATCAATATGTTTTGTTCGTGAATGCAATGCAGAATTATTACACAATTTATGAGCAGACTGGTTATCATTAAATATGTAAATTTTACAAACAGTATTATTACATTCCTCGACAAAAGTTTGCAAAAACAAAGCTTCTTTGCAAGAGTCAGATATAGCCATGTACTCAGCCTCAGTACTAGAAAGTGCTACAGTACGTTGCTTTCGACTTTCCCAGGACACTAATGATTTACCTAGGAAAAACACATACTCAGTGTAGGACCTGCGATCTACCTGGTCTCCAGGTAGATCGCAGGTCTACCTGGAGACCAGGTAGACCTTTTTGAAATATTAAACAATATGCTAAGGTGCCGTTTAAGTACCTCAATACTCTTTTAGCAGCTTTCCAATGGCTTTTACCATAGCAGTTGTTGAATTGACTCAAGTAGCTGATACTATGAGCAATGTCTGGCCTGGAACATACAGTTAAATACATTAGGCATCCTATAAGACTCCTATAATCATAGTTACAATTCATATTTCCCTCCTTTTGTAACTTGATTCCAACTTCCATGGGAGTTTTAACCTCTTTGCAATCAGACATGTTGAATTTATCTAGAATCCTCTTTATATGGGCTGATTGGTCTAAAGTGTAGCTTCCATCTGGTAATCTTTCAATTTTCATACCTAAAATATGATGAGCAAGTCCTAAATCCTTCATTTCAAACTCTTTCATCAGTTTTTCTTTGATTATATCCTTTTTCTCCAGTCGCGCGTGATTAGCGGAGTCCGACGCACGCATTTCGCTATTTGTTTACGGTCAGGCGATATTGTTTACAATCTACTAACAGCACGGCTTACTTGCATGTATTGTTGTATCCATGAGTGAATCCAGCGATCATGTCTGACGATAATGTCTCATCTAGTTCTAGTGTCTTAAGTGAGGAGGTTCAGAGATTAATCGACGAGTGTGCAGAAATGGATTGTGAGGCTAGTGGTTCGCGGATGCCCGAAAAACGTCCTAGGTCGTTGAGCGACGAAACAGAAGAAGGTACTGAGGGTAATGACGGTTTCACGGTTGTTGAACGTCGAAGGAAGGCGAAACGTTTCTTGGCTGAGGCAACTAGGGAGAGGTTAGATGACAAAAGTCCGAGCTACGCGGTTGTTTTAACGTCAAAAACCGATTTACCTAAACAATTCGGGCTGGCGAAACTTTTACGATCTTTGGATATACAAAATATTAAGGAAATTAAGTCAAAAGGCCCATATAAATCGTTTATAACCTTTGAACACAAAACAGACGCAGAGAAGCTGATAAATAACGAAAAACTTATGGAATTAAACTACAGATGTCAACTGACTAGTGAGGTGAGGCTTTGTTATGATGTTGTGAGGCAAGTTGATCTTGATATCGATGAAAAATAAATTATTGAAAACTTTTCTTGCGAGAAAGAAATTGTCTCTGTCCGACGACTTAAACGCAAGAATGAAACAGGTGAATGGGTCGAGAGCGGTGCTATTCGTATTGCGTTTAAGAGTTCAGCCTTGCCTCCGTATGTAACAGCATACGGTATGTCGTTTAAGGTTGATCCATACACATTTCCGGTGACCCAGTGTTCCGGTTGCTGGAGATACGGCCATACAGTTCGTATACAGTTGGTCATACAGTCATACAGTTGGGTTTTGCCCTACAAAGAAAATTAAGTGCCCGAAATGTGGTAACGATCATGCCAATTGCACGACGAAAGAATATGTTTGCATAAATTGTAGTGGACCTCACATGGCCTTGGATAAAAATTGCCCAGTCTTTGTCAAAGAGAGTAACATTAGAGATATAATGTGTGAAGAAAACACAACATATAAAAAGGCTTTGGAGATGTACCACGCAAAAAAAAGCCGACGATAACAGGCACTGTGAATAAAGATATTACAAACGAGATTCACAATAAAATGCTAAAAACCCCTTCAAGAGGTCCTGGAAGCAGATCATACAGAGATGCTCTAGTGCGAGGTGAAGATTTGACCATTCTTGTATCGGACCAATGCCCCGGTGATAGTGAGATGGAAACTGAACCTTTCCCGTCAAACCCTTTGAGTAAGACAAACATTAAAAGACCACGAAATAAAAAGAAGCCACAGAGAGATGTCCTCGAAAATAGGGTACCAGAATATGAGGCTGAGATAGAAGTAGAAATACATCAGGAAGAAAAGGAAACAAGAACAAAGGATCGCAAGGATAAAGACCCCACCCTATTGAAAAAATTAAAGGACATTTTACTTTCAAGGGAATCATTTCAAGACAAGGTTCACAATATTATCCAGATAGTGATGGAGAAGATTATTGCGTTTATTTCTTGTTTTTTTACGGAAGGGCGATTACTTCAGATTATATTATCTATGATTAACAATGGCTAGTGCAATGAAAGACCGTGTGATTAATATCTTCCAGTGGAACTCGCAAAGTTTTCGGTCTAAAGTTACAGATTTTGAAGCTTTAATGAATAGGGAAAAAATACACATAAGCTTACTCAGTGAAACCTGGCTAGAACCAGAAAGTAGACTAAATATTAACTCATATAATATATTCAGACAAGACAGATACGATTCATATGGTGGTGTTGCTATTATAGTCCACAAGTCCATCAAAGCTTTTATAAACCCTATTAGTATTAATAACAAGAATATTGAAGTCATCAGAGTTTCTATATCTAATTGTAAACTGTTAAAAAGTGTATACTCTATTTATTGTCCTCCAAACGTGCGGGTTACATCTGCCGATTGGGATGAAATATTTTCGTTATCTGAATATAATTGCGTGATAGCTGGTGACTTCAATGGTCACCATGTCTGCTGGTCCAACAAAACAGATACTCGGGGAACACAGATATTCGATAGCTCCTTAGATTGCGGTTATGTTTCAATTAACAATAATAAGCCTACAAGAATAAAGTTAGTTAGCGGAACCTTACAGCAGACTTCACCTGACATTACGTTTTGTTCAACGGATATTGCTGTTAACATGACTTGGGACGTTACAAATGAAAGTCTCGGAAGTGACCATTTACATAATTATTAAATATTCTCTAAGTTACAAAGATAGATTACATTTTATTAACAAGTTAATTGGGATCAGTACACTGATTATACAAATACTTTATTTTCTCAGCCTGTTATGTATGAAACTACTCAGGACATGTATAATTGGTTTCTAGAACAAATTAACTTAGCAGCCAATAAATGTATTCCGTTAGTCAAAATTTGTACCAACCCTATTAGAAAATTTTGTCCTAAGCAGTACTGGAATCATAGCCTATCGAAAGTCGTGGCAGAACGGAGACTAGCATTGAAGATGTTCAGACGAAACCCTACTCCTGACAATTTACATATTCTACATAGAAAAATAGCTGAGGCTCAGCGTATGATTAGACGCGCGAAATCTGATAGTTGGTTCTCTTTCTGTAGCAGTGTTGATGAATCTACGAATTTATCTGACATGTGGCGAAAAATGAGGTGGATGAAGGGATATAGAGAGGTTAAAAGATATGCTTCAGATGAAAAGAAAATTGAGTTATTGCAATCATTGACGCCTGACTTTGCATCTAATGTTCGTCCGACCTTCACATCGTTAAATACATTATTAGAATCAGATTTTAGTATTCAGGAGCTTTTAAATAGTTTAAAATTAAAAAATACTTCACCAGGAGATGATGGTGTCTCATATTCTATGTTGTTTTATATTTCTACTAATGCAAAGGAATATCTTCTAAAAATATTTAACTTATTTTTTCAAACCGGTTACGTACCAGTACAATGGAGACATATACTAGTAGTTCCAATTCCTAAAATTAACGCCAATGACACTAGGCTGAGACCTATTTCTTTAATATCTTGCATTTGTAAACTTTTCCATACCATGGTAAATAAGCGATTAGAGTGGTTCCTAGAGAAAAACAAAATAATTTCCTCACATACAACTGGTTTCAGGAGGGGACAGTCTTGTTTGGATAATCTAGCTCGATTAGTTACAACTATTCAGATAGGATTCTCCAAAAATACTTCAACAATTGCATGTTTTATTGACATAGATATAACAATGTTTTTATCGACGCTCTAATTATTATTTTAGATCGTTTAAAAGTTGGTTCACTCATGTGTAAATATATCTGGGAGTTCTTGAATGGGCGTATCTAAAAATTAAAAGCGACGACAATAACCACGGGCCAGTACGGTGGGCAAGCAAAGGAATCGCCCAAGGTGATCCTTTATCCCCTTTGCTCTTCAACGTAGCAACTATAGATATCTGCCGAAGCATACAGAGTATATTTATATGTCAATATGCAGATGACTTCGTCTTGTATAGTAATCATAAAAAAATAAGTGACAGCGTTTCTATGATACAGGACTCCATAAATTGCCTTATTAGGTTACTGACACCCTTAGGGTTAGATATATCACTTTCAAAATCAAAATTTTGTGTATTTAGCAGGGGACATATTCGACAAAGCGTAAATATCTCCGTAAACAACCTTCAGTTAGAGTCTGTAGAATGTATTAAATATTTGGGGGTTTGGTTAGATAGGACATTACAATGGTCGAAACATATTAAGGAAACTTACGAAAAATCATGCAAGTTTTTACAAATTTTAAAGGTTTCAGCTGGATCAGGATGGGGCGTCCACCCTATTCACTTGAGAAAGTTGTATATAGCTCTAATTAGAAGTAGGATAGATTACGGATGTTTCCTTTACGATAACAGCGCAAAAGTACATTTATATAAACTAGATAAGTTGCAAAATCAGGCGTTGAGAACTATCGGTGGATATATAAGGTCCACTCCCATTTATGTTATGGAGAGTGACTTATGTATTCCTCCACTTAGTTTAAGAAGACAGTATCTAGCTACAAAATATTGCTTGAAATCATTAGCAGTTCAGGAAAACCCAACCATTGTTTAACTTTCCGAATTGTCATCACTTTGCAGTAATACTTATTGGACTAGAAAAAAGAAACCATTACTATCCGATACATATTTAAAAACAATTTCTGAAAATATCTATGCAACAAATCCTTTAGATATGTTCTATTGAAATACACCGATTTGTTAAACATAACCTAGAATGTATAACTGACGCTAAAAGTTCATATGAAAGCAATCTTCTAAAACACAATGTTTTATTGGAATTACAGCAAAAATATAATGGTTGGTACTTCATTTTCACTGATGGCTCTAAGAACAATACAGGCAGAGGCGCAGCATATTATGATCCTTTTCGCAGAGCTAATGCCATGTTCAAAGTTTATTCATGTATTTCGATTATGTCCATCGAATTACTAGCTATTTTTAAGGCAATACAATATGCACAATATGTGGGTAGTAGTAAAATTGTGATATTTTCTGACAGCAAAAGTGCTTTACAACACATTGTTGGATGTGTTACTGGTGGGAGAGGAATATCTATCTCATATTCGATTATAAGTAAAATTATACATTTATACAATAATAATAACACTACTATTACTCTTCAGTGGGTCCCAGCTCATGTTGGGTTAAGTGGCAACGAGGAGGCTGACCGACTTGCTAAATCAGCTGTTACAGACGGGGACATTGTTGATATTCTTCCAAATTGGTCAGAGATTTTAAGTAAATACAGGAGACAAGGTAGGCAAAACTGGAAGGAATACTTTAATGAAACCTCAAAGGAAAAGGGAATTTGGTACAGAACTATAGTCAGTGAACCTCCTCATATACCATGGTTTGGTGCTGCTAAGTTGCAAAGACAACAAATTGTAATGGCACTTAGACTCCGTTCCGGACACATTCCATTGAATAAATTCGCAGACATGATGAAAAAAGTTACTTCTCCAAACTGCGATATTTGTGATATTGAAGAAGAC
The DNA here is from genome assembly GCA_947310845.1 of Yponomeuta plumbellus. Classification (NCBI taxonomy): domain Eukaryota; kingdom Metazoa; phylum Arthropoda; class Insecta; order Lepidoptera; family Yponomeutidae; genus Yponomeuta; species Yponomeuta plumbellus. The sequence goes on along the minus strand of OX371193.1, from coordinate 25,608,059 downwards.
TGTTACCATTTTTTAATGGAATGTGTTCGGAACGCAGAGAAGAGACAATTACTGGCCGATAAATTCTGTCTTAATAGGCTACACGTAGGACTCATTCAAAGTATATTGGCTGAGCCTTTGTCTGACTCAGCCAAATTATTATTTTATTTTAAGTTAAGAGACTAAATTTGTTTTTTTTTTGCTCTGCAATGTGTCTAAAGAAGCTATAATTAAGTCGTTTTTGTTATGTATATAGTTAATTAGGATATAATTTTATAACGGGTACGATGGAACTGTCATCGTCACCTTGTAACAAAAGTTCCGAAAATAAAATAGATAAAAAAAAAAAACCTTTTTCTGAGATCCTTGTGAAGAAAATAACATTATATCATCAACATAGAGGGCTATAAACATAACTTCATGTTTATCATTGTAAATATAAACACATGGTTCTGAAGAAAGCCTCCTAAACTGCAATTTGCTGATTAAAACTTCATTTATCCTTTCATACCATGCTTTGGCAGACTGTTTTAATCAATAAATTGCTTTGTGTAACTTGTAAACTTTCTTCTCATTCTCTTCCACAAGAAAGCCTTCCGGTTGTTCCATATAAACATGCTCTGTTAGAATGCCGTTAAGAAATGCAGTTTTCACATCAGGATGCTCAACCACCATGTCATATTGCGCTGCTAATGCTAGCAGTATTCTTATAGTTGAATATCGCACAACTGGCGAAAATGTTTCGTAATAGTCTATGCCATATTTCTGGGTGTATCCTTTAGCCACTAAACGAGCTTTGTATTTTAATAATTCTCCATTTATACCTCGCTTCTTGCTAAATACCCATTTACATTTTCAAGGCTTACAGGCTAATGGCATGTCTACCAGTGTCCAACATTTGTTAGTTAGGAAAGATTTATACTCATCTTGTATTGCTGCTCTGCTCTGAGTCAGGGCCGCTCAGTGCTTCCTCCACCGATCCAGGTAGGTTCTCGGCACTCATGATCTCGGCTAGACCAGCGAACTCTGGTGGCTGAGCATCCTCATAGACGAAAGACGTGTTTGAGTCCTCTGAATCGATGCTCGATCTACCTGGAATGTAAGTACAGTCCGACGAATCATTTGTGTTGACCGAATCCTCAGAATCATCCAGACTGAATATTGTTTGTCTGCGAGGATTTGGTGTGTCATCAGATTGTAACTCTTCATCTATTGACAGATTTGACTGTGTAGATGATGGTGGCGAATTATCAGATAGTTGTACTGAATTAGGTTGTGCAGTACTATCCACACTAGAACAAGATGTATCTAGAAACACTACTGTGTCTTCACTTTTTTATCATGTGACACATTTTTACTTATAAACTGACTTTCCAGGAAAGTCACATGCCTTGCCTTGATGCACGTCTTTGGACAAGAGGGATCTATGAGTCTATAGCCTTTGCTACTTTCACAATACCCAACAAAAATGTACTTTTTGCTCCGAGGGTCCAATTTCCTAGCATTTTCATTAATGGCATACGCAATACAACCAAAAACATGTAGGTGAGCTACATCTACCTTTTTGGATGTCCATTTTTCTTCTGGTGTAGCTCCCATGACAGCCTTTGTCGGAGAACGGTTTTTCAGGTACACAGCCGTGTTAGCAGCTTCCGCCCAGTAACATTTCTCCAAACCAGCGTCCTGGAGCATGCAGCGGGCCTTGTCCATTATTGTTCTGTTTGCCCTCTCAGCAACACCATTTTGTGAACTGCAGTGTGGAACTGTAGTATGGCTCTGAATGCCATTACTCTTCAGAAAGTCCTGTTACTAATCCATTTTTCATAAGGTTCATACCCTGGTGGTTTAGGTGGCCGAACCGTTTATGCCACAGCTCATGTGCAGCCATACCCTGTGTAGAGAGCAGCGCCGTCATCTCCTGAGTGTCTGCCGACAACTCACTGACCACAGGCTCCTCACAGGCTGAGTTCATGGCTACTCCTGACCCTGCATGGCTAGTACATTTCTTGTTTACATTTTTAAACAAATCTAACTCATAGACACCATTGTGACAAGTCCCTGTTGCTATGATTTTATTATTATCTGTGATCTCACAGCCTTTTGGACAAAAGTTTACACTGTAGCCTTTCCTATTTAATTCACTTACTGATAATAAATTTGCAGAAAGCTTAGGAATACAGTACACATCACTTATAGTCTTTACACCAGTTACCAAATGTACTTCCACATTGCCATGTCCTTCTGTCATCACCTTTTCACCGTTTGCAACATTTACCTCGAGCGCCTTGGAGTATTGAAAGTCCTTCATAAGCTTCCTGTCATTGCACATGTTATGTGTCGCACCAGAGTCAATGTACCAAACATCACTCCGCACATTCACAGATAAAGCAGTCAGTAATGATTTCTCATTCGATACCGTACATTTTCCACCATCATTTTTGGGACAGTTCTTCTTCACATGACCTGCCTTTTTACATTTAAAGCATACTACCTTGGATTTCCTGGTTGGTGGGTGGTCCCGTCTGTTGACTACTAATGCACTTAGGTCACTATGCTCCTTGCCATCCCGTCTCTGCTGCTCCTGAAGTAACTTAGACTTGACCATTTCACTAGTTATTTTCACGTTTGAGTTCTCCAACGCCATGATCATGGGATCGAAGTCACTAGTCAAGCCGCTGAGCATGATGACTGCCAAAAACTCATCATCTAGCGCCGATCCTATGTCTGCCAATTGCTGCCCGAGCTCTGTTAGTTTTGATAAGTAGCTCTGCATGTCTTCTGCCTCGCTCAGTTTCACACCAAATAATGATCTGTACAATCCAAGTCTCCTACCCAATCCCTTATTTTCATAAGCACGCTGAAGATTGGTCCAGGCCTCGTATGGCGTCTTGGCATTGCGTACGTGTGGCAACGCGGTTGGACCAACTGATAAACAAATCTTTGCCAAAACCTTTTGATTCTTTTTCTCGTCTTTACAAGTACTTTCGCCAACTATGCAGTCGTAAAGGTCTTCGTGCATCAGGATCATTTTTAACATGAACTTCCACTGATTTTAATTTTCCATACCTTTTAACCTATCGATAGGTAGTCCAATTGACATGGAAGTCGTCATTATTCCGGATTTCTGGACAATAGTAATTTTTCGTCCACAATGTGAAACGCGGCTCGGTGACCTTTGAGGTTATACACTTCGAATAAATTATTAGTGTAATCACTGGATATTTCACTGAAATTATTACGTTGCAGGACGTAGAAATAGCCCTGGGCCCATAACCTGATGGGTTATTTAAGCAATTAAAGAGAATAAACTCGATTACAGTGGATTTAATTTCACACAGTGATTCGCCGGTAACCATAGACAGACCAAGAAGAGCGGTGTACAACAGAACGTCTTAAGTGACAGATGGATGTTTACGGATACAGCTTTAGCTCTAACAAATCTCGTGCACGAGTACGACTCGCACTTCGCCGGTTTTTTGTGTTTGTGTCCTGTTGTGTGTTTAATGCCCTTGCCTGGTTACCATAGCATACCATAGGTTTACTGTATTGTGTGGATGTTATTATTATTATAGTTATTTGGAGGACATCGTAACCGTATATTTGGCAAATCATGTTCACCGGCCTGCCCTGAGCTAGCATGTAATGGGCCTACCACACGCGCATGTATCACCACAGTTTTGTCTGCGCAAGCCAGCTTGTACTCGGAACACCATGCGTGCGGTTGGTAAAACTGTATCACGCGTTCACGCGCCAACCCCATAGCGTGGCTTGCGCATTTTTGGACTTGTTTGAAATTTTGCCTGCGCAGGCCCGGCCTGCGCGTACTTGCTTGTGTGTGTGGTTGCGTGTTCAGTGTTCAAGCCACAGTTGAGGCTAGTTGTCGTGCGGTGAGGTACGTGGTCGTCCATCACAAAATGGCTGATTTGCGTTCCTACAATCGCGAGTTCATAACGAAATTTATAAATGTATACAAATCTCTGCCTGCATTATGGAAAATTAAATTAAAGGCTTATTCCGACCGAAATAAAAAGAATGATGCATAAGAACAGATGATAAATAAAATGAAAGAGGTAAGTACAGCGTTTTTAAAGGCTACTGGCATTTAAAATATACCAGCAGAAGAAATAGTTCCTCATTGGGAAACATCAGTGGCGGCGTAGCATAGGTGTCAACCCGGGGCGGTTTTCTATTGTGCATCCCCAAAATAAAACAAATACTAAACGTGCTTACGTGACTTTATTTTACTGAAATATTCAATAACTTTATCAAACTTTCCTGTCCTTTTCTTTTCCGATCCCGACCCTTCCACCCACTGGACTTTACCACTCTGGTTGGTGGACGGGTCATTCCCTATTACCCCTCCACCCACTACACAATATTAGTGCGTACCTAGTAATGGATTAATTCAAATAATTTGTAAAATTTTTGCCTTTATTCGGTAAATGGCAGATTCTTATAATGGTGGAAATCGTCCCTTCCTCCTCTTCGTTCCAACAGTCAGAGTATTAATAGCAGAGACGAAATGTTTAAAAATAACGCATTTGTTCATAGATGTGTGTGTAGATAAAAATAGTTGCGATTTTTTTGCGATGGCAAAAACATAAAGAGGTAAAAATACTTAGAAATATTTTCAAAAATCTACTTTAATCTTATGGTTTCAGCATAAAGTACCAGGAACTCATAATTTTCCAAGAGTTACCCGACCAATTTAACATACTACGCGTCTGGTATTTCGTTTCAGAACAGTTCTTTTGCTCAGGAAGGAGTAAGGACCTGTCCGTACCGTGTACATGGGGACAGGCCCTAAGGAGTATAATTTATTGATTTTTTATCGCAAGCTGTTAATATTATGGTGGTCCTAGTATTATGTAAATATCCTAATATTATGTACATACCTACTAAATATTTTTTGGACTTTTTCCTTTTTATTTCAAAACTCAATGCAGTTTTTTTTTATTATTTCATAACTTAGAAGGAGGAGGCCACCCACTGGACTTTACCACTGGTGGACATTATGGTTAATACTACCAGGAGAGCAGAGGTGTATAAGAGATTGTTTTTTTAATAATACATGTTAAGTTTATGTGCTCCTAAAGTGTATTTTTCCTTTTAAAATAAAAAAGAACCAAAATTTTTATAAATTGTTTGAATTCATCGAATTAATCGATGTTACCATATTCATTTGGGTCTTAGACAAAATGTAAACAACATTTCAGTACTCTTTATACTATTTTCATTGTCAAAATATGTTATTTCGGTTTCTACACAATGTTTTAAAGTAAATTAGATGTTATCTAATCTATTTTACTTATTTGTTAGTGTAAAAACGGAAATAATTTTTTTTGACATTGAAAATAGTCTAAAGAGTACTGAAATGTTGTTTACATTTTGTCTAAGACCCAAATGAATATGGTATAGGTACGCACATCATTGTGTAGTGGGTGGAGGGGTCGAGATTCTCCTTTTCGATGGACAATAGGGAAAGTTTGGTAAGCCGCGCTCGGCTCATTGTTGATCTTAAGTCATCATCATTCAGCCACAAGAAGTCCACTGCTGGACATAGGCCTCCTCCATGGATTTCCAAAAATACCGGTTAGAAGCGGCTTGCATCCAGCGCACCTGCCACTCGGATGAGATCGTCTGTCCATCTTGTGGCTGGTCGTCCTACGCTGCGCTTGCCGATGTGTGGTCTCCATTCCAGAACTTTTCGGCCCCATCGGCCGTCAGTTCTGCGTGCTATGTACCCCGCCCACTGCCACTTCAACTTGCGCATCCTGTGGGCTATGTCGACGACTTTCGTTTGTCTACGGACCTCATCATTTCTGATTGGGTCTCGTAGAGAAATTCCGAGTATAGTCCTTTCCATAGCTCGTTGCGTATGAGGCCTATAGTAAAAAAACACGTTTCAGTGCTATAAGTCATCACTGGTAACACACTCTGGTTTTATAATTTTGTTTTCAGATATTGGAGGAAAGACTTTTCTGAGATCTTAAGTAACTTTTATTAATTTTAATTTAGAGAAACTTCTTCCACAAAAAGCCACTGAAAGCCACAAATAGTGAAAAAAATTCTTAGGCAAAGCGCTAGACTTGGAACAGACTCGGAATAGTCCCATTTTATAATAAACAGAAGCTCCAAGGTAATCCACTAGACCGCTTCTTGGCAAGAAATGCTGACGGCTTCCAAGTGGCGCCTCAGACGTAAAATCTCCAAAATGATTTCTTCCGCAGTAAATTCGTCATAAACTTTCGTAAGATTTAGAACTATATCCCGAAGCTCTTCTTCTGTTGACGTTAGCAGAGTTTTAAGCTGAACAACGCCAAATGTATTGAGAGTATCATCCATTGCCTTATAGCGATGGTGTAGTTCTCCGTAAAATCTATCTAGACATTCTAACATAGCTCTCTGCAGCTCTTATGGAGTGAGTTGTCACCACGTTGTCACCCCTTGGTGCTTGGCACCCGGGGCGGACCGCCCTCTCCGCCCCCCCTCTACGCCGCCACTGAGAAACATTGTTTCCATGAAACGATTTTGACAAAAATGAGGCTTGGGCGTACTTAACTGTGCCGTGAGGTAGCTACGTCCGTGTTCAAGTTTGACGACAGTTTTACCTGCGCAGTTATAACTGTGGTGATACTTTAAGCCGCGCCGCAGCGGCCGTCGCCTGCCGGCGCGCCCCACGGCTGCGATTCCGCTACATTTTTAATCGCACACGCTATCTTGCTCCAATATGTATGTCTGCTTACGTCGTAGGATACCTGGATATCTGGAATTACTCGGCGGTGAGGTCAAACATTAGGTTATATTGACACTAATTTAATAGAGAAAAGAGATCGTTTTCAGAAGGTCACTTTTACAGCAGTGCGCAGTACCTGTTTTTTTTTAATAGATTTTTCAAATGACTCCTTTGTTTTTTCGGCAAAACGTGGGCCCAGTTCTAGTGATCGGTGCCTCTGCCTACCCCCTCAGGGATAACGGGCGTGAGTTTTTTAATTTTTATCTCATTTACGCTTAGGCTAGATAGGAAATTTGTTTGCAAAATGCGTACCTTTGTGCAGGCTAACCTAATTACATAGCTACAATTTCGCAATTCTACAATTATTGCAAACGCCCGCGGCTTCGCTAGCGGAATCGGCTACTGTTATAAATGTTGCATGTAGTGTACCTAGGTATGTCGATCGCGAGTGCTAATGACATGTTATTATGAACAGTAAGCAACTCGCGACAATATACGTTATACATATACCTAAAATACTAAATATACGTTGAGTAATATACCTAAATATACGTTAAGACTGCAGATTTAGTAAGTTTATAATTTTATTAAAGAGTTCAACTAGGATTAAGAATCTAGAAGAGTACTACAGGGGTTAACACTAGTGCTACCCAGAAAAAAAACTACAATCTCTCAGTAATGATAACCTCTTAATTTCTCACCTTGGAAATAAGAATGGTTTTGCTATTGTTATTTTCAAGATCATAACTTAACAGGTTAATAGCAATTTATAGGACCCGCGACTCCGGTCTAAGATCAAGGCCCCAGGCTACATAGCATTTATGTCAAAACAGTCGTTTTTTGCGTGAATTCTATCGAGTCCTAGGTATTTTGCCTTTGGTTCAAATTCAAATATTTTATTCATAGTACAGACAAAATGTTTACTTTATGAACGTCAAAGGTGTTAAGTTCACGGCATGGGTCGTAAAAACCACTAACTGAAATAATACTTGTGGCAAGCATTGAATGTAAAGAGGCAGGGTTTTGCCAGAATTATTTTTACCTAAAAAAAGTCTCTGCTGAACCACTGTTTCTGTTATTCATGTGTGTGTGTGTGACGATGACGATTTGCGTTGTGTGGCTCGGTTCAGCGTGCAGCGTGCGGCCACCATGTTGCGATGTTTCTTTACATAAGTTTTGCAGTTGAACTCTCCTAACGAAATATCACTCGAAATGAAACCAGCCATGCGTGAGCTCGCGTATCGAGGGTCCACACAACAATGTTACCTTTTTTGTCAATTTAGTCGGCAAAGTTCGAAATTGATAACGTATTATATAGAGGAGTAGGCAGCTATTTTGTAACCGACTGCGAAAGCGGGAGGCTTATGTTTGTGACGCGTATGTATGCATTTATGTTTCTTAATGACCGCTCAGACACCGAACGGTTTTGTCTGCAGTTAACAAATGAAGTGTTGAATTAAAGTATTGATGAAACAGGATTTATTGGCATTTAGCTATTATGAAAAAAAATGGCTTAGACGAGGTATCATTAAATGGTTGATAAAAAGTGGCTAAAATAAAATTAATTTTTTTTATTGATTAAGCTAAAACTGTTTTGAAAAGAATAAACCTAGAATTTCTTTGTTAGTTCACAAAGTTAACATTTTGTTTTTATCATGAATAAAATGAATTTGGACTTTTTAGTTGTCCAGTAGTTTGCTTTTCTATGTCTTCTCTGAATGGTGATGCTGAAAATCGAACACATTTACTTGGAGGCCACGGAACCCTAAAATACGGCACTAACTTTATACTTAGTACGAGTATTTTCGCCCAAGCTCGGGGCTAGGTCGCGTCGCTACTGGAGCGCGGCCCACTAAACGTAACTTCACTTCGAACGATCTCGGCTTAAAGACGACTCTAGCAACGAGTGTAGCTAGGTATCCTTTGATTAAGGAATCAGTTGGTAGCATGTCACTATACAAAGGGTCGGTCGGCATATTGACTCGGTAGCGGAGTGCCTTAACGAGCTGCCGCGTCACCGCGCCGTGTTCGACTTTGAGCTATACACTCCCCTAATGAGCCAGGCCAGCTCCGCCTCGGACAGTGATAATTATAAACCACAATCCTTGCTACCAAACTGCCGCTTTAAACAGATTAAACACTTTAGCGTTTGTACAACAGAATTGTCCTATCAAAACATTTCAATTCAATTTCGCACAGCTCGCGAATAGGATTGGAAAACTTTTAATCAAATAATAATGCCTATCCACGGTCCATTGTGGGTAAGGAATATTCTAGAAAAGTAACTCAAATCAACAGATAAGATATTGCGAATGGGTGAGCGGAGTGTGACCACTCGACCGACGCAACCGGGTAAGCGGCAGCCGGTCAGCTTGAACGCATCACGTCTCTCGCCCCACGCCTCTCCCTCGCGCCTAGCGCCTCAAGCCACCGCCGTGTCTATCTGCACTAACAGTTCCAATTTAGTTTGCGTTTCGAATCCAAAACGCCAGTTTAAATTTCGTTTAGAATTTCGCGACTGAATTTCATTTTAAATTCCACGTGAGCGGCGCGGCGCGGCGCGACGCCGCGCGCTTTTCCAACTTCCAAGAAATAGTTCCCCTTACGTCACTGAGAATGCTCTGCATTCAGTAGAAATTTATAATGCACTTGTTGACGTGAGAAATCTGAGACTGAGAAAACACTTGCAGCTAAATATATTCAAGAGCAAAATTAATATTCCACACTTCCCGCAACGCTCAGTCGCTGGAGGACAAGCGGCGCGCCCTCTGCCCGTCTGTCTCGCTGTATGAAGGCTGTATCGTTTCCTTTGTGTATTCCGACGTAACACATGACAGCTGTAACGGGCCGCCTATTTGCTTTTATTTATATTGCATACACTCTAAGCGGAATGCGAAGTATTCGTGATTCGCTCGGAGCACGACAAACGTCGCCGCAAGACAATAAAATTCCTGAAGAGGGCGAGTAGAGTCACGCGTACAGGTGACGAAGTGGCGCGGCCACGGATACCGATGACTAGCGACGTAAGTGAAAACAAGCTACGCTTTTGTGAAGAAAAGTATTCTACTTCGTCGCCAGTAGTAAGGGTGAAGTTCGTGGCAGCTGCGACAGGAATTTCATTTGTTCGCGGCGCGCGAGATGTGGCGGCGCCCGGGGCGCTACAGCGACGCAATCCGAATATATTCAGTCAATCCAACGTCACTCTGCAGTAACATCAGTCACTGAGCGCGGCTTTCGCGCAAACACACGTCCATCACAACGCTAGAGACTGCAGCGATTGTTTGTGTGAGCTCGCAATCAATTGTTTCAAATAAGTTGCACAATAATAATGTCAGCCACAGGGTGGCACCATTTTGTATAGATGTAGCCCTGGATTTGCCACGGGCATGTTTGGGAAGCTGACACGGCCGCTGCGGCGGGAGCACTTTTGCAGAAACTAATACAATAACATATGGTTTGTCAGACCGAATATTAAGAGAGCATGCCAGCGGGGGGTGCGCGGGGGAGGGCCGGGCTTTCAGGACCATTAGTGAGTTGCCATGTGTGAGTTATTACACACGCACCGCTGCGCGCCCCCTCACAACACTACCGCACCGATACAAGCAACACTCGCTCCTATCGCAACCCAACAAAGATCTCAATGACTATCGGCTATTTGTATTAGCGGAAAAGTGTGTCGTCAGCTCTGAGAGGCGGAATGAGTGACCTTGACACCGTGAGTGGCAAGTTCCTAAGTGAGTTGTCCGATGAGTTCATGCAGGCTCGCGTGGCTGCCATTAACGTTACCGGTTGGACAAGTTTTCAGGTACTTTTAAATTCTCTGTTATAAATAAGACTGTCGTGCTTCAAGGCAATACAGTTAGTGAAACCGATAAAGTTTACAAACAATGTCGTTACATTCTGCTGCTGAAATTGCCGTGAGTCGGTGTGTGGGTGCGGGGGAAGGGTCCGCCGCCCGACACGTCAGTTTAAAAAAAAACTAGCGAAAAAAACAAAGCGCCTGTAAATCGCAGCGAGCATGCGAGCCTGAGACATTCATGTCTGCAGCACTTGCGGTATGACAAGTTACTTCAAATCTAATAGTACGGCACTCGCGTTTCATAATATTCAAAGTTTCTTAAGCACGGTTATCATCAACCCCTTATGTCCCCACCAAGGGGCATGGGTTTCTTCCCTGAGGAAGGTATAGGCCATACTTCACCACGGGGGCCAAGTCCAGATTGGTGGAGGCATGTAAGACTAGTGGCTGGAGGCCTTTGGGCGGCTTGAAAACTTCTAACAATAAGCTGTTAGAAGTTTTCAAGACGTCCTAAGGCCCCTAACTTGGCTTAACGACTGCCATCTATCGACGGCAGCCGGCACCAACTGCTTAACGTGCCTAGCGAAGCATGGATGTTTATTACTCTTAATTATTATTATTGATTATTAAGCACCATATGAGTGCCGTTACTTTTCTAAAATAAAACCTTTTTTACTGTAATCCACTTTATTTATTGCACACATCACTGACTATATTGAAAAAATATAAACTAAATAAAAATTACAATAATAACATAACATTACATTATATTTGCATACAGGCACATACAATGCTTCTAATAATAAGAAACAATATCTATAAAAAGGAAACTAATTAATAAATATTGATTAATTGTCTTTATTAACACTAATAGTCTATCTAGATCTGTTGCCAACACCGTCCTTGCAATTATGATCACATTTGAAATTAGGGTCCATTAGTTATGTACGGTTCAATAAATAATTAATTACGGAATTTAATAAAAACCAACAGTGCACAGCGAATATAACACTATTTTAAGTAAAATTAAGTTGTGAACTTTAATTATATCAAATTAAGCACAATGAAACAAACCGATATTACGGGTAGCAATCAGGTTATTTCAATTACACGCGGGTTTTCATAACTGAACCGTTGCGCGTCATTCGACCACACGCGAACTAAACTACCAATTATACCTAGAAGGTCTACTTACACCAACTTTTATTTAAATGTTTACCGATTCGTCCACAATGTCTAAACATGAAATTGAAATTACCATAAAAACTAAATATATTTACACAAAAAATATAACTATGAATTACAAATAGGTATTAATTAATAAAATAATAATATTAATTACAATCTCAGATGAAAAGGAGTATGCTCAGCCTAAAATTTAAAAAATATATTAGAGTTACCTCCAACGTGGTTTAAGAATTGTGTTAAGTACACTCTTTGCAAAAAAGCTTATTATAAAATCACCGATTATTTAGAAGACAAGGATGTCTGGCAGTAAGCAGTAGTTCAATATTAAATTTAATCAAAGGATAACTGTGTCTAGTGTTCAACACATCCAAGAGTAATATTTTTTAAGTTTGAAAGTTTGTTAATTAGGCTAAAACTGTTTTGAAAAGAATACATGTGTAGTTTCTTTGTTAGGTTCTTCTCCGTGTAATCTATTTATTGTGAAGTAATCTATCTAATCTCTTTAAACGAGCAATTCTTGTATATATATTTATATATAATCAGAAACTCGGAAACGGCTCCAACGATTTTCACGAAATTTTGTAGGCAGATGCTTTCGGGGGCGTTCAATTGATCTAACTAGGTTACATTCTTAGAAAACGTTGTTTTATCCGTGTTTTAAGCCAATTGAAATTTGCTATTATAACATACAGAGGTAAATTTCGCGTCTATCTGCAAGGTTGGGATAGTTCTGACGGGAAAACGGGCGACCCGTTTCGGGCCGATTTCAAGAGACCCGGTTCGAGTCATGATGTTTTTTTTCCAAGTTTTTTTTTGTTGAAAAAGGATTATTTTAATTTTATATTACATATTTTATATTACAAAAAAAGTACCGAGCAAAGCTCGGTCACCCAGGTACTTAATTGTGAAACTAACAACTTTGACGTTCATAAAGTAAACATTTCGTTTGTACTATGTATAAAATATTTGACTTTGACTAAAATTTGTGTGAGAGAAATCAACACAACGCTGATTTTCAGTCAACCCCTGTTAAATTACATAATGAGGATTAAATAATAATACAGTTGGCTGTATCTACAGAACATGTATCTACAGTATCAGTACAGACGCAAGTTCCGTCTCTGCTCACCACCCACTCACTGCTCTGCGTATCGGAGCGAAACCTAGTCGGACTCGTCCGATAAAACAACACCCGTAAGTAGATCCGGACTAAATATTTACAATGTGTTGTGCCGAAAGTTTTAGTTAAAAAAAAATGTAATTTTTATTAGTATAGATTGGCGTATTGTCATCAAAACTAAACCAGCATGCATAATTTCAAAGTTAGATGATTTTATGTGCTCGTGTAGTAAAATCATCCGGGGGGGGGGGGTCTAGATAATTTAATCAACGCTTACTCCTTATATGTATGGGGAAGTGTCGTGACTTTCGTTGGCAAATGTCATCTCCATAATATAAGTGAAACACAAGCGTTGATGGATAACGACATTTTAAATAAATAAATAAAAAATTAAACAAACTATACATACGATAAGTTTGCTGGGCCTCGTTTCAAAAGCGACTATGGTTAGTTTCAGATGAGAATTCCATATACGTTGCGTAGCCGATCATCCAGAAGGTAGGTTAATATACTAACCGGCTGCGTAATTTACATCGAATTGTAATTGAATTAAATATCAACAGTCGAACCGTCGGTAAAATAAAATTTACATAGAATAGAATATTAATTAATTATAAATTTTATAAATTAATTAAATTACATCATTAAAAGAATTTCAAAAATATATTAGTTCAGGGACCTTTCATATTATTCCGCGTAGAGGCAACAAGGCAAGCCTCTACTTTCTCCTTTTATGGATGGAGGTTGATGAACTCGCATGTGCTTTACAAGCGAAGCGTTTCCGCGGGGAACCGCCATCGGCGGCTACGAGACCGCGTAACACGCTCTACGAACTAGCTTCGTAGCGCGCTACGAATACTCGTATGCTACGAAGCCATACGCAAACTTCCTGTGCTACATTGCAGCTTTGCAGTGTTATTAGGAAACTATTACACTGTTTAGATAAGATTAAGTTAGGATTTGATCTAGGTATCTAATATTATATTGTGTTATAGTATATTATTCAAAATCAGAAATCAGAAATCAAAAATTTATTTCAACATAAAGAATTTACATTCTGCTTGTTGAATGTCAATGAACATACAGTTATGTATAATGTTAGCCGCTGCCTTGGGGCCGTCTGTAGTGGAGCAAAAGGCAGCGAAAAAGAACTCCACTCTGACCATCTTTTCTCAAATCACCTTAGAGCTAATACAAATCAAACTTACAAAATATATCTTGGATGTGTTGAACACTAGACACATTTATCCTCTGATTAAATTTAATATTAAACTACTATTTAATGCCATACGTCCTTGTCTTCTAAATAATCGTTGATTTTATAATAAGCTTTTTTGAAAGAGTGTGCTTAACACAATTCTTAAATCGCGTTGGAGGTAACTCTAATATATCTTGGGCATCTTTTTGTAGAACCTTATACAGTGCCCCATAAAGGAAGTATTAACTTTTGCAAGTCTAAATCGTGGAAATGACTATTTATGTTTATTCCTAGTATTAACGTTATGATGGCTACCAAGTGTTTCGAAGTCTGTAATATTTTTCCTAACGTACATAATATTTTCATATATATATTAGCTTGCAACTGTTAAGATGTTAGTTTCTTTGAAAAAGTCTCTTAGCGAGTCCCTACTACCTAGCTTGTAAATAAATCGGATCGCTCTCTTCTGCAAGATGAAGATAGTCTCAGGGCCAGATTCACAGTCGTGACTTTACTTTACAGCAAAGACGTCTTCACAAAGTAAGCTTTGTTTGACAAAGTATACTTTCAACATTTTCAATTTCAGAGACAGTTTCTTGGTCTTTCCTTAGCAAAGCATGTCCCCCAAAGTAAAGTCTGAGCAAGTATTGAATTTGACGGAAGCTGTTACATTACACGCATAATTTTCATTCAAGAAATAATGGTGAAAATATCTTGTAAACTTTTAGTCCGGATCTACTTACGGGTGTTGTTATATCGGAAGAGTCCGACCAGGTTTCGCTCCGATTCGCAGAGCTTAATCATGGTGAGCAGAGACCGAGGTCGAAAATAAAATATCATCTAAACTTGATTTATTTGAATGAAACGGAACGTCATTGAAAGATGTCAACTTTACCTTGACTTCAAGGATGTATGGTAATAAACCTCCTTTCGGGGCACTTTTTGGTCCGTGAAAAGCGAATGAGACAAAAAAATAAAAATTGACTTTACGACTCTGAAGTATAACCCAACCTAATAGAATTTGATTCGGTTTTATGAAAATGTCTTTATCATTCAGGATTACATTATTTCTACGAATATTGATGGTAAGTTTACTTTGAGGCCAAAGTCATGATCATCGACTCCTTCGACTTTACTAAGCAAAGTGTAGGCTAGTGAAAGTAAAGTAATGGTGTGACAGGGCTATGAAACATTTTTTTATTGAAAGTCGATCTTTTAATCAAAGTAAAGTCAAAGTTCAGTTTAAGAATCTCAGCCTCAATGTCTGCTGCCCGGCCCCACAGTAGCATACCATAGGACATAATACTATGGAAGTAACTAAAATAAACAAGCCTAGCAGTTACAACGTCAGTAAGTTCTCGAATTCTTTTCACAGCATATGTAGCGGAGCAATACACTATGTGGACCCCATTGTAGTTTGGCATCGATTGTGATGCCCAAAAATACAGTATCTTCAACAAATTCTAGTTTTTCATTTCCAATCACAATGTTATTTTCAACTAATTTTACGTTAGGTAGGGTAAACTTCATACATTAAACATAAACATAAACATTTACATACAAGCACATACATTGCCTCTGGCCCCACACTAGGATACCCTGTGTCGTGGGAACCAGAAACAGCGACGTCACAAACATGTAAACATCCAAGACCTGGAGTTTTTTTTTCTCACCGGCCGGGGATCGAACCCGGGACCTCTCGCATGGTAAGCAGATGTGCTAACCACTACGCCACAGAGGTCGACATTTTGTCTTTTTTGAATTTAACAATAGATTATTTGCAGTAAACCAATCTAGAACGTGCGAGAGAGCATTATTTGCTTCGTCAAGATTATTTTCCTGTCTCCTTATTTTAAAAATAAGTGACGTGTCATCAGCAAATAGCACTATCTCGCACATTTTTTGTACCATAA
This sequence comes from Yponomeuta plumbellus, assembly GCA_947310845.1. Taxonomy (NCBI): domain Eukaryota; kingdom Metazoa; phylum Arthropoda; class Insecta; order Lepidoptera; family Yponomeutidae; genus Yponomeuta; species Yponomeuta plumbellus. Next base: position 25,592,126 of record OX371193.1, on the reverse strand, counting down.
ACGGTAAATCATTTACATAGACCAGGAAAAGGAACGGCCCTAGGATAGATCCTGTGGGACTCCCATTTTTACAAGTGAACCCGACGATTTAATACGATTTATGTCTGCTTTTTGAACCCTTCCTTCTAAATACGATTTTAAAAGATCTAATCCTGCATTTTTTATTCCGTAATATTTTAACTTTGAGAGTAGTGTTTTGTGGTCTACACAATCGAATGCCTTTGACAAATCACAAAATATTCCTACAGCATCCCTATGATCCTCCCACGCACTGAAAATATGTTTAAGTAACATGACTCCAGCGTCTGTTGTATTCCGCCCTTTAGTAAAACCGAACTGCTCACTATTAAGGAGTTTGTAATTATTGAAATGCAAAATTAATTGATCCAAGATAATTCTCTCTTTATTTCCTAGTTCTCTATCTATTTTATTTCCTTTTCTCATATATAATTTTATTATTACTACGTATGTATATTTATTTCAATATTTATATATATGGTTTAAGTAAGTTTATGTGCTTATAAAAATATTTCTTAATTTCTTAAATGACTACCCGTCTCTAATTTCTTTCTTGTCTCCGTCAATGGTTGCCTGGAAGAAATTGATTATAGTAATAAGGCCGCCAATTGTACTTCAATGTATAAAAAATCTGTAAATGTAATTTAAGAGTGCTATAAAGAATATTCTATCTATCTAAGGTAGATAAAATACGGTAATAGTTTATTTGTTTGGTGGGTAATCTGCTCTAATTCATTTTATCTCTTCTTTTCTCGTAAGGCGGTTTGGCAGTAGTTGCTACTCTAGTCACTTCAAATATTTCTTTCTTCGGTATACGCCAAGATCACGTTTTTGCGTCTCTTGGCAGATTATTGTAATAAAGCTACAATTATGTACTACTAGATATGACTGTAATGCTTTGATGCGGTTAAGATCTCGCTACGGTATGAGGGGGTGTCAATACGAATATTATACCTATGTTACATAGCATTAGTATAACTATGGTAAACTGCCTCAAAAGCTACAAACCTGCATATCATACTATTTGCATAGCGCCAATTTTCCATGATTCATACTTTAGTTCCGGATCCGTATACCAATAGGACTAGGCCTCCGTGGTGGAGTATGGCCTATACCTTCCTCAGGGTAGAGATCCGTGCCCCTCGGTGGGTACATAATAGGTTGATGATGATACTTCGGTTACTAATCAACTACGAGCAGCGTGGTGCGGCTACAAGCTTGCTACACTAAATAGTAAAGAAAAGTATATGTAACATAGCACGGTTAATTAACATCCCACTTGCAACGTTACACAATGACTACGAATAAACAAAATAATATTCAGACTGTCGGCGGGTGCTGATTCGGTATTGGTACCGGTGATTCGTGTCACGCGCACATGCGCGCCGACTGTGACAAACGCACCGCGCGTGACGTCACACTACCGTGTCTTTGCCCAATAAACATAAAAACACTGATTATACGACAAGCAAGTTAATGTTATTGGGGTGTGTGGTGTGTTACTGTCGGGCTTAATAGCTTCCCTCCTAATTGACGGTGATTCGCAGAAACAATAAAGCAAATAATGCCACGGAAAGGAATTGTTACTAAGATCTCTACAGTCAAAATTAAGGATAAATAAGCATAAATCTAACAAATGAATAAACGACTATACAGGAACGAGTCAAAATATTGTTATTGCGATTGTATCACTTCGCGTCACGTACCGCCCCTAACTCACGGCGAGTACGCGCCGCGAATTTGTTTACAATACCGTTTTGCGGAACTTTAATAACATAAATAGACAAATAACTCACCCTTATACTGTCTGCGCCGTAAGCGGAAAAAACTAATTTATTTTTGTATTGTTTTCAGGTAAGGGCTCCGGCGCTATCAGATAGGGTAAGAGCGGCGAGCAGGCAAACACGCTGGTTGTGGAGAGTGGATCCAGTGGAAGTTAACTCATTACAAATATTTGTTTTAAAATCAAATCCGGCGCCAAACGCTCCGCCGGATTAATGAGTTCCTCTCGTGTGTTCCGGAACGGGTGCGTGTGTGTGTACACACGCATAGCGGGTGTAAATGATTCCGAGTGAATATCAAACAAAGCGTATTGGGTAGAATCGGGCGCGCGGTCGCTCTTTATACACCAGAGGTATGGCTGCCGGGTACTTTGGGTAGTTGCCGAAGACACATCATCATCATCATCATCAGCCCACCTTTGCCCACTGCTGAGGCCTTTTCCCTTCTACGCCACATATCGCGGTCTTTCGCCAACTCAATAATTGTTTTCAAGGTTCCGTAGTCACCTTTTAGAATTACGCCAGCGATCCAGTTCACAAGTTTTTTTAGGGAAGTCAGTTATATTCGATTTAAATAAACATTCGTATATTTTTAGGGAAATGGGGAATGTTTTTTGTCGACCAAGAGTTTTGAGTTTACTAGGCTTCAATAACCATTAATGTTCAAAAGCTGGTAATGTGCTTCAACAGATTAACACGGTCAGTTAGTTTTCTATTTTGGCATGGCTACCCATAGCATCCTAGTTTAAGAGCCAGTAAACATGTTTTGTAACCGTATTATAATGAAATTTTTTCACTACATTTCTTATTTAAAATTCAAACCTATTAAAAATTCTTTTGAATATCATGTGACCGAATATGTAATTAGGTTAGATTTTGTTGGTAAGTACATATGTATATTAATTTAAGGTATCCATTAGTTTTGCTATAAAGAAAGGAAATAACGAAATGCCTACCCCTGCCTACTAAATACCACAATTATCTAAGACCTACTCGTACAATAATATTGTGTATCCAGCATGTAACTCTCAGGCACTGCCTAAATCGTCCATAGCAATCGAAAAGGCCAACGTTGATAATATGCCGCTTCATATACGTACTATGGGTGAATTTCTAAATTGAAAATCCCGCTAAATAACTACTTTACCGTAGTGCTCTTAGAAAAGAGCATGGCAGAACGGTACTTAATGAAATTAGTGAAATTCTCAATTTAGAAACGGACTTATGTGTGTGTATGTGTGTGAGTGTGTGTGCGTGTGTGTAAATTTACTGTTATAACAGATAACAACGGTATTTAATACAATTTCATTTAGGGGTGATCTACATTTGCTTTATTTTCATACATTTTAAGCATGCTTTCCATAGAAGTTAATTAAATAGAGAATTAAATAGAGAAGGCAAAAACGTAATGCTGATTCATAATTTCTATTGCGCACCATATATTTATTATAAAAGAACTTTTGAAATATCCTGAATACACAGTATACAACCAACTATTTGCTTCCGAGTATGTACTTCTAAAAGGAATTGTCGACTCTATTATTTTCTTTAAAGCGTGAAAATAAAGCCTTCAAGCCTCAGGCCTTAGTTTGGGGTTCGAATTTACTTTGTATATTGTTAAGTTTTGTTCTGCTCCATGAACTTCTTTTCGTTGTTATTTTTTGTATTGTTCTTCTGTTTCATTGACTCGGCTCGCTGTCACTACAAACAAACACTCTCGTTTCTTGACAAGTAGACAAATGTGCGTGCGGCGAAGCTAAAACAGTAGGCGCCGTCGCAGGTTCAGCTTGTATAACCATTTCTCATTGGTTAACCAATCTGAGTGCCGTTTTATTTAATTTACTTCCGTGTTATTGCTTTGGCGTTAGCTTATGTGACTGGCCTATCGTTCGTCCTTGCTGATATCATATATGTATGACCAGGAGTGGTCAGTTGGTAGGTGTGTGCTTAGATAAGTACCATTTTATTGCTCAACCATTATACAAAATTATTTTAGATTCGTTATATCTAACTAGACTCCCTGCAGTACCTTCCCACCTACATATTACCGAAGCGCAACAACTATATCGGGACTCGTACAGCGGAGCACATTCTTCCAAAGATTTTAAACAATCTACTTACAGAACTTGTTGGAAAAATCTTGTATGAACCAAATAAGTGCAAAAAATAATACTTCTTGAGTTGAATAAAATGTATTTGTAACAAAGAGTAACTCACCTCACAGATAAACCTACACAGGTTTGAGTGACGGTTTTTTGTATATAATATGTATTTTTGTGAAATTTCTTGAACAAATGATAAAAAAAAGTAATGGTACATAATTGGCGGTCTTATCGCTTAGAGAATAGAATAGAATAGCAATCTCTTCCAGCCAACTTTTGTATGGAGAGAATTGCAGGAAGAACATGGTCGGTAGGTATGGATATTTAGGATGTAAACAAATAAGAAAATTGAAATTATGTTGACAAGTAGTGAGATTTAAAGAACAAAGTACTTATAATTACGTTTACTTAACCTCCTTAGTACTGACCTTGAAAATAACAATGGAAAACCATTATTACTTTCAATATCAGGACTGAACTAGGAAACAGCCCCTACGTTATTTTACCGTTGCAGGTAGACTGATATCCACCACCCCTTTAAATTGAATTGTGTAAGAAAATAACCGGACAAGGGTAAGTCGAACTCGCTTATGGGAAGTTTCGTTTTTTATTTTATTAGGGATCACCAACAAGAGTAACACAAATACAACCAATTTTTCGGGTTCTCTACTAATCTCGTTTATACAATATTATAAAATAGGAATCTGGTCACGTAGTTTCTCCGACCTCTTCTCGAACTTCAAAGAATTTTTTTTATGATTTCATTACATATTGTATAGTTTTCAGTGTTTTAGTAAAATAAATATAGCTTGCCAAATTTCACAGTTCTATAAATTATGATTACCTCGAGTGTCGACCCGAGTTTTTGCGTCATATACCTACAGCCGTTACTTTTGTTACATCGTTTTTTCACTGTTTCAAGGGACTGTAGACTAGAGCTTATTGTCTTAATTTCCACTCTCCCTCACCAAGAGTTCTCGAGATAACATGGTCTTGACAAACAGATGGACTGACGGACGGACGGACAACAAAGTGGTCCTAAGGGTTCCGTTATCCCTTCCGAGGTGCGTAACCCTAAAAAATAATTAAATGTCAACCAAGCCACATTTAAGCTGCGGTGCAAGTAGGCTAAGATTCACCGGGTCCCTGACTACTTTCGTCAGTGCCCGTAATACTTTATTCAGTGGTGGAGAACCGGCATAATCCTTTGTTGGCATTAGTGGCCATGTGCCGAGATAATAGGCGTGTGTCGTCAACCCTGCCCCCCCCCCCCTTCCAACCGGCGGCCTTCGACTTAGTGCTCTGTCTGTGCATGAGCTTGAAATATTGAAAAAGGTTCTTTTATTTATAAAACTGAGAAGGGTGCGGTGTGTCCAGCCGCGAGCACTCCGCGTGATTTATTGATCTGCTCATTGTGGGGAGAGTAGACTTTGCAAGAGACAATTCTGCGTTCTGCGGCCTCGCTCGTAAACATAAACAGGCCGGGCCTACGAGACATCACCGTCGTTTGTACAAAGGGAAAGGAGAATGGAATGAATAAAATAAAAAGCTGTAATGACACTCGAGCGAGCCGCCAATCTCATCAAACTCGCCACCGCGGCGGGGCGGGGCGGGGCGGGGAGGGCGCGGGGTGCTTAGGCAGCGGGCACACGGCGAGCCTAAGATAATACTATTAGTATTCACAGTTTTTCTATTAACCGAGATAAATGTACAGAAACAACTGAAAATGAAACTTAAATTACGAGAGGCTTTCACGAGGCTATTCCTAGGCAGACGTATGTAATTGGATTTTCGTTTACAAACGACAGTTCGGATCGCAATAGAACTTGAACAATACGCGATACTATTAGATATTTTAGAGTGCTTATAATTTATGATAAACATAAATATTTCTATACAGGCACACACATTGCTTCTGGCCCCACACTAGGATACCCTGTGTCGTGGGTACCAAAAACAGCGACATCACAAATATGGAAGCATTCAAAACCCTGGGTTTTTTTTGTCCCCTACCGGGTTTTAAACTAGGGACCTCTCGTATGGTAGGCAGATGCGTTAACCGCTCGACTGCGTCATAGAAGTCGTCCTCTAATAAAGCCTGCCACTTGCCACGATCCTGACAGATCACTTTCGCTTCATCGACATTCATTAATAAAATTAGTCTTTGCATGCACGCAAGCCGATTTCTGGTACTTTTTTTTTCTTCCCCTTTACATCAAAACATAACATAATATTTACATACAGGCACATACATTGCTTCTGGCCCCACATTAGGATACCCTGTGTCGTGGGAACTAGAAACAGCGACGTCACAAACATGTAAACATCCAAGACCTGGGTTAATTTTTTTTTGTTCCCAGCCGGGATTCGAATCCGGGACCTCTCGCATGGTAGTCAGATGTGCTAAACAGTGCGCCACAGAGGTCGCCATAGAGGATGGAGGATAGAGAGTAGAGGATCATAGAGGATGGAGTTACTAGAATTGAGAAAGGAATGTTGCGTTGGCTTAGATATGTGGAGAGGATGAAGGCAGAAAGAGTGACGAAACAATCGAGGGAATGTGCGTGGAAGGTCCGCTAAGGGACGCCCGAGGCGGACATACTTCGACCAATAGGGGAAGCCTTTCCAGATTTAAAAAATTGTGTCGTTCCATTCTAACTTTTGACGTTTTTCAAATCCCTTTTGAAATTTTATTTGCAACTCCTAGCTAATACTTCAATTTGTGTCCTCTAAACTTATTTAGTAAAACAAAATTTCAATGCAATCCATCATGTCGTTTGTAAATTCAATCCAAACTACATTTGTATGGAAATTCCCGCTTCAAGCGCACTCCTAATAAGATGAAGCGTGTCTAAATTAGGAGAGAGTCAAGTGTTATCTCCAGAGGACAAGCTGAGAGGTAAGCACTACTTAACAATTTTAAAGTACCGTCATTATTTAAATCGCGATATTGTGGTGAGGTCTGCAGAGGTCCTAACCCCGTAAGCGCCGGAGTGGTCTGCTCGGCGGTAAGCCCGCGCCCCCCGCCGCCCCCGCGCTGCCCTCGCTCGACTCCCCCGCCCCGCTCCCCCGCGCAGCCGACTTTATGCAAATTCATCGTGTAAATAGAGAAAGAAACTGCCTAACGTTTACGCGACCTACTAAAGGACGATATTTTCGTTTATTCGGGACTCATTTTCGGGCCCTTTTTTCGGCTTATTTTTGTTTGAGACCTTTTTTGTGTTATTAAAAACCCCCGACTGGCTCCGAAATGATAATATTCGCCTGAAAAACTGTTTTTCCCTCTTATTTAATCATATTAAGTAGGATGAGGCGATTTGCTTGTTTTTTGTGGTGACTGAAGCAATGGTTAATTAGGGAGCTGCTTGGCGGCGATTTCTTGTGGATCGTCAAATGCGTAGCTAATTCATTTGGGGCGGTGGAAGGGCGGTGCGAGGGCGGTGCGAGGGCGGTGCGAGGGCGGTGCGGTGGCGGTGGGGCTGCTGTGCAACAGCGCTGGTATTCGAAGTTTTCGGCTCTGCCTCAGAGGGCGATGGTATAAGCTGCTTATTGATGTTACTATAAGACGAGCTGTGATAAAAAATATCTCTATTAGATTGTGTATTGCACCAGCACTCATTTATTTTGGTGATTTATATTAAAAAATAGATTAAAATAGTTATAAATAATATGCAAATCATATTTTAAGTGTTAGTTCAGTGCTAGTGGTAAAGGATGGTGTGGATAGTGGAAATTCACGTCGTCATTTGGAAAACAGGTAAGTTTTATTATAATAATATATATAATAATTGGATAGGAAATTTTATGCAGATTCTAGATATATATATAACACTTATTGAATAATTATGTAGTACTTTCTCTAATTTGAGAAATGCGGAACGGCGTCCCATAAAAAATTTAAAAAAATATGGCAGCGCGTTAGGGCCAGTCAGGCAGTACACATGGGCACACTATAACCGTATTCTCTCGCTGAAAGAAGGCACGTGCACTGGGACATACAAAGGATGTATGCACCAGTGAACTCTGGTATATCTTAAAGGGGATATTCTACTTATCTAACAAACAAGTTTTATTAAGCAGTTCCTAACCCTAACACCCTATATGGCTGCTGATTATACCCTTTCGGTATTGATAAGTATTAAATTTATTTTACTTTATTTAATCTTCCGTCATTTGTTACAAATTGTTTTCCGTGGGGAAGGCGCTGCTTGCTGAAATTCAGGTTTTAACCTAGTTCGGCAACGGAGGCCAACTCGGTTTTTTTGTAATTTTAGCCTAGTGTAACTGTATTTGTGACTCTGTGTAACTTTTTAAAATAAAATTTATACTATTGTATTTTATTCCATTGAATCGGGCGTTACTTTGCGGATATCCATAATAGCATTAAAATGAGAAATAAAAATGAGGAGGGCGGTGCATTAACTAATCGCATGGTGCTGAATTCAGCAAAGTAATTTTCTCATTTTATTGCTATCTCTATTAGATATTAAAATCCACTTAATTAAGGAATAAAAAGACAGGAAAAGGAAATGGGACGGCACGGCCGCGTATCGGTCTCGCGCGGCGCATGTCAGTCCCGAGCAGCGCGTGTCATTAATCCACCTCACATTCCGGCGGCACACAGAAGCCCAGCTTTGTTGAAAGCTGAAACATTAAATTTAACATCAGCTTTGACTGGCTTGCCGTAGATAATTTCGTAACTCAATAAGTACCCAGCAGTATAGAAGTAGTATAAATGTCAGTTAAATTTTTTTAGTTAGCCACCTAATAATACATTGATCGAAAGTCTTGTTTCGGTATATTCGTTATACAAGTTATATTCGTTGAAATTTCTCGGTAAGTAGACAGTCTCGGCACTATTTTGAGGAAAATATAAAAGACTGAATAAATTTATTTTAAATTTTCCATAAAAAAAAAAAAATTGTGATGTATTGGACCTCGAAGAAGGCGTTTATGTAATAAAATAAAAAAAAATCGTATTATCACATTATGTTTTATTCTCTGGGGGTGCGTCTATGTCTAATAGTCGCCCGTAATTCCCTTCCCTTGTTGTTAGACGGTTCTCTTCTTATTCAGGTGAGGTTGATAATGCCACCGCCGAGTAGATGTATTATTCAGGTGCACATTTAATCGAGGGAATATCTGTTTTTTTTTTGTCCACACGGCATACCGGCGACCCGCAATGAAACCAGATGAACAAAAACAAGACGGTTCATCAAGAATTTACGCTATAAACTTTATTCTGAATACACTTACTTGATGTTTTGTCGCAGAGCTTAACCATAGTGAGCAGATTACTCATCTCTGACTGAGTCAAGTAAGTGTAAGCGGAATAAAGTAAATAATATCTAGTGTTTACAAAAGGTTTAGTTCAAAAAGTGTTTACGCTATGACTTTGCCCTGTCCTATGTTCATATATGAATTGTTTTTCGTTTCGATGTGTTAATTTGTTTCAATAAATATGATCAGATAAGATTAGAATATTCTTTATTTATTTTACAGGAGGAAAAAAAGACATTAAATAATAAGGTAAGATAAGATAAGATAAGATAAGATAAGATAAGATAAGATAAGATAAGATAAGATAAGATAAGATAAGATAAGATAAGATAAGATAAGATAAGATAAGATAAGATAAGATAAGATAAGATAAGATAAGATAGGATAGGATAGGATAGGATAGGATAGGATAGGATAGGATAAGATAAGATAAGATAAGATAAGATAAGATAAGATAAGATAAGATAAGATAAGATAAGATAAGATAAGATAAGATAAGATAAGATAAGATAAGATAAGATAAGATAAGATAAGATAAGATAAGATAAGATAAGATAAGATAAGATAAGATAAGATAAGAATACTTCTTTTTTGATGTTGTTTTTACCCGACCCGACTTTCTATTTTTCCTGTGGTCCGCCAGCCGGCTGGAGAGCGGGCGGTTGTTTTTGCGCGCTGACGGATGTCGCGGGCGCGGTAAATAATTACCACGTTAATTGAGCGCGCGGATGCGCACTTTTTGTCGCCCCACGCAGCCGCGTCTCTTTGTCGCCTGTTCCCGCGTTCGCGACCACAACATTGCGGATTTATAACGACTGTTGTGTAATTCTTTGTTAATTTGAGCCTAGGGAGTAATATAGCAAAATTTTAAGGTTGTATCTATAACACGTAAAAGTTCGGAAACGTTGTAAGCTGGCGATCGCGGACCGGACCACGCAGCGTGTTCAGGCCACCCACCAAGGCCTCGATTCTGTTTGTTCATTACAGTACGATGACAGATGCACGGTTGGGTCACGTGCCGTGTTTTTTCATACCATTGACGTCTAGATTGTTTGATATGTGTGCGCGCGTGGACTTGAAGCGGCAATGAAACTAAATCACCATGTTCATGCAGTTGTCATTGAACTACAATGCATTAACAGAATCTAGGTCCAGATGGTCTGACCCCTTGGTTACGGTGGCGGGGAGTCATTGGATGTGGGCGGCACTACACCGGGAAGCTTGGAAACCATATAACCATGAAGGAAGCTTATGTCCTGCAGTGGGCTTCAAATGGCTGGTGATGATGATCCATTACACAATGTACATTACACATTAAGTAACATCAATTTGGTGGATTTTGTGTATGTGTATAGTTTTTAGGAATAATTAATGTTGACCATTTTGATGATTAAATTATTAAATAATATAAGGTAGATGTACCGTTTGTGGCCAGTGTACCTTTTTTGGCCATTTTTATGTTCAAATTACTATATAAATAATTCTATAAATGTAAAACTTAATAAACTTGGGATGGCCAACACCGGTACTTCTACCCTACTATTTTGATGTGCACTAATTTTGTCTTATTGCTGTTTATAACTAATCCGACATCATGTGCCCATTTGCAAAAAAGGTAAAAGTTTTCTTGCATAAGCTTTGTAGCAAACAAAAACATAAGTAAACAAATAACATCAATAAAAATTAGGTATGATGGTACGCTTAGATAAATATTGCATGCTTAGGTTGACATTCAGAGACGAATCCTAAGTTCACGCTTAGATCAGTCTTAGCAAAGTAAACTAAAGTCGTACTTAGTAAAGCGCCGTAATTTTCGTATTCACAGTACTTAGGAAAGTCATCTATATTGTCTATCATTTTGTAGTGATGTAGTTCTTACCGGTTTTTTAAATTTGACATTGCTACTCGAGAGCAGGACACCTTCATACAATTTTATATATGTCAGAGTGAATAAAAAAATCCCACAGATAATGCTCGTAGAACATCGGTGAAATGACGTTTGGAGTAGTCTGTGAACAAAAGGCTTAGAAGTGACAGTTCTAAGTTCACGTAAAGTCATCGATATTGACTACTTACACTTAGCTAAGCACCATTTCATACTAAACTTGCTAAGATTCGATTCTGAATACGAAATATTTCTGAGTACGTGATTTTGACATTTCTGAGACCAGTCTTTGCTTAGTTTTCGTCTCTGAATGTCAGCCTTAGAGCCTTATCAAATAATTTCGCGGTACAGTCACATCGCTTCCCAAACACTCTCGTATCGCTTGTTTAATAGGGCTGACAGCCCTCTGTTAAATACCTAAGGATTGATTTCAGATTTCATTGTTTCTGTGTTGCCTAATCCATTGCGGTCACCAAGTCTTTAATAATAGTTTTAGGAACAAAGGTGACTTGTACTAATTGATACCTGTAGGTATCGAGACTTGTGTAAAGTTTATCCTACTATTCTACTATCCTAATTCCTACTTAATATCTATACAGCCTGATTTTTTCACCGGTACAATAAATTTTACCATATCATTGGTATCGATAATAGATTACATTTACGCGCGCACGATGTTTACAAACCGCGAGTATTACGAAATGGTTCGTAGTTACTTTCTCAGTGGGGAAAATACAGTGCAGCTGCGGGTATACGCTGAAGAAAGTTTGCCCCGCCTGATAAATGCCGGTTTTATTTAACCTCAAATACTCAACACCAGGACATTCATGAGAGTGACGCAGCATTTGCTAGACTACGGACAGTTCACTGCACCAGCGCACGCTCAAGGCCGAGGAGGGAGACCTCCCTGGCCGTGGAGATCGAGAAACAGATATTCGCGTTCTTCGAGGAAGATCCCAGAAGGAGCACCAACGACGCGGTACGCACGGCGCACTTCGGCGTTAGCCAGTACGTGGTGTGGAAATTCATACCACTACCAACCAGTGCAAGCATTCCACGCCGGTGACGGTCCTAAGCCCGTGCAAGTATGAAGGAAGAATTGAAATCAAGTAAGATTTTTTTGCTACGTCATACATAAGTCATACCTACTGGCTGCACCGCCGCCGCCGCCGCCGCTTCTTTTCCTTCCCGCAAGCCGCGCGCAGTTGCCAGTTCGTGCGTTTAGTTGTGCTCATGCGTAATGAGTCCATATTTCTTTAAGATTTGCGGATAAGTTCAGACATTGGTATTTTTGTTTTTTTTGTACCAACGGGGTAGTAACAAAAAATGTTGGTATTTGTATTTTGGACTTAGTATTACGTATGTTGATTTATTGTACCGGTGAAAATATCACCCTGTATATCCTCGTGAGGCCCAATGTCTTCAAGTGATCACAAAATCAATTTTTCTTTTAAAGGTCGGGCCTTACGAGGATATACAGGGTTACAGGGAAAGTCGTACACAATATTAAAGGAGGTCATTATTTAGGTCATTTCTGATGGATTTTATTCTATTATATAGGGTCCGAAAATTAACCGTTATGGAGGTATTGACTGTTAAAGATTTTAAAAAAATATCAAATATTTTTGGCTTTTTGATTGATTTTTCTTAGAATAGAGCTCATAAAGTGTTTTTTTAATGTATTTAGTTAAAAGGTACGTCAATTGATAAAAAAATATCAGCAAAAGCTGCACCTACTACTAACAGCTTTCAAAACTGCTTGGCAACAGTTAGAATTAAATATTTTTTCTCTAAATATTTTTCACATTGAAGCTCTTAAAAAAAATTTACGTATGGAACTTATTCTGCAAATAATTTTAAAGACTTCTACGACTCTTTAACTATTCAAAAAGGTATAACATTTAGTAGGTGTGTGCATGAAATTTTAAAATAATGTTATTTGAGTAGGCTCTAGTGGTAGTACCGACATAACTGTACTTCGATACAAAAAAAATCTTTTTACTTCCTGGCACCTTTAAACTATGTAAAAAGGTCAGATAGGCTTTTTTGTGCTCTGGAGACATGCTGTCTCAGGTGTTCAGGTACCTACCTATTTCAGTATTTCTTTTTTAGAATATTCTATCTATCTATTATTTTTGTGTTAGTCTGCTATGCTCGTGTGATTCTTCCGTGGTAGATGTGATAATACGTGCTCTGCAAATGATTTGCGTTTTAGAAACTTCTACGTCTCTTTAAGTATTAAAAAACGTATATCACTTGCTATTACATCGAAAAAACGTTAGCCAAGTGTCACTTAAGATGGCAAACAGTAATTAATTAGTTGAGGTAAATACGTGCTCTTTGATAATTTCCCGTAAAACGCGAGTTAGTTTGGATTTTGGTATTTATTTATCTTCATTGTGTGACTTGGCTTGGATTTTGAACTGATTCATCTTCGTTTTTAACATGGTTGCCTCTATTTCTAATACAAATTCCCATTCTTTTTTTTTTAATTACTCTTCACTACAGAAGTTCGCAGGTTTCTCCTTATTTTCACACCCGTTTCCGCAAATATTCTCTATCTCAAAATTTTGTTTTAAATTATGATTTTAATATGATCTCATACATAAAAATCCATTGGCGTTAGATCAGGGCTCCTAGCCGGCCATGCAGTGGGACCGTCTTTTCTAATTCATTTGTTTGGGAAGTTCTCGTCCAACCATGCTTCCGTGGTGCGCTGGGCAGCCGTCATGTAGAAAGAACATTGTCTCGTCTCAATGCAATAGAAATGTCGTCCATCAACAAGGGTAACTCCTCCCTCAAAAAGTCAAGTCACAGAATGAAAATGAATCAGTCCAAAATCCAAGCCAAGTCACAGAATGAAGATGAATTAATACAAAAATCCAAACTAAATCGCGTTTTACAGGAAATTATCAAAGAGCACGTCGTGTATTTACCTCAACTAAAAATTTACCGTTTGCCATCTTAAGTGACACTTGGCTAACGTTTTTTCGATGTAATAGCTAGTGATATACGTTTTTTAATACCTAAACAGACGCAAAAATTTCTAAAACGCAAATCATTTGCAGAGCACGTATTAACACATCTACCACGGAAGAATCACACGAGCAGACTAACACAAAAATAATAGATAGATAGAATATTCTAAAAAAGAAATACTGAAATAGGTAGACCAGTTACCTGAACACCTGAGACAGCATGTCTCCAGAGCACAAAAAAGCCTATCTGACCTTTTTACATGGTTTAAAGGTGCCAGGAAATAAAAAGATTTTTTTTGTATCGAAGTTCAGTCAGTTTATCGGTACTACCACTAGAGCTTACTCAAAGAACATTATTTTAAAATTTCATGCACATACCTATTAAATGTTGTACATTTTTTAATAGTTAAAGAGTCGTAGAAGTTTTTAAAATTATTTGCAGAATAAGTTCCATACGTAATTTTTTTTTAAGAGCTTCAATGTGAGAAATATATAGAGAAAAAATATTTAATTCTAGCCGTTGCCAAGCAGTTTTTTAAAGCTGTTAGTAGTAGTGCAGCTTTTGCTGATATTTTTTTATCAATTGGCATGCCTTTTAACTAAATACATTAAAAAACACTTTATGAGCTCTATTCTGAGAAAAAATCAATCAAAAAGCCAAAAAAAATTGATATATTTTTTAAATCTTTAACAGTCAATATCTCCATAACGGTTAATTTTCGGACCCTATATAATAGAATAAAATCCATCAGAAATGACCTAAATAATGACCTCCTTTAATATTGTGTACGACTTTCCCTGTAACCCTGTATAAAAGGAGAAGCTGACTGACTGACTGACTGACTGACTGACATATCAACGCAGGGCCCAAGCTATAAGGGATAGCTTAAAATTTTGCACAGGGGTTCCTTTTATAATATAGGGGAGCACTAAGAAATAATTTTTGAAATTTACCCCTTAAGGGGGTAAAATGGGGGTGGAAAGTTAGTATGAAACTTTGCCGTTGTTGAAGTTATTTGAATGAAACTCAGTATGAAGGTTCTTCATTGAAGGTCATGAAACACGTGTAAAATATTTTTCCAAAATTCATTCCTTAAGGCGGTAAAACGAAGGGTGCAAAGTTAGTATGAAAGTTTTCTGATTTTAAAAGTTATCTCAATAAAAAGTGGTATTTAGGTTATAAATTTCTAATAATGATTATTTTCGATACTCCTTTTTGTGAATTCACCCACAAAGGGGGTAAAAAGGGGGTGTAAAGTTAGTATGAAACTTTGCTGTTTTTGAAGTTATTGGATGAAACTCAGTTTGAAGGTTCTTCA
Source organism: Yponomeuta plumbellus (assembly GCA_947310845.1). NCBI lineage: Eukaryota > Metazoa > Arthropoda > Insecta > Lepidoptera > Yponomeutidae > Yponomeuta > Yponomeuta plumbellus. The sequence goes on along the minus strand of OX371193.1, from coordinate 25,576,763 downwards.
TTGAAAGTCATGAAACACTTTTAAAATATTTTTCCGAAAATCATCCCCTAAGGGTGCAAAACGGGGGTGCAAAATTACTATGAAAGTTCTCTGATTTTCAAAGTTATTTTTATAAAAAATTGTAATTGTGTTACACGTTCCTGATAATGATTATTTCGGATATCCTTTTTTGTTAATTCACCCCCTAAGAGGGTTAAAAGGGGGTGCAAAGTTAGTTCGATTATTCCGACATCCGGTTTTTTAAGTCAACTCCTAAGAGAGGGGTGCAAATTTAATAGGATGAAGCTGACTGAGTTAATAACCGACATATCAGCGCAGGGTCTAAACTAAATATATGGGTTAGTAGCTTAAAATTTTGCACAGGAGTTCCCCTTTTATACGAGGGCTGCTACTTATGTATGCGGAATAGAAAAAATAAACAAATGTATATGGCTAAATATGCTTTTATTGTTTTTCAAAGTATTCTCCACTATGATCGATGCACTTTTGCATTCGATGAAACCAATTTGTAAAACACTTTTTCCACTCTGATTGAGGTATCTCCAAAACGTGCTGTTTGAACGCATCTACGGCATCTTCACGGGTCGAAAATCGTTGACCACGTAATTTATTCTTTACATTTGGGAATAAATAGAAATCATTGGGAGCCAAATCAGGGCTGTACGGTGGATGAACCATCAATTCTATTTTTTGACCATCCAAAAATGTAGTTGTTTCCTGAGATGTATGACAGCTGGCATTGTCATGGTGAAGTATGATTCTGCGTCGCTTGTTGTTTTGGCGTATTTCTTCAAATACTTCCGGCAAACAAATGGTCGTGTACCACTCCGAATTAACCGTTCTGCGATTCTCCAGTGGTATTGTAGCCACATGGCCATTAATACCAAAAAAGCAGGCCACCATTTGCTTTACAGTGCTTTTTGCACGAGCCACTTTCGTAGGGTTCGGCTCATTTAGAAACACCCAAACTGTTGCTTTTTGTTTAGTTTCGGGATCGTACGCGTAGATCCAGGATTCGTCACCTGTGTAGATATTATAAACAGATTTTGAGTCGCCTCCGTTGAATTTTTTTAAGGTTTACTTGCACCATTCGACGCGAGCATCTTTTTGATCCTGATTTAAGTTGTGCGGGATCCAACGCGAACAAATTTTTTTTACAGACAAATGGTCATGTAATACCTATCCTATGAATGCTCGTCATACATATGCCCAGAATAGCCTCTATCTCGCGATACGTAACATGGCGGTCTTGCATTATTAGTTTTCGCACAGCTTCAATATTTTGTGGCACAACCACCGATTTCGGGCGACCTTCTTTAACTTCGTCCGTGAGCTTACTGCGCCCGCGATTAAACTCACTAAACCAGTGATACACAGTCGTTTTTTATGGAGCTTCACCACCAAAAGTCGAAGTTAATTGATCTACGCACTGTTGTTGCGTTAAACCACGTCGAAAATCGTAATAAATCATAGCACGAATATTTTCACGAGTGAGTTCCATTTTTTCAGTGATATGACATTTTAAACCCAACAAAAACAAAACACTAACGTATATAAGAGAAAAATATTAGCGAACAGTATTTAAAAAAAGAATGAATTTGACCATGGAGGTCAGACATTGCGTTTAAAATTATTGGAATCCCAGATTCCGCATACATAAGTAGCAACCTATGTAACGTAGAGGGCCACTAAGTAGAACGGGAGTGCAAAGTTAGTATGAACGTTTGCCGTTATTGAAGTTATTCAAATGAAATTCAATAACTATGTGGGTTCTTCATTGAAAGTCATTGTTTTTATTGAATGTATGTGTAAATGCAAATAAATGATTTATCTATCTATCTATCTATTTATCATGAAACTCGAGTAATGTATATTTCAAACTCAAAAAATGAAACTCAAATTCATAGTACCGACAGTGTTTACTTTATGAATTTTTTTTAATCATCCCTTGAAAGTTCTCTGATTTTCAAAGTTACTTGAATAAAATGTAAACTATGTAATAGATTTCGCAAGGTACCTACGTTAGGCAGTTGGTGCCGGCTGCCGTCGATAGATGGCAGTCGTTAAGCCAAGTCAGAGGCCTTTAGGGGCGGCTTGAAAACTTCTGACAGTAAGACCAGCCACTAGTCTTACAAGCCTCCACCAATCCGGACTTGGCCCCCGTGGTGGAGTATGGCCTATACCTTCCTCAGGGAAGAGACCCGTGCCCCTCGGTGGGGACATAATGGGTTGATGATGATGATGTAATAGATATGAATGTTAATGAAGACACAATTATGTTTGTTTTAATTATTTCACATACGCTAAAGGTATCCGTAACTTATTTGCAAACAGTTTTTCCAACTAAAGCCCACTTAGACGTAGTCGCGGGCAACAGCTAGTAATATTATAAACGCGAAAGTTTGTAAGTATAGTGCACGCGGAGAGTATTATGTGAGTGTTACAGTTTTTATGGCAGAGTTTAAATTCATCAAGTGTAGTGTCGTGGATTATATTTACTGTTATTACGATTTACGTGAGCATTTTAGTGTAGAAAGGTCAGGGCGGAGGCGAGAGCTTGACCTAGGCGGGTCGGCTAGCTGTCGCGGGAAATAAAAGTATATTAGAAACTATAGCGCTATCACGCTTTACGGCTCGAGATGAATGGCAAGCGAATGGAGAATATTTTCATCCCATTAGAGAAGCCATGATTCAGCTACATTTATTCAGTGCATAAATGGGTGAACGTTCTATGACTAACGCTCATTCCGAGCGGTTCCGTGCTTGGCGAGGCATGTTAAGCAGTTGGTGCCGGCTGCCATCGATATAAGGCAGTCGTCAAGCCAATTCAGAGGCCTTAGGGCGGCTTGAAAACTTCTGACAGTAATACCAGCTACTAGTCTTACAAGCCTCTACCAATCCGGACGGAACTGCTCGAATAAATGCCACTATCGTTAGTCATAGATGGTCACCCATCCATGCACTGAGCGCGCTCTATGTTGCTTAACCTTTGTGATCGTTTAAGATTACTCAGGCAGCCGGGGCTACGAGCGATTCAATAGGTACATACTATATAAAGCTACAATTCGTGCCTTACTATGACAATTTGGTGAACATTGCAAAGTCGATTAACTTGCAAATTAACACGAAGACTCTGCTGCGCTTTATTTTCTTTTGAATGTACTTTGAATTGTAGTAATAAACTACGAATTGTAGTATTGTGAAGCTCGACCCAGGCCACGAATACAAGGCGGGCACTTTGAGCGATTTCCTCACTGTAAATACGTTTAGAAATCGTTAGCGCGGCAAAACCGCTATTGAGACGAGTCGAACAATGTCAAAGCGACGTCGAGTGTGTCGAAGTTGTGTATAATAGCCGGTAGCTGTTGGAAGCGGCGGCGCTAGACTACAGTTGCTTAACCAGTCGCAGGCGCTTTTAATTGGGACAGGGCCGCGCCGCCATTGTTCTGTAATTATTGTTGTTCTTTGTTGGAGGCAGTTCTTTTAATCGAAGCCGCTAGATATCCCCGACATTATTTACCTCTCGCATTACTTTCGTAGAGTAATCTAAAGTTTAGATTGTTTTATTTTTATTATGTGCTCCGCTGAAGTGCTCCAGACGGCCTGGAGCTCAGCGCGCAGTGTGCGCAGTCCGGCTGCGACAATGTATCGCGCGCAGTACCGCCAGCGAGCTTGTCCAGTTCGACAAAGCGTTTACGAGCCAAGTTCCTGATTAGTTCCAGCTTTATAGGGCACTTCGTGCGCGGACCTCCATTAAAATTTACATAAAACGTGCATGTGCGGGACGCCTAAATGATATATGTACACTGAATTAATTTACAGCTTGTCAGCGATGGCTGAATTCCGCTTGTGTGGCGTGTTGTCGTAACACAGCGCGCAGCTAGCTCCATCGTAAACCGCGCGAGGTGACGAGCTCGTCAATATGAGACTAGGGCTCTCAAAATACAACAAAAACTTGTTTTACGAGCGAGTAAAATATGAGATGAGGCGATGTAGCGTCTTGTGGCCGCGTTTATTATAGCGCAATACGGGTTCATCGGCGGTGGTGTGGCTCGCACTAAGCCCCGCTTTGCATCTGAGTTCGTCACACGCGTACACGCTAAGTTATATTTTACGTAATGAAAAAAAGAGTGCGTTGAAGAAGAAGAAAAACATTTATTTAACGTCACATCATCAGCAACCCATTATGCCCCCATCGAGGGGCACAGGTCTCTTCCCTGAGGAAGGTATAGACCTTACTCCACCACGGGGGCCAAGTCCGGATTGGTGGAGAACGTCACATGGACATACATAATATTACAGGAAAAGTGAATACAGAAAAATAAAGCTTATGTAGGACAAAAGTAGAAAAAACTTGAAGCTACAGTTACAAAAACAAAGCCTAAGAGTACAGTGGATGCCAGTTGCATGTCGATGCAGCGAAAAAAAGGCCTCAAGCTCAGTATCACCTGAGGGTTTGCACCTTCAACACAAATTTACATCTAGGACGTTCCGGTGACTCACGGAGCATCACACACACCTACAATTATACATGTCCCTATGCATACTGTAGCGCACCACTTTTATTAAAAGATGTTTTTAGCAATAGTACTATTTATTTATTTCTTGTGGTCGAGAATCGCATAGCCTTAGCTATCGACTCGCGATCGATTGACATCTAAACAAAAACGTAACGATTCCCAATCATTTAAAATGATCCTAGATGGCTGTGCCAGCCAGTTATTATAAAGAGGAATCGCTACAGTACGTATAGTATATGTTGACAAAAGTGTGATGCTCTGTAGATACTAATCCGATTGTGAGATAGTACAGGCGCCGGCGGCGTAGGTGACCCGGCCCGGCCGATGCCTCTGCGTACTTGAGCCCATTTTACCGCAGCGCTCCCACACGCAATTATTTCCACAAATACAAAATAGAATTAAACTCAGTGATGCTTCGCCAGCAGACAAATTCTTCTTGCGAGGGCGATAAGCCGCGCTGCGAAACATATGGCTCACTCCACAGTCGCGAGGTTTTAATCCCAAAACTAGAATTTAATTAACAAATTAGCGCCTCTAAAATTAGTAATCACGATGCGTGCGAGTTATGACGTTAATAAGAGGCACGCACGCACGTGGTGCCTGCGAGTTATATTTTAGTTTCTACTGCCTCTAAATACATACTACGACGTGATATTGAAGTAACGCAAAACCTCAAAACCATTTTACTTGTTTGTTTAGTAATGATAATGAAATCATTCTTAATTTAATATTTATTTTTCGTGCGGTCACATTTATGAACAAAAAAAATAGAATATTAACTACCTCTGTGGCACAGTGGTTAGCGCATCTGCTACCATGCGAAACGTCCCGGGTTCGAAGCCCGGCTGGAGACAAAAAGAAACCCCAGGTCTTGGATGTTTTCCGTGCGGAGTTTCTGGTCTTCCATCGGACGCGTCCCCCGGGTGGCGGATAGGGGAACGCCCTCCAGATATGGGGGGTACCGGCTTCGGCCGGCGCGGACCAAAACCAGAGGGAGGGGGACGTCCAGGGGCTTGCGCTGCTGGATGTCCCGCGGGGTCCACCATGGGCCCTGCACCCGTAACCCCACATTGAGCGGGGCCGGGGGCCTTCGGGCCGCGAGGAGACAACCTCTATAAAAAACACACGGTGGGGGCGCTCCTCTATGTCCCTCTGTTCAGCAGAGGACATAGAGGAGGGCCGGACGGGGAGGGGAGGGGCGCGAGTTCTGCAGGCCGGGCCGGGAGGGACATTGGGAGGGGGGCCGGCGACCAGGGATTGAGGACCCCATGGTCCTTGGCCAAGGGAGGACTAGGGAGGGGAGGACCAGACGGGGCCGAAGACCTGGCAGAGGGCCAGAAAACGGGTCTTCGGTAGCTGGAGGCTTGGGGAGCTCGCGCCTCTCCGCCGGGAGAGCCGGTGGTGCGGGGGACGCTAAGCGGACCTTGCGCCGCCGGTTGAGTGAGGGTCACAGACGGCAGGTTGGGGGACCTGCCGTCCGACATCGTGACGGGAGAAGAGGGTGGGGGGCCCATGCCCCTTCTCCAGTGAGGGTGGGCCCGGCTCCTTTGCGAGTCGGGTCGACGTCGCCGGGGCGCCGCTGTAGCATTCGCACTGTGGTCTACCACTTGCGAGATCCGGCGGCGCCCCATTGCACGAGCGACAGGACGGCCCCCGGGGTGTTTTAGGAGGTATGCCTCTCCTATTATTAGGAGAGGAGAGTCCGACACACGGCCGTCGCCCTCCCCCAAGGGTGGCGGTTATGGTGCACAAAGCATTTCGCCCCGTTAACAAAAAAAAAATAAAAAAAAAAAGGTCTTGGATGTTTACATGTTTGTGATGTCACTGTTACTGGTTCCCACGACACAGAGTATCCTAGTGTGGAGCCAAAATCAATGTTTGTGCCTCTATGTAAATGTATATGTTTATAATTTGCCCTGGGGCCAGTTACAATAGTACAGGGTATCCTAGTTTGGGGCCAGGTCAACTGATTTTTTTGTGTGGAAGTTATTTTTATTATGATTTTGTTATTGAAAGAAGTTAAGTATCACTTACTTTACTGTGGCAGTGTCACTTTGACTGTATTTTTATACCATCATCATCGTCATCATCGGCCTATGCTTGTCCACTGCTAGACATAGGACATTTTAATACCATAAATAATGTTAATACTTACTCGCAATTACGCTGTCTCTGGCTTGGTGATCCAAAGTGCCTACTGATACTGAAACATTAATTTCAAGTTTTGCTTTATGTATGTTCATTGTTGCACAATAATTTAACTAGCTTTACTTTCATATTAGGTTGACAATATTTTTAGCGGACAGTTAGAGTACAAGTATGGAGTGTGTCTATAATTGAGCCAATACTGCGCGCGGTGCGAGCACAGAGCGAGACTCGACTCTGTTATGTAATAGATTGAATTTATAAATGTGATTGTCGGGACTCGATTGGCCATTGTTGCCGCCGCGGGGGCCGTCGGGAGGGCCGTCGGGAGGGGGAGAGGTCAATACGATGCTGCTGACAAAAAAACTAGCTATTTCTCAGCAAAAGTCCTTCGTTGTTTCTCTTACGCTAACAAGCTGTTACTCTACTGTTAACAGCTGACAAATGTTTTCCTGTACGCAGTAAAACTTTCGTAATCACGAGATATTATCAACTTTATTCCGGATACACTTACTTGATTTTTTGTTGGAAGAGTCCGACCAGGTTTCGCTCTGATTTGCAAAGCTTCATTATGGTGAGCTGAGATGGAGCTAGCGTCGTTGATTGCTCGTCTTTGACTGAGACATCAGCAGACAAAAACCTGGTCGGCATCCTCCGACAAAAAGTCTAACAAGTGTATGCGGAATAGAATTAATAAATTCTGTATGCACTTTGGCCAACTGACAGATTTTAACAAGAGCTTGTTAGTGTACGAGAAACGAGGGGTAAGCCTCACCTGGCACAAAAAAATCTAGCGATTCTTACTCTACAAGCATAACGCTTTTAGAACACCATTTACAATTCAAAGAAATGTTATACGTTTGAATAGCAGAGCACGTACCATGCTTCACCGTGTGAAGCGAACAATTTAAACTGGATACACTGTTGCGCATTTTCTCCAACAATGTTCTGCGCGTTATTCATACACTGTAGAGGAAAACAACTAAATATATTTAAGCGCTCAGTCGCGTGTATCGTCGGTTCAGAAAACGCTGACAAAGATGCCATCTTCACTCGCATTTGAACCACGAAGTCACCGGTGTTTGCCACACTAAACTCACCTCTATCGCCGAGCGCTGCGCACAAAACTTGACGGTGAAATTCTCAGCAAGACAAATGCTACGACAAGATTGACCAGAGAAGTTAATTAAGTTTCTAAACAGAATTTGGTATGAACAGTGTTCTGTGACGTCACTGCGGTCTGCGCGTGAAGCATTAATTGCATTCCGAGGGTCAGGCAGGCGCTACGCCGCCACGAAGCTGCTACGAGGCTACGGGACTACTACGCCGCTACCAATGCGCTACGTTTCTGCTACGCCTCTGCCCAAGGGCGATTCCTTTTACTCCAAAATAACATACTGTAATCATGTTTATTCGTCCAAACGAAAACACGACCACAGTTTAATTATTCCCCTCCTGTTATTCGGCCGCAGAGATAAAACAATACCAGCTTATTTTTAATATTTGCGCGGATGATGGGGTCGGGCGGCCTGTGTGCGCTCTCGAAGCACACGCCGCATTACGAAGTAAAAATGTAAATTATCCCCTTAAAGTAATCGCGGTCTCGTTAAAAAAGTTGGAAGGCTTTGTGGAACGACCGCAGCGAGATAAAACCGCACACACATACACACACATAGCGTGGCGACCTTGTGTGTATAGTGTGATACTCGCTTGTGACGTTACCGCGACGCACTAGGTCAATTATGCGTTATTGATGCCGATTGATTTGCAAATTCTAGGTACTTAAGTACTACATAGGCTACTATTATATACGTATAGGATGCTATGGCACAGGTCTCTGCTGCGCATGTGATATGTCAAGACGATACTCCTGGTAATTAAGTTGCTTAGCTAGGTAAGTACATTGATTACTTCGAACATCGCATATGGTTGAGACGTAATGTTAGCACAGTGGTAGAACGCTGCTCTTACATTCAGAAGGTCGTGGGTTTGAATCATGGTATGTGTTAATGATTTGGTTTTATAACATTATAAGTAGGTAAATTGACATCACACTAATATTATAAACGTAAAAGTTTGTGTGTGTGTTTATATGTTTGTCAGTTTTTAGCGCTGAAACGGCTGGACGGATTTTAATAAAATTTGGTATGGAGTTAGCCGATACCCTGGATTAAAACATAGGCTACGTTTTACCGCGGGGAAATATCTTATTCCTACGGGAAAATCGATGAACCGCGGGTAACACCGCGGGGCACAGCTAGTTTTGAACTAAGAACTCTTCCCTGAAGAAGGTATAGGTCATACTCCACCACGGGGGCCAAGTCCGGATTGGTGGGAAGTCCTGATTGGTGGAGCTAACGACATACACATTTACAGTTTACGATTGTTTTACGGACAAACTTAGGGCGATGCCACACGGGCCACAGCCGCAACCGGCTGCGCTGCGTCGTCGCAGCGCAATGATTTCAACGCCGTGAATTCCACACAAGCGCTGCGTCGGCGTCGTGTCAACGCGGCGATTTCTTTAATTTCTGATTTAACCTTTTTCTAAGTGTAGAGTGAGAGAGTGAGAGAGCAATGAGAGCCTGAATGACTGAATTTTTCACAAACCATACTTTAAATCAATTGTGGCGTGGTGATAAACCTTATAGTCTCTCTCTCTCTGAGAGAAATTCTGTGCTCTATAATGACACGTGTGTTGTCTTCTGACTGGTTAAATTAATTGCTCAGCGGTGGGCATGCGTGCCCCATACTCTCTGAGAGAAGGTTTGTGTCCTGCTGTCGGTCGTATTATATTATAGGCCTAAGGCCTCTGACTTGCCTTAACGACTGCCATCTATCGACGGCAGCCGTTACCAACTGATCCGCTCGGAAAAATGCCACTAGCGTTAGTCATAGACAGTGAACCATCCATGGACTGAACGCACCGTATGTTGCTTAACCTTGGTGATCGTTTAAGATCACTCGGGCAGCCCAGGCTACGAGCGATTCTGTTGTTGTTGAATACGCACTTCGTTTTCTGTTGCTTGAGATAATAGTTCTAGCGTTGTTCGTTATTTTTATATAGCGGGGTTAACATTCCCTGAATATTGTTACTTATTTTCTTTAAGGTATTTACGATTTGATCCTGTTGACGCAGATAATACGTTTTACATAATATTGAATACATATTCAGATTAATAAATGAGGGAGGTTATCCTAGTTATGTAACATATATTTAAATTTGTAATTAAAATGGTTAATATTACAGAGAGACAGATCGAAAACGGGAGGGGACGCCTTTGTCCTGCAGTGGGACGCAAAAGAGGCTATGAAAGAAAATCTTACCGATAAGTTTTTTTAAGTAACACGTATTATCTACGTCAAAAGACTCCAGTATTATTTTTCTATGTCAAAATTATATAGCTTTGTGTAATTTCTATTTAAATGTAGTTTCTTCACTTATGAGTTATTAGGATATGAGAGACCAGACCAACAGTTAGATATATTTTTCAATGCCTTGTTTTCTGTGATTCCTTTATGTTATAGTATTTTATAATGTTATTGTAAATGACTTTCGCTTCACTGACATTCATTATTAGTCGTTGGATTCACGCACGATATTTCATGCACACACAAAAAATTTACAAAGTAACATGGCACAATTGGCGGCCTTATTACTAAAAGCAATTTCTTCCAGACAACCTAACGATGTAAAATAGCTGAGTGACATATGGAAGACAGGTAGCCGGTGCAAATTTGAATAAGTACATATACTTAATAACTATACACTTACATACCTTTACTTATATTTGCTTATATAAACTTATTATTAGTACCTGGGTGACCGAGCTTTGCTCGGTACTTTTTTTGTAATATGAAATATGAAATATAAAATTAAAATAATCCTTTTTCAACAAAAAAAGAACTTTGAAAAAAAACATCATGACTCGAACCGGGTCTCTTGAAATCGGCCCGAAACGGGTCACCCGTTTTGCCGTCAGAACTATCCCAACCTTGCAGATAGACGCGTTTACCTCTATATGTTATCGTAGCAAATTTCAATTGGCTTAAAACACGGATAAAACAACGTTTTCTAAAAATGTAACCTAGTTAGATCAATTAAACGCCCCAACATTTCGTGAAAATCGTTGGAGCTGTTTCCGAGATTCTGATTATATATAAATATATATTATATATATATATATATATATATATATATATATATATATATATATATATATATATATATATATATATATATATATACAAGAATTGCTCGTTTAAAGAGATTAGATAGATGAACATACATACATATATATCTTGTAATAAACCCACTTTAAAAATATTATAGAATTCCTATGCGCTGTAGTCCCGGGCAAAGCTAGTCAGACGTAATTCAGGGCACGGGAGAAGGCTGTATTTGCGTTGCGGCGGCACAAAGCGAGTTGTCAGGTAATCACCTCGGAGCAGCGTTGAGGCTTAGGCCAGCCCGCGACACGAGGCTTACGCTAGACGCCACGCCTCGGGCGGCGGCCAGAGCAGGGGTGGAGGTGAAATAAGACACTATTTATTAGTTCTGTTCCACGTTGATGATAAAACTATACATGTTGATTCGGTACCTCCTAGTTTTACATCTCAATTTCTTATTAAGTGCCCCCACCGAGGGGCACAGGCCTCTTCCTTGAGGAAGGTATAAGGCTATACTCCACCACGGGGGCCAAGTCCGGATTGGTGGAGGCTTGTAAGACTAGTGGCTGGTCTTACTATCAGAAGTTTTCAAGCCGCCCTAAGGCCTCTCACTTGGCTTAACGACTGCCATGTATTGACGGCAGCCGGCACCAACTGCTTGACGTGCCTTGCGAAGTACGGCCGATTATTTGTAAATTCTAAATATTAATTAAATAAAAATTTTATATGTGTGTTTTTTCCTCGTGTATAATAAAGGCTATTTTTATCTTATCTTACTTTTTTTTTCTAAGCCGCTCAAAAACGTTGACAACATACCTACAACATCAAATCGTTTTTATTCAATATTATATGTTAAGTATAGGAATATCAAGAAACCGTTTCCACAGACCGTATAACCATTATTTTAAATCATTTAATTTTTCATGCAATTTTGTAAGATGACCCCCAATATAAAAATAAAAAATATAGAAATTAAGGACACTGGAGAATAGATTTTAAATTGTGCGTTATTTTACCGTTCCGTTGTTATTCGTTGTAAAGGATGGCAAGAATCGAGTCGAAATGGGATTCGAACACGCTAATTTGATTTTGTTGTACAGTCGACAGTACATCAATCTTTATGTCCGCATGAGTACGCAATAATGTAACGGGAAAATAAAAAATGTGTAAATTGATAGGCTGTCTTACTGTCTCTCGACTTTTGTTTTCCCGTGAGCATCGGTGGGCGGATTCGGCGCAGAATGTTCCCATGACGCAAAATATCCTAGTCATAATAGTTAAAAGGATGCAAAATGTATTTTCAAAGAAACAACGGTGGACAGGAAGGCTCTGAAAGTAAAAATTAACTACATTGATTGCTAAAACACAACTTGCACAAACATTTTACAATCATTAGCATTAACCATGATGACCTCTGTGGTGTAACGGTTAGCGCATCTGCTTACCATGCGAGAGATCCCGGGTTCGATGCCCGGCTGGGGAGAAAAAAAATACTTCAGGTCTTGGATGTTTACATGTTTGTGACGTCGCTGTTTTTGGTTCCCACGACACAGGGTATCCTATTGTGGGGCCAGAAGCAATGTATGTGCCTGTATGTAAATTTTTATGTTTATGTTTATTAGATTGCATAATAAAAAATCAAATAATGTTTATTTCCAAAAACCTTATTTACTACTAATGACATCAAAGGATTTAACTTTATGCGTGTAGGTAGGAAAAATGTTGTCGAATAATTGCTTACTGGTGTTTGTCGCACTAGGCGGACCTGTTTCGCGAGAACTATTATATAAAGAGATTGCTATGAATGAAACTGCTGTCGATCTCGAGCGATGGTAGATTGAAAAATATTATAGTTAAAAAGTATTACATAGTAAGTTTGATTGTTACAGATTATCACATTATGGACATAGAGATGTGAATAGAATAGATGACTCCCAAACTAGAATACGAGTACGATTAATAAAAAACGTACTTAATTGGACATGTATTATGTGTGTATGTGTTTTTTGTTCATGTGTGTGTATTGTGTATGTGTGTGTGTTTGTGCGGCTCATAAAGTGTGACTTTAACATAACATAAAGGTGTCGTTTTTCAAACCATGCTCAGCAATATGCCCGCCGGAGATGCATGCAACACCGTTCGGCGCAGACTAGGATACCCTGTTATGAGATATATCTAAGCTTTTGAAAATGTGGAAGTCGCGAAGGAGCTGCAAGCCGGCGCCCGCGGCTGCGGCTCGGCCCTTGTATCGTGTTTGCTCAGGGCCGCGTGAGCTAGAATATAAATAGTCCACTTAGACGCCCTCCACCGCTGCCGTTTTGAATAAAGTAATAGCCGATCCCTGTATCTTTGAAGTTCGTAAAGCATTTTTCCGGAACAAATTTCAGACACTCAACTCTCATCTGGAAAGCATTATTCACGTTTTATTTTGTTGAAAGACTCCGAGAACGTCTCAAAATAAAACCAATTCACGTTATTCAGAGCATATTTTGAATAAAGCGGAACACGTTTCAAAGTAGAAAGTGATCTATAGACAAAGAACTCGAGGTCGCGACCCGATCGGAGATGAAGCGTGGCCAAATTGATTTGTCGGGGAAGCCCCGCAGGACTAACTTAATATCCCGCAAACAAAATACAAATGCGAGTTGTTTTCGTCACGCAGGAGTGTCGCCGCGAAGCAAGTAACAACTGCTGGTTTCTTCACCGTACTTTCCTTCGGCTTTTCCCTCACACATGTAACATTTAATGATTTAATGTTGTAACCAAGATAATAAGCTTACCGACATTTCAGGCGACCTCTGTGGCGTAACGGTTAGCGCATCTGCTTACCATGCGAGAGGTCCCGGGTTCGATCCCCGGCTGGGGAGAAAAAAAAAAGAAAAAACTCCAAGTCTTGGATGTTTACACGTTTATGACGTCGCTGTTTCTGGTTCCCACGACACAGGGTATCCTATTGTGGGGCCAGAAGCAACGTATGTGCCTGTATGTAAATATTTATGTTTATTTCAAGTACATTATAACTGTGTGATAAAAATACATGTCACCCTTTTTGTCTAAAGATAGCTCCGAAAACAGAATAACAGATCATTGGTGACCCTCACACTATGGCTCGTAGGATGAATCGAATCGTTCGTAGCCTGGGCTGCCTGAGTGATCTTGAACGATCACTAAGGTTAAGCAACATACGGCGCGTTCAGTCCATGGATGTTCAGTCTATGACTAACGCTAGTGGCATTTTTCCGAGCGATTCCGTGCTTCGCAAGGCACGTTAAGCAGTTGGTGCCGGCTGCCGTCGATAGATGGCAGTCGTTAAGCTAAGTCAGAGGCCTTTGGGCGGCTTGAAAACTTCTGACAGTAAGTCCAGCCACTAGTCTTACAAGCCTCCACCAATCCGGACTTGGCCCCCGTGGTGGAGTATGGCCTATACCTTCCTCAGGGAAGAGACCCGTGCCCCTCGGTGGGGACATAATGGGTTGATGATGACACTATGCCTTGCCTGTTATTTTACTTATACGAGTACATTTTATATCGCATAAGTACCTAGTTTGTCACAAAGAAAATTGGAAAGATATTTTTATTTTTACTCTTTAGTGAGCAATTGCTTCTACCGCCTGAAAGTTTTATATAATATACGCGATTACCTTAGCACTGATTTGCGTGTTAGTGAATCTTTAACTAAGTGAATCGTTAATATTATCTAGATTGAACTACTGCGATGTTGTCTATGGTGGTTGTATGCTTGGCCGAACAAAGAGACTAATACAACGAGTGCAAAACGCATGTGCTCGGTTTTGTTTCAGAGTCCCACCCAGATCCCATATCACCCCGTTCTTGAACGCTGCAAAGCTTTTGAACATGGAAGCCCGTCGACGACTGCATCTTGCTACGTTACTGTTTGGTGTCATTCGCAGTAAATCTCCAGCCTACCTTCACAAAAAGCTGGAATGGTCGTCCCGTCAGCGCTATGTGCATAAGAACAGAATTCTTATTCCAGCGCATCGTACGATGGCTTTCCGTGGCAGTTTTAAGTATGCGGCGTCCAAGTGCTGGAATGATATTCCTCCCCCTGTCGGTGAAGCGTCCAGTCGATATACCTTTGGGCGTAAGCTCAGGGCATATTTGCTTGAACAGCAGAGACTTCCCTATCCTGTAAAACTTCTCGCCGCAACTACTGACTTGACAAAATTTAACTATGTGATCGCATCGAAGCCAGCTGTGGCCACAAAATTTTACATTTGATTTTGTTAACATTTATGTTTATCAAATTGTTTATTAAATTTGTGATGCATATGCTATTTTATTATTACTGTTTAAGTATTTATATATTTTTTACATACATATTTGTTACTATTTTATGTCTGTGTACATTGTACAATAAATATTAGTCTTATCTTATTATTAAATTATATATATATACACTGCGCCGCACAATTGGAACACTTACGGGACATTTAGGCACTGACTGAAAACCAGCGCTGAGGGCCTACACCCTCAGCATTATGCTGAGTCAGCTGCCTTTTGCAGCAGCGGTTACACACCGCGACAAAACTGTATAAATGTATTTCCTTATGTTTGTACCTCTTTTTATCTTTAATGTTTTCTTCTCATTTGTATTTCGTATTTTTGTTGTGTGTGACTGTTGGTACAATAAACGTTTCTCTTTCTTTCTTTCTTTATTCTATATTTATCTACCAACAACTGATACATTAAAACATGCCTAAAAAGTGCGTATTTTTATTTCAAAGTTGAGTGTACCACCAACAATACTTATGTATTCTTTTGCCATCATCAAACATGTTAGACTGCGAGCGCGAGGGAGGGAAGCCAAAGAAAAGGACCGTCTTAATAGAGTTTCCTGAAATCTCGTTTAGGCATGTTTACTTTGAAATAAAAAAACAGTCAATCTCAAATGGATTCTTATTGTTTCGCTTTCCTATAACGTTATTGGACGTCAAGAAATGTACATGGAAATTACTTTGAGGGCTCTTGGAAAAACCGAGCTTTGCTTCAGCAGCAGACTTATATTTTGAATATATATTACATATAGACGTGTGCTGATAAAAAAGGTCGTATAATCGTTTTAGCTCCCCCGGCTGTTGAACCGGCGCAAGTGATCGCGTACCACCAGCTCTAGCTGATTCGTGAGACTCGATAGAATATTTCAGAATACGGTAACAAAATAACTCGATACTCCAGCCTAAAGGCATAGGGGCGGCGGGGGTGCGGGGAGGCGGGAGAGGGCGGTAAAGATAATCACTGTCTGAATATCATGCAAATAGTTTGAAAGGGATTCAATCGCAAACTTGCAAATCATTCTGCGAGCTCCAGCTAATGGCTCGCCGCCGACAGTAATTTGAATCCTTTGTGGCGCACGGCGAGGCGTCGGTACACGACGACGCCATGTTTATTTGTTTCATACAGTCTACTCGAAATGTACATTTTATGGGCGCGCCTGCACGGTGTGCATGACCTGACTCCGCGCAATAAATGAAATGAAAAACGTGCTGAGAGTCGACTATTTTTGAACAAGAAATAAAGTGGAGCTAAGTTCTGAGAAGACGCGAGCTTAGACACTTAGCTGCTACACGATCTGATACGTGGCGTGTGGAGGCGTGCCCGCAGCGCCGCGGCCGGCGAGCCGCGCTATAAGGCTTGCCTCAGACACCGTTTTATGAGGCGGTGGAAACTGGGACAGATTATACTAGGCTACGTTATCTCGTGAGAGTAATCACAAAAGTTCTGTAACAGTTTACCCGCTTAGCCTACGTCAGTACGAGAAAAAATCTCCTAGAAGAACTATCGAACTGCATACGAAGAGCAAAGATAGTGTCGCTCAAAACGAGGGCATAATTAACGACTGGGTGGCTCTGGAAACGAGCTCGTGAGGCGTTTATACAGTTATTTGTACAAAGACATCAAAGCGCGTGCGTTTGATGTACTTATTCTATGTGATGAAATACATCATGTGATGCCTGTGTTGGTGTGGTCTGAATGGTGTGCCAGTGATATCCGTGTACGTTACAGTAGGTAGGTAGTTAGGATGAGAATAGTGCTAACTCGAGCAAACTATGCTAGATGGCAGTTGCAAATGAGGTTGACCTAAATATGACGGAGCAAAGATGTTTTTCTGTAATAAGCATCTTACTGATACAATTTTGAGATATCAATTAAAAATCATTGTTATGGTGAGCCGATCGGCCCACCAAACATTCTACAGGTTAACGCTATGGCTCAACTCTGCAGATGATACACAGTTCGCCTTGACACAATGGACTCTAGAACGAAGGTTTTTGATTTTAAGGTTTATTTCGCTTCCGAGTTCGAGCTACCTTACGTACCCACCGAGCCCGCGGGTTAACCTCTTTAGTCCTGACCTTGAAAATAACAATAGAAAACCATTGTTATTTTTAACTCCAGGACTAATGATGTTAAGGTTCATACGTACAGCTACTGGCCTGTGACCTGTCAGTGGAACTTCTATAGTAGTTCTGTATTGTACACGTTCGTGAGAGTATTTTTAGTCCAAAAATCGATGAATATATTTTAGGTTCTTATAAGTAACCAATTATATTTTTTATTTTTAGCTACAGACTATTAGCCGAATAGCGAGTACAGGCTTACATTTTAAGTTTTGTTGCCAATCTAGTTGTTCTAACTGTTCATTGTATTGTTCGATTCTATTTGGGTTCGATTCCCACTGCGAGCCGCTGTACATTTGTACAAATGACCTCAGGCTGGCTGTTTTTCCATGTCTGTAATGTCTTTGCCTGGTTGCCGTGGCACATGGTGTCCTATTTTGGGTCCTATCCAGGTCAGGTGATTGTGTTGGAAGTTATTATTAATATGATTTTAATTTTCATTTTATTGCAAGTAATATAGACTCATTATGTGACGTTAGTGCGCAGACAAAATACGTTAAAACTATGTAAGTAAGTAAGAATCACTCATAGCCCCGGCTGCCTGTGTGATCTTAAAACGATCACGAAGGTTAAGCAACATAGGGCGCGTTCAGTACATGGATGGGTAACTGACGCTCGGGGCATTTTCTGAGCGGTTCCGTGCTTCGCAAGGCACGTTAAGCAGTTAGTGCCGGCTTAGGGAGGTTTGAAGACTTCTGACAGTAAGACCAGCCACTAGTCTTAGAAACCAAGTGGTGGAGTATGGCCTATACCTTCCTCAGGCAAGAAACCCGTGCCTCTCGGTGGGGACATAACGGGTTGATGATGATGTTAGTAAGTACTTGTTAAAATAACCTTATTTTATGGAATTAAAAAAATATTCAATCAACCAATCAAAGAAACAATATAAACAAAAAAATAATTATTCAGTTAACCAACTAATTTAATTAATAAAACAATCAACCAATCAAGTATAATTAGATGAGATTAGATTACATAAAATCAAAAAATCAAAATCAAAATAAAAAATTTATTTCAACGTAAAGAATTTACATTCTGCTTGTTGAATGTCAATGTACATATAGTTATGTATAATGTTAGCCGCTGCCTTGGGGCCGCTGTAGTGGAGAAAAAAGCAGCGAAAAAAAAACTCCACTCTGACCATCTTTTCTCAAATCACCTTAAATCTAATACAAATCAAACTTACAAAACAATATCTTGGATGTGTTGAACACTAGACACATTTATCCTCTGATTAAATTTAATATTAAACTACTATTTAATGCCATACGTCCTTGTCTTCCAAATAATCGTTGATTTTATAATAAGCTTTTTTGCAAAGAGTGTGCTTAACACAATTCTTAAATCGCGTTGGAGGTAACTCTAATATATCTTGGGGTATCTTGTTGTAGAACCTTATACAGTGCCCCATAAAGGAAGTATTAACTTTTGCTAGTCTAAATCGTGGAAATGACAATTTATGTTTATTCCTATTATTAACGTTATGATGGCTACCAAGTGTTTCGATTTCATATTATTATGATTCGATTGTGTTGGATTTATGTGCCATCGAATTTAAACGCTACGTGGAGCAAATTCAGTCGACTGTTGCAGCTCAACCAGAATAGGGTCGTCGCAGCCGAACAGAAGGCTTCATTTTGTTAGCCCATTATGTCATAACTGGGTGTGAAGGCATTGTGCGGCGCTGGGGCTTAGAGCTGCGCGACGGCGTCCGAATTGAGCGCGAGAGAGCTCAATATTGCCTCGAAATTGCTGACGTTTGTGACTCTACAGAGCTGTTTTATTTGTTTGTTTAGTGAGTGGAGACACTTTGCCCGCGACCTTGCGTTGCGAAGGTCGCGGGGCTTTGCTCGTCGCAGAGGGCTCACTTCAACTGACCTTCACTTTATTTAGTCATCAAATAGAACTACTTAAACCGAAAGTCTGTGGGTTTTTAATTTTGTAAAAACCGGCCAAGTGCGTGTCAGTTCACGCGAATTATGTAGGGTTCAGTAGAAAGAGAGGTTTTATATCTGCTTTAGAGAACTAACAACTTAATCAAAGTATGTTCAACGGTTTAAAACGTTCATAAGAATAATCAATTCAAGCTCAATTTGTTAATTCATCTATAATGTTTACTACAAGGATTGTTAAAAAAAATAACATCTGTTCGATACATTTTGGATTTCGGCCATGATTAGCACCGTTCGTAACTTTATAACATGAACGCACTAGCTTTCACAATTCGTATTTTTTCCTTTTTTTTTTAGAAAATTGTAAGCAACCTAGACATTGAAAACGTTTAAGCTCCAACAAATGTTCAGCGTGTCTGCGAAAATAAATTAGATTTTTTCTTACAGATGACACGTGTAGATGTTATCGAAAACGGAGCGGGCGGGGCAAAGGGAGATTGATCGATAAAGGGACTATTTTTGTCGAAAAAAGGGGTCGCATCTGAATAAATAAATAAACATGGCGCTGCGGATGGGTCCTTTCTTCGCAAAATTAAAATCATCGGTCCGATCTGAGCCGCAGCCGCGTTGAAGCCGCGAGCGCGAGCCGTGTGATCCGACCTGCGCCCCTCCGCGCCCGCGGGACCTCGCGCGCGCACCGCCAACGAAGCACTGTTTCATTACAGATAGACCAGCTGACCCTAAAAACGTTTTTTTTTTTTTACATTAGTTAGCTTACGACCTATTGCTGCTGCAGTGCTGTGGACAATAAACCCGTATTAATTACTACGTGGCGATAATAAATGTATTTCTTCTTCTTCTCATGGACCTATCAAATAACACGAAAAAGTAGATGAAAATCGGTGAAGCCGTTTCGATAAAAAACTTTGTGACACAATATTTTTAAATATAAGAAGAAGATAGAAAGATACATAGAGAATAGTTTATTGCACAACTAGAAGATAAATTACCACATCAT
Source organism: Yponomeuta plumbellus (assembly GCA_947310845.1). NCBI lineage: Eukaryota > Metazoa > Arthropoda > Insecta > Lepidoptera > Yponomeutidae > Yponomeuta > Yponomeuta plumbellus. Next base: position 25,556,599 of record OX371193.1, on the reverse strand, counting down.
TTCTATAACATTTTTGCTCTTTGAATCCATCAACTCTTCGATCTCATAAAACTGTCAGACCCGATTTCTCGCTCACAGATAATCTCTTACTCAACTATTAACAGCTCTCAATCGGCACAAAAATAACACAGTTGTTTAGAGTAGATTAACAGCTGTTATCGTATGGGAAACTGCGGGTTAGAAATTTAAGCATCAAGGTTACAAGCAATCGAGCCAAAATTGTGACCGCTCCTACTGAAAATGTCTCTTTTGTAGTTAGATGCCGTTACAAAATGTCCTTGTAACAGTATCTAATAACGAGGACACAAAGTATTCCTGCCTGGTTACCAGTGCTATGGTAACCAAGCAAAGACGTCACAGAAATACACCCAGATTAAGGTAATTTGTAGTAAAGCCTTCAATGGGAATCGTACCCACGACCACCGGCACGGTAATCAGACAAGATAGGCCAACGAGACAGACATCTACAAAACTGTTTCTAAGCGTACTATGAGTCGATGACTAAAAGCTAGGGTTTAAACTTAAAATCATTAGGCATACGCTGCTGTGCTGGGTTTATCATGACTACCTCTGTGGCGCAGCAGTTAGCGCACCAGCCTACCATGCGAGAGGTCCCGGGTACGAAAACCGGCTGGAAAAAAAAACCCCAGATCTTGGATGTGTTGGTTCTAGTGGCTCTATCATATACCTGCCTATCACCAAACTATATTGTCAAACAAACTATGTATATATGTTTGCGATGTCACTGTTTTTAATGGTAGTTTCCACGACACAGACTATCCAAGTATAGGGCCAGAAGCAATCAATGAGTTTGTTGGTAAATGTTTATGTTTATCACCTGTATTAAGTACGCCTTTTTACCAAACCTGTGTTTTTGTGGTAGGCTGTTTGCTATAATATTATACTGCTATTGACATAATATCATTTTCCAACTCAAACATTCAAAGAGAAACAAAACTGAACTTGCAATCACATATAAGCTCACGCCTGTATCCCCAAGGGGTGGGCAGAGACCAGGGACTGCCACTTGCCACGATGCTAACAGATCACTTTGGCTTCATCGACATTAATTAATCGTTGCAGGCATGCCGATTAGAGAACGTTGTGTACTGAAAGACGATGTAGTGACTATGTGTGTATGGATCAAATAATAATATGTGGGGCGAATGTGAGAGGAAGGGGCGGGTAAGGGACGCCCCAGGTGGACGTACTTTGACCAAATGGCGGTGCATTAGAAAAGAGTGAGATAAAAAGTACCCGAAGCCTGCCTGCATTGCAATAAATTCTTTTAATTAATACTATTCAATCAATCAATCAATCAATCAGCTCATACTCATCCACAGCTTAAACACAAACATTGCTTCCGGCCCCACACTAGGATACACTGTGTCGCGGGAATCACCATTACAAACAGCGACATCACAAACATGGTAAACATCCAAGACCTGGTTTTTTGTCCCCAGCCGGGGTTCGAACCCGGGACCTCTCGCATGGTACGTGCCACAGAGGTCGTCTAGCTTATCTGCCAAGGCTCCATTTTGTCGGCTGTCCAAACTCAGCAATTTTAATAATTACTATTATGCATTTAATCACGTTGTTCTGGCAACACTGTCACCGTGGCTTTAGGTATTAGTTACACTTGTCAGATCATTTGTATAGGAGGAATTTGTATATTTTTCCTTGGTCTGGGGTACAGAATCAAACTTGTTCTTTTCCTGTATCCCTGTTTGTGGTGACACGACACGCCGGTCCCCGCAGGCTTCGCTACCGACATGATATCGAGTATAACATAGACGAATCCTGAAAGCGTGACTTTTAGGGAAAGAAACACGGTCACAAAAGGCAAAACCCAAGATTAACCCGAGATGAAAGGCCACTCGAATGATAAGAGGGATTATTCTGTGTACCTGCCCGGTACACTTACTGGGATTGCCTATTGGCTGCTTGTATATGTATATTGAGGACTGAGATACAATAACATGTTCAGGTTTTGTAAATTTTATGTTTATCCTCCGAAAGGTAACAACACAAGGGTTTTATAAAAAATATCGGGATTCGGAGCGCGTGTCCTTTTGTCGGGCGGTGTTAGGTCGGGATCATTGTATTTGCATAGTGAAGGGCTGCGGATAAGGATCGATCCCGACGTCACCACACGACGGCTTACCTACAGGCCGACGCGCTGACATGCCGACACACCGTTACGCTGACATACCTACAGACCGACTCGATGTCTCCCCGACACGCTGTCACACCGATACATCTACAGGTCGACACGCTGACATATCTACAGGCCGACACGCCAACATATCTACAAGTCGACACGCCAACACGCCAACACGCCGACACGCCGACACGCCGACACGCCGACACGGCGACACGCCGACACGGCGACACGCCAACACTCCGACACGCCAGCACGCCGACACGGCGACATACCTGCATGCGAAACGCCCACATAACTAGAGGTTGAAACGTCAACACGTCGACACCCCGATACGCCGACCAGCTGACACAATGATTTAATAATTAAATACTTGAGTATAAAGATCAAAATTTCTTAGGATCCAGTTATCCAAAAAAATTGCGAGACACTTCTATTTTACAAAAATACTAACATGAATTTTCCTTAAAAACTAGGCGCCGGACCCTATACAAAGAAATATATTGTTCCTGTAGATTTCTTAACTGATATAATGTAACAGTTAAATAAGAAAAGCAACATTCATAATGATTGAAGCGGCAACCCCATACAAAACGTAAAAAACTTAGAATATTCTTTATCGTACACCGAAAAAACATCGCAATTTATTTACAAAGGTATATAGTACAATTGACGGCCTTTTCATTGTTAAATGTAATTTGATTACATTTAATCGAGGTTCGACATTTAAATGAGGTTTTGTTGCCATCCGACATGCCGGATGGCAACAAAACCTCACCAATACTCTACAAACTTTTCCTTGCTTCACTTAATTCAGTGCTGGTTAAGAGAGAAAACTTGTTATTGGCTTTGACCTGACACAGACAAAGATGTTTATTTGTGAAGCATGAGCTCATTGATATGATGGATAAAAAAATATTAGTTCTATACATGCTCTGCGTAATGAGGCGTACAGATTATGGAAAAGGCACTACCAATAGTAACAGTGATATAAAATGTTAACAAATTAAAATTATCGAGAATAATAAAATTAAATATCAATTTACAATAAAGTTAATGAAATTACAAAAAACGGAGAAAATTTCAAAAAGTATTAATTTTTGTCACAATGTCAAATTGTGTAGACAAAACCCGAGTAAATGTCAATTTAAAATACACATTATATTAGAATGTCACTCAATATTTTAGCTGAAATTGTATAGTGTACCTGGTCTCCTATAAGTTAACCTTAGGTACCTGTATGTACGTAAATCAGAATCCGGAAGAGATTTTTTTTCTATTTCACTAATTATTAAATGAAAATGAAAATGAAAATGAATTTATTTAGTAACCAAAATTAAATTTGCCACGGACAGAAAATAAATTATAGGTATTACTATACAATACAACACAATCGACAGCGACTCGATCCTCAATATTATGTACCTTACACTCATAATTAAATAAGTAATATCTACTAATATATGTATATATCTAACAATGCATAAAATAAATTCTGCACAATACAGTCACTTGACCTAACAAGGATACACCCCGACTGAGGCCATGGGTACAAACGTACGGCAGCCCCTAGTGAAAATCGAACCTACCACCTCCGGCAAAGTGATAAGACGTGATGGCGCTAGACCAACGATGCAGCGTTACGAGTAAATAACTAAACACAATTTTGTCTCGTTCATCGGAAGAGGCAAAGCAACACTGAGAAATTACTTCGTGAAATTGTCGTTTCAGAAACCGACAGTGTGCCTAGCCCCATCGGGGATTTGCTTAAGTTTATTATGTCGCAGTCCGTGCCACGTCGGAGTAGAATGCCTGAACAAAGCTAAGCCAAATGGGTCTTAGCTGAGTTATGGTCTAATCTATCTGCCGGGCGCGTGAATGTAGCCAAGTATTGGGCTATTTGTCCGTAACACTTTGCTATTGTATTACGCCAACCCATTCGACATTTAGTCAGTAGGGTTATTATTTACAAATAAAGCGCTCCACCTTTACATGTTGAACTTCAGTGAAGATATAGAGTCGAATTCAGGTTGGCAGTGTAGCTAGGACGGATTATTTAGACGACAATGATGTCTGGTATTAAAGTCGTATGAGTTCTAGGCTTAAAAATTATAATTTTGTAAACTCTGTTAAATATGACCTGATACGACTAAGTGAGGATGTTTTTTTAATGATTTGTTGTTCAAGTAACTAACACTTTGAAATGGACTCTTAGCTAGCTCAACCTGTAAAAAACCACTTGATTTTTTGTTAAATTGGTCAATGGAATGTGGACATTCAAAATTTTTTTAGATTTCAGCAATTAACGGCGGTATAGATTTTATATACTCTTACTGAACCAACGAGGAACATCGTCGGCTCCATCTTCACTTACCATCAGGTGAGATCGGGGTCAATCGTTGGTCAGTTTTTAATAAAAAAAAATATATATTATACCAAAATATCTACATTTTAGCGTGTAATTTATCGTCAAATGTGAGTGAACCGAAAACAAACTGGCCAAAATATTTTTAGAAAAATTCAAAGAATCGCTGAGCGATTTGCTTAAACACCAATAACAATGTTAAAGCAAATAGCCGCGCCGCGGTTCTAAGTAATTTCTTATGAAGTTTCAAATGCTCGAAGTCGATTCCGAGAATTCTGCTACATTGAGCAACGAAATGTTCGACTGCAATGTTTAATGTCTATACTATAACATACATGCTACCTTTGCGCTTTTGGAAAGTTTCAACCATTTTAGTTCAGTAACAAGAAAATGAAATTGTTAGTGAGGTACGAAAAGGTATGCAACAGCTAGTGTATTCTAGAGCTGATAAAATATTGTTTTGTGAGTTAAGCGTTCCATGCGGCTCACTACCGCCAAAAAAGGAGACATAATATCTTTTTTTACGGATTGAATTGCCAACGACCACCCAATGAGTGTTTATTCGAACTCTTAATCATGTTAGTAGTGACTTTTAAGACCCATGGCTGTGAACTCAAGGCAAAATACCTAGGACGAGATACCGAGCCTGAGCCCATACCCCGCGCATGCGAATCATCTACCCACTATCACAGAATGTACCGATTCTTTACCGGTGCTAATGCTCTCGGGCAGGTCAGTCTCCCGTCTAACCAGGTGTCTCTCCTGCAGGTGTCGTGGATCAGGCATCGCGACCTGCACATCCTGACGGTGGGCGGGTACACGTACACGTCGGACCAGCGCTTCCAGGCGTCGCATGCGGCCGCGTCCGACGACTGGACGCTCACCATCAAGTGGGCGCAGCAGCGCGACGCCGGCGTCTACGAGTGCCAGGTCTCCACGCAGCCTGTGCGCAGCTTCTTCGTCACGCTGCACGTTGTTGGTGAGTTACACTCATACCTCGAAAAGACGAGGTAAAAATCGACCACTAAATTGGGCTACGTGTGTTGATTGATTTTGAACTAAAACTTTCGTGAGCACTAGACATTATTATATTAACTTGACTATTTGTCGGAAGAGTCCGACTAGGTTTTGCTATGATTTTCAGAGCTTACTAATCATGGTGCTGAAGAGCCTTAAGTCAAATCGCAACTTTAGAGTAAAACAGCTGCAATTTTTTTCGCAATTCCGGAGTTTTCAACGTTTTTTGTAGAAACCCATTTTCGGATGTAGGATTTCGTTACAGCCTGCATAGTGTACTAATAAATAAAAAAACTTCCACACAACACAATCACTTGACCTTCTGGTCCCAAACTAGGATCCCCTCTGCTGTGCCAACCAGGCTAGGGCATTACAAACATGGAAAAATACCCAGACTGAGGCCAGATTTCAAAATTGGACTATCATTGTGGTATGGGTGCCTCGAAATAAGGAAAGTTTGACAATATCCATAGGCTTACAGCAAGTATCGGATTGTTTACTTTGTCGAACAGTCCGTCGTATCTTATTATCTATGTGTATTATTATAAGATCAACAGTTCCGGTTGGTTACGCCTGGCCTAGATATTTCTCATCTACTTCGATTTTCTCCAATAACCTTCATTTGTGGTAGAGTAGCTTAGGTATACTGATGTAGCCAAAATAAAAAATCGGTTTAATTCGAACACAATACGTGAAGCACCTAGAGCTTGTCGAGTCAGTTTATCTCCGGTTAGAAAGTGCATCGGGTGCATTCATTAGTCACTAAAAAAATTCATGTGCGGTCACGGACCCGACTTTACAACGTCAACGTCAGCGAATAAAGAGCTTATCTTGTAAAGAGTTTTCTTTTTTGCGGTACTGGTTGGTTATTTCCGTTTATCACTTCTTGAGAAATTAAAAGGATTTATTTTAATTTTGTTGGCAGTTACAATATTTCAACCGCGATCGGGCGATGACCATTCAACATCCTTGGCGATGACACACGGCGTACGCTTGCGATGACGTTTAACCCCTGATCGTACAGTTCAGCGAGAAAACTAAAGCATATCCAAAAAAATAATTACAGACTTATTTTAATACCTCGATAATGCTGTCACAAATGTCTACCCGTCCCGCGGCTGTGATATGAGCGGGTCGTGTAGAGCCCGCCGGTGAATCCGGCGACTTTGTATTCAGTCGGAACTCGACGAGAATCGAAACTCAATTCGCAAGTTGTCACTCGAAGACGCGCTTTACCATCACTATTTCATGTGAAAAGCGCCGTTTAAGGTTCTAGTCGTCACGCTATACATACAGTAGTATTTCGGTTTTCATCTAAAGCGGCTTCACTGAATCACGTCCTGGTGTTGAGGCCTATTTGATTACAAGTTAGAAATGGAAAACTTATCGCTGTTACCCGCTTGTTGTTATTAAAATTATTCAAATAATTTTCGTAACCTCCACATGACATTTTTGCAAACCATCATCAACCCATTATGTTCCCAAAGTGTTTGCAAATGAGAGGTTTTATTCATTTGATTTGTACATTAATTTACAACTCAATAACAAAAAAGCTGCCACATTTTATCCAACAAAACATGCAAATTTGACCCGGATTGTCACTTGAAAATGAATACTGTACGTTTTTGTACATATATATTTGAAACTTTGCTACTTCGGCACACTTTCAACGAGTTGCGAAACTCGTCGGGATGTCCAATTCTCCCTACACTTGGCCAAGTCATCGGGAATTCAAGAACTAGTAACAGTGCTGAAACCTGATATTGTTAGCCAATTATATAATAATAATAAAATAATAATAACTTATTTGTTTCGAATTACAAGATTCCTATTTGGTTAGTAGACTACAATCAGTTTAAACTACAATCAGGAATCAGATTTTCGCGCTCCGTTTATTGAAATTAAAATTAGGCGACCGCATTGAATTGTATTTATACTTTGGATTTAATCTTGTAGTAATGCTCGTCCGGGCGGGCGGCCACCGGGGCGCGGGGGCGGGGGGGGCGCGATGTAGCAATTTTATTTAACAGTCCCGTATCGTATTGCATTAGCGGCAATATTTGCATTCCATTCGACGCGTCAACTGAAGCGCGAATAATTTTACTGAATGGCAACTCGAAAATGCGATGCGAAATCGGCTTGGCCGTTGTCACGCGACATTTTAACATATTTATTGGAGCGGGCGCGCGTGCTTTGAATTAATCGCGCCGCGCGCTTCGACAACAATTTGTTGTAAATCCAGATAAAAGCGGCTCTGTGTCCGCTGCCGCCGCCGCCGCCGCCGCCGCCCGCCCAGAGTACAATCGAATTCATCACCACGCAATGTATTTGTCTAAATAAACGTATCGGCCGCCCGCCCATGCGGGCCGCCCCGCGTTAGCCCGGCACGGACCTGAATCATTCAACAATGTATTATAATTTTATTATAAGAAGAATTCAGGGTGAATATGGAATGATTTTTCTTCATTTCCGTCGGTTTGTTTGCAGTAAAATTGAATGTTCCATTTTCGCCGGCGGGGGTCAGTTGGGCGGGCGCCAGGCGGGCGGGGGCGCGGGGGCGTGGGGGTGGCCCGCTAGTGTGGACAACTTGCTCGAGGTGCCTCAATAAATCTCGCTCAGTGCTCTTAACATAATTCATTTCCAATCAATGCTCCTGTCAGGTAACACTTCGGGAAGCGTCCTGCGCGACTGCGAGCATTTTATTGGGAGCACAAGCTCCGCCCCGCGCCGCTCGCCCGCCTAACTCACACTTCCTCCAACCTAATGAGCGAACTAAGTTAGCTGTTGATAATTTGGATGTAGCCATTTCCTCAAAGTTTATTGTGTAACGACTGTCTCCAGTGACTGCAGCTAACCACAGCGTCTGTCGACAGATTGCGACGACGTGTACCAGCGCATGTTCGCGGACGCGGCAGGTCTGTCTGTGTGCGTGCGTGCGCCTGTGTGTGCCTATGTGAGCCTCTTGTTGTGATCCGCACTAACCGTAACGGCGTTATTTGTCTTCATTAACAGCCGAAAAACAACGAGGGCCGACTACAAAACGTCGCCCTGATTTATCCGCGACTGTACCGCGCTCCGATTGTTTCATTGAGTGTACTTTTTCTACTAACACAGATTTATCGCGCGCCGAGCCTCTCTTAACCATATCGTTTCATTGAATTAATTTACTCAATCTACTGAAATAAATTGTTTTACTGTTTTTTTCTTCATTCCTACCCGCAATTTTCACGTCCCACTAAGTGCTTCGTTGTTTTTTTTTGTGGTTTGTTTCTACTAACATTTGTCAACTCGATTTTGTAATGACGTTAAACGAGCAACAAATTGATTAAAATATTTCTTTTGTTGAGTTACAGCCGTAATCAGTTATTGCTGAATCAGATGGGACCGCAGCGACGGCGACAATGTGCCTCGCTGCACTGACAATAGCAGTCATTTTTGCGTGACTCTACCAAGAGAATACATATTTTCCATAGCGAAATAAATCGCGTTAATTGAATGCCATCCATTTCGATATTAAGAGACGGTGCGGTGGTGCAGGCCAGTGCGGGGTGCGGGGGCGGGGTGGTGAGGGGGGCGGGTTAGCTCACAACATAACTTTGTGCGTATTCCACGTTGGCTTCATTATAATTCATATTTAATTTTGTTCTACAAAAAAATAATATTCTGTAACCAGGTTCTTTGTTTCACCTAGTTTCTTTGATGCTAGTGGAAACTAATGAAAATGGAAATTGTTACAACCAGTATTGCACCAGTCTGAAGAACGATGTCCTCAGTTCCAGGAAAATCTGATGAATTGCGGCGCCATGCTTCAGGGAGCGTTGTCTGCTTGCAATAGAGGTTTTTCACAAAGTGCTATTTTAGCTCGTGAAAGTAACTCTAGTATAACGATAAGAGTTTGCCTTTTATTACAACTTTTGCGTGAACTTCGGATTTATTACACAAAAAATCTGTTTTCCACTTTTCCTACTTACATAGAATAGGTAATTCTATTTAGGACATTTACTGAAAGCTGCGACATAAGTAGAGCACTTACAGCGAGAATTAGATAAAGAACATGTAAACTCTGATACCAAAAAAAATATAAAGCTAAGAAAAACTCATGGAATAAAAATTTTAAAATCTTAAATTTTATTTTCAAAAAAAAGTGTTTCAGGAAAGGTGTTTTAGGTTTTTTTTCGTCCTACTACAGGACACGGGTCTTCTCTCAGAGAGAAATTGTGGGCTTAAGCACCACGCATGGCCACTGTGGGTTGACAATCAAGCTGAGGGTACTTGAATATGTCAGACATTTAGGTCTTCTCACGGTGTTTTCCTTCATAGTTAGCGAGCAGTATTGCTATTACAAATTCACAATAGAAAAATTACCATACTGGTATGACTCAATAGAAAATCGTCCACAGGTCTCAATGTAGGATACAACCGTGCTGTGGCTGTGACATCACAAATATAAAAAATCTCGTCCACTGAGACCATTTGTACAAATGAAGCATGGCGGCCTCCAGCATTCATTGAATCCACAACCTGTTCCTGTCATGCAAGACCCTTTATCTCGGAAACGCGTGGAGTATCGAGTTGAAATTAAAACATACTCACAAAAATCATATGCCACAACAAACGTATATCACGACACTCAAGAGAAGCAAAACTTATAGGTTACTTTTCGCTGACCTAAAATTATGAAAATTGTCTTAAACTGCAAGTACCAGCGCAAACATCTGAAAACTATACATTTATGGTTTGGTTACACCATAAAAAACGGTCTTTAAAAATCGGGAAAAGCTAAAAAAAACTGCAAAGCTTGATTCCAGAAATACATAATATATAATTCGTATTATTTTATTATTATTTATTTAAAGATTTTATTAAAAAGAAAATAACAAATAGGTTGACAGATTTGCCAAACTGCGCAGCAGTTTATCGGCAGTTGTTGACTTGTATAAGCGGCATTGTTGTAAACAATCTTTTCTCTGAAACATGTTGATGGCGAATTAAATACATACATACAAATCGAATTTATCGGATTCTTTTTAACACACCCATCCTACGCGTCCATAATGGAAGTTTTCACTGTACTAGGTAATACATTTTAACGTTCCCGAACTGTGGATACAGCTGGAAATTGTGGTTTCATTCAACCCAGTACAGAATTACAAATTAGAGGCAGTCTTCAATTACTTAGGTTAGGTGGCAGTTAAATGCTAATTAGCTTTGAGCTTGCCTTAGATGTGCGAACTACATCTGGCACGCATTGTAAACGCTGGAGTACTACAGTACGAAATAGCATTTCCAAAAGGCGTGCACTCTTAGATAGGTTTACGCTACGTCAAGAACTATAGGACGAAACGATGCACGAAATAGAGATATGAAAATGCACACGGAACTCATCCAAACCACAAATGCTTTGTGCATTGCAACTCGCGTTTAACTAAACACGATTCCTGGATCGGTATGGCCAAGTGGCTGCGGCCGAGTCCAGTGGGGGCATTAGGGCACGGACACGCCTCACGCTTCGCCTCAGAGGCAAGAGGCGAAGAAAGGAGGAGCGCATATCGGGGGCGAATAGCTCGGCGGTAACCTAGTTAGTGCACAGCCGCTACTGCCGAATGCCGCGCGCTCCAGACGCCTCCCGACGCGTTTACACCCGGCGATCAACCGAACATGCTATTACTTAATTGATTAGTGCGCCCAACACATATTATTGACCATCTTGACATACAACAGACTATATCTGTTATGTTTTTTTTTTCTGTTGTGTTACACATATTATAATTATTCTGTTTATGTGATGTGTCTTGTTGCTATATGTTATAAATGTTTGCTTCGTCTTCTTTTGTTATTCTTTGATTATATATTATGGCGGTGTGATCTTCAGGGTTATTTCTAAGCAAAATTCTTGAGACAACCGAATTGATTTTTGTGTGTGGTTACTTTTGTTCCGTGTGTTTTTTAGGTTTTTTTTTCCTAATACATATTATTTGAACATTTGTATCTTACTGATTTTATTGATGTTGCAGCATTCAAAAATATATAGCAGGCTGTGCCTTAGGGCGCAAGACTGACTGCACCTGGCCGATTTTGGCTATGGGCGCACATATCCGTTTCATGTACATAAATAAGCTCACGTCTGTACATATACCAGAGGGGTAGGCAGAGACCAAGGACTGTCACCTGATAAATTACCCTCGCTTCATCGATATTCATCAACCGTTTCATGCACGCGCGTCGGTTCCGTGTACTTTTTTGTCATATACCTAGTACTCGTATAATATTTCTCTAATTTCTGTATACATTCTGTCTATTTCCCTCTTTCGCTTTTAGCAAACGCAATAGTGTCAAGGAAGCCTTTCAACTGGATTCGTCAGATCTTTTTGAAGGTGTCGCCAGGTGTGCACTCGTCGCCGCCATCTTGCCGGCCGGGAGCTCTCCCCACAGTCTGACTAAATCTGAATATCTTAATTGGAGTAATGGCAAGAACAACATTCTTGTTTGACTTGAACACAATCTCTGTGTTATATGATACGCTATGTAAACTTCAAAGACCGAATAGTCTGTGTGTGTAAATTCAATACTATTAAATTATAACTCACTGTTCTGTTACTTGGTCGAGATCATGTTGCTATGTTGTACCGCTCGTGGGTCTTGTAGGCTTGTGGGTCACTCAGCCGCAATGTTGGGTGTAATTTGACGGGCATTCCCCGAGGGGTAGGCGATTATGTAACAATTAATCTAATGAATTCAACTTAAGCGAGAGTGTTGATCGAAATTGCACGTTAACCCTCGCTCAATTAGGTTTAGGTTGACTTGTGACCGCGCACGCTCGTAATGAACTACGCGCACTTAACGCCGGCGGGCGCGCGTGGTGCAAGAGCGACTCGCTTTATTGCCCCATAACATTAAACTGGGCGCTAAGCGGAAAGCACTGTAGCGCGGGCAAGAACTAAATCAAAGTCCGCTGCCTCATCTCATCCAAGATTCAGCAGGTCGTGTGTTTTATGGCTTCAGCACCTAGCGGCGACCTATTTCGTTCAAAACTGCGGTGAGCTCGTACAATAACCTCTTGCGGCCCGACCTTGAAAATAACAATTGTTTTTGTACATTTTATTTGACATTGGGCCACACGAGGATAATAATACTTGTTTCTGCTTTTATCCGGTCTATCTGCGTTCGCGTCGCTCCTCCCTAGTGCCTCGCTGTACTACTTGGCTACATCAAAACTTCGATTCGTGTATCTTAGGCAGCTCGTCCCCCCGCCCCGCCCCAGAACTGAGACTACCTGCGTCTCCGTGGCCCACGCTGATATAGCATCACTCCGAAGATTAGTTTTCTCAGACTATAGTCTGAGAGGATTTGTTTTCAACGGTAATCCGCTTTGACGTTGGACAGAAAATTAGATAAGTTTTACACACAACTGCTGGAACTGACTGAGTAAAAGTAAATCTCCTAAAATGATTCTGACTGATGTCCTCTGTGAAATAACAAAACTTTTGTTTTCACGTCGAGTAGGGCTTAGTGAAAGGGCCGACCGAGCTGTTTAGTGCGTTATAAAAAGAAAATACCATTAACAATAGTAAATGGCTGTAACTATAAAATTCTTCAAAAAGCCTCCTATACACTTTCATCAATGGACACTGAACAATAACAGTCTCAACCATTCAGCGAGCGTTGTAGAGCCGCCGGCCCTCGCAGGGCTCCGTAGCACCTCCGTAACGAGCGGCCCCTCCCGCGCCCTGCGGCCACCCTATAAACAAATTAAAGCACCTCCACGCTGTAGCTAAACCAGCCCACGCGATAACCCTGTTAAGTCACCCACATATTAGGCCAAGTATGAAAATCAGATAAATATGTGCGACTAATTAAAGTTTTTCTCGCGTCGCTTACACAGCAAGCCTGACGGCAAACAGAGCCGCTCTAAATGAAATTCTAACCCTCTTTCGCTTCCTAGAAAGTGGGAAAAGTGTACATAGGGCGTTATATTGTTTACATATGACGGCGTCGACGCCGCACCGGCGGAAATTACGCACGTGCTTTCACGAAACACTTTTCAGAGGCAGCCTTTGTACAAGGGACGGCGGTTTAAAAACATCATCTGTTATTTGAGCCGGATAGAGCGGGCGGCTCCGCGAAATTGTGTCGGAGGCCGCGCGGCGCCGCGCCAGCACACGTTGAGGAAATGCGATAAGTTTTCTATTCCGCAACTAGACGCGGTGACAACGACACGAGTCGCGCGCGGGGCAGCTGTGTGCGCAACACTAGTCGCGGCCCTAAGCTTGTGACAAGTGGCTGCGTCCGTCCCTCTGCCCTAGTCGGCCGCAGCTCCGAGCCGCCGACACCTACGCGCTGCGAGTTGCGTCGCCCGTCCTGGCGACTGCAGCAGCTCTACTGTACTGTATAAATCAACCGGACAACAACAGACATTGCACAAGCGACTTTATAGTTTAGATTTATCGCCGCAGTCGGGAGTCGCGGAGGTAAATCAGCCGCGTGTGGAAACTTTGCTCAACAATACCCTCCCGCATGCTCGGCAGACAAGAACGTTTTACTCAGATTCTAGCCAGCAGATAAACTCTTCTCAGAATTATCGCGAGACGTTTTTATTTCAGCTCTTTTGGATTTTCTTCCTTTCAAATTATCTGTAAAGCAACGGCAGCTTTGACATCTGCTCTCTAAAAAGATAAATTGTACAAATAGACGCAATTTCTTGCAACCCTTGGCCCGGCTCTACGATAAGGAGTATTAAATAAATCTCCGAGCTCGCCTGAGACCATTACGTCGACACTCTACTAGATATTTGATGATCGCAGCAATAAAGATACTTTCGAGGGATCGTGCAGTTAAAAATGACAATAAATTTTCACTATTATATCGATCAGTCGGAGATGGTCGTAAGATTTAACGACTGGCGAGATGCGTTATGCAGCGGAGGTGCGAGGTTGGGGAAATCTTGGCTGAAGATCAGTTTACTTTATCATGGCAACTAAAACAAACCGCAAAATATGACGCATCAAGAGCTTCAATGCCTTCGGCTTTCAATCGGCAATGTTCACTGGATCGGTTCAGGTTCGGAGTATCAAAAGAATCCACGCATAAAACTTTCTCGGCAACCGTGAAAAGGTAGAGAAACGGAAACAGTGAAAAGGTGACGAAATATCCGAATGTATCCCTATTGACAACCGTGGCTAGGATCCATCGATAAAAGAAGTCTTACTTGTGTTACATCTCGGCGAACAAAGGGACTCCTAAACTCTCTCAGCGAGTCCCTCCGGCCGAGACAAATCGGCGGAGCAGCCTATCGCCTTCGGTTCTCACCTCGGCTGAGCAGATAGGTGCTCCATATGAAGTTAATAAAACACTTGGGGAGTACGGCGGATATCACGGAGAATAGAAGGCAACATTTCCGGCGGCCAAGCTTTGTCTAGCTCCAGCAGACAAATGACTCCGATATTTTAGAGCACACTTAAGCGGGATGCACATGTGTGCCTCGGCTGGAATCCTGCTGATTTATTATGTTCTGGAATGGGACCATCTCTCATCTGCAATTGCCACTCTTCCTAAACAAAACAGTGCAGCTGGCGTGTCTCTGCCCCCTCTGTGTATCAGCCCCGGCCTTGCCACGGCACTCCACACCTGCTTGTGTAAACAGATCGCGTTGCTCAAGAAATATAATAATTCGGCAACACATTTGGTACGGAAATAGACAATATTATGAGACGAAACGTGAGATATTACATCACTCTTATGTTGATACTGTATTTTATGTGATATCGAGGACTCACCAGAACTTACAAATATCTTGTGTAGAATACGTAATGGATTATTGTGGGTGATTGTATTCTACGGATGTAGGTACTGAACAAAAGCTTTTCTTGGTCGCTAGGAGTAAGCTCGATATCGCGTCGAGGTTGTATCGTATTAAATAATTACTTCATAAATGAATTTACCTAAGACCCTGCGAGAGGAGCTGCTAACTCCAAGTGTGACATTACACAGAAGCTTCCATTATGAAACCGACCTAAAACTGTTATAGCTGAAGTTTTGAGCGTATTTTTTCTGTCAGCGCCGTGCCGAGCCGGATTATCCGACTCTTTAAAGTATGTGATGAAATTCCCTAATGTTGAGGTAACGGCGCGCTGCCGCAGCACCGAGATTACCTGCCCCGAGCGGCCAGCGGACTGTGCGGTTTTATCCTTGGACGGTTTAAATGCGGGGATTAGCATCGCCAGCATTATTCTCCAGAATAAACCCCCTTTGTTGCCGGAGAAAATATCAGCTCCGAATTAAATGGCCGCCGGACGCCAATGATATATGTATGTATGAGCGCGTGGCGTGGCTAATCGATACCACTCCTCTACATGAGCGTGCGGGTAAGCGAAGTGGAATCGCGGGAGGTTATTTAATCCTAATTAGTGACAAAACGTGAAAAAGGATTTAATGAAGTGATTACTCTGCTGTCCGGTGCCGCGACCCCGCGTTGATGGAGTGTCCCGAGGCGCCCATCGAGCCCAGCGCGCTCGCACACCGCGGCGGCTCACGCACACACGCGATTCACTCCGAGACGGCTTTATCTGTCTTTAATTTAGTTTCTGTCTGCGACGCTGAGTGTGAAAGAAAAGGTGAAACGGCGGGCGAGGCACGGACGCGGCGCGCATACATCAGCCGCACGACTCAATCCGCCCTCGCGGAACATTTTGTGCCCAAAAAACAATTTCAACTTTCTTATTTCCTTTAAATTCTTTTACATGTTACCGAATTTCGTTCTGTCAGAACTTCGCCCAACCTGTCGATGGTGAAATCAATTATCGGAGAAACTTTGGCCGGTCCATCCTGGAGGCTGCGCTAGTTTCTCGGCTGAGCGAAATGTCGGAGGGACAGCGGGCGGAATTCGGCAAAAATCCGGGCGGGAATAAATACGTAATTCGCGTTCCTTACTGCCTGCCAGCGGGTTGTTGGTGCCTGGCGCAAGTATGGCCAGTTGGCGGTACCTCATCTACTCCATCATCACTCTACATCTTCTTCCTGCTTACATCTTTACATGCAATAAATAATATTTATTTGTTTCTGACCACAAAATGGAATTTATAGTTTAATTAGTCCACCGATCAAAGGAAAACAAAAACGATGAATCTCCCTCTGTACCTACTTGATGAGCATACACTTAATCGGGTTTTAAATGCACGATCTGTATGTGCTGGATATATCCTACTTATTATGTAATACAATGATCACGTGTATCGACACGATCATGGCTATAACCGGCATACGCATTTTTGAATTGCACCAGCATCTGAATAACCCAGCTTTTCCTCGTCCACACGCTTAGCTAAGAGCCGCGTCCGCCCCGCGCGCCGCCCCAGTGCGTGTCTTGTACCGCGGGACATAATAAGAGGATGCCTCATGAAAAATTAACTGAATGTCGGGCCAGACAGCTTGTTGACTCGGCCGAGCCAGCGCGTTATTGCTGCCACATCCGCGCCACTCGTGCGAGCAATTTACTTGCCGCTGCCGCAGCCACTGAGGCCACTACACCAGCTCCAAGCGCCTCTTCTTGTGCTCATTTTCCACGTATTACATATTACCGATGCAAATGCGTGTAATCCGGCCCGAGTTTGTTTATACAACTGTTTGCTCTCCCGGGCTGGAAGTTCCTCATAAAGCAGCTCTATAGTAATCCAATAGCTCCGGCAGCTCGCAGCGTAATCCCGAAATAATATTTTAGTTGGGCAAAAGTTCGCGCGAGTTTCACTTTGAGCGGCGGCGCGGAAAGCGGGCTCACTCAAAATGATAATCATTATAATTCCGGGTAATTTCTGAACGTGAGGCAACTTTCTTAACTGCTCCACTATAATTTGAAAGTTTTCAATTAAACGACGCAGACAATATCAAGTTCACCGCCAGTATGTGGTAAGCTATAAAGGAACAAATACTATTTAGTTATTAAATATGCGTAGATGTTGGTAGATGTATCGGGTATTGCTTGCAAGATGAGAAAGGCACAAAAAGTGCTTACAGTTCAAGAGAACTGGGTTGTTTTTGTTATAAAATTGTACTAAAGGATAAGCCAGTTCAGTGGCCGTTATCGCACGCGAAACACGCGACAGGCTCGCATCAAATATGCACTCTTAATTTTCTATACACGCACACTTAATTTCCTACACACGCATTCTACAGGCACACTTAATTTTCTATACACGCTGTTTGCTGCGCTACTTTTTTGGAAATGAGGCTTTATTTCGCGCGCCTGCTTGGTGGGGCTATAAAATCATGTAGATAAGTGAAAATGTAGCACCCGAGAGCGTAGCTTATAAATGATGCGAAAATTAAATTTCACCTGTAATCCACATGTCTGTTTTGCGATCGCTGTATTAAGTCACATAATAGTCACTCGTTTTGTGACACTGACATCGTGATTTAGTCTAAAAGTGCTAAGAGCGGGGTAAGAGGTCGACTTACTGACGGTTTTATTTTATTCGCCCCAGCGCGGGCGACAAAGGGGCGGGCGGGAGCGGGGGGCGGCTGCGAACATGCAGCGTCGATGCAATTTCATGTTTACCCCCCACCGCACCCGGCCACCCCCTCCACTCTCGAGTCCTAGATGCAGGAAATTCTCGTCTAATAGGTTTGTTCTAGATTTTACACGCATCGAGGCGGGCGCATTCTTCAGCTTTATTTAACGAAGGTTCAATTGTGAACCGCACCGCACGTCATCACTGCACCAAAACAACACACTCGCACGTCGACTTTTCTCAAGCTCCGCGTTATTAAGGCAGCAATTTAGGTGTGATATAAATACGGGCGCGACCGGCTCGCGGCTCCGAGAACTCATTAGTCGCTTGTCGTGACGCGCGACGCCGCGCGACACCGCGCGATGCGGCACGGCGCCGCGCAATTTATTCCTCCATTCTAACTTGATCTGTCACACTTCTGCATAATGATGTCCTTTGGACACTCGCTTTTACATTTTCTGAAGTAAAATTTTATTGCTAAAGTTACTTAAATGCCTTTTGCAGTTTTGAAACTCGCGAAATAGCTAATTGGAATTTAAATTGAGTCCTAATTCATTCGGGGATACTGGATTAGAATGCGCAGAATTTGAAGTAATTGCGACCTAAAGTGCCTGCTAGTGTAAACTGTATCGATGGGTTTAATTAAACAGAGTTATATCGGGTGCTCGCTCACTCGGCGGTACCATCGTCACCCTTGTTATTACAATCGCGATGATGTAGTCTACTACAGGCGATGTATCGCAAATACATCCGCTAAGTACTTCAGCCCTCTGTAGGTACAACCGGTACAAAGGTCGAAATCCTTACTTGCTTCTTTACATCATGACTTAAAGATAAAGATAAATAAAGATAAAGATTTATTTATTTGCTAAAACATGTGTAGTCAAGATACATAATCATGCATTTTGGATAATAAATAGAGCATATTTGGAATCAACATGTTCTACTGATAGCAGTGTACAAATTAGAGTGGCGGTAGACGGTTTCAATCATTTTACCAAATATTATAAAGCTGACAATTTAAAAATTCTAATATTCAAAATATAAATTAGTATGTTAGCCATGTCATTTAAAAAAATTACAATATTTTACCAATAACGGTCGTCAATATAATAAGAATTTGTCATTGAGGATATCATTTACAAACTACATTAATAACATTTTAATAATAGCAGTGGTCAATATAATTAGAATTTATCATTAAGAAAGTCATTTATACTATAATAACATTTGTCAATTAATAACGACTTAAGTCTGTTTTTAAATTGGGAAGTATTTAATTGTTTATAACATGTTGGTATCCTATTAAATATTTTAGGCGCCATACATAGGATGCTTTTACTAACTAACGCCGTTTTACAAGAAAAAAAGCGCAGTTTTTCGTTGTCGCGTCGGTTACGAATTACTGTTTCAGATAGTCGTGGAAATAAATGCGGGTTGGTTTTCACAAAAGTAGCAACTTCTATTATATATAATGACGGAAGTGTCAGAATTCGGTGTGTAGTAAACAAAGGCTTACATGTTTCAATTGTTCTAATATGAAACATAGCACGTATGCACCGTTTCTGCATTTTAAACGCTACTTCTTTATTTGTTGAGTTACCCCAAAATATAATACCAAATCTCAGAGCAGATTCTACAAGCCCGTAATAAGCCGCGAGTAACGTTTCTGTGCTTACTATTGGAGACAGTTTATGTAAAATATATGTTGACGTGCTAGTTTTTTTAGTTAATTGATTTATGTGTTCTTTCCAGTTTAATTTATTATGTTAATCCCAAAAATTTTGCAGTTTCAACTTGATTTATAGTGTTGTTTTGGAAAATTAATTTAATGTCATTGTTTTTAGTTCTTTGGCTGAAGTGCATAATGTTAGTTTTCTTAAGATTAATTTTTAAATTATTGTTGTCAAGCCATTTTATTATAGAAGTCAAGGAATTATTTATGTCAGTTTCATAATTGTTATCTTTATATTTAATAGTCAGTGTGCTATCATCGGCAAATAGAGATATTGGATTATTAGTCGCTTTTGGTATGTCATTTATGTAAAAAATAAATAAAAGGGGGCCCAGTACACTCCCTTGTGGCACACCGTGAGTAATTTTACGTGATTTGGACCTGTATGACATTTCACATTTAGTTTTGTGGTTCAGTCTAGAAATCTCCGTTATTTGATATCTATCTGTCAGGTACGATTGTATTAAATTTAAAACATTACCTCTAATTCCGTATGCCTCAAGTTTTTCTGGTAAGATATTGTAATCCACGTAATCAAATGCTTGTGTCATGTCACAATAAATCGCACAAACTGGAGCCGTCTTGTCCATTTGACACATTACATTTTTTTTAAAGTCGTAAACTGCCATATTTATTGTTTTATTCTGACGAAAGCCTTTTTGTTCGTTGCATAAAATATTGTTCCTTTCAAGATACGTGTTTATTTCCTTATAATAATATTTTTCAAATATTTTAGAAAATATTGAAATTAGGGCAATATGCCTGTAGTACTCCATTAGTTCTTTGTTTTCTTTTTTGAATAGGGGTTTAACCAGCGTAAGTTTCAAATCTTTTGGGAAAAGACCAATTAATATACTTTGATTAACTATATGGCTTAGCGGGTGGCATATATATTTACTTACAGCCTTAATTATTCTTGTTGAAATGTCATCTACACCTACACTATTAGTGTTTTTAAGGTTATTTATGATTTTATAAATATCATAGGTAGTGCTTGGGGCCATAAACATTGAGTTCTTCTGGTGGTTAATATTACATGTCACTTTGTTACCAGCGCCTAGAACAGGTTTAATTTTATCAATAAAGTAGTTATTAAATGCTGTGGCTATGTCTGCCGGATTTTGTATATAAATGTCATTCAATTTTATTTTTGCAATGGATTCTTTAGGTATTTTAGGTCTCGATTGACTGATTATTTGCCACATTGTTTTTGTTTTATTTGTAGATGTGCTTAATTTATGATTGTTTTGAGCTCGTTTTGTTAGGTTTATAATATTTTTTAATAATTTCGTATAGTTAACAAGATTATATTTATTCCTTGCATTTGGTTGCAGACGATATTTCCAAAGTAAATCTTTTTTCTTCTTGCTACATATTTTTATACCTTTTGAGACCCATTTTGGCCTAGTGCATACTTTTATTATGGTCTGTTTTCGTGGAAAGCACAAATCATAAAAAAGGTTGAAATGCTCCATAAAGTTGCTATAGGCCAATGTTGGATCAGCAGCATCGTAGACGTCAGAAAACGATATGCTTTTTATACACTCTTCAAACTTTTTTATATTTTCAGCTCTGTAGTCTCCTTTGATTTGGCGCCAGAATTTCAAAGTTAAAGTTTTTCTGACAGGAATTTTTATGATTTGAGCAGTGTGATCTGATAGACCGCATTCCAACACTTCAGTTTTACATGTTTTATTATAATGATGTGCAAAGTTATCTATACAGGTTTTGCTAGTAAGGCGAGTGGGTTGTTTCAGCGCTAATTTTAGATTATGATTCAACAGTAGACATTCTAGATCCAACGTAGTGTTATTATTCTTAAGTATGTCAATATTAAAATCTCCGGCTAATATAATATTGTAAGACTTCAGCTTAGAAATATGGAGTAGTACTTTGTCAAGTCTTTCAAAAAATGTATTCAAATTATTATATTTAGGAATTCTATATAGACAAATAATTACAATTTTAAAGTCAAGTAGTTCCACTGCACAGCACTCGAATATGTTGACCAAAGAGAATTTCCTAATGTGTGGTAGGTCTTTATATTTAAGCTGATTGTTCACTAGTATACATGACCCGCATCGTTTACTATCACTTCTGCTAAAGCATGATGCTAGAGTGTAGTTTGGAATATTTAGGAATGATTCCTGTCCTGCTATCATAAAATGCTCCGTTATGCATATTACATCGGTTTTTTTGTTTTTTTCTTCCAATTCCTCTAAGTTGATTACCAGTAAATCTGATTTATTTAATAGTCCAGCAATGTTCTGATGTAATATATTAATATACTTAGTCTCGAAAAAACATCTTGTCATTATCTGTTGAGTCAAAATCATTGTCTTGAGGGCCATGGTTCGTTATAGATCCCATTTCAATAAACTTTTTTATGTCGCTGATGATATGTCGTATGCCGTATTTATTTAGTTTAAGCTTACCAGAGATAAATTCTTGTTTGTGTCTAAGAACCAACAGTGTTTGTGTGTTTCAACGTCCAAGTATAAAAGATTTATAAATTGCTCCGCTCTGGAGTTGAACATTAAAGCTCCACAGATATAGGTCGGTGGGCAAATGATTACATTTGTGTGTGTGATTTTTTTTAAGGTATTTCTCAATAATTGTATCACATTGATATAGTTTTTCGTTATTTTGAAGTCCGATCCTCCCAACAAAATAACACAGAAGTCTTCCATTGTGAGTTTAGATATCTTGGTCTCTATACCCTTCACAAGTTCATTGATTTGTGCTGCCGGTTTCGAAATATGACAGAAAGTAAAACTTTTCGCAAACATGTCCTCAAGATTTTGTAGTACATTATGATTTCTGTCGCTAATTACACATAGGTGGGGTTTTCTTCCTTGATCTGGTTTTTGTTAGTTGTGCACATGTTGATTGTTCTGAGTTTGTATTCGTTTATTTAGGTTGACATGTAATGTGTTCTCAGTTTTCTGGACTTTGGATGATACTTTTTTTTTGTGAACTTCTTTTTTCCCCAATAATTTAATATTTGTCGCCGGTTTGCTAGTTGTTTCTATATCTAGATGGAGGTTATTCTGCAAACAGTGTTGAGTATTTGTGTGGTTCTTACTTTTCGAAGGGGTCTTTTGCGATTTTGGGGATGACGTAACCGTTTTTAATAATTGATTTTGTCTAATTAATAATTTTGTCGTCATTTTTTTTTTGCATCTTAGTATTCTCTATGTTTAAGGTCGCTATTTCCTCGTGAGCACTTTGCAATTCGATCGTTAAGCTTTCAATCTTCTCTCTCAAATGCTTCAGTTGTTTACTCGAATCATCGTCGTCCGATATGTTCGGCAAGCTATTCGTTGTGTCGTCCAATATCCGCTCCATTACCTGACTGTTGTTAACTGACGACTCTGAATGATTTCGTGCGCGTCGAAATGTGATGTTTTCGAGAAAGTTTTGCATTTTTTCTCGTGCCTATGGCTTGGAGGAGTTACTTATTTGAAAATTAAAAAACAAAAACTGCTTGATTATACTCAGTCTCGAATTTGGGGCACGTTTAGAGCATATGACTAGCCGACCAGGCTACGGCGTAAGTTAATGAGTATCGCCAATTTGTGCATATAGTGCTTCACAAGCCACGATCCCAGAGACGGGTTTTCAAGGTCAGTCACCGATGTGTCATCGAACTCTAGTCACAACAAACAACAGTATAACCGTCACTCTAATACTTTGATTTGGATAAACCACCACTTTTACACTTCACATTTAGACGATCAATGTTTCGTTTTAATTCACTTCAGTTTAGGTTTTAGATTATCAACTTTGTTTGTTTAAATAGCTAGATTTTTGCACAATTTTGATTAAAGTTTTGACTAGCTATGGGCAAACGTGTCTATTACTCGCGCCAGACGGAACGTCACTCAATCGACGACTTATTAATCATAAGTTTCAATTGAGCTTTACATAATTCAACGCTTTGTCTTTCACAAAGTTTCCATGCTCGTTCAATATTAACACAAAGTACTTAATTGTTTCATTGTGCCTTTTATGTCTGAAGTCTTTATGTAATTCCTTTTACCGAATAATGGAGCTGTATTTACTTTGGCAAGCGCTCATAAAGCAGCGGCTTGAATAGGCAAGCGGCGCGAGCCATCATAGGCTGAAAGGTAGTTTTCAATAGAGCTCGTGCAAAATAGAGATAGAGGAAATGTATTTCTGTAATTTAAAATAAAAATCTTTGAAGGCAACGCATGTGTATCGCTGTTCAATATGGAGCAGTACATTGGTGTCACGTGGCAATATCGTGCCGCCGAGCGCCGGCATGCGGCAGCGGCAATATGTCGCGGCGATCACTCCCGCTGCCCCGGTCGGCCGCGACCCGCCTCGCTCCTCTCCGCCGCGCGCCGCGCCGTGCCACTGCCACGCTCTACTTGCTCTTGGACCGCGCCTGGAGCGAGCCACTTCATAAACGCGATGTCTATCACGCTACGCCGGAAACGCCTCAAATGAAAGTCTAGTAAAATCCTAGACGGCAGAAATAAATACGGCAAACTTATAATATTACGTCAGTCAACATCGAGTTTACCGTAAAAGCGACGAGTCAGGGTTTATTTTTTGCAAGTATTTTTCCTTTTTCCGCCCGGCAGCGCTCCCGCGGCGGCGCCGACGTCTCACGGTACAAATAAAATAAAACTGCGCTTCGAGAAAAATTGGAAATTCAATAACCCGTCGTCCCCGAGAGATTTCCACCCGATGTTCGACTTTAAAAATTTGATAGATGATACATTGCATACAAGCCACTACCCGCGTAGTTGCTTGATTTATCGACACCCGCGCCGCTCCACTTTGTACCCTTATCCGGAGGTTTAAGAACGATTCATTACGTCTCAACACAAAGTGCTGGAAATATTGTGACGCGAAGCTTTTTGTCTCAAACATTCCCATACTAATGGTGGGCTAGATAATAACTTTCACACTTAGTTGTCACTTATCTGTTTAGAGACAGAAAAATACAAATACAAATAAATGTATTATTACCACATAAAAATACATTTCATCCTTATTATCTAAAGATAGTATGGACAGCAAACAGATTATTGGTGACCCTCACACTAGGTCAGGCCTGCCCTGTGAGGGCCATTTAAAAATATTACCAGATAGGTTTTTCTTTTAGTAGCTGCTTTGACACAGTGTGGATGCTTTTTTATTTAACATTTATGAAATTAAAAATTTTGTTAAATTAAACAATTGAAATGGTAACTCATTCATTAAACAAGCAACAAATATAAATATAATTTAATTAAAGATGTTAGTATGTTATTTCAATATCTACTTAATTTCATGTATTATTATTTTCCTTTTTTTTATTTTCCTATCATTAGTATTACATTTTTCAAAATTACTTAATAACATTTTTTTTATGTTGGATATTTATTTATTTATTTTCTACTTATCAATTTTGGGAATGTTTTCACTTTCCAGATAGGAGAGACCAGACAACCAGTTAAATATCAAAATGTTTGCCTTGTTAACAGTGCTTTCCCTTATGTTACAGTGTTTTAAGATACTGTGATAGATGTGCGGATGAATAAATTCAGGGTAGCGTTGGGCAAACGAGGTTTTTACGAATGGTTTGCAGATTTTAAGTACACGTTTCTTTAACAAGTCTGGATAGTCGGAAGAGTTGACGAGTTTTCGGTGTATTTTTATTGACGCTTTTAGTATAAACAGCTGCCGGACATTGAAAAAATTTAGCATGTTTTCATGAATACTTATGAATATAGACACTCATGATTCTGGATAAGTTTTAACATGAAACAGGAATATACAATCAACATCCAAGCAATTCAGGGCGACGTGCAGAATTGATGAGCCTCTTTATTTCGCGCTCGGTCGCTCCACTTTAATTCCAAATCTACTTTGGAAACTAATGTCTCTCTTAAAACTGTTAACTTAATTATATCTTCTATTAGCAAGCAAATGTGTCCGATGACAAATTGTAATGGCTGGCTGTATTTTGGAGCGGGATTTTATATTTTCGGCGCCACGTTGTCTTGCGCCGGGGCCGCGGGTCGCGGACAGAAATATGACTCGCGGCAAAAATAGAGGTGCTCACCGATGCTGCTGGAGGAACTTTCGACTTTGTGTAACCGTTGTTTGTTTCACATGTCGACCTTTCGTCGGAGCAATTAAAATTGCTTAACTTTTAACAACACGTCGACACCTGATCTGGAGTTTTACCTCGTCATAATATCGACGGCGGCGGCAGCTCTCGTAGATAGAATAAATCGAGCGGAATATGTTCGTAATGTTCACATGTAGGTGTCTGAAACGGAGGAGGTATTATTTCTTCACCTCGAGCGTCTAGATATGACCTCACCTCACAAAAACACAGATGTGACATTGTTAATATTTCGCGGGCGGCAGCGGCAGCGCATTGTCGTAAACATAAAACAAGGGATGTTTGGATAATAGCGGCTCCGCTCTCCCGCACGTGACGGTGTATTTGCAAACTTCATATATCGCGTTATTATTATTACGGGCGCGGCGTATGAATATTCTAACGCTGTTACAAGACACTAGAGTCTGTCATCACCGCCGCGGCACTCGGCTTAATTGTGACGCGTCGCGTCGCGAGTGCATCGCTCTGCCGCTTTGCGTGGTGCATGCACATTAATACACGACGCAACGGAGCCTCACAGAGTAAGTCGTTCAATGAATCACACTCCCAAAAGACGCAGTAAGCTTGTGAGGCGAGAAAACCAAATTGTCAGGCAACTTGTAATATCTTCGCAAGTCTCTGAAGAGGGCCAACAACAAAGAGGTAGGTCACGAGTGTGGAGCGAGTGTAAAGTTTTATCTGTCATCCCGGGGCGCGGCGCTGGCGCTGAGATTGCTGAAACAAGCGCTAACCGCTGAATTCCGCGCGCACTTAGCTAAAACTTGTGACGGCGACGCGCGCGGAACTGCGTTCCTACATTTGGACTCTCAGATTACAAGCAATGGTCACCAACGACAATGATTGTGCATGTGCATACCTCATTTGAATTGCACACGTACCTAGCAAATCTTGCGGCAGGTTAAATTGGCTCGAACCACAATCAGATAATGGAAAATTAATTTAATTTGCAGTTATTACATTTAATCCAAATTGTAATTGCATTGAAATAATTTATCTACAAAGGGATGTACCAGCACCGAATAAATATGTTGTAGGAAACATACATTCCGCAGCGCTGAGCTGGTTTGCTGTTTGTGCTCCTCTTGATTAGTTGGCGTCAGTGACATGTTTAGCCCCGCCAGTAATTAAGGCGAAATAGATGACCGCCCACACCACTAAAGTATGTCGAGTCATCGCAACAGTTGGGAATATTTTAGGCTCAAGCACGACACTTTGCTGACCCGCCCGACATAAGCAAAAATAAACATATCTTAGCAATAAAATAGATACAGATGTCGCAACCGTCTCGGCGAAGCGTTTTTCAGTTAATTTCGCGCTAGAGTTTTATGAACGCCAATTAAAAGTTAAATCGCCGTAACGAGCGACTTAATCCTTCATTAGCCAGGCCACGGCCGGCCTGTAGCGGCGCCGGGAGAGAGCAGAGCCCCCCGCACGGCAAGGGAGCTCTTCCTTTTAAACCCGGCCACATACAGTCGGAATTCCGTTTCGGAATATGAAATATCGATTCGGGATTCCGAACGTAGTAAATTAATACAAAACCTATGAGCCTATAGTTTTCCGTTCAACATGTGTCTGAAATCACGTACGGAAGAAAGCAGTTCCGAACGCAAGTTTTTTTCTTAGGAAGCCATAGATAGATAGATAACACTTTATTGTTCAACCAGGATACAGAGCGACAATGCTATCCCAATCTGTAGATATAATTTATCGCTTAGTTGACGGCACTTCCACTATACATTTGCGAAGATGATGTAGTTCAAAACGCACTAGCTAAGTCAAAGAAAGTTTTAAATCGGTGTTTTCAAAATATGCGCTGGTGCAAAAAGGTGCGCTTGAATTAACTTCTTATAACCCACTAGCTTGCTGGCACCCTAGCTAGCGCTGCGCGGCACATCTTCTAGGATACGTTTATGTTTATACGGAAATGGACGTTATTGACATCGTACTCAATCAGAAAATTATTAATATGAGCCTTACCATTCCAAACTGAAATCTAAAATCCGGAATTTTGACTGTATTTGTCCGGCCTTATAAAAAGCACCGACCGCCCTGCGTTCAGCCGGTCGTCTGCGCCTCGTCTGCGTTCCTTTTGTTTCATCTCCTCAGGTTAATTCAATCCGTGCTCGCGTACATCGCTGTCGACCTGCACAGTTGAGTTCTTTTGTTATCGAGTCAGCTCGTAAATCTGAGATGGAAAAGTGAGAAAAATAGAGGTCCGTCACTTCTGTCTGACTTGAGAGATTAGGACGCACGGAACTTGTAGCTAATCTAAAATGGGCACTGGACAGTCGAACTGCTATTAAAATATCTCGTTGCGTTATATACATACATACATAAGCTCACCCCTGTCTCAAAGAAAGGTAGGCAGAGATCAGGGACTGCCATCTGCCACGATCCTGAGAAATCACTTTCGCTTCATCGACATTCATTAGTCGTTGCATACACAGACGTCGGTTCCGGGTACTTTTTATCTTGCCCTTTGCTAATACATCCCTTATTTTATCGAATTATGTCCGCCTGGGGCGTCCCTTACCGGCTCTTCCACTCACATTAGCTCGATATATTTGCTATACTCGTCCTATAGTCGTTGCATAATAACTAATTTCTTTGTTTGATATCGTCAACATTCTCTAAACATAATAATTTGCTAACGAATCGAAGAAAAAGAAGAAGTTATTGTTATTTATTGTTTTATAATATTATAACTCGTTAAAAAATTCGATAACAATCGCGATAACAAATTCTAATAGAAAATATTTTTTCGGACCGGATTAAACCCGCGCCTCTAGCGTAACGTGCCACGCGTGGTGAATAAGCTCCAAAAATCCCTCAATAAAAGCTTCATAAAACAAGCGATAGCGGTAAAACTGTACGTGTATTAATATAAAATTGTCAGATACACTATCACAAGCACAAAATGATTACACGATCTAGTCAGCGCAATATTTCGCAACACTAACGCCATCGGTCGGCTCGCGAAATAACTTAATACTTGAGTAGCTAACCACGTGGTGATTTAGTCGCCATGAACCCTGATCCTCATCCTTCATCAGCCCACAATTATTCGTTCGACGTGAAGTTTATTTAAAAGTACTGCTTATTTCTTCAAGACTGGAACAGTAGCAAAACCCGCAGTGGAATCGGAAGTGACAGTTAAATAAAAGCTGAGTCTAAGTTGCGGGCGGGGGCTGTCGCGCGCAAGCTGCGCGCAGAACTTGCCAAATAAAGTGCAAGCGGAGCAGAAGTCGCCGCGCTACTTTGGAGCCAAACTCCATGACAGACTTTTTTCTTGCTCACAGTACAGACCCAGATGTACGCGGGACGTCGTAATCAACAGCTCGGATTTCTGCGAACCACACATAACACCCCTCTCCACTTTTATTACAAACTTAAATCCAGCGAGTAAGATATAAAGAGCATTCCGCTGTAACAATGATGGCGACTATTAACCCACACCTGTATCTGCAGCGCAATCTTGTTACAGTTTAGTGTTAGTGCGCCATTACTGGCCGGAGACACCAAACACAGTGATATAAATAATATCTAAGCTGTTATTAAATGAATTCGCGGCGAGTGCGCTGCGGCGGCGGCCGGCGGCAAGCAAGCCGCGAAATATGACGTCATAAAACAGAGAATTAACTGAAATGGCCCGTGCCGCCGAATGGCCGCAGTAAGGAATTCAATTATGCCGCAACTATTTTCGCGATCCGCAATATGTGCGCCGCGCCGCCGCCGCCCCACGCACGCGGCCCGGCCACAGTGCCGCCGCCGCCGGAGCCGCCTGTCAATTTGATGGTGCCCGCAGCGCCATTCCGATTGAGGGATTACGCCCTCTGGCTTCGTGCTGAGACCCGCAGTACACGCCATCAGGTTCATTTTTAATTGTCTACTTCTGATCATGCTTATTACAAAGACTCTACAATTTAATCTCCATAAAATTCAGTGTCAGCTCTAAAATACGCGCTTCCTGGTATAACTCAATTATTATACTATTGTATTTTACAACAAATTTTGTTAAACGATCTTTTTTCAGATTTTTGGTTTCGTATACTCGAGAGCAATGAATCCGGATCCACTACCCACTTAAATGACAGATTTTTTCTTCCCTCTTCGAAAGTCTCCCTTTTTCAAATTTTCTTTTTCTATGACATAAGTTTAAAATAACTAAGAAGTGATTGTCTATTCTACAATTAATTTCATTATGCTAACATTATTACTTTCCGAGATTTCAGGTATTTTTAAGTGACCCGGATATTTAGACACATGAAATATAATAAAATTAAGATCTAATAATTTACATATACCTAATTTAGAACATCCTTCATCTCGTTCACAGTATTTCAGACATTCTTCAGCTACATTAAGGATCTCTCTCAGCCTCCATTAAATTATTTTGCCTTAAGCTGTCTTCTGTACTGGCCCTGTCTACTTCAAACACTGGATAAAATGAAAATTATTTCACAATTAAGCACATAGTAATGGAGCAACAATACTCGTGAATCTAAACAAAATTATATACCCTGTCTTGGTAATTACTATTCCAATGACAACGATACTATAGTAACGAATGCCTTGTCAGGTAAAATGTTCTCTAGTGCCTTGTGATACATTAGGACAAGTGTGTGACTATTATTGCTCTATTACTATGTGCTTAATTGTGAAATAATTTTCATTTTATCCAGTGTTTGAAATAGTCACACAGATGTACGAAAGTATTATTTTACTTAAAGTCGCAAAGGAAACGCGACTTAATGACCATTAAAAGTTAAATTTAAGAATACCGAATTCGGATTCGATTAACATGTTCATCACATTTTACCGAACGAAATATGTAGGGGTAAAGTTCCTCTAATTCCAGAACAAGTGTGAATGAAAGGTCTTCTTGGCTAAACTTTCTTTACGGTTCTCTATAGGAAGAACTTCTTTGTAGGAAATTAACTCAAATACTCTGTGTATTTGAGTTAATTTCCTTCAAAGAAGTTCTTCTTAGTAGTTCACAGTGCATTTTCATTCAGCAGCTCAACGGCTCACGTTCCGCTCTCGTACCTATCTTTCGAATCGCGTTAGTTTGCGAAGAACAATCATATTTATATTTTTTGTATTAAAATTAATGACGGACGAATACGACGAAGGCAACATTGTAGAAGTCCTATTAGTTAAATAATATTAATTCGTAATGCAATGGCTTCAAAGACCTTCGAACTCTAATAATAAAAACAGGTGAAGGATGAACTATTGTTTGTACTATTATGGTGATTCTTCACATTCATATAGATAATTATGTAGTCAGTGTATGAGTGTGTTGTTTCATGAAGTGAACTCCTTCATTAGCATGAAGTGAAGTTTTCGCGAAGTACACTCGTCTAATCGCCGTGGAGCTTGTCGCTTGTTGCGGGTCGCTCCGCTCGTGGCCGCGCGCTCGCCCTGCACGCTCGACGCTCGCAATTAGCAGCGGAGCGGGAACGCCTTTCTTTCATTTAATTGTTATTTAATGGCCGCACCGCGTAAATCACACGAGCGAGAAATCGCTGCCAAATATTCGTATTTAGCGCCCTTGCCGCCGCCGCCGCCGGCATTATGGTAATCCAACTCCTGTTGGTAGCTACATCTAGCAGTCATTAACTCGTAGCGCTGTCCAAGGGTGTAATTATGAGACAAATTTTCGCTTTTATTTCATGTTCTTTTAGAAACACATTTAAAATATGGTGTAATCCTATACCTATAATCTCGTAAACGATACAGGCAAGAGACAACACGTAATTGCCAGTAAAACCAAAGGAGTACATTCCCCTTCAAATCGATAAGCTTGAAGAAGTAGTAGCCGCACATTAATTGATTCATTCACGTTTCCCATGCCTGTCGGCCACGGAAAATTTTATTATTTATCGATCAAATTCAAATTAAGACATTTTTTTTCACAGTAGAAACAAAATGTGTAAGAACGTCAAAATTGTTAGTTTCACATTCAATAGATTATGTGGAGAAAGAGCTAACAAAGTACCTCCACATTTATTCTTTACATAACAGTTTTAGCTTAATTAACAAACCTTCGGGGATAACGGGCGTGAGTTTTTTTTTTTTTTTTTTTTTTAACAAACTTTCAAACTTAAAAATTATTACTCATGGATGTATTGAACACTTGACACAATTCTCCTCTGAATAAATTAAATATTAATCTTCTGTTTAACACCAAATATGTTTGTCTTCTAAATAACCGTTGTTTTTATAATAAGCTTTTTTGCTGAATCTGTGCTTAACACATTACTTAAATGAACTGGTTCCATAAAAAGAGAAAATTGATTTCTACTGTGACAACATACTAAAACTCATGCCCTCTTAAAGAAGAGGGGTATGGTATGGCAGAGCCCAAATATTTCCATCCTGCTACCTCCTTTCCTTTGATCGGGTAATGGTTGTGTCGTGGATTGGCTGCGACCCGCTCGGTGACCTCGCCGGCACAGCCGCTGGCTGCCTCGATCGATAGCTGATAAATATTCCATTGTAATGGATATCTAGTACATTTGCATTGCACAAATAACGATTAGGACAAAAGGCTCGCGTCTGTATTGAATTTAGTTGTTACTTGTTGGGTAGTCGCATAAGGATTTACCTGAGCTGCGTCTCAGTTAGGCGTTCAGTGTAATAAATCCATCAAAAGCTTTCGGTCGTTTTACTCTCGAATACAACAGTGGCGACGAGATCGACTAAATTATCCACGCGGAAATAATGTCGAGTATCAGGAGCGTGCCAGTCTTTGACAGTGATGCAGACTGGAATATTTTCAAGGAACGTTTGGATCAGTGGTTTTTGGCGAATGAAATTACGTCAGAAACGGACAAAGATGGCAAGAGACGACGCGCCATTTTGTTGGGAGCACTCAGTATCGAGGCGTACGTAGGTCACACTAGAAGTTTTGCGTAACTTAAAAAAACAACATGTTATAACCAAAATATTATGTTTATTGCTTTTCAAGATACTCTCCTTTACATTTTAAACATTTTTTCATACAATCGAACCATATTTTAAAACAGGAGGACCACAGATCTGAAGGCATGTTTTCTACGTGCTTATTGAACGCTATCACTGCCTCTTCAGAGTTGGTAAAAGTGAAACCTCTCATCAAATGTTTAATTTTGGGGAAAATACAGAAATCACAGGGTGCTAGGTCGGGGATATGTGTAGGATGGGTGACAAGTTGTACTTTTTCGGAAGTTAAAAATGACTTTGTTTTGTTGGCCGTGTGTGAAGAAGCGTTGTCATGACGTAGGAGAACGCGGCTTTTTGGGCGTCTTTCGCGAACTTTTTCTAACACCCTGAGTAAACAAATGGTAGAATACCACTCGGTATTAACACTCTTTTGATCTTCAAGTAGAATTGTGCAGATGGGACCCGTAGCTGAGAAAAAAAATGCGATCATTTTTTACCAACGTTTCTCGCCTGCCTCACTTTTGTTGGCCTGTTCTCATTTTCAAACACCCATTCACAAGATTGCTGTTTTTTTCGGGTTCAAAACATTAAATCCACGTTTCGTCTCCTATGACAATGTCATAAACAGCATTAGAATGTCTGTGGTCGTACTTCATTAGCATCTGTGAGCACCATTCCACGCGAGCCCGCTTCTGCTCCGCTGTCAGTTCATGAGGGATCCAACGACAACAAAGTGTCCTAACTTTTAATTCTTCGTGTAAAATTTTCTGAATTTGGCTCATACCAATCCCCAATAGTCCTAGAATTGTCTCATAGGTAATCCGCGGGTTTTTTTCAATTAGCCGCTTAACAGTAGCCACATTATTTTCGTTGACGGCAGTTGAAGGCCGCCCTTCACGAAATTCATCATGTAAAGAAACCCGACCTCTTTCAAATTCAGCAAACCATCGCCTAACGGTGCTCAAACAAGGTGCTTCTCTCCCAAAAGCATTTTGAAGACGAGCGGCACAGTCTTGCGGAGAGAGAGAACTTTTAAAATCATAAAAAATCATCGCTCTAAAATCTTTTCGACTCAACTCCATTTTCGTTCCGTACGTAGAGCTTTGATGTGTGAAAAAAAACAATTGACAAATGATTTCCCGACAATTTTTATTTTATTACTAAGAAGGTTTCAAGTCGCTTCAAACAATATAACATTCGAAATTCAAATAGTTCCGATTAGCTAGAAGTGCAAAACTTTTAGTGTGCCCCATGTATAAGTTGGTACGCAATTTGATATACCCCAAAACTTTGGACACATTATCGTACACAGATGTCGTTAGCGAATTTAAAAAACATTATTCGCCTAAGAAATTTATATTAGCCGAGAGACATCGCTTTCACAGTGCCACGCAAGGAATAGGGGAAAGTCACAGAGAATGGGCATCGCGAGTCAGGAGCCTAGCGGCGGATTGTCAATTTACAACATCGCTCGACGAAACACTGCGTGATAGATTTGTGTTGGGAATGCGGGCTGGAGCGGAAAGGGACAAACTGTTCCTAGAGGACTCGCCGGGTCTTACTATGGCAAAAGCGTTAGAGATTGCTAATAATGTGCAGAGCGCAAGACAAGCTTCACGGGAGTCGGTTTCGATGGCGGTTGCATCGGGAGTCATGGCGCAGGCGCAAGGTGACATGTTCCGGGTGGCCGAGCGTTCGGATCGGCCACAGTGTGAAGGATGCGGTTATCGTAGTCATAGTCAGGCTAATTGCCGTTTCAAAAACTATAAGTGTAAAAAGTGCGGAAAAAGAGGCCATTTTAGAAGGATGTGTCCGGGCAACAAAGTGAATAAAAAGCTGAATTATGTGGATTCAGTGTCGGAGGGAAGTGACGATGACGATGGTAAGAGAGTTTTAATTTGCAATGTACGCAGCTGTCGGGGTGAAGCTATGAAATTATCCGTGGGAGTTAACGGTACGCCAGTTAGTTTTGAAGTAGATAGCGGTTCATTTGCCACAGCAA
The DNA here is from genome assembly GCA_947310845.1 of Yponomeuta plumbellus. Taxonomy (NCBI): domain Eukaryota; kingdom Metazoa; phylum Arthropoda; class Insecta; order Lepidoptera; family Yponomeutidae; genus Yponomeuta; species Yponomeuta plumbellus. Next base: position 25,521,747 of record OX371193.1, on the reverse strand, counting down.
TTCCATTTAGTTTGTATAAAAAAATGTTCAATAACACGCCTTTAAAAAAATGCAACCACTATCTTGAAGTCATACACAGGAGAACAAATAAACACGGTAGGTATTATGGAAGCATCGGTCACGCATGACAAGGAAACAAAGAAAATAGATATTTTTATTGTTAAAGGATGTGGTCCGGCATTGTTGGGTAGAAATTTTTTAGCAGCATTTAAATTACAACTGTCAAAAGTCAATTTCTGCTCTGAGAGTGGCACAGATATAAATTATTTTATGAGAAAATATAAAGACTTATTTGCGGAAAAATTAGGGTGCATGAAAAAAGTAACAGTGAGCTTAACGGTCAAGCCAGATAGTAAACCTTTTTTTTTTAAAGCACGGCCGGTGCCTTTTGCTCTTAAAGAAAAGATTGAAAAAGAAATTAATAGACTCATCGATAGCGAGGTTTTGGTCCCAGTAGAGTTTTCGGAATTTGCAAGTCCTACAGTACCAATATTAAAACAAAACGGAGAAATCAGATTATGTGCAGATTTCCCGGCCACACTTAATAAAGTCCTCCAGATTGAGAAATACCCTTTACCGAAGGTAGAAGAACTTTTCTCAAAATTACATGGTGGATAAGAGTTTACAAAGCTAGATCTTTCAAAAGCTTATTTACAACTTAAACTGGACGAACGCTCTCAGAAGTTGACAACCATAAATACGCATAAAGGTCATTTTAAGTTCACAAGATTAGTCTACGCTTTGTCAAATGCACCAGCCATATTCCAAAGGACTATGGAAGGTTTATTATCTGGAATAGATGGGGTTCTATGTTTTCTAGATGATATATTAATTACGGGGCAGACAAAGGAACAACACTGTGAAAGGCTAGAAATCGTTTTTAAAAGATTGTAAGAAGCGGGGTTGGTCTTAGGTAAAGAAAAATGTCATTTATTTCAACAATCGGTCACTTACTTAGGGTTCGTGATTGACAAGCATGGCGTACATAAATCACCTGATAAGGTAAAGGCCATATTAAACGCTAAGGTGCCGACTAATATTAAGGAATTAAAATCGTATCTGGGGCTGGTTAATTACTATAGAATGTTTGTTCCTCAAGCATCTACAATATTAAGCCCTTTGCACACACTGTTGCAAAAGGACGTAAAGTGGCATTGGTCCCCCGCGCAGGAGGAGGCGGTTAGTACTATTAAAAAGGAGCTGGTTTCCGAAAATTTTCTAGCTCATTTTGATCCATCTGCGGTTTTCCTAGATGGAGGGCGGTATAGAAAGACCCATTGCGTATGCGTCACGCTCGCTAAATGTGGCAGAGAGAAAGTACAGTCAAATACAGAAGGAGGCGACAGCCATAGTGTTCGGAGTGCGCCGTTTCCATCAGTATTTGTATGGTAAATCGGAACCTTTTATCCTCCGCACAGATCACAAGCCACTTTTAACAATTTTACACCCACACAAAAGCGTTCCAGAAGTAACAGCAAACCGACTTCAACGTTACGCTTTATTTCTTTCCGGGTACAATTATACAATAGAATATATAAAGAGCGCTAATAACTGCGCTGACTATTTGAGTCGCACCGCGCAGGACCGGTTTGGCGGCGCAGGCACAGCGGATGCGCCGTCGACATCGGGAGCGGGCAGTGGCTCATTGCGAGAGGACCACGCGACGTACATTTCTTTTGTGACGGATGGTGATTTACCTATCACATTGGAGGAAGTAAGGCAGGCTATAGAAAAAGATTTGATTTTACAGTCCGTAAAACAATACGTGGGTACAGGGTGGCCGAGAAATATTGAAAGCGCCGAATTAAAACCGTTTCTAAAATGCCGTGTCGATTTATCATATGAATCGGGTTGTCTAATGAGGGGCCATAAAATTATTATTCCTGCAAACTTGAGGTCGAGGGTTTTAGAAGAATTACATAGGCCACATTTAGGCCTAGTAAAAACCAAAGCGGAGGCTCGATCGAGGTTTTGGTGGCCTAACTTAGATAAGAATATAGAACGTAGGGCGGCTCAGTGTAACATTTGCACTCAATTAAAACCCGCTCCGCCGCGCGCCCCGCTCACTCCGTGGCCATTCCCGCCGCGACCGTGGTACAGAGTACATTTGGATTTTTTTGGACCGCTGCAAGGTAGGATGTTTTTAATTGTTGTTGATGCTTTCTCCAAGTGGGTTGAATGTTTTCAAATGACCAATAATTACTCATCGGCATCCGTTATTCAAAAACTGCAAGAACTGATTTCGCGTTTTGGTATTATGAACACGTTGGTATCAGATAACGGAACGTCCTTTACGTCACGGGAGTTCCAAGATTTCTGCAAACTAAATGGAATTGTTCATCTGACGTCACCCACATATTCGCCTGCGAGTAACGGACAAGCAGAGATTTATGTGAAGTTATTGAAGAGGCATATTAAAACGTTGCTATTTTCCGGGAAAACGTCTAATAGCGGTATACAAGCTGGCTTACTAGAATTTTTGTTTAGGTACCGAAACTCCAAACACTCGACAACCGATTCCTCGCCTGCAGAACTGATGTTCGGTCGGCAGCTGTGTAGTACAAGGTTCGATTTATTAAGGCAATGCCACTCAGATAAGTCACCGTCAAATTCGTCCGACTTAAAAAAACTTATTAAAACCAAACAGTGTTCGCAGGGTAAAAACTATGGAGGAAACCAAAAATACAATTCAAAACAAATGATAGGGTTTGGGTCAAAGTTCCAAACGAAAACAAATGGATGAAAGCCACTATATTGTCACAATTAGGGAAAAGTTTATACAATGTACAATTGAAGGAAACGAACACTATAATTAAGAAACATAAAAATCAACTATACAAGGAAAAATTATCAGACGAAGAAGGCGAAGAAGATATGTCCATCATGGCATCAGATAACGATTTAGACGTTTCGCTAGCAGGCCCATCCCAAGGGAGAGTGGATGAGGGAGAAGAGGAGTGGTCCTTAGCCCCAGAGACACAGGAGTCAATAAACGTTAGTGAACAGTCTTCATCTTCTACGTCTGAGTCACAAACAACCATAAACGATGGTTCTTCGCAACCTGGACCTGGTAACCTGGACGGGGCAAGCACAGAACCAACTTGTGATTCGGCCAGAAGGCGCCTAAATCTTCGCGATCTTCCTAGGGTTGATTATAAACCATTCTATTAAAATTATAGCAATTTTATACTGACTTAACTTTAAGAATTAAAGGTGGAGGGATGTTGGGTAGTCGCATAAGGATTTACCTGAGCTGCGTCTCAGTTAGGCGTTCAGTGTAATAAACCCATCAAAAGCTTTCGGTCGTTTTACTCTCGAATACAACACTTGTTTATAGATTAATACATATTCGTCTTCTTTTAGTTTATTTCATCAGTTAGAAAGAAGTGCAGATCTAGTTTTAGAGATTAACAATGGTCATTGACTCGCATGTTATATTATCTGGTGCCTGGCTTCGAGGAGTTTTACGGATCTCAATTCGTAGCCAAAGAGAGTACTCTGCATCGAAATTACGTCAATCTGGTTTACTGGAGTTCATGAAGCCGAAATAACTTTTTTTATCATGCATACGTAAGCTCACGCCTGTATCCCAGAGGTGTGCCGAGGCCAGAAACTGCCACTTGCCACGATCCTAACAAAGCACCGACACCGATTTTTTTTAATCATAATTATTATTATCATCGCGCTGAAAAACGTTTCGTAATACTGTTTTTCGGGCAAATTTGCCACACGCGTAAACAAATAAAAAACCATTTATGTGTTGAATCCACCCATTATGTCCCCACCGAGGGGCACTGGTCTCTTCCGTGAGGAAGGTATAGGCTATACTCGGCCAAGTTTGGATGGGTGGAGCCTTGTAAGCTTAGTGGCTGGTCTTACTATCAAAAGTTCTATGTTCTAAAAGTATCTGACTTGGCTTAACGACTGACATGTGCCATCTATCGACGTCAGCCGGCACCAACTGCTTAACGTGCCTTGCGAATCACGGAACCGCTCGGAAAAATGCCACTAGCGTTAGTCATAGAACGATCACCCATCCATGCACTGAACGCGCCCTATGTTGCTTAACCTTCGTGATCGTTTAAGATCACTCAGGCGGCCGGGGCTACGAGCGATTCAACTATGTACTTATAAAATTATTTAATTAGATTAATGATTGGCTACTACAAACACTGATGTTTCAAAATTAACAACTGAAGTATTGTTTCGTATCAGAATATAAGTACAGTCAGTTTGTCCCCTTTACCAATACAACCATTATACTCGTAATTTGTTTTTCAGACGAATGAGTTGTCACTCGGTAATTAGTGGTACACCTCAGTTTGTGGCTAGGCCCGTGATTCGCAACTAACTCGCCAGGTGGCGCTGTACGCAACCAGGTGGTTAGACGCTAACTAAATTATGCTGCGTCCTGATTGCAGTGTTTATCCATTTATTGAGCACTTAACCTCTGGGCTACCAACCCAGATAGTGTAATAGCTGAAATTGAATGTCCAGTACAGTTTTTCATTTTATTTTCGAAAGTTTGACGTTCGTTTAATTGCCAATTATACCTGCAATTTGATTTACGAACTTTTGATCTTGAATATTTTTTCAGGTTCCTACTCGTTGTAATTATAAGAAATATTTACATAAACGCCTGCATCCTAAAAGGATAAGCAGAGGTGTTGCTGCCTGCTTGCCAAACCTCTTTTGGATCAAAGAGGTCAAGGAGACCAATATGACTGGCTGCCGGTTTTGGGTATCTTTTATCGTGACGTTCGTACATCTACAATTCGATATCCATATTTGCAGCGGGACACCGTGTCTTAATGGTTTACGTCCTAAATAATCGAGTTGGTATATGTTTCTACCTATCGAATTATGTACGTTAAAATTTCTATCTTCGCGAATTCATGAAAAATACGTACTTACCGGTCCCTACACTCACATTCTCTCCTCTACAATGTAATATACCTTTAGTTGCTACATCAAATTTCAGTCCACTACCTTATCTCATAAGTTAGTTAGTATCGCGTGACCTTTTACTCAAACTAGTATTTGTGGCCACATACTTATAGACCTATAAATACTTCTCAAGGACGTTTAATTTCTTTATTATTCTTATTAAAAATACTGGCTGAATGGTATTTTTACTGCCGTTGGCCAACAAGGTATACCTAAGTATAATAAAATGAGTGAATAACCTCATGCGTGGCCGGGCACAGGGATTATTAGCATTCCCTAGTAACGGCCCAGCCTTGCGTAGAGCAAATTTAACGTCTCAGGGGCATTTCACTACAAAAATATATTTGTTATTCTATACGACGTCATAAACATGCTTACAAAATAGCTTAAATGCAACGGTCCTCCTTAAATAAAGTATACACAGTCAATTAAGAAAAAAGTTCATCTTCAACAAAATCATCTCGCGTCCAAAAAAAGTTTTTAGTTCGTAAAAATTATTTTTTGCTATTTAAAGGCTTAAGTAATAAATCTATCGAGCCATTATTGTAGGTGGGAGGGCCGCTAAGAGATGGAGGATACTTTGACCAAATAAGGGATGCATTAGCAAAGAGGAACATAAAAAGTACCTGAAATTGGGGTGCGTGCATTAAACGACTAATAATATTTATTAGATGAAGCAATAGAGATCTGTCTGGATCGTGGCACACCCTGGTCTCTGCCTGTCCTTTTGGTATATACGCGTTTTGCTGTCCATACAGGCATGTGCGCAGAAAGACTGTAATAATGTGTAAGCGGAAGGAAAAGACGAGCGTAGCTATTTATAGTCCCTTTATACGTATCACGGAATTCAGAAATCTATCTCCACGTAAAGAATTTACATCTATTTCACATAAAAGATCAAGTTTTCTTCTAGAGTCTATTGTATGTCACCAGATATTTTTAGAATTGTATCTACATTTTTTACCTTAGGCATTATTGAACGTAATATATTACGTCTTTTTTGCATTTAATATCAGATTATTTATGGTGAACTAGATTAGGACTATAGAAAGAGAGATGATGTAAACACACATCATCAACATTACTTAGACCACGTTTTAATGAAACTTGAGACTCATACACATAAATTTATTGGTAAGTAAAACAGGTAACAAACAATAATAATAACAGAGAGAGAGCTTAATAGAGTAGAGGCAAATTAAGGCAAATCATTCACAAAAACGGAAAAAAGCAAAAGTCCCAATATAGAGCTTGGGGAAATCCTCTCTTTAATTCAAAATAATGTTGAATTAACTTTAATTTTGAGTTCAATCCAATTTCTTAGCTTAGCACCTCGTTATCCCGTTCTAACACTGGTGTCTCTCGCAGTGCCGTCGGCGCGGATCCTGGGCGGGCCCGACCTGCATGTGGACATGGGCTCCACAATCAACCTGACCTGCCTCATCCAGTTCAGCCCTGAGCCGCCCGCCTACATATTTTGGTACCATGAGGACGAGGTGAGCGCGCGCCGCGCGGACCGCCGCCCACACAAGGTGCCCCGCTCACGTCCTACCTTCTGCCGGGCTTAGGGTTACCAGATGACAAGAATTTTCCAGACAAGCTCCAAATAAGAACTCTCTTTCAGAAAATAGGAAAAATTTGATATTAATCAGTATTATTCGATAATTTATTTTCGGTTCCTCCGACGAATCTGAAAAGTACATTAAAAAAATTGTTGGCCTGAAATTTCCTGAAAAATAAGGAATTTTGTACAGGAAAGTTATTTGTTGATCTGGAAATCCTAGCCTGACTTGATCATTTATGTCCTTTCTTTTCAGTCAGTTTGTGTCGTTGTAGTTACTGCAGTTTATCTTCTCCCAACTTAACTACTCCCTATTTTATTGTATCTACAACGACGGTATACAGGGAGTAACAAAATCCCCTTACTTTCTTAAAAAGGGAAGGTGCTATTTATTAATATGAACATGCAGCAGGAAAATTGCAAAAATCTGCTGTTGCATAGATTTTGGTGTCATAAATAATAATTTTAGACGAAAGAGAAGTATAACATTATTGTTATTATTATTTACAATCATATGTTTACAGTCGCTATTTCGATGCTAAATTGTATAAATAAGGTTCTTCGTTTTGATGAGATAAACCTCCCTTTTTTAGGAAAACATGGTTGTTTTCTGCACATGCTATGAATGTTTTTTGTTTACTGAATTGCATGGTATGATTAGGTACTGATAAAAATTGTACTAAATAACTACTGACTTTTTATGCAAAATGATGGTTTACTTAGTGAAATTCACCGTTTAGAAACAGCTGCCGAAATATTATACGTTAATCAGATGCTTAGGTACCTTATAAAAATAAGTATGACTCTGATTCTTTGTCCTTTATTTTAAGAGATAAAAGACTAACAACAGTCTTATTTTAATCAAACTAATTCCAAGTTAAGCTTATCCAATTTTAATTTTATAAACTATGCTTGAGATTTCTTTTGAGAATTCATCCTCGAAACCGAAAGAGAATTTAATTAACTCGAGAGTCCGCATCGACCGCAAAATTACTTATCACGCTGAAAACAAATAGCTGAAAGACGCAATGACATCAGCATTACCTGCCGCATCTCTTCCTTGTGCGAATGAAGCGTTCTGTTCACACGCACCATAAACTCGCCCCATCTTGCTAAATTAAAACCGTGTGAACAGCCCCGTATAATTATTGCAAGGAACACTTGAAAGCATTTTTATTGCCCTCTCTGAGTTCTCTTTTAATGTACCTACACCCGCGTAGCGGCCGGTACTAGGGAGAGCTGCCTCGACCGCGCAGAGGTCGCCGGCAAGAGCCAACACTCTCACAGATTTATGTAACTGAATCGAGCGAAAATACAAGTTTTGCAAACTTGTGTTTTTCCCCGACTTCAGAAGCTCAAACTAAGAAGATATTTATCTGAATAATGTATGAAGTTTGTTTTATTTCTTCTACACTCGGCTCGAATTGAGCTGCTGACTGTGGGAGCTGCATCGAGACCGGGCTAAACTCTAGTTAAGACGCAAATTGGTGTGAAAACAGTAGATAAAACAGCGGCGCTGCCAGCTGGCGGCGGGCTAATTCGCGAGCAACTTGCAAATAAAATGTAGTAACTACCCGAGCGGCTGGAGCCCCGACTAGTTTGCTAACAACCTCTCTATGCCCGAGATGTTTTAATTTGGAAATGTCCAAAGAAGTTGGGCTCGCTAATGAAGCTCCGCTCGGCTATTAAATGGTCCATTCAATGAGCAGCACATAAACCACGGCGCGGGTGTCCGCCGCACTCCCACCGCGCCGAACACTAAACTCACTTACTGCCCGATGCCCGCCTGCCCCCCGCCGCCCACAGTGCGCGCGCTGCATGCGTGCCGGTAGCAGCTACGAAGCTGCAGGCAGAGAACTCCGCGACACCATTGTGACTGTACGCAGTGTGCCGACTGCCCGACAGCGGGTGCGGCGGCTGTTGAAAACACTATTTAGTGCGATCGCGCGTGCACTTCATTAGTACCATGCCAGTATAATGCACGAGGCCGAAGCAAGCTCGGGTGCAATCCCGCAGCGTGTAACGAGACCCGGATAATGACGAGTGGCGCCAAATAGCCAAACAACCAAAGGGAACCACTTTGGGAATACGCAATGTGTTTGGGTGAACTACGCTGCATTGGCACTTAATGGACGGACCGGACTTGCGTGTCAGTTATTGTATTAATTGGAGGGAGTTAGGCGCGACCCTACCGCTGGAGCTAGTTAAGCTGAGCTCACTCGCGGTCAGGTGCGCCGGTGCCGCCGGCGCCGCCGAGAGGGACTTTAAATTCAAAATAGTTGCTCCATAACAAATACCTCAAGGGTTGTCTAAGCTCTAAAATACAGAGCAATTTATTGAGGAATTTCTTTGACGCATACCTTAAATTGTGAACAAATTAAAAGGAATAATTAGTACCTCCCTAGAAAAGCATTTTAATTAAAAAATTTGGAGCCGATCGGTCTCCATTGCCAATAATTTTGCTTGTAATATTCGTTCGCGATCTTTTTCCAGCAAAAAAAGTTGCCCCCAAATACTTTGTTGCGTAAATAAATAAAATTTCTCATAACAGTGTCTCGAGTGGCGCTCCTCTTGACTAATTTCAAGAGTCTTGACATTAGTCAGTCACAATTAGAATGATACGGGACGAAATTGATCTCTGGGTACCTTTGAGTACTACGCACCCAATCTAAAGTACTAAGTATAATCAAGTACCTCGACAGTCGACTCAACAGGCCAAACAGAATATCCAACTAACTCTATATTTAACAAACAAACATTTACATACGGGTTCATACATTTCTTCTGGCCCCACACTAGGATAGCCTGTGTTATGAGAACCAGAAACAGCGACATCACAAACATGTAAACATCTAAGACCTGGGCTTTTTTTATGTCCCCAGCCGGGGTTCGGATCCGGGACCTCTTCCATGGTAGGCAGATGAGCTAACCGTTGCTCCACAGAGGTCGTTTCACAGCTGTTAGATCTTCGTTTCACGTCCAAAAAATGTAAAATCAATCGCTTAATTTCTGTAAAAGTAGGTGTGTCTGTCCAAGTAAGATTATTCTAGGCTTTAATCAGGACGTCGCCTATCTGTGAGCTAAAAATTTAAATCCGTACAGCCTTTTATGCATGATAGACTTCTTAAACTGCACTTCTTTTTTTTTATTTATAATGGGATTGTAAGTCCTACCTCATATTATTCAATGGAAGGTCGAATGTATGCCTATTTGCTCGGTATTTTAGCTATAATGGTTATTAACTCGTGGACCTTAATTTGAACCCAAAAGTGCAAAGGACGAAAGACTTAAGAAAAAAAGTTTTACAACTTTAAGATCTATTGTATTGTAAACAAGAACTTAATTGCCGTATTTCTAAGTAGCTTTGTTGAATCTGTCTCGCTGGCGCTACTTTCAGCGCCCTGGCTTTGTCATCTGTCGACGGAACTTTTGTACCTACCAGTGAAATATGGCAACAAAGATCTATCTACACTGCTCGCTCCACTTCGCTTAATTCTGCAAACTTAGCTCTACAAACAATACAAATGTGGACTGCTTGCATTTAACGTATCTAATTGCGATTATTGTTTTGTACAAATAAATAGTTTATACTGTTGGAAAAAAGAGTGGAAATCATAAAATATGCACTTTTCAGAAATTTATTATGGGGTCGATTCTGTAGTGGAGAATAAGGCAGCAAAGAAACTCCACTCTAACCAAATAATAATTGTATCACGAATTATAAAGCACATAGCTTACAATAAAGTTTGATTTACATTTGCTTTATTTTCATGAAGAATAAAATAGAGACAGGAAAAGCGTGCGCCGATTCATAGTTTTTATTTCGCACCATACAAAGTACTTGTAAAAAATCTTAAATACATGGCATACAACCAAACCATTACTGATTTATTATTTGCTTATGTATGTACTCATAAAAGGAATTTCTAAACTATGGACCATATAAAATACCAACGCCACTACGTTAACCACGGCACTTTGGAAACTGTTTTTTTCGGATGTGCGCTTTTGCCGTCTCTATTCTATTCTATCTCTATGTAAAGCATACTTAAAAAGCGTGTACCTACATAAAGCGAATGTAACTCAGGCTTAACATAAATTAAGCAGAGTGATATCAAACTATTTACAATGAACCCAATCGAAAGTAACTACCAGGGACACAGAAATTCAAGTTACGGAAATATAATCACACCAAACTGGCGACAAACAACGATGAACCTTTTCTTGAACCGACACGAAGGAAAAAGAGCCTCGAGCGCGTCACGCTTTATACAGGGTGTCCCAAAACTCAACGTCAAGCCGGTTCCGGGTGAAAAGGCAAGTCAAACTGGTTATCAGAAAAAAATATCTATTTTTTCATTTTAAGTACAGTAATTTTTTTTTATTATTATTTATTCAAGAAATTTTTTAAGTTATTTTTTTTTTAAAGTCTCCTTTTCTTCCAAGCTGGAGCAGCTGGTTTTGAAAATTTGTTAAAAGTTTAAAGAAGCATTATTCAGAGATACAAAACAAAAAAAATGTGGCAACAGGATTATTATTTTTTTTAATTTTTTTTCTTATAACCAGTATGTCTTGCCTTTTCATCCTGTTACGGCTTGACGTTGAGTTTTGGGACACCCTGTATAGGAACAGTGACGTCATGAGATTGTTGCCAGCCTTGAATAGATTGCCTGAAAAATTCTTAACAATACATATATTTTAATGGTAATTAATTATATCTACTAAGCGATCACGATTTTAACTGTTAAGTGTGTCCTAATCCCGAATCCCGAGGCTTAATTTTGCGCACTACATCCTGTCAGAATTCTGACGTTTGCAAGAGAAATTATACTTGAGCCATTACAAACGTACGAACCGAGTCAGAAAAGTGCGAGCGAGAGTTCCGATATATGCCTCCTATATGTGTGAGAGAGAGGTCTGATACAAATGTTTATGACTCAGTTCGCACGTTTGTAATGGCTCAAGTATAGTGTGAAATTTAACAGCCTTATACCAAAACTCATCATCCTAGAGTTTCTATGAAATACCGTAGACAATAGGAGCTAACTTATGCTAACCCTCGTTGCGCTTGCGTGTGTGAAGCAGGTAATATCGTACGACTCGTCCCGCGGCGGCGTGTCCGTCGTGACTGAGAAGGGCGCGGCTACCACGTCCTACCTGCTGGTGCAGGACGCCGCGCCCGCCGACTCGGGTCGCTACTCCTGCTCACCCAGCAACGCCGAGGTCGCCTCCGTCAGGGTCCACGTGCTCAATGGTCAGTCCACCTCCTCGTCCTTCGTGTTACAAAAAAAGGAAAACTCCTTACGGGTGGATGTGCTCAATGATCAGCCCACCTCTTTGCTCGTTCTGCTACAAAAGAAGTGAATCGATGATGGTAAAAACCCACCATTCGACATTTTTTCCCAAATAGACCTATTATTAAGTACCTACACAGATTTGTTCGCGAAACCGAGATTTACGAATTTGATTGTAAAAACACACCACTATAAACCCTCTTTCCTATTAATATGACAGCTGCTTTAAATGGTTGAGTGTTAAACACACCAAATTCTTTAAACCCGACAGTTTTTTTGCAGTTCCCACAAGTTTTGTAAACAGCAAATGGTTTACAATCATCGATTCAAGTAAAGGCTCTCACGGAAACTCCGTAAGAGACTTTTCACACTATACGATCCGTTATCGGTGTTGCACGCCGAACTGATATAGAGACAAGTAAAATGTTTGAAATGTGTAGAACAGTTGTCTTTCATATTATTGTCTGGTTTGATATCGGATATCGGACACGACACCGATATTAGGAATTTTGGCGGCACCATCGGACGCCCGTGAGCCGTCGGATGGTAATATTTGTATATGTACTATATGTGTGTCTAAAATTATCCCTGTGTGCGAAGAGCCCGATAAGCTGCGGACATTTTAAAAATGACCGCATCGAAACGATTTTCTATAAAATATGTGAAAACAGCTCATGGTGTCGGCTATCGGATGTTGGCTATCGATATTCGACACCGATATCGGATCGGACAAAGTGAAAGGTGTGGTCTATGATCATCTACTTCCTTGTTCATTCTGATACAAGAGAAAAAAAACCCTTTGTAACGGTGAGTGTGATCAATGGTCAGTCCGGGTCAGTACCTCCCTCCTTACTTGTCCTGCTACGCCTGCTACACAAGAAAAAAAAAGAAAAAAGTTATTTACATAGCCAAGGAGGTAAGGTAAAAAGCATTGGAAACTTTTTTCTAAAACTCTTCATTATTATTATGAATGTTTTACTGCATAAACTTACTTGGAAATTTGTGCGAAGAGTCCGTTAAAATATTCGTAATATATAGTGCTTACAAAAGTTTCAGTTCGAGGATACTCTACACTCACAGTCAAAGTTCTTGCTCGCATCTTATGCACTTACTTTCTGCAGTGCTACGACCCGCTCTTGGCCTTTTCCACTTTTTTTTTCATTTCGCCCAGTCTTTTGCATCTTTCCTTAACGCTAATATTTTCTTAAGGTCTTCAACTATTTCGTCAATCTCGGTCTTATTTGTTGCGTATACAATTTAGGCGTTACCATCGCCACTCCGTTACCAAGCACGCGTTTTTGGTGACCTGTTCCGTCGCAGTCGTTGAGACTCAGTTTTTCTTAGCTAGGACTTGTGATATTTTGAACTTTACGAGTTCTTGACTTGACTCTCTGGTATTCAACAATGAGGAACATACCTCAAAATTGTTCTCAAGACATTATGTTTACACGATCAAATGCATTCGAGGCATTGTGTTTAGACTATAAAGGACAAAAAAGGGGGTTTATATTTCTAATCTAGCAATATGAACCCCCTTTTTAGCAGTAATGATTTCACTTCTTTTTAACGGAAAATATTCTTGTCAGAATACAATTTTTTTTCCCCCGTTATGACGTAAATTTTAGGCCCATATTACATTATCATAGGACTTTGATCATAGGTTATGTACCTTGACTTTTTTTGAGGCCGGTTCCTCATTGTTGAACACACGGAGCCGGAGCGTGTAAAGTTCGTTTTTAATTCGATCCAAAAAAATTACGCGGTGTTACCGCTATAAAATATATAGGTTTACTCGGTAGATTTTTTTACCGTGAGTAGAAGACTCATGTGACCAAAATCCTTATCATATCAAAGACATTAAAATTTAATTACTTACTCATAAAAGCAAAATCTAAAAAAACACCTACGTAGCACACACAATTTTTATTTGGAAGTTAAATGGGGTTATTTGGTTTTTACGCACTAGCAACACTCAGACATTGACAGCCTTTGGCTCGATATTGATAATTATGTCAACGTGAGAGTTTTTTTTGCATTGAATTAAAAAATAGATCTTAGTAACGTGTAACGGTCTGGCCACGGGTCAATTCGCCCGCGCGAAAAATCGCGCTGCGCGAACGGCGAGGCGTCTTACCGCGTGGCTTGCTACGTATATTTCTATGAGTTTGTTTCAGTCGCTAGTCGCAGCCGCGACTGAAATAAACTCATAGAAATGTACGTAGCAAGCCGCGGGGCCTCGCCTCGCCAGTCGCACCGCGCGAAATTTCGCGCGGGCGAATGTCCCGTGGCCAGGCCGTAAGTTTGGTGTCGGCGGCAGGCGAGCGGCCGGCGGCGATGCAGACGGGCTCGGCCGGCGTGTCGGACAGCTCGGCGTGCGTGGCCGGCGTGCTGCTGCTGGCCGCCGCGCACGCGCACTACCTGCGCGCCGCGCTCGCCAGCTGATCCAGCTGATCCCACGTCTGACTCCCCCGCTACCGACAGTGATAGTGATCAGTGCACCAGCCACCCAGCGCCAGTGACAGTGTTAAAAGTACCGTTTTTATTATTGAACAACGTTCGGAGTCTATAGTAAAGTATGTTCGAAATATTAATGTTATGAACTTTCTCGTCTAAAATAATAAAGTACTGTTAAGTGCAAAAACCTAGTTTTTGAGTAAGGAATAGAAGTTATTTATTAATGAAAGTTAGTGTAATTTATTGTACGTGTAATTTTTAGCGTAAGATTTTTATGAAGAAAGTCGTTCACGCCCTCACCGCAATATCTTATTGTGGAGTAATGTACCATAAAGTAACTTTGAAAGTAAAGTAGCACCAACATTAGCAATTATTCTTTTATTAACATAATTACAGTCAGATGAAGTGCTCTTGACTCTATTGCCCAATGAAATAATGGGTTCGGCCGACTTGCACCACTTATCATATTGCAATTAACCTGTAGAATTTTTGCTAGGCCGATCGGCTCACCATAACGATACCTTTTAATTTTATTGTTCGTTTCAAGGCTATAACGCAACTGATTTAGTATTGGTGTTTGTGGCTATTAAGATATGGTAAAAAGAATGAATGGCCCATTATCAATAATTGCAATTGACCATTTTGGGGTTATTTTACTTTCTGAAACTAGCAATGCACATACATTACTCCACATAAACTCAATGCACCGACCGTGGGTGTATTATAAGAACTTAGCTCTTAGTTTTGAGCTTTGATATAGTCCATGGTAAAGCAGTTTTAGTTGCTACAGAATTAATTTTGAAGACGTGTTTGGTCATCAAGGTCAATAAATTGATGATTAAGTTTTTGCTCTTATTGTTGCATGTTATTTGTTAAAAGTCAATAAGGTAGAATATGTCACATTGCTTTGCATTTGTTGATCGAAATTATACAAAAATCTACAAAAACAAAAATATTAATAGAACGGGATTTTTACCATGATTATAACTATTTTGATCACCTGATCCATATCACACAAAAATAAGGCCATACTTGAGAACTAAAGTGTTAATATAAGATCCGCAAGTTTAAAGGGGAAGTTACACAAGGGGAGTTTCTCGGACGCGAGTGGTGAATACTCGTAAACGAGTATCCCGTGGCAAAACTCGCCTTCGATTCTCCCCTGCGGCTGTTCACATTTTGACAAAACCTCGTATTAACCAATCAATCACAGGCGAGACTTAATCAAATGTTAACACTACATGCGAGTAATTTTAGATCTATAGACCCATACATGTCTCGACTTGTATAAAGAATGATTGGCCAAGAATCGCATGTGTTGAGATTCGTGCTTATCACTCTGTAATTATTTTGACATGAGACTCCCCATTCGTGACCAACATTTTCTCTTAAGTGAAACTCGTACAAACTGTTTTGATGATTGACCTGTGGCCTAGATGATTTTAAGTAGCGATAATGGTATTCGAGAGCCGAAGCTGGGGCTATATATATACGTTATTGCACACGAAACATTAAACAGAACATTACATTAAAAAAGAACATGTACAAAGGCGAGCTTATCTCTGTGAGAGATTTCTTCCAGCAAACCTCAGCGAGTCGGAGCAGCGGTAAAAAACGGGTATGTATACGTGTACAAAATAGACTAAATAAACTACAGATATCCTAAACAATTACCTACTTTATGCAAAAAATAAATACACTACATAGAATAAATACCTGTAGAAATTAATACAATACATAAATATATAGCTCGAATTTATGATAGAGATAGATAATGCTCTTTCAGCTGCTTCTTAAATGTACCAATTGTGGGGCTAGCGCATATTTTCTGTGGCAGTGCATTCCACAGCCTCACCGAATGGACTGTGAATGAGTCACCGTAAGCTCCAGTGTTGTGAGCAGGAATTTTTAGAAGGTGGGAGTTGATATTTCTGATAGGTCTTTCTCCAGAATGCAGGTACTGAAACCTTTCTCTGAGGTATGAAGGAGACGAGGGATATTTTAGAATTTTATATAAAAAAGAGAGTATATGTACATTCCGGCGAAGTCGAATTGGGAGCCATTTTAACTCATGGCTATTGTTTACACTAGGCAACCATATTATTGCCTAGAGGAAATCGCCACTCGCGTTCGAGAAACTCTCCTTGTGTAACAGCCCCTTAAGCAGCAATGGGTGGGTTACATCTGCCAAATAACCATGAATCAATGTGGTGCAAAGGTTTTTGAGTGGATAACAGTATCTGACAGAACTCAGGACTTTAACTGGATGCTCAGGATACCGTGTGGGCATCCAGATTGCTGATTGTCCAGTTTAGTCCAGCTAGCAGATTAGTTCAGTGGCCAGATGAGGATGGTATAGGGCTGAAAGAAGTTTCGAGTTGAGTATGCGCTGATTGACTGATTTGATGACAGTTGAGTGCCATTGCAGGTACTAAGGTCATCGTCAGATGAAAGATTTAGCGAATTTATTAAGAAATCGTGGTACGATCCTGTTTCTATCTACAAAAGCATTTATCGCTGTTGCTCATCATTATGATACAATATATTTTTTATGTAAATTCTTTGTTATTCAATTATATTTTTGATAATTAATAATCTAATTAGATCATTTATAATCATATACACCATTTCATTTCTTATTTGCTTAGCGCATTTCTCTTTGTATTATATTCATTAATTGATTCATTATTGAAAATTTATATTGAAAATTATTTTAACACTTAATCATCTGAAATTAACGCAACCGATTTTATTGATAAAGCTGTTGTAAGAGTTCCAATTATGAATGTTATTTGATTGGTTTAACAAATTGTATCTGTTGATTGCTTTTCGGGTCCACTGCGGATACATCGCACGGCCATGTTGGCATTGCTCTATGGAGTTGATTAAAACCAGGAATGTATAAAAATAATTATCCTTACTATAGTCTAGAAAATTAAGTTGTAAAATAAATAACGTATTTTATGTTACATCAACATGGATCGACGCACGTGTCGAACTAATCGAGTTTTGTACAAAAAGAAGTTCCGTAAATATGTTGTTCGGTTCCGTAAGTGAAATTGGAGTGAATTAATTAAATGAAGCGTGTGGCGTAGTGCCTACCTTTGCAGAGCACGCCGCGCCTGACACGTGTGACCTGCAACTAGGATAGCTGAAGCATTAAGTCGGAAATACATTATAGAAACGCGGCGCGACCCGACGCAACGTGACGCGTGTTGAGAAAAAACAAATCTACATTTTTTTATGATCAGAATCATATTAGGCATCGCGTATTGGTAATTTGCACGATGCAGATCGGGTGCCGATGTCGATACGTGGTGTCGCGTCGCGTTTCAATAGTCTGTTTTCGCTTTTATTGTTCTACAGTTCAGTCACCCTAAGAATGCTGATGACATTTAATTTCTATCGAAAAATCCAGTGAAAAATGCAGAAGTAAAACTAGAAATGTAATTTTCCTACCAGTATAAATGTAAAATAGATAACCCATGCTGCTGGTGGTGCTGGAAAATTAAGTCCTGTAAATTTTTCGAAAGCTGTCATCGACATTCCTTCAATAACCCAAGTACAGCGCCACCAAGTTATCTGTTCAGGTGGTCGAAATTGTAACTAACTTATAAATTGTAATTCCTGTCCCCATTTCTTGTTTTATTTATTCACTTACTGAGATTGATAGATATATTTTCATTAAAATTGAAAGACGGGTTAAAATATTCTCATTTGTCTAGGTAAATTTCTCAAATGGTACTACTAAATTCTCCACTAGCGCCGCTATCAACTGAACAGTTAAGATGGTGGCACTGTATGTTATGATCAGGCAAAGACACAGATGATTACTGATTACTTGACGCGCCGCCAGCCGCTCCACCAACCTCCGTGAACTCGGACTATCTGGATGGCTTTCTAAAGTAAACGTACTGTATAAACAGAAACATTTACATACAGCCACACATATTGTTTCAGGTCTCACACTATGATACTCTGTGTGGTGGGAACCGGAAACAGCGACATCACAAATATGTAAATATCCAAGACCTGGGAGTTTTATTTGTCCCCAGCCGGAATTCGAACACGGACCTCTCGCATAGGTAGGGAAGTGCGCTAACCGCTGCGCCACAGAGGTCGTATTGTCCGCCCTGAAGGCTATGCAAATGGACAGTAAACTACTTTATTTATAAAATTTTGCCAGAAAATCAATTAAATTGGGAGACTAAAATACTTAAATAAAAAATAGCGCACAATGGTATTTAATCATTTTAATGCCACGGAGCATAAGGTATAAGATCCATTGCCCATGGCAACTCATAGACGTAATTAGATCATACCGTATCGGGCACGGTGTTTCCGCATAAATAGAAGCAAAACATATTTTATACTTTTCTGTGCGACTTTGAACCTCAATATCTCCTAAGCCACTGAGTTCAAAAGCATGGTTTCACTGGGCAAAAAATATATTTGTAATGATGCACTAAATATGTTAGTTTCGAGTGTTACAAAACTAACACACGCTATAGAGCACCAGAGTGCGTATACTGAGTTTTGTCATTCACTTTCGATAGCGAGAGCGTTTGCGATTTGCATAGGAGTGATAAAGCGCGCCATCTAGTTGCCTCTTTGTCACTCCTATGCAGCTGTCAGCTGTCAGGCTGTCAGACTCTCAGCTACAGCGCCACCAAATTATAATGTTCAGGTGGGCAAAATTGTAACTAACTAATTAATTGTAAATTCTGTTCCCCATTTCTTGTTTTATTTATTCACTTACTAAGATTTATAGATATATGTTCATTAAAATTTAAAAACGGGTTAAAACATTCTCATTTTTCTAGGTAAATTTCTTAAATATTACTACCTACTAAATTCTCTACTAGCGCCGCTATCAACTGAGCAGATAAGATGGTGGCACTGTATCAGGCTGTCAGGCTGTCAGCTATTATGCTGTCAGGCTGTCAATTTCAGTGTCAGTCGTCGGGAGTGTGCTTGAGTGAGCCTGTGAGTGTCACACCAGCTAGTGGAGTAAAAAGCTAACACTACACAAGTAATCATTTGTGCCTAAAGCCATCTTTCGAAATCGCCTGCGAAAGTTAAGTAGGCAATAAGCAAACTATATTACGTTATTGTAAATTAAACGATATAGCTGAGGAAGAATACGTTTTTGTATAGTGAAATAAACAAATGTGTAAATACAGTCGAAACGACATAGAAGATTTTACAATAATATCGATATAAGTAGCTGAGACCTATGAGATGTACGATACGAGTCTATGTAACAATGTGAAACATACAATTTTATGTATACATAAGCCGAATAAGTTTGTTTTCGAATAAAATATTAAATATTTAAGTAAGTGGCATGTTTTATTTGGAATGGTCCCGTAACGGTAGCTGATATAACGGTATTGTTCAGCCAAGGCTTGGGCGGCGGCGGGGCGGGGGCGGGGGCGTGGAGGAGGGAGCTAAATGCTTGTCATTAATAACGGAGCGGAACCCGCTCACACAAACAACAAGGCAATACAGAAGCTCGGCCTGAAGCAGCCTACAGAGAGATAAATCCACAGATAACACTCCATTGCACGACCAGAAAAAGTAATTATAACAAATTCCACACAACACAATCTCTTGACATGGACCCAAACCTATGATACCCTGTGCTATGGCAACCAGACAAGGACATAACAGACATGAAAAAATCCCCGAACTGAGGCCATTTGTACCACTGCACGGCGGTCCCCAGTGGGAATCGAACCCACGACCTCTGTCCTGGTAAAGCTGGGGACCCACGGTCCGCTATTCTACGGATCAGCCACGCACAGCCGACGAGCACGGACGGCGACGCACCGCAGGCAGGGCCTGTCGGTCTGTGTAGATCTTCAAGCTTCATTTCAAAATGCACCGCACCTTTGAAGTTACCGACTCGCGATGGATACGGCGCACCGCCACAGACGTGTCTGTGCTTTAACGGACGAGGCCGATCCCACAGTGCGTCGTGCGAGCTGGTCTGCGTGCGTCCGCGATTTTTCGGACCGTGGGACCCAAGCTAAGGAAGTGACTTAGCGGCTAGACCAACGAGGCAGTCAAATTATTGCAACTATGATTTCTTAAACGGAGGTAATGTAATACCATTGCAGACCTAGCCGTCCATGAGTCACAAATTATTTACACACCGTTTTTTTCCTATTTTACCTTTTGTACACATACCACAGACAAGATCGCTTAACACACTACACTAAACTTAGGTAAATACATACACGAATAAATAGGTGTTCACAAACACGATTAACCGCATCAGTCTTACCAGTACTAAGTAAAATATTTGAGAGAATTATCTTGGATCAATTACTTTTGCATTTCAATAATTACAAACTCCTTCATAGTCAGCAGTTCGGTTTTACTAAAGGGCGGAATACAACAGACGCTGGAGTCATGTTACTTAAACATATGTATTTTCAGTGCGTGGGAGGATCATAGGGATGCTGGAGGAATATTTTGTGATGTGTCAAAGGCATTCGATTGTGTAGACCACAAAAAAAAAATGCAGGATTAGATCTTTTAAAATCGTATTAAATCGTCGGGTTCACTTGTAAAAATGGGAGTCCCACAGGGATCTATCCTAGGGCCGTTCCTTTTCCTGGTCTATGTAAATGATTTACCGTTTATGGTACAAAAAATGTGCGAGATAGTGCTATTTGCTGATGACACGTCACTTATTTTTAAAATAAGCAGACAGGAAAATAATCTTGACGAAGCAAATAATGCTCTCTCGCACGTTCTAGATTGGTTTACTGCAAATAATCTATTGTTAAATTCAAAAAAGACAAAATGTATGAAGTTTACCCTACCTAACGTAAAATTAGTTGAAAATAACATTGCTATTGGAAATGAAAAACTAGAATTTGTTGAAGATACTGTATTTTTGGGCATCACAATCGATGCCAAACTACAATGGGGTCCACATATTGTAAAATTAGCACATAGACTTAGCTCCGCAACATATGCTGTAAAAAGAATTCGAGAACTTACTGACGTTGCAACTGCTAGGCTTGTTTATTTTAGTTACTTCCATAGTATTATGTCCTATGGTATACTACTGTGGGGCCGGGCAGCAGACATTGAGACTATCTTTATCTTGCAGAAGAGAGCGATCCGATTTATTTACAAGCTAGGTAGTAGGGACTCGCTAAGAGACTTTTTCAAAGAAACTAACATCCTAACAGTTGCAAGCCAATATATATATGAAAATATTAAGTACGTTAGGAAAAATATTACAGACTTCGAAACACTTGGTAGCCATCATAACGTTAATACTAGGAATAAACATAAATTGTCATTTCCACGATTTAGACTTGCAAAAGTTAAAACTTCCTTTATGGGGCACTGTATAAGGTTCTACAACAAGATACCCCAAGATATATTAGAGTTACCTCCAACGCAATTTAAGAATTGTATTAAACACACTCTTTGCAAAAAAGCTTATTTATAAAATCAACGATTATTTAGAAGACAAGGAAATATGGCATTAAATAGTAGTTTAATATCAAATTTAATCACAGGATAAATGTGTCTAGTGTTCAACACATCCAAGATATTATTTTGTAGGTTTGATTTGTATTAGCTTTAAGGTGGAGTTTTTTTTCGCTGCCTTTTTCTCCACTACAGACGGCCCCAAGGCAGCGGCTAACATTATACATAACTATATATACATTGACATTCAACAAGCAGAATGTAAATTCTTTACGTTGAAATATTTTTTTGAATTTGAATTTGAATTTGAACATGGCCGCGACAGAATATCAGCGTTGGATGCGTTGATGAAGGATATCAAGAAATCATCATCGCCTCACATTCTTAAATCTGAAACTGATGATGATGTCGTACATGCCAATTCGGCCACGGCAACTGTTGTGAGACCGTCAACCTTCTTTGATGAGCCCGTAAGAGGTTGACATAAGCAATATTTGCTGTAAACGCAAGTGCCGAATGTAAGCCGGAGCAGTCCTTCCGATGTAAGTTGACGGCGGCGGGGTGATCGCGGAAGCCCCCGGAGCTATCGCCTCCAGTGGAACGGCTTATAGGCGCCATCATCATTACGAGAAACAACTTTTTTATACAACACTTTGTAAACTCGCGCTAAGCGTTCGCACCTTCCGCCCGAGAGTTCTTTACGACCAAGCGTTTGCCGGAAGGAGCATATTTTTGGTTATTGCAAGCATTTGGATAATTAAGTCAACCCTTCAGTAATTTTTAGGGTTCCGTAACTCAAAAGGAAAAAACGGAGCCCTTAAAGGAGCACTTTGTTGTCGGTCCGTCCGTGCGTCTGTCTGTCACGAAAGATCATATATCTCGGAAACGCGCGGAGGTATCGAGTTCGAATTAAAATCGTAAACTCAGGTCCACAGTCCCTTGATGCTGTGAGAAATTCCTAGTTGAAACGTAAAAAAAGATACAGACCGACAAGATACAGTTTGTGCCACAAAAAACATATATTTCGAGACTCAACGGGGTACAAAAGGGTATTTTACGTTGACCAAAATTCAAACAAGATTTTAACTTTATGAACGTCAAAGACCTTAGTTTCACAATTAATAGATTACGTGGAGAAGAAACTAAGATAGAAAGTCCACCTTTATTCTTTTCAAAGCAGTCTTAGTTTAATTAAAAACTTTTAAACTTAACCATATTAGTTAGTATTGATCAAGACTATCAATATTATCAATATTAATTGAAATGAAATTAAAATCCTTCTCTAACCACATTTCATATTAATCGTCTGTTTAACACCAGACATCCTTGTGTTCCAAATAATCGTTGATTACAGTTTCTTTACACAGAGTGTGCTTGAGACATTTCTTAAAACCTAAAACTGTGAATTTTAGCAAGTAATATTGATTTATACTCTAAAAGTACAGGAAAAATCTAAAAACTATACATTTGTAATAATATAATAATAAGAAAACTAGTCTGTTGTTGTAACAAATGCTTTTTCTTCTTTCTTATAGCCTTTGAAGTGCAGAAAAAACTGGGGAAAACTGCAATACTCGATTACTGAATAATTTATAAAATGTAGTATGAACCTACTTTGTGCGGAATCCTCATTGGAGTTCGACTCGCACTTGTCCGGTTTTCTGTTGGCCATGGCGTGAGTACAATTGGCATAACGGATTTTTTTATAGATACCTAGCTGACCTGGCAAGCTTTGTTTTTTATTAGCCATATTTATTAGCCTAATACCTAGTCTAAAACATACCAAACACACACAAAAAAACATGAAAATCGGTGAAGACTTTTCGGAGGAGTTCTATACAAACAGTGCCCCACGAGATTTTTGTGTATTACAGATTTGTCATGCATGAGATATAGGATTGACACATTGAAATAAGCCCTGCATATGTTCCGCCCATCGGGACTTACAACATAGTTTAGAGAGAGCACCATTGGTTGTCACTAA
Source organism: Yponomeuta plumbellus (assembly GCA_947310845.1). Lineage (NCBI taxonomy): Eukaryota > Metazoa > Arthropoda > Insecta > Lepidoptera > Yponomeutidae > Yponomeuta > Yponomeuta plumbellus. Next base: position 25,498,052 of record OX371193.1, on the reverse strand, counting down.
AATATATCTCGATCACACAATACTTTCCATACGAGTTATGTCAATTATAATTATGTAAACAAGATTAAAGTAATTTTAAAGTCAAGTTTGTATTTAGAAGAATCATTAGGTACACAATAAGGTCATATCATAATAATATCATTTAGGTGTAAGTTTTCCTGAAGGTAAAAATAATATAAATAAATAAAGCAATCAATTTTCATTAGAAGATGAACATTTTGCAGGTGCCTACCATCACCCAGTAAGGGAAGAGAATATGGGTAGTAGTAAGGTAAGAGAAAGTTAAAATTTAATAACCCTAAATCTTGTGCAATGTAGATAGATAGAGGACACTTTACTGTACATAAAAAAAGGAAATTACACAGGTATTTCTTAATCTAAGAGTACAGATGGCGGCCTTATCACTAAAAGTTATTTCTTCCTGATAACCTTTGGATGGACTGGAGCAAAATATAATAAAGGTAATAAAGTATTGAGTATTGAGAAGCTTGGCATTAGTCTAAAAATTTAATCGTTGCGGACATCAGCTTCTTCGTGGCTTCCAAGCATTAACTAAGTGGTTTAGCGATGCTGCGGCGGCAAATTTGTTTTCCATCAAGACGCGCCGTCGGTATTACCACAGCATCGTCTGGCGCCCCAATGTACACAGTCTGGTAAGTATCACTCCACTGAAACTACTCACACTGACGCAGTACTAACACCCATGGCAACAAAGGCGAGATTTGACCCACGTTGCGGTTGGCCGAGGTAAGGCATTATTATTCTACTGTGACGATCAAACATAGACAATTACTCTACGCGCCGCGCGGGCGCTCTACCAAGCAAATAGAAAGTCACCCAGACGCTCTATCTGTTATTGTTCAAGTCTCTACATGATGTTAAAACACATGAAATTTCAATTCAAAAGGTCGGTTTCTGAATTGAGAATTTCGCTAAGTAAATGCTTAAGTAACCTTCCGTCACGCTCTTTTCTGAGAAATTTGACGAGACAGCACTACAGTTAAGTAGTTAATTAGCGAAAATCTCAATTCAGAAACTCTCCCATTAACTCGTGCATGGTACAGAGTTTGCCACTAGTCACGATGTTAAAATACCAACTTGCCCACATACAGGAAGGAAAGCGATCTTGCTTCAGTTGGATATCTGTAGGACACGATTCAAGCTATCTTGACTTGTGAGGAGACAAATGATCGACGTACGGAACCGGTTTGATTCTGATCTGAATCTGGCTTCACAAAAGAGATCCGTCCTGAAAGGATTAGCTACAGACCAGTAGAGAGGACTCCACAGTGGGTACGTGATATACTTTAATAAAGCTCGGTGTTGTAAAATGACGGAAGCCGCAGCGCGGCCGCGCCTAATGTTAATAATTAACATACTAATTGCCGACTAGTGGAACACTTTACTAACGGAACGAGGTCGCCAGCCAGAGGAGCTTCAAATACAACAATTTTCACGAAAACACATTTGCCTAATTAATGCCAATTTCCAGTTTGGGAGTCAAGGTCTCCATTTATAATATTTTGGCGTTCAACTCGCTCGAAGTAAGTTTGCGCTGAAATTGCGTGTCTACGGGGAGAAGGTATGATGGATTTGGGGGCAATCTGCACTCGCGATAGGAGCAAAAGTTTTGTCAGTCTAATAAGCCCCCATTTCGGAGTTGCGATTGAGCTCCGGCTTGTACAACGAGCCCGCGCCCCGCTCCCCGCGCCCCGCGCCCCGCGCCCCCAACACACGACCCACCGCAAAGCACCCAAAGGTTACTACAACAGAAGTTCCGCGAAAAACAATCACACACGCTCACTATAAACGGACTAGGAATCACTCAGCAAGTAAACGAGTTCCCACATGAGTTTATCGGTGCTGTATGTAGACTACGACGGGGGCTTAGGGTATTCACATTCAAAATATTCCAATGTTGTCTCTCTTTTGTTTGTTACGCAATGACCGTGCGTGGTCGTTAGGCGGGTGAGGGCGGGCGCAGGGCGCGGGGGCGGGGGCGGGCGGTCGCGGCCATTTCATGCGACGCCTGAACACATCAAAGAAAATATCTAATGAATGGAGAAATTGCCGCAACACAACCCAACTCTTTACGGCGCAGCTGGAGCGCAGCGGAGAAAAATAACTTCACAAGCTTTGACAATCCTATTCGCCCACCCGGGCTCAAACAATAGCGGCTGATCAAGTGTGGGCGAGCAACAAAGCCAATTACCATCCATTGTGGGAAAAGCAAGCAAATATATCAGTTGGAGTGCTTTTACGGTGGCGCTTTTAATTTAAAGTCCCGTTCCGTGCTGAACATCTCCCATCAGACAATACTGCGCCAGCGAAATGACACCATTTTCTCCCTTTTCAATTACGGCGCCCAAAATGAAGCATATTCCTCAGTTAATTATGCACCATCATAACCCGGCGGTAAATCGGAGCGCGACCTAACCTAGCGCATCTGCTGCACGGCGTCGCACGGTAAACATTCTTGCGTCTCGCCCAGACGAGGAGCGCGAGACAGGGACGACTGCCGCGGCTTCCGAGTGGGGCACTGAATCGGGCCCTGCATCACGACTCGGAGGAGTTTTCAAGAGATTGATGACGTCGCATTATATCACAAGATTACGCCCTACAAAAGGCATACTTTTAACACAGCTCCCGGCGCTCTAACGACACAACTTCCCACTTAAACGAACGAGGTAAAATGAACCTTACTGTAATATATTAAGCTCGTACTTCAGTCGACCGCAATTTGGCACAATCATTATCGGAGCCAGCGCATAAAAAGTAGTGAGGCGAGGCATTGTAAGGTAATGTGTTTTCCGCAGTGTTCGCGACGCGATTGTTATACGACGACAACACAATGGCGATAAATCTTTGTTAACTTGTCACTTAATAAAATAAAACACTTGCCTGAAAATTTTCACTGTTTTCGTTGGCTAAGACCGGCCCGCCGACACGCACACGTAAACATGGGCTTGCGAGGGAGGGACAATGACTAGCACAAAGCGTTTTCCATTTGAGCTGTTCAAATATATTTTGGACGTGGAGCTCTGCTAAACTCTATTACCGCGAACCAATATCGCCTCAGCCGCAGACGAGAGTGGCGGACAGAGCGCAAAGAACTGTACCTACTATTCTACTTTATCATCGTAGTCATTGGTAATTCATAGATAAAGGGATTAGTAAGTTTTCCATCAATGTACGGACGCTGTGACTGCGTACCAAAAACTGTGCTATTTTAGTGTTTTGACGTAGCAAGTGTTGATTGCAATAATGGGTCATCATGAACTTCTTAGGTATCCTTAAAGATATTCGGACCAACTTATGTATTAGTTTTAAGGTGTTTATAGAAAAGATGGTCAGAGTGGAGTATGGGTTCGAGTCGCGGCTGGGGACGAAAAAAAAAAGAAACCCGGGTCTGTGCATGTTTGTGACGTCGCTGTTTCTGGTTCTCACGACACAGGGTATCCTAGTGTGGGGACAGAAGCAATGTATGAGCCTGTATGTAGGTAAATGTTATTTTATGTTTTTTTCACTGCCTTTTTTTCCACTACATTATTCGGCCCCGAAGCAGCGGCTACCACTAACATATAAGTACATTGACATTCAACAAACAGAATATACATTATTTACGTTTAAATAAATTTCAGATTTCTGATTTCATAATATTTTTTCGTAAATAAAAAAGTAAGTAAATAAAACGCGCAATCAGCGACGCTACACGCTCAATTGAGCTGTTGAACAATGCAGCCAAATGACTGCACACGCTCGGCTTTGATCTTCACATTTTTACAGCACACTAAAAGCATTCTAATAGTCAGGAGTCCAGCTTCAGTGGCACTAATAAACTTAACGTAAAAATAGTTGTAGTATTCGGGTATAGCGATTGCAATCTGGCTCACGATTCCGGAAGCACGCATGTACACAGGATATATTTCCACAGATGGGCGCGCGACCACTCTCTCTGCACTCTACACTCTCTCGACCAAACTTAAAAAATTTATTATCTCAATAAGTATCAAGAAACTTGATATAAGTAATGCAACAGTAAAAAAATAAATAAAACAAAACCATAGATATAGACAATACATATAACCATAGATATTTGGATCCAGTGTCTGGCTAATGAAGCTGTAGATCGTACAAAGTGTTTTGCCTGGCATGTAAATACTATGTCCTTTGCATCCGCGTAGTGATACGGTTACTTTTAACGGTATTTTACATTTACTTTTAAAGGGTGATTGATGAAGCCAAAGAAATCTGTCAAGATCGTAGCAAGTCTCGGCTAACCCCTCTGGGATAGGTACAGGCGTGAGGCGTGTATGTCTGTAAGGCTTATTTGAAGCATAAGGGCGTAAAAACATGCAGTAGGTCAGGAAAGGATTCATAATGAGAACGAATTGGCAACCCTTCCAACAATTTCATTGCCTTAATCCAACTAATTCCAGTCAAGCGTCGCGTCCCTCGAGGCCCCTTCTGACGTATATCGGCGCGAGTAGCGACGCCGAATTAATTATTATAACAACACCAGTTCCAGTTGTAAATAATGAAATTCAAAGTAACGGCACTCGATTAAACTTGAGCCGTTCCTGCGAACGAGCGAGCCCCCTGGGCGCGCCGTCTTAAACAATAACCGCGCAGGGGGCGGGGTGACTTATAATTTTCCATGTCATTAATTTTGATGCGCGTGTTACGGAGCACGGCGGAGCCTGCACAGTTGTCAGGCCGTAAGCTACAAGCTGCCTTGTAGCCCAACCTAAGGGCGATGGGCTCACTAAGCGAACGACACGAAAATGCTTGGCACAAATAACCCACCGAGTTCAACTTACGGTTATTGTAATAACAATAACACACATCACTTTCACTTGACTTGGTCCCAAACTAGAATACCCTGTATTGTGGTAACCAGGCAAAGACGTTACAAACATCGAAAAACACTCAGACTGAGGCCATTTGTACAAATGTACGGCGGCCCCCAGTGGGAGTCGATCACACGACCACTTGCTTGATAGCTAAGCGCCTTAACTGCTCGTTTCACGAGGCAGTCGTTGCTACAGACAAAGGCGTATTGTTAACCGACTCACAGTCAGCATCAAGTCAACATTTATTTATTTTCTTTTTGAACAGACAACTTAAACGTTCAAGAATAGTCAATTGTGTATTAGATAGATAGATAAAAGATTTATTTCCGTAGGACACACACACGTAGGTACCTACATATAGCAACAAATGAAATCACAAAGTAACAGCACATTATAAACACTGACAAAACAGAACTGTATTGTTGTTTGTATTGTTTTTTCTTTTTTTGGAAAGTCACCCTTAACTTATTTACGTAATAATGATAATATTTTGAACAACTATAAAATCTGTACAAGAGGTCTCTAAGGGGGCACTCGCTGAAGTTGGCCAAGCAGCCGTGGACAAGCAATTGCAAAAGTTTTTTGCCGAACCGTGTAGTGAATACTTGGAATAAACTACCAGAGACAATAAATTAGAGTTCCTTCACAGAACTCATTTAAAATCATACTTGAGAAATATGTATTTTACGAGTGCGAATACGATATTCACGCATCAGATTTCAGACGCTAGAGATTTTTTTATTATTATATATATATTTTTTATATACTTAAACATTTACATACAGGCACAGACATTGCTTCTGGCCCCACACTAGGATAGCCTGGAACGTGGAAACCAGAAACAGCGACATTCGGTTTTTCCGTCCGGTACGACGACATGTCGTACATGAACCCATGCCCATGTATGTGTTCTTATTTGTCCCCAGCCGGGGTTCGAGCAGGGGATCTCTCGCATGGTAGGCAGATGTACTAACCGCTGCGCCATAGAGGTCGCCGGACGTCGTATTTATTAATAAATAATAATAGTAGAGAGTAAGTGATGATGATAGTCCAATAACCGCTATTACCTACCACTAACACCGACAGTAGGCACGTCTTTTCATGCTAATTTTCACATAATTTATTGAACCTGACTATGTGCAGACCAGAATCCCATTGTCGCGGAGAGTATACTTTATACATTTCTCCTGCAGTAATATTATTATTATTAGTTTGAAGCTGGTCTGAAGGGGAATTCGTCCTGTGAGAAAAAAATCCTGAACCATGCGAAGCCTGCTCGCTTAATGTAATGTGACAACGAAAGTAACATTTTCATGTCATGATGCAATTAAGGGACTCCACGCAGTTCGAGCGGCTCCAAATTGAGAAAAATCGCATCATTTTCGCAGATATATTTTATAAAGGTCTTAGTCATGTGATCTTTAGAACCCACGTCCAAGTATTTACCATCATGTGATCTTTAGGACCTGTGACTGGGTAGCACTGTTTTGACGTTAATGCTACCTACTCCTGGTTCGTTTGCCTCAAGTTCACCATTACTGAGTCATATCATCATGAACGAGAAATTGATCTAACGCTTCACAAAATCGATGTGTAAAAAAATAAGGTACCTATATGTTTTAATATAGGTAGGTATTATTATCTTCTCAAAAAATCTACCTGATAAGAAAATGCAAATTATGAAAGCAAGGATTTTTCTATTATCAAAAATATTACAGAGTAAGGCCCTGTTTCACAATGTTCAAATAAAGTACCAAATAAGCTATCCGCAACCAGGACTGCCGTTTGTTCTAAATTTAAATAAATTTGCGTGTGTTCGTTTATGGCTTCAAATTTAGAACAAACGGCAGCCCTGGTTGCGGATAGCTTATCCGGAACTTTATCTGCAGATTGTGAAACAGACCCTAAATGTGGCAGTGTTAGTGGAGGCAGCATCATAGATAAAGGTGTTGTTGACGGTCTTAAATTGTTCCGTGACAATCTTGATTGCTTCATGAGCTATACACCCTCCTACCATATTAGGAAGGCTGATCGTGCTCCATCGATCATCCATCTCTTATATGCTTGAGAAACGTGAAAAATTCAGGCTACGGTAATTATTTTCGCGCTATTTCGTATAATGAAACTTACTATCAAAACTGTTTATCACACCTGTTGACATAGGATCATGCAATTTGGAAAGGAGGAAGATCTAGTAAATAAAGGAAAATGTTACATTGTCATCTTTTGATAGCATTTCCTTCACCCACCCAACTTTCATTCACCCAACTAGCGCAGAAACAGAAATTAGTTCAAAACTGCCCGTCATCCGCGAAGTGAAACTCGTTAGCGTATCATCAACTATCTATAAATAACTGAACGTTCAATAATGATAATAATAATTATAAGCAGCCCATTGTACATTAAATTGTTGATTTGATGTGTGTCTAATAAGTAAATTTCTCATTACAAATCCCGGCTGGGACAAAAAAAAAACAAACCCAGGTCTTGGATGTTTACATATTTGCGACGTCGCTGTTTCTGGTTCCCACGACACAGGGTATCCTAGTGTGGGGCCAGAAGCAATGTATGTGCCTGTATGTAAATGTTATGTTATATATAAAAGCATGAATTATTCTTTATGAAATATTTTTAGTAAGCTCAATGTATATTATTTGTAGACAGCAGTAATAACGTAGCGGAATTTATAAATGAACGACGACATCGCTTTCCATTTAAAAAGTCTTGTCATGTGACAATATTCTCCCCAGTCTTTAATAACAGTTTTTTTTATTGTCATTAAATAATTTAACATATTTTACAGTTTGTTTAGAATAAATTATCCTATCTCAGAACAAGCGTCACCTAAATTAAGTTACTTTAATGTATTCTGTATCTTAGGCGTAATCACAATTTCTTAATAGAGGCAGAATGTTTATATTGTTCGTGAGCCCTGCAAGCTGTTCTCTTTGAGGGAAACCTGGTCGGACTCTTCTGACAAAAAATCAAGTAAGTGTGTCCGGAATAAAGTTAATACTGTTCGCAAGATTGAACAATATTTACAGAAAGAGTTATGGTAATAATAATTGTTAGATAAAAAAGTGGGAGATAAATTGATTGTTACGATTAAAATACCCAAGTCGGCAATGAACTCCTAGCTCAGGCTTATGATTGATATATTTATTTCAGTCCAAATCTATATAAAAATATTAAAGAGGAGGACTTCGCCTATATTAGTACTAAACCTAGGTAATAGAGAGGCTTAATTTAAATGTTTAGTGGATTCACGCACATGCGTGCAGTGTGCTTAGTGCGAGTTTTTTTAACTACTCGATCGCGTTAACGTAAACTCATATTCTATAGGAGTGACAAAGCGCGCCACCTAGTTGTCTCTCTGTCACTCCTATACAAATTGCAGACGCTCTCGCTATCGAAAGTGAATGAAAAAACTCGCACTAAGGGCCCTGAGTGCTTATACTGAGTTTTTTCATTCACTCTCGATAGTGAGAGCGTTTGCGATTTGCATAGGAGTAACAAAGAGACAAATAGATGGCGCGCTTTGTCACTCCTATGCAAAACGCAAACGCTCTCGCTATCGAAAGTGAACGACAAAACTCAGTATACGCACTCTGATCCAGTGCTGGAAAACATGGTAGTCAACTTTGTTTTCAATCACATTCAGGATGCCATGCCGAGCTCCCCGCACTCTACGCCGTTTGAAGCAGTTCGCTTTCTAATAATAGAAAAGAAATCATCAAACCTTCCTTCAGTGAACACACCTGATGCGCTGCAATACCGGGGAAGACCCATCAGTATCTTGAATGTGTTGTTATACTGCACGCAAAGGGCTTTGTAAGTCTTCTGCATACATAAACATTTACGTACAGGCACATACATTGCTTATGGCCCCACACTAGGATGCCCTGTGTCGTGGGAAGCAGAAACAGCGACCTCATAAACATGTAATCATCCAAGACCTGCGGTTTTTTTTGTCCCCAGCCGGGGTTCGAACCCGGGACCTCTCGCAAGGTAGGCAGATGCGCTAATCGCTACGCCACAGAAGTCATCAAACCATACGCCATTGATTTAATTGCAAGTACGAACACTAAATATACATGACAAACATATTTTGGGAGTTGGAATGTATGGAGACCACAATTTTCAACTGCAAATTTAAGGTCGTATCGTTTGTGCGTAATCCTCAGCGCGCCAGTCCTCTCGCACCTTTCAGGTTCTCTTATTTTAGGTAAATCATCTTTACTGTTCTCCGGAACGTCGTAGGTAACGCCTGAAGCTGTGAGGCGCTGAGAGAGCGTTACGACTCAACGACAGCGGATGCCAGTGTAATCCCTAGTTTATCGCCGGGACTTCGGTGATACTGCTATGACTTGGCAATAAAGCGTACCACGCACAACTCAATATGGTACTTTGGAATTTGTGCCAACGCAAGTTTATTTTACCCAGTTTCAGTCTTAAAGAAAACAAACTCCTGTGATGAAAATGCAACTGGAAAATAAAATTTATAAAACGGCTGATACGTTTTTCGCAATTTCAAAGTTTTTGCCAAAGTTGTTTGTAGTGCTGAATAGAACCTACAATTTCAAGAAGTTATTAGAGGATCTTGTTGTTTTCTAGAGACACTATTCAATCAAAATAAATGCGAAATGCGAGATTGAGAAAAACTTTTTGTGAAAAATATTTTATTATTAGGTTTTGTTCGGAGTAAAGTTCAACTGTAGAAGGAAGTGACGTACCTACGTTGTATTCTGAATCGGTTGACGAAAATGAATAGAATTCGAAGCGAATAGACTTCAATGGAGGTTGTGTGAATAGGCGCCGGTCGGCAGCTTAGCGCGGTTCCGGCCAGGAGCGGGCTCAGGCGCGCGCTAATGTATGCGCCCATCTCGACTCCGGTCCGCCCCGAGCGCGCATTAATATGTATCAGTGTTTGTGTCGACCGACCCCTTCCCTGCCACGGGACTACTGCCCTTAAAGCCCGGCCCTAAGCAACAAAATCCCGAAGCATCCCCGCGCTACGCATCTTACAAACTAGTCTTTAGGGTATCAAGCTTTAAATTGAGTGTAAACTTGTTTTGACTGTTATGACCACAGATATTGTTACGAGTTTACGACTACTCAAATAAACAACGGCTTAAATATTATAATATTTATCGAAACCAAGGAGAATTAAAGACAGGGGTGATCATTGCCATACTTTGAAGCGTATTTCGAAATTTATTTACCCACCGTGTATCTAGATGGCGCTACTAGTTATTAAACGATTACTTTTGACGAAAATAATATCATCTCATCGCGTCTTCATCCTTTTCTGTTAGTTAAGTTAAACGGTAAGTGGTTAAAGTCAACACACACAAGATGGCGCTTGCTTGCTCTTATATTTTGCAGAGAGCATTTACATTCCTTGTCATGCTGATGACTCGAGTTTATTTACTTTCGCATTTAGCAATATCAAGGAGAATTAAAATATTTAGGTTAATGAAATAAAAAGTAAGTTTAAAATGAATGCATACTATGCACTGAATGTATGTAAAATAAACTGATTATAAGTAAGTTATTATAAATAACTGATTCAAAGCGGCTACACTGACAGGACGTGGGACGGGGGGCGCGGAACAGACATGCCCTTAAGCCAATGGACATTAATTCGCTTTTTTTTTTGCTCTATATGAAAAGGAAGCTAAACTGGATAGCCCTACGTCACTACGTTAAGAGTCTTGACTAAATTATCTTCGAGAGAAGATAGGCTGAAAACACTTCACGCATTTTCAATCTACGAACTAAGACAAAAGCGGCTAACATTATACATAACTGTATGTACATTGACATTCAACAAGCAGAATGTAAATTCTTTACGTTGAAATAAAATTTTTGATTGATTGAAAAACATCGAGACCCCACGAAGCGCTGACACGGCGCATTTTCTGCCGCCGCTCGATAATTATACAGTCTGCAAAGGTAGTATGAGGACGTGAGTCGCGCGCGACAACGTTAAAAGTCGCGAGAATTTGACAGTTAATGTACTGGAAAGTACATTAATTAATTTACTTTTGACGTTGTCGCGCCCGACTCGCGTCCTCATACTACCTTTGCAGGTCACCTCCTCATCAAACTATGATAGTTCAAAACAAGATCACCACATTATGGTGCATGTAGTAAGGGACCCATGATGCTAAGTCGGGATTTACTCGAGCGTCATAGCGACCTATTTGATTGTGAAGTTTAGATGATAAGAAGAAAAAAATGTCATATAATATATACCTTTTCATCGGAGCGACAACAGATTTTCAAAAATGTAAAAAAAAACTGTTGCATGGACATACTCGAGCGCGTCAGATATTGATAGCATCCTGTGTATTTTTGAAAATGTACGTTCTGATTGTTTCTATGATGGGGGTCATATTTGGTGGAGGTACTTTACCTGATACAAGGTATCTCCCTGTATGTAAATCTGCCGCGCTTTAGTAACTCCCGAAATCCCCCCTTGGGCTTCCCTACCATAACACGGTATACCTCTTGCAATCTACGAGCGCGCGGCGGCCTTACATGTGCGAGTGACCAATCTGTATACGCGTCAATGTAGGTGTAGGCGTACGGTTAGCACAAATTCATTAATTCAAGTTATGGATTTCACCCATTTTTATATTTTAAATAAACATTTTTTTATTTACTTATTAGGAGTGGTCCAAAAAAACAACATCGTTAAAGTAACTTCTAATTTAAATTAGTAATAATAAATAATTACAGATAGAAACTTAAAATAAACACAAAAGAACTGTAATCCTAAACAATACCTTAACTAGACACAAAATAAAAATCTCTCTTAGTTATTATTAGTAATAAATAATATTAACTTGTATCACTACCTTCATCGAACATTTCTACACTGTCATTGTCATCGTCACTGTCATCATTTTCAGTGTCATCGACATTTATAATGAACTCGAAATCAGAGTCGAAATATTTCATATATTCTTTTTCGATGTTTTCAGTGTATACAATAGGACGATCTTCGTTGAATTTCATGTTTTTCTTGTAATGCTTTTCTGTTGTTCCCAATTGTTCTCCATTTGTAGCCTAATTTCATTAGTATCGACCTTAATGTGTTTAAACATCCATCAAACCCAATCTTTTCTCTCAATGCTGATCGCAATTTTGCAAATGTGCAAATGTAGCAATTTGGCGCCTCCCTGAGGACAATAAATGAATATTGAGAGGGGATGTTAGAACTTCTAATTACCGACAAAATACTTTCATAGTACTTTTACATTGAACTAGTCTTGTTATTATTTTCTGTGTCTTGTAATTCTATTGTCGTTATTGATAAGACTAATTTCATCTATTAGAATTGAGTCGAGGAAAAAACATTTTATTACAATAAATGTTAAATTAATATGTTAAGAACGCTTTAGTAGTACTTTACTTTTTTTGTTAGCCCTGTCAATCCACCTTAGCAACGGTTGTTTATTATAATAAAATGTTTTTTCCACGAATAAATTCTAATTGATAAAATTAGTCTTATCAGTTATTAGTTTTTCATAACAAGAAAATATATTGTGTTGATTTTAATAAAAAAAAATCTTACCTCGCTTTGCAAATTTGACATGCTGACCGTGCGAGGGCTTGCTTGCTGCTGACACACCAGTGTTGGATTCAGACATTCAGAAAATTATTATCTATGGAAATTTAAATAATACTACTAGCCCAAAATTATACTACTTTTCGTTTTTCGGCGTTTTTTTAAATAAAATTTCAATCGTGGGTAAAAACTTGTCTTATTATTTACACATTGAAAACTTTTAAAAACTTTAACAATTAAAAACTTGTAGGTAAAACATAAAAAAAATATCTAGCATTTTATTTTTTATTGCCCTCAAATGGGTCAAATTATTCCCTTTTTCGGTGGAAAGCTTTTTTAATAATAATAATAACAATTTCCACACAACACAATCACTTAGTAGCAACAATGAAATGAAATTATGAAATGTCAGAATTCTACGGAATAAAAAATCTAGCTTTACGAAATCCATCACTGGTACCTACGCACACTAACAAAAATGTGTATTTACGATTACAACTACAAACTAAAGGCCACGCGCGCTCGTAGATTGCAAGGTCTATATTTGGCACATTTTGGTAACGAACTTGTTCTCCATATTAACGCTAGATAGCGTTACATTAGCATAGTTGAGAGAAAATTCGCGACGCTATCTGTCGGTTTTTGAAATAACTAGCGGCATTGAATATTCAATACCAGCGGTCTATTGGTAGCGACATCTGGTGATTACACGTGATTTGTGCTAATTAGTGGAGTACGTTATTTTGTATGGGAATATCACTCCTGTCTTTAATTCTCCTTGTCGAAACTTACTTAAAATAACAAATGTACAGATAGGTATGTACATAAATTCTCGAGACGCTGCCTTCTTTTCTTTATGTTGGCTTGACTCCCTGGAAAAGTGCAAAATAAAAAGTTGGCCAAAATCAAATTAATTTTTCATTGGTAGACCTGAAGGCGGACAAAGGGCCGGTTTCTGAACTGAGAATTTCGCAAAATAACCACTTAACTCTGGTTAAGTGGTATCTCGTCAAACTCAGAAAAGAGCGTGACAGAACGTTAAATGAGTGTTTACTTAGTGATATATTCTCAATTCAGAAACCGGCTCAGAGACTAGGCTACATTTGATATAATAAAATAACAACATACAACAAGCGCAGACAAAATCCAGTCAAAGACCCTATACTTTGTAGATAGATAAATAGAGAACGTATTACTTTGTACGAGTATACAAAAAGTCTGTAAACTGCATTTCACCTGGGCTTTATACCATAGCCCACGGAGTTGTTGTTGATAAGCATGATATGTGCAATTAAGTCGATGAGATTATAAAAGCTATGCAGTGATAAGTCTACCCAGCATCCAGATCACGCGGTTATTGTGAGCGTGCTTGAAATAGCCAACATATTATATTTCATTGACTATCGGGTAAGTAATAAACAACGCGAAGCTTACCCATCCTACACAATGGGAAAGCTTATAAGCAGTGGGGTGACTTGTCCAGCGCTCGATGACCCAGTCCACACAGTGGCACAGATTATTATAAAGAGTGGACGCCAGCCCAGGCAGTGGCGAAGCTTATAATTTGCAGTGGGGAAGCTTACCTTTCTTTGCATACAGTTGCGGAACAACGAAGTGGAGCAAGAAGCGGTGCAAGAAGCGGTGCAAGTTGCTATGGTTCTATCATCGATAATCTTATATATTTTATATTCTTATCTTATCTTATCTTATCTTATCTTATCTTATCTATTCTATGTGTACTTTGTGATGTTACTGTGAGATTCATTTTGTGATGTTTTGTATTTGTGTAAATATTAATTAATTTGTCCATCTAAGCTTCATAATAATATTCTAAATGTAATTATAACCGACAGCCGATAGGAGAAAGTAAAAGGTTTTTGCTAACCCAGCGCTCGGCGATCCACCCCACGGAGTCGTTAGTGACCATGGGCGGCACCAGCGGGTGCATCTGAGCGATGAACACGGTCGCCCAGCTGCCACAGAGAGGGAGAAAGAGTCATCTTACTTTACAGTACATACGTATGTATGGCAGCAAACATATATACATACGACGTACTAAGTAGCAGTGCACCATAAAATATCCAACGAAAGTTTCGTCAAGAACACAGAACAAATACGTACAAAAATACAAGAAATCCTAACAGAAGAAGTAGAAGTAGAAACATGTGGGATCATCGACAGCCCTAAATGCTAACATTTTAATTACAGTTGTAATAAGTAAAGAAAGCTATCAGGAAGAGTTGCAGTAGGCTGACGTAGGTACGTCGCTACTAATAACAGACGTTACGTATGGAAGATTCTTATGCAAGAGGATGACTCTATTGATTTCTGGTTGACTGATCGAGGTCGTGGGTTCGATTACTACCTAGAGTCACCATACATTTGTACAAATGTTTTTCGTTGTTTCTAACGTCCTTGCCTGGCTACCATAGCACAGGGTATCCTAGTATCCTAGTTTGGGACAAGGTAAAGTGATAGAGAGAGATAGACAGAGAACACTTTATTGTGATTGTGTTATGTGGAGGTTATTATTATTATTTTGTAGTTTTCTAACGGTCCAAACCACAGATTAAGGCTGACATTCAGAGACAAATCCTAAGTTCACGCTTAGATCAGTCTTAGCTAAGTAAACTAAAGTCGTACTTAGTAAAGCGCCGTAATTTTCGTATTCACAGTTACTTTCTATATTGTCTATCATTTTTTAGTGATGTAGTTCTTACCGGTTTTTTAAATTTGACATTGCTACACGAGAGCAGGACAACATCATACAATTTTATATATGTCATAGTGAATAAAAAAATCCCACATATAATGCTCGTAGAACGTCAGTGAAATGACGTTTGGAGTAGTCTGTGAACAAAAGGCTTAGAAGTGACAGTTCTAAGTTCACGTAAAGTCACCGATATTGACTACTTACACTTAGCACCATTTCATACTAAACTTGCTAAGATTCGATTCTGAATACGAAATGTTTCTAAGTATGTGATTTTGACATTTCTGAGACCAGTCTTTGCTTAGTTTTCGTCTCTGAATGTCAGCCTTAGACTGTTTTATTTTCTCGAACTTCTCCTGACCTATTAAAAATACGTACCTACCTAAAATAACCTAGAAACCATGCAGTAAACCGTATTTGAAAATTGGGTTTCGGTGATGTATGGTAATTTTGGAGATTTCCGCTTACCCATTTTGGAATATCGAGATAATCACATCTGGCAACCCCGCTTGGGCTGTCGCACGTAAAATTTTCACAATACCTATTTCTCCTTACATTACACCAGCAGGCATCGTGCGGTTGAGGAAGTTTTATCTCCCAGGGCGGTTTCCATATGAGCAGGCACCACGTTAAATATATAATGGGCATTGTACTAAATATTTATTTACTTCCGAGATAAAGCAGAAGCATGCCACTTATTTAAAACTAAGATAATAAAATTATGTACTAGGCATGTATCCACAAATAGATCTCACTAAATACTATATTACCTATATTTACAATTTCCAAAGTGTACTATTTACGAAACTTTTAGTTCAAAAATACTACATTGTAAGTAAGTTAAAGGTGAGGGCAGATACAATAGTTACAAATTAAACTCAATTTTGAAGGTAAAGTAAAATTACGAAATTTTACTTCGACTCTCTCAGAATCTTTGCCTAATAACTCCTTGAAAGTAATTTTCAATGGATTTTGCAAGAAGTTTTATTTTTATATCATCATCATAAACCCATAATTATGTCCCCACCGAGGGGCATGGGTCTCTTCCCTGAGGAAGGTATAGGCCATACTCCACCACGGGGGCCAAGTCCGGATGTGGAGAGTCCGGATTTGTTGGCCACTCGTTAACTTGTAACGCCTACTTAGCCAAGATAGATTCAGTTTTAAGTTCATATTTTATATGTGAGAATACTTACTACAAGGTAGCGATTATTATTTTTAAATTCAGGATTCATAATTGGAAGAACGCAACTCTTCGCAATTATCTTCGTACTTACAACAACCAACAGCAGAAACTGGTCAGCATGATCATAGCACGGACTACTCTGAAATAAAGAACATTTAGGTAAGCGCGTACATATGTGCAAGACAGTACACATATTCTAGTACTATAATATGTTTACTTTCTATTAGCAAAAGGGAAGCATATTCTACAATACGTTCTTGATTTCTACAAAAAAAAAGTCTGAGACACTGTAAATCATAGGATTTTTATTTTGTGAACCTTGACATTTGCATACTTTCATACACAAAGTCTAATTATTGTATCACCAAATTCAAACAAACTTAAAT
Source organism: Yponomeuta plumbellus (assembly GCA_947310845.1). Taxonomy (NCBI): domain Eukaryota; kingdom Metazoa; phylum Arthropoda; class Insecta; order Lepidoptera; family Yponomeutidae; genus Yponomeuta; species Yponomeuta plumbellus. Next base: position 25,481,338 of record OX371193.1, on the reverse strand, counting down.
AATGACAGATATTCACAACATAGAACTGAACTGAACTGGGCGGTTTCTGAATTTCGCTAAGTAACTACTAACTGTAGTGCTGCCGCATCAAATTTCTCAGGAAAAAGCTTAACAGAACGTTACGGAATGGGGTTGTGGGCCCATTCAGGAGAAGTAGTAGTTCGGTAGTAGCAGTAGATGTTTGGAGTTTTAGTTAAAGATGAGTAACGTAGGATTTTATTTATTGTCACTTTTACAACGTGTTGGCTACTCTACGGTTAGTTCGTTACTGCCTGAATACGGTAAAATACGTATAACGCAGCAATGTACAATGTGTGCGGTGGTAGACCGTACAGTTACTTAAGTTAGCGAGGGGTATTGCTACTATATCTTCACAAATACCTAAGGAAGCAAAGTCATTGGTAGTCGGACCTACGTCTCCCACTTCGGAGTCTAATGTTCTACCCAGGGTTCCACCTCATCTCCTCACTCATCCACTTCATCCTTCATCATCATCATTATCATTCAGCCACAAGAATTCCACTGCTGGAAATAGGCCTCCTCCATGGAATTCCAAAAAGACCACATCCAGTTAATTTATATTAAACTTAGCTCCTTCTATAGCGATTGCGACTACTGAGGTATTCTCACATATCTCAGCGTCTGAGCCCCCAACTTTACCCACCAACCGAAATCGTCAATCCACGGTGGGCACGCGTGGTGATTAGGTACACACATACTCTCCCTCAGTCTCTCTGGGAGATGGCCGTGCCCTACAGTAGGACGTAGATAAACTGTTTACACACAAACTTTGAAAAATGTTAAAATGTTTACTTACAGACGAAAGGGACTTTTGGGAACCAAAATGGGTCCTGCGATAAACACGCCCCAAAAAATTATCGTAATTACGATCAGAAACACCTGCATCGTGACTCCGGTTAAATGTGGGAATCTTCAGCGAAAACCTTGACAGAAATCAGTCAAAATACTGCGACGGAAACAATGAGACAGAAAAATATTTCACAGTGTTTTTCTCGTTGTTTATTTTTATGACAACTTTGAACAGCGAAGTCGGGAAGCTTTTTTGTCATACCTGTCAATATGTCTCACCTCATTGCTCGTGTGGAGTTTTCAGAGTTGTTAGTGAAACTTTTCCGGGGCTTTCGGGCCTATTACCTGTATTTTTGTACTGAGAATTTTCTCAACCGATGGGATAATATAAGTAAATAAATGGTGCAAAGAGGGCGAGCTGTGTCGCTAATGGCGGCGCCCGGCCCGTGGGCTCCGCGGCGCGGAAACGACCGATATTTTCACAAAAACCCGGCTGAATCGCGGCCATGTTTGAGCGTCCACAGTTTTGTAAGAGATTTTTTGATTTGACAACGCACACTGAAATAAAATATTTTTTACGCCAGCCTTTTGTTTCAGAATCAAATTTCCGTCCGCCGTCGCTTTTTCCTTCCGTATTGTACAGATAGATTAACCAACTATGTTCTAAAACTGCCAGTACAAAGGCGGGATTAATAAACTTTTTTCTCTTTTACTTGGGCTCACACTTTGGGCGAAAAGATGCTAACCTCTAGGGCGGGAGCAGGCAGGCACACTTATAAGAAGCTTCCAGAAGCCAAAAAAAAATGGGAAGTTTGGTTTACATTACTAACTTTCCTCTAAGCTACTTACCGAACTCCCGTCGGCCGGCCACTTAGCTAGTTGAGAACACTTTGAAGGTTTACTGTTTTAACATAGATTTATACACGAATTCGTCGTCTGTAGGTACCCATCTCAGAACCCACATAATGTTCTCAACAAAAAATCTGTATACTATCTCTGCGAGTGTATATTTTCTTTGATTGTTCCTTGGACGCGTGGCGCAACGAGCCAACGCCGCAGAGCAATTAAAGCGCGCGAGTCAGCGCTCCGCTAAGTACACAATACAATTAATTAGCGGCGTCCAGGCAGCGCTTTGCGCTAACGAGCCGCTGTCCGCTGCGGGGCGCTTAACTAGTTTGCGATGTTCCTTGCTTGCAGGGTATCGCGGTGCGTGGTGCGGCAGACTCTACTTCGACTTTAAGCAATAGACAGGTAAGTTTAAAATCAGTGGGGCAGATTTCCACCAGACGTCAGCACTCTATAATTCATCTGCGCAAGGAGAACTCTTGGTATTCGTAGCGACGCAGAGACGACATTAGTAGTTTTTGTCCTCCCGCGCCCCCCGCCCGCCGCCGCCCGCTCCCGGCGGATTATCATAATTGCTCCTCCGGCAAAATTAAACACCCTCATTTACATAGCGGCGAGATTTACACGGCCCTTAAGTGCTTTTACTAGGTTATTCTTACACTCGTGCGCGCTATTATTACTTGTTACATGTACTTAAATCCTTTCAGAGCAGCGCTTCTTGGCGAGGAGCTTCGCGAGTCAACGCCACGACCCGTGCATTTATTTAACATTGGCTTTTCTTACAAAAATAAAAGTCAGAGGTTTTTCTAGGACTGGCTGCATGAGTCCTGTGCACACCGCGACAAGAATATTAAATAATATACCAACAAAGTGACGAAAGGTGACGTGCGGTTTTGGTGCACTGGAAATACCATACTTCATCGTATTCTTCCTAGTCTTGAAAACCCGCATATACTTTGTTTGCTAAACTACTTACCTCTGTGAAATTTTATCAACAATACCACTCTCTAACTGAAGCAACACATCGTGAGGCAAGCCGAATGCTTAAAAATGACAATCCACACGCGCTCTGTCTGTACGACGTTTTTTACGCTTGTATTATAGTCAGGTAGACTTGGAGCTCTTGGCTTGGCAATCTTCAATGTGTAATCAACAACCAATGTAATCTGAACATGCAGATCTCTTATACGTGCACCGATCGGAGAGCCTTACTTAAATGCAAGTACCATCTCCTCTGATACTCGGTGTAGGGCTAGCTGTTAGCGTCCAGCCAAGGATCGATAGCATTCGAGAGCCGGCGAGATGCGCCGGACGCGACATACGCGGCACACGGCCGCCGGCCGGCCGGCCGGGCCGCACGGCCGCGCACGTGACCGCTCCCATGCAATAGTGTCACGCCAAGCTGCGGGTACACCAGGACTACGAGGCCGGAGACTTCCTATAAGGTCACGCCAACCTGTGTGTATACCAAGGCTCAGGACACGAGGCCGGAGCTAGCATACGGAAGTATCCTGGCTACCCATAGCACAGGGAATCCTAGTTTGGGAGCTAGGACACAAATTGTAACACTTTTACTTGCAATCATCATCAACCCATTATCTCTTCACTGAGGAAGGTATAGGCCATACTCCACCACGGGGGCCAAGTCCGGTTTGTTGGAGGCTTGTAAGATTAGTGGCTGATCTTACTGTCAGAAGTTTTCAAGCCCCCCTAAGGCCTCTGACTTGGCTTAACGACTGCCATCTATCGACGGCAGCCGGCACCAACTGCATAACGTGCCTTGCGAAGCATGGAACCGCTCGGAAAAATGCCACTAGCGTTAGTCATAGACAGAAACCCATCCAAGGACTGAATGCGCCGTATGTTGCTTAACCTTAGTGATCGTTTAAGATCACTCAGGCAGCCCAGGCTACGAGCGATACTTGCAATGAAGTTTTCTTATTCTTATCCTATAATATCACGCGAAGCTCCGCGTATACCAAGGACTACGAAGCCGGAGACTTATCCTATAATGTCGGCCAAACTACGTGTACAGTAAGCACTACGAGGTTTTTTTTTTTTTTTTTTAGCCCTATAAAGGGCACCCTCCGGAGGACACGGGGGAGGGAGGTGGTGAATGCTCATGCATAACAGCACGGGCCCGGCCGTGCTGCCAATGTGGGACTCACAGAGTGCGCCTACCCACTAAACACCACCTTGGTGCTGGTTTGGTCCTAAGGACCCCTAAACCTACATCGTGAGCGACCCCCCTCGAGGCCGAGGAGGGCGCACAGACTACGAGGCCAGAGAATTCCTATAATGTCATGCCGAGCTTTGGGGATACCGGGGCTTCAGCTTAGCCTATGAGCATGGAGACTTCCTTTTCTTTACATACATACGTAAGCTCACGCTTGTGTCCCAGAGGAAGATCAGCATTTAATGATGTAAAAAAAAAAGGTTCATGTTTTTTAGAGTTTTGGGTTCATAAGATGCTCCAAAGGACTGAATAGTAAAATGTGACTATTTCTTTAACCAAGCGAGGCTTGAATAAGTGCTTCAGTGCACACACAGCCTCACTAAAGTACAGCTACTTTCATGAAGGGCACAACTTGAAAGTTATTAAGAGCTAAACTTGTGAGATTGGACTTAATGGCGCTTAATCTAGTGAATATAAATGAGTTTAAAGTTTATAATTGTTCTTTTAAGTAGTGGCTCAAGCTTTCGCGCAAAATTGACGTTCGATAATTTATAAGTGGACGCATAATTTAATTATAATAATAATAACATAGTAATAAATTCAACACAACACAGTCACATGACCTGGTCCCAAACTTGGATACTCTCTGTACTAACTATGGTAACCAGGAAAGGTATTACAAACAAGCAGACTGAGGCCATTTGTACAAATGTAAGGCGGCCCCCAGTGGAAATCGAACCCCCGACCTCTGTCTTGGTTGGTAAGCGCCTTAACGGCTAGACCAAAGTGGCAGTCATACTCATAATAATATATTCGTCTAATAGGAATATCGGAAGTAATATGACACTTAATTTCGAAATCCGAACTAATTATGACCTACAGAGCAGGAAGTAGTATTACACTCGTGTGCTCTCGGCGAAAACCAAAGCCTACTCTAGAGCCCGAGGTATATTCTAAAAGCTAACAGACTAGTATTCTCATAATAATACATTCAAATATAGCGACAAAAATACTAGTACAAATGACTTTGTAGATATTTGCTTTCAGTGCTTGAATAGTGTTTACCAAGAAATTACTTAGGTCTGGTGTACACCGTGTACATAAGCTGAAACATACGTCATTATTATCATCATCAGTTTTAATATTATTACAATTATTTTTTCTAGTTGTTTCTCTTTTTACAATTTGGTTAAGCTCTCACTGAGCTTCACAACGATCGCACGAATGAAAAAAAAAACGCAACGGTAATGAATCTTTTGAGTTATGAATATATTGATGAAGCCCTACCACTATCATTGTTATATATCGATCAAATTCAAATATTTTTATTCAGGACAAAAAGTCCAAGCTTTTAGTTTCTCACTTTTTATTAAGATTATGTGGAGGACAAGCAAACAAAGAAACTCCACATTTATTCTTTTCAAAACAGTTTTGCTTAATTAACAAACTTTCGCCCTGCAAATTGTCGGCGATTGGGCAAAAACGACTGGTAATTTATTAATGGGGAACTTGCATTTAGCCACAGACGTAACTTAAACTGGAGGGGAAAAAAATATATATATATCCATTATACCTAATAATATTTTCATGGGTTTTCGGGATCACAAAAATGCAAAAAAGAAAGTTACTTTAATAACATTTCATTCTATGCGTATTCTTACAAGCGTGTCACGTAGATGCATTAAAAAAATATTTTATGAGGTAACCCAAATGTTGATAAACGTCCAAACATTTTAAGGCGATACTGCAAGTTGTGATGCCATAGTTGAGCCCAGTTTGTACGGCGGGTTTTTGTACCACATGACTTTATATAATATTATTAATGGTTAAAGTATTATTCGACAACCTCTGTGGCGCAGCGGTTAGCGCATTTCCGTGCCATGCGAGAGGTCCGGGGTTCGAACCCTGGGTGGAAACAAAAAAACTCTTGAATGTATACATGTTTGTGATATCGCTGTCTGTGGTTCCCACGACATAGGGTATCCTAATGTGAGGCCAGAAGCAATATATGTGCCTATGTGTAAATATGTACGCTTCGAAAGAAAAACCCCAAGTTTATTGGCCTTTTGACACGGCCTCTCCGATCAGATTTTTCGTGTATGTTCTCCATTCATCTTGGTTTTACGAAACGGGTCCCCGGTGTGACCTTGGCCTATTGTGTACTCTACTGGCAAGTGGACGTGGACTGCAGCGAGTGGCCATTACCCGGCTGAGTCGCGTCGCCCGCTCGCACGAGGCAGCCGACCCGAAGCTACGTCGCTAGTACCTAGGCGCCGTCGTACACACGTTTCCTCACCTCAGACCTTACCTAGTAGATAAAGTCTCTATCCAGTCGCGAGATATACCGATGGAACGTGCGATGAAGACGCTGTGGCATTTCAATTTGATACAAAATGTCTTATGGTTTCCTTTTCGTATTTCAACCCGCTGTATATCGTACAGTACGCAAATCAAAATCAATAATATAATGATAAGTTCTATACAACACAAACACTTGTCTCGGACTCAAATTGGAATACCCTGTGCTATGGTAACCAAGCAAGGACATCAAAAACGTGGAATACATCTCGAGCGAGAGGCCAGTAGTACAGTCGATAGCACATCATCCTATACACCCATGCACTTTACTACGTTACATTACGGGCGACTTTGCAACTAAAATATGAAGGTTGACGTGCTGTCGACTGTACTAATGTACGGCGGCCCCCAGCGATAATGAACCCACGAGCTCCGGCATGGCAATCGGGCGAGAATACCGCTAGACCGACCAGACAGTCATACACAGATTAACAATCAGGAATACTCGACAGCGCAAGGTCCGTCATATTATCCAAATAAATTGTAATTTTTAGTCTTACATAACATTTACATACAGGCACATACATTGCTTCTGGCCACACTAGGATACCCTGTGTCGTGGGAACCAGAAACAACGACGCCACAAACATGTAAACATCCAAGACCTGGAGTTTTAAAAATAAACAAATTGTGTTAAACAAAGTAGCACAGAAACTGCGTCTTGACGAAAATCAAAAATTTAACTAAGTCTTCAAACGCAGGCTTGTATCATGTTAGACTATAACAGTACATTGTTACCCTAGGGGTGAAAGTAACTTATTTACTCGGGCGCCAATAGTTCGTGGCACGAGCACATTTCAACTCTGCGCGTGCACTACAAACTCCGACATTCCTGCATGGCGCGCAATCAAAGTGGCTCACATGATATACCATACAATGTCCAACGAACAACAGTTGGACCGGCCGTCCCCAGGCATACGATCTGCCTGGCGGGAAATTTTACTTCACAGTGGAAAAGCATGATCACCCGCTCTCCCATAAGTCTTTAACCCGAGATAAACACAGAGCTGTTATCACGAATATAAGGAAAGTAAAATGCTAAAGAAAATACGTACGAAGTATACACAGAACTCTATAACTCAAAATAACAAAGATTGGAGTGCTTTCCCGCCTATCATTTTTTTCTGTGGCCATTAAGTATTTTTAATTTTCATAGTTGAAAAGATCTTAATATTCTGCTCGAAACCATGTCATAAAAGAAACGGTTTAAAAAAGTATATTCTTTAATGACTACTTAACTTCTTGTTCTTAGATTTTACATCGCGCTTTGACTGAGTGGCTGTAAAGAAAATTGGAACATGGTTCAAAAGAAATCAAACTAATATTATAAAAGTGAAAGTTTGCGAGTGTGTGAGTGTTTATTACTTCATCACGTCTAAACGGCTGGAGCGATTTTAATAAAAGTTGGTTTGAAGTTAGCTGATACCCTGGATTAACACATAGGCTACGTTTTATTGTGGGAAAATATCTTATTCTCATGGGAAAATCGATTAAAATTAATTTGCTGATAATGTTTGTATATAACTTTTTTTTAAACTTGTTTTAAATAGAACATTAAAACACGCTACTAAAAAACACGCCAAATTACTGTTAATACACAATTTATTTTCCCTAATAAACCGCGGATAAAACCGCGGGGCACAACTAGTGTGAAAATAAAACTATTGGTTTAATAACCCGACAGCATTGCATTTCCTTCTAAATTCAATGCCCGACAGCTTTCAATGAAAAACTATTCTCCTTAGGGTTGAAAAGTATTAATTGCAACCCAATCTTCAGGCAAATTCAGTCTACTTTTCAAGTATTAATAAAAATGTACTTGCATGACAACATTGTTGTAGTATTCATACAAATATCTTTATAAATGTATGAAGCTACCAGAACAATGCGGAACCGGCCATAGGGCTGCGAACCGCCCCGGGCGAGAGGGGTGGATACTTTCCAAATCCAAACATTTCAATTAGGAGGGCGCTACAGAATTATACCGCTCAATGCAGCTCAACCGTCCGGCCCTGCTATTTTAAAATATTTTCAACAGGTATTGCAGAGGAAACCCAGAATTTTTTCTCCGAGCAGACATTTCGGATTCGCCATTAATTAAGAGGTGTAAGCGATATTTAATGAGCTTCTCTCGTTAGTATTTTGTGAGCGCCTGCCCCTTTGATTCTGTGTTTCTATGAGAGATAGAACAAGCCCTTATTAAAAAGGTACCTTGCAAAAAAAATCATTGGACTTGTAAAAAGAAAAGAATCGTCTGAGATATACACTCGGCGCTTGAAATCGTCAATCCGCGGTGAGCGTACTCTCTCTCTGAGAGAAGACCTGCGCTATACAATGGGATTTATATAGGCTGTTTACTATGTTATTGTTTACTAGAATTCCGACTGTATGTGACCGGAGTTAATTTTTAGGGTTCCGTACCCAAAGAGTAAAACGGATCCTATTATTCAGAGTTCGTCCGTCACCAGGCTGTATCTCATGAACCGTCATAGTTAGACAGTTTATTTTTTTACAGATGATGTTTTTTGATGATTGATGAAGATGATTTTTGTTGCCGCTATGACAGTATATACTAAAAAAAAAAGAATTAAATAAATATTTCAGGGGGCTCCCATTAAACAAATATGTTTTTTTTTCTTGATATTGATAACGGCCACAGATAGACGCATGAAATAATCACAGAATATCGAGTTATATTATTTACTTTAACAATAAATAATGAAAATAATATCCCATAGAATAAACGTGATTTTTTATAGATTTTATAGATTACGCTACCTTAGTGCGCGAGTCCGACTCATACTTAGCTGGTTTTTTGCTTTTCCGTTTTTAGGAGTATGATATGATACGAAAATTCTTTATTGCACAATAAAATCATGTACAAAGGCGAGCTTAATACTAAAAAGGAGTATATTAGTATAATAGACTTAGAATCGAATATAAAACATGGTGGAAGCGGCTAACATCAGCATTATATGAACATTGATATTCAACAAACAGAATGAAAAATAAACGTAAGTTAATCCGCACCAAAAAATTTACAATGTGTAGTGCTTACGAAAGTTTTTGTTCAAAAAAAGAATGTAAAATCTTTCCGTTGAAATAAATTTCCGATTTGTGAAGCGTTTGACTCGCGCTAGGCCGCTGCCGCTTACGGGCAGACGCGACGGCACTCGACAGATCTCGAGAGATTTATCGAGAAACCTTCTCGCTGTTCGCAGTTTGCGGAACGCAGAGATACCGTTCTCAGTATACACGATGTAATAGAAGCGAGAGATTGCACCCAAAGCAAATCTTCCCAGAAAAATTGGATTTTCTGTAAAGATTTATTTTTTGTATAAAATCTCTCTTGTCTGCTTCGCTGCCTATTGCTTCTTTTGCATCTTCGTGAGCATGTCAGTAAGTCTGTTTTCCTTTTTAGTGTCGACCGATTTTTTTTCCCACATAGGTCTGCAATCAGTCGTCGAACTATACGACAACGCTATTCGCGAATTTTATATAATATCAAAAATCGCGACTTTCCCGTACAATAATTGTCGAAATCTTGACATTTTGGCGCCACACAATTCGTGAATCGTGGCAGCTGATGTGTTGGTTTTTTTTTTTTGCCGAGGAAATTCTCCACTGAGAGATCTGCTCTTAATGAACCAACTGTCAATATCAGTCCCTTGTAAGCTGTGGTGCTTAGTCTTCTCACCATGTCGCTTTCGTCTTCACCGACATCAGTTGTCGCACCAACAAATTTGAGGAGGGTTAAAAGAGAAGATAAAATATCAATATGTACTAGGATCGAGATTCGTAAAACTATTACATAAACTACGAATTGAGTTTATTATGAGAATTCTAGTTCGTAAACATTACGAAGCGGTGTCTACATGTTATTCTGTGTGTTTTTCGACTCTGCAATGTAAATCGTATTGTCGTAATAACCACGAATTGTGGAAATTATGAAGGAATAGAGGAATTATGAATGAGGCCCCAGGTTAGTGCGCATACTCCTCTGAAACAGCTTGATCGATTTTGACGAAATTTTACATGTGTAATCGGTAAGTCTGAGAATAGGTTGTTATCTATTTTTCACACCCCTATCTGGCAAAACAACGTTTGCGGGGTCTTCTAGTACAAATATACGTATGTATATTAAGCCCAGGATTTGCCCAGGCCATAAAATAGCTGATAAGTTAATATGAAGTAAGTTAAGTTTACTGTAAGAGCTTTCACCAGAATCTCCTTTAGGCTGAACTGGCTATTGGCACTTAGCCGTAGCGAGTGCTCACTCAACTCCTCCCCAAACTTAGTTTACATTTCAAAGGTATCAATACACTCTCACTTGTACTACAAACTTTTAATAACATTGCCAAAGAAATTAATCGCCATTGTGGTGCACAATAATGTTCATTATATACATATCCTAAAATGTTCGCCAAATAGAAAATTTCAAATTCTAACAAAATGTTTACTTCATGAACGTCAAAGCTGTTAGTTTCACAATTAATAGATATCTGGAGAAAAAGCAAACAAAGAATCTGCACATTTATTCTTTTCAAAACCACTTGAGCTTAATTAACAAACGTTCAAGTTTAAAAGTATTACTCACATATATTGTGTTGAACACAGACACAATTTTTCTCTGAATATTTTAAAAACTGAATCTATATTAATAATTTAGTTCCGGTCTACGGTAGAGTCGAACGAAATGCACATCAAATTAAAGAGCGTAAAATAATAATCGATACGAGTCGACAACTTATAGGCGGAAAATTTGGATTATCGAGTGTGTTCAATGTAAAAAATATCTTTCCAATTATTTATTAATATTACTATTATTAATAATTTATTGCAAAGTTAACATGTCAATGTCACCAATGTTGCGTTGGTGTCTCGTCATTACGTGTCAAAAGTGACCGCTAAGAACTGTAAAGTCTAATTTGTTAACTCCGTGGTGTGTAGCATCCAAGAAGGTTATTATTATTATTATTATCTGTACGTCATCTAAATTTTGTGGAATAAATGTTAAAATTTTATCGGAGCGAAGCCGGGTTTTCATCTAGTATTTTTTATACTGTGCCATCTGAAAAAAATTGTAAGTCCGATTGTTATCATTAAAACAGTGTAACATAATTATCATTGCATAAATAAATAACGTGCCATCTGAAAAAAAAAAAGTCCGATTGTTATATATAATTAAAACAGTACAACATAATTTATCATTGCATAAATAGACTACTTCTTTAGAAATAAGTCCGCCCTTGCACGTTGTTTTTATCACAAACCTGTTATTTAAGTTATATTATGTATTTTCTTTTGTGCAATAAAGTGTAACAACAACATCAACAACAACTACTGAAAATCAATCCTTCAGGCCGCATCAAGCGCTCTATTAGCAACCGACCTCTGTGGCGTAACGGTTAGCGCATCTGCTTACCATGCGAGAGGTCCCGGGTTCGATCCCCGGCTGGGGAGTAAAAAAAAAACTCCAGGTCTTGGATGTTTACATGTTTGTGACGTCGCTGTTTCTGGTTCCCACGACACAGGGTATCCTAGTGTGGGGCCAGAAGCAATGTATGTGCATGTAAATGTTTATATTTATTAGCAACCAATCCGTCACGTTACCGCCTGAACAATTTTATCTAGTGTCCCGCCCCGTGTTATTCTCGTGACATCCACTAAAGCCAAGGCCTTAAGTAATGGGAGCAAAGGTAAGGTAAAGTGACAAGGGGCCACTTACCTTAACTTCTATTTTTTTCCTCTTGCAAGTAAACTAGGATACCGTGTGCTATGGTAGCCTGGCAAGGACCACACAAACATGGAAAACACCCAGACTGAGGATATTTGTACAAATGTAAGGCAGCCTCTAGTAGGAATCGAACCCATTACCTTTTCCTTGGTAGCTAAGCGCCTTAACGGCTAGACCAACGAGGCAGACAACAAATGTGTGCTTTCAAAAACACTACAATTTATTAGAACTAGGTACCTTGGTGATATAACGGTTAATATGCTTGATTTCCAAAATAGAAGTCGTGCCTTCGATTCCCACTGAGGACCGCCGTCGTTGATTTGTGCAAATTGCCGAAATCGGGTTTCGGTGTTTTCTGCGTGGAAAAAAATTGTAGAAAATTGTAGTAAAACTTTAACTTAAATTTACTCAAAATCTACAAAATTGTATTTATTACCTTCCTCTACTCACGTCTTCAATTGTGTTGCGTGGAAGTTATTTTATGTACCTATAAAAAATTAAAAAACAATACTAATGGCAAGTGATAACGTGGCTGAGATAATTATTGTGTGTCGGCTGACTTGAAAATATTTTTAACCATCAAAATTGTCTTCAAGACAATACTATACCCCGTTCCACGAGGCGATCTCCTAAAGAACCAAACACTGCAAGTGTTTGATTTGATTTATTTATTCATCATCAACCCATTATGTCCCCACCGAGGGGCACGGGTCTCTTCCCTGAGGAAGGTATAGGCCATACTCCACCACGGGGACCAAGTCCGGATTGGTGGAGGTTCGTAAGACTAGCGGCTGTAAATGTTTATATTTATTAGCAACCAATCCGTCACGTTACCGCCTGAACAATTTTATCTAGTGTCCCGCCCCGTGTTATTCTCGTGACATCCACTAAAGCCAAGGCCTTAAGTAATGGGAGCAAAGGTAAGGTAAAGTGACAAGGGGCCACTTACCTTAACTTCTATTTTTTTCCTCTTGCAAGTAAACTAGGATACCGTGTGCTATGGTAGCCTGGCAAGGACCACACAAACATGGAAAACACCCAGACTGAGGATATTTGTACAAATGTAAGGCAGCCTCTAGTAGGAATCGAACCCATTACCTTTTCCTTGGTAGCTAAGCGCCTTAACGGCTAGACCAACGAGGCAGACAACAAATGTGTGCTTTCAAAAACACTACAATTTATTAGAACTAGGTACCTTGGTGATATAACGGTTAATATGCTTGATTTCCAAAATAGAAGTCGTGCCTTCGATTCCCACTGAGGACCGCCGTCGTTGATTTGTGCAAATTGCCGAAATCGGGTTTCGGTGTTTTCTGCGTGGAAAAAATTTGTAGAAAATTGTAGTAAAACTTTAACTTAAATTTACTCAAAATCTACAAAATTGTATTTATTACCTTCCTCTACTCACGTCTTCAATTGTGTTGCGTGGAAGTTATTTTATGTACCTATAAAAAATTAAAAAACAATACTAATGGCAAGTGATAACGTGGCTGAGATAATTATTGTGTGTCGGCTGACTTGAAAATATTTTTAACCATCAAAATTGTCTTCAAGACAATACTATACCCCGTTCCACGAGGCGATCTCCTAAAGAACCAAACACTGCAAGTGTTTGATTTGATTTATTTATTCATCATCAACCCATTATGCCCCCACCGAGGGGCACGGGTCTCTTCCCTGAGGAAGGTATAGGCCATACTCCACCACGGGGACCAAGTCCGGATTGGTGGAGGTTCGTAAGACTAGCGGCTGGTCTTACTGTCAGAAGTTTTCAAGCCGCCCTGAGGCCTCTGACTTGGCTTAACGACTGCCATCTATCGACGGCAACCGGCACCAACTGCTTAACGCGCCTTGCGAAGCACGGAACCGCTCGGAAAAATGCCACTAGCGTCAGTCATAGACGGTGATCCATCCGTGGACTGAACGCGCGGTATGTTGCTTAACGTTAGTGATCGTTTAAGATCACTCAGGCAGCCCAGGCTACGAGCGATTTATTTATTATAACATAAGATATATCATTGTGCGCGCTGAAGCGAAAACATAAGCATAAACGCTTCATAGAGCAGAGCAATGGCTCATGAAGGTCACGCTCACTAACCAATGGGCGCACATGGTCTATTTTCTTCGGGAGCTCGTTCTGTGGAGTGGAATATACGCGGATTCATTAGGGGTGACATTGCAACCAGCATGTAAAAATTGTTGCGTCTCGGGCTACAAGAGAAATCTTTTAACACCCGGTATCGACCTCAGCTCCGATATTAAAGACTTTTTAGTAATCATCGATTTTATTCGCAGTCAGCTGCCACGTGTAGAAACACCGGTCAAGTGCAAGTCAGACTCGCGCACGAAGGGTTCCGTAACATTTATCAATAAAAACTGCAAAAAATCACGTTTTTTGTATTGGAGCCACACTTAAATTTTGTTTTGATTTAATTTAAATAATTGTTTTTAAATTTAATATATAACTGAATATTCCGTGAATATTTCAAGCGTATACCTGTTGCCATTATCAATATCGAGCAAAAACGAGCAAAAAAATGATTATTTTATCGAAGTCCCCTTAAATATTTATTTTATTCCATTTTTTTGTGTTTGCTGTTATAGCGGCAAATAAAATACTTCATCGAAGAAAATTTCAACTGTCTAACTATCACGGTTCATGAGACACAGCCTGGTGACAGACGGACCGATGGACGGACAGCGGAGTCTCAGTAATAGGGTCCACTTTACTTTTCTGGGTACGGGACCCTAAAAAGTCGACGAACTTTATCCAAACCCCTTTCCTTGTCGGTACGTCGCCAGCGTGATTAGCTGACAGCGCGAGGCTTCCGACGGGCGCTATCTAATACAGATCAGCCTTTCAAGATGAGTATCCGAAGCCCGTCTTTAAGAAACTAAAAATAATATTGAAGACATCGCATAGCTGCGTTTGGCGACTGAAGTATTGGAAATATTTTAGTTGCCTTAGTAAAAATGCAATATAAAACGATGCAATATTGAACGAGGAGCGGTAGGAGTAGAGGGACCAAGGTCTTGCATCCCATGCAGGCTTATACGGGCTTTGTTTTCTAAGTTATAGTAGTAATGCCACTCGATAACGGCAAAGGAATACATCGTGAGGATATCTGTCTGAGCTATTCACATACCTCAGCGCTTGAAATCGCTAATCCGCGGTGGGCACCCGTGGTGATTAAGCCCATACTCTCTCTCAGAGAGACGGCCTATGCCCTGCAGTGAGACGTATATCGGGTGTCCCAAAACTCGACGTCAAGCCGGAATCGGGTGTAAAGGCAAGTCGTATTGGTTATCAGAAAAAAAAAATTACGTGTATAAAAAATTACCACAAATCTTTACTTTTTCCAATTTTTTTTGTTTTGTAACTCTGAATAACGCTTCCTTAAACTGTTAACTCAAAACCAGCTGCTCCGGCTTGGAAGAAAAGGAGACTTAAAAAAAAATAACTTAAAAAATTGCCCAATTTTAATTTTAGAAATTTCTAAAATAAATAATAAAAAAAATTTGTTGTACTTAAAATAAAAAATCTATTTTTTTTATATTTTTCTGATAACCAGTATGACTTGCCTTTTCACCCGGTTCTGGCTTGACGTTGAGTTTTGGGACTATAAGCTGCTTACAAGTGGAGACTGTCAGCTTCACCAATAAAAGAGTACATAAATGCTTTCTTTTCTTCTTTTCAACCGCAGTGGGCACGCGTGTTGATTGAAACGCATACTCTCTCTCTCTCTCTCTCTCTCTCTCTCTCTCTCTCTCTCTCTGAGAAACCCATACTCTCCCGGCCTATGCCTTGACGTATATAGGCTGCTTACAAGGAGGGCAGTGCCTACGCAGTTACGACAATCACTTCAGGATAGCGTCCATCGAGCTTGAGATCGAGTTAGCTTGGAGTGCGATTAATAATCATACTATCAGCAAAATTCACATCCCTGCAAGAAGACATCAGTCATTAGACGTCGCCAGTCTCTTCAACTCCAATGGCTTGCTTCCAAGAGAAGACATGCCGGCGCTGTTTCTGGTTTCCACGACACAGGGTATCCTAGTGTGGGGCCAGAAGCAATGTACTCGTATTTGCCTGTATGTAAATGTTATGTTATGTATATAGGCTGCTTACAAACGACTGCAATAACTGTGATGATTTTGATGCACTGGTGTAAAAGGTTCAATGAAAAGCTCGCTATCAAAGCGATCTGCATGCAAAGCTGAAAAGCTGATTACGAGTGTAAATGGAACTAATACAGCTTCAGCATCGTATTACTGCCGTATCTGATAATAGCTCGATACGGAAATATTTTCCAATCGACCTAAATCGCCTACAAAGGTGATATTCGATAAATCAAGGTCGACTAAATTTAGAGAGATTAAGTCCGACACAAAAAGAATTAAATCTTACCCAAATTTATAAGCTAGCCAGTGCACTTGTGACGAAAACACGAGGATTTTGATCCGACTTAAGAGAAAATCACCAAACGATCTATTTGGTTGAAAGCCACGCAGCCAAGACAAAGTAATGTATAAACATAAAACATTTACATGCAGGCACATACATTGCTTCTGGCCCCACACTAGGATACCCTGTGTCGTGGGAACCAGAAACAGCGACGTCACAAACATGTAAACATCCAAGACCTGGAGTTTTTTTTTCTCCCCGGCCGGGGATCGAACCCGGGACTTCTCGCATGGTAAGCAGAAGCGCTAACCATTACGCCACAGAGGTCGTCTATGTATGAGTATGGATATGCTACAGGACATAATATACTAGTACCTGGGTGACCGAGCTTTGCTCGGTACTTTTTTTGTAATATAAAATTAAAATAATCCTTTCTCAACAAAAAAAGAACTTGGAAAAAAACATCATGACTCGAACCGGGTCTCTTGAAATCGGCCCGAAACGGGTCGCCCGTTTTCCCGTCAGAACTATCCCAACCTTGCAGATAGACGCGAATTTACCTCTGTATGTTATCATAGCAAATTTCAATTGGCTTAAAACACGGATAAAACAACGTTTTCTAAATCAATTAAACGCCCCCGAAATCATCTGCCTACAAAATTTTGTGAAAATCGTTGGAGCCGTTTCCGAGATTCTGATTATATATAAACATATATACAAGAATTGCTCGTTTAGACAGATACAAGCCCGCTACGATAATGAATCCAAAAGTTTAGCTAACTGTCATGAAACAGGTTGCAAGAAAAAAAAACTTGATAAAACAATGACAAAAGAGAAGAGATAAAACAATCTTTAGCCTAGGCGCACACTAGCGACACGCGACAGACGACAGCTCGGCGACTAGACGCGACAACAGGCTACGGCCGTCACTTTTCATATATTTTGTTCGAATCTCCGCACACTTGGCGACAGAGTCGACGGCAAGATGCCAGAAACAAATGACAACGTCGCGACTGACGCGGCGACAAGTCGCCCTGTTTGCGATGGCTCGAGATGTTGCGACCGGCGCGAGAATATGACAAAATAAGAGTTTGAAGGTATTCTTTTTTGAATACGTCAAAATAAGTACATGAATAAAAGGTACAATGGGCGGCCTTATTGCTGTTTTTATATTATTATGGCTTATTGTAGAGGTACTTCATCTGACAAAATAATGTATTATTCCGCGGTCGACACAAATAAAAATCTCATTATAATATATTCAAACCTGTAAGCAAAATTCCAGTGATAAAGACGTACAGTACTGTCCAAGTTATATTTCGTAGAGAGTATTATTTTATCATTAATTGTGGGTAGAGTAATGGACTCAGAAGCGGGAAACCCAGGTTTGATTCCGAGTACCGAGTTCCGATTACCTATAACTTTGTTTGCTTCCAAAGCTTGGTTTTTAGCTAACTTTAAAGGAATACATCGTGGGTAAGCCCGCAACTTGGACGCGCAAGTTGTATTACACACATGCCTCCTTTCCAAGCCAGAGGATGGCGTACAAAAGCAAACAGTATGGCTATAACTAATATCAGTTTTATATTAATACACTTTCGTTGAAGGCAGACCCAACCGCAAGTGAAGCTGGCTACACACGGCCCTAAAAGCAATGGAAATATCAGGACAATGGTGGTGGGGATGAAATCGTGAGCCCGCCCGAACCAATTTAACTATAAAATTAGGGTACGATTTGCCTACACACGAGGCGATCTAGGGAGAGATCTATGGTGCTCCCTACCACTTCCCCGATATTGCCTCTGATTTTCGGGCCGTCTGTCGCGGGCTTTACATAGAGCCCGCGGTAAAATGTTCGTATAAATAAAACGTAATATACTGAAGCTTGCGCACTTGCGGTCGATGTTTCCGTGGTACTTTCCCGCGGCCGCACGTGGTCGACGGGTCATGTAATAAGTATGGGCTAAGCGGAAATAATCGATAAAAATATTTTTTACTGTCGCAAGTGGCTCAAAGAATAAGTTTAGGTTTGGTTAAAGAGAATGTGTACCTACATAATATTATTGAATAACTATTGCTTCGGTATCACTCTGCCGGGCATCTTCCGCCTGTATAGTAGACAACATTGCCGTCTAGAATTTTAATATGCAATCTAAATCTTGCGAGATTTTCATTGTTACGTTTTTGCCCTATAGTTAATACGTTATGAAAAGAAATAAAAGGTTACACTTGTTTTTTTTTTTTTGTTCACTCAGTACATAATAAGGTGTTTTCCTTTTCATCGGTCATTTAACTTCTAAGGGGAGCATAGGGCCTCAACCACAGCTTCCACTTCCACTTCTGACGGTCGTTTACTGTCAAGTCAAGTGGCGTGTGTAGGAAAGTATTAAATTTCTTTTTCAATCTCTGTAAAGAAGTCAAAGTCTAATATTTTATTCATAATTAAAATAGAACATTTACTTTATGAACGTCAAAGTTGTTAGTTTCACAATTAATACATTACATGGAGAAGAAACTAACAAAGAAACTCCAGATTTATTCAAGCAAAATGTACTAAAGCCACGAGAGTTCATTCCGAGCTCAACAACGATCTGCGTCGGCAATACTTTGCATGCAGTGGACTTTATTACGCAAGCTATGAAAGCCTGAAATACTAGTCCATTGCTGATACGTCCCGATTAAAGTATTCCAATAGAGTGCGGGCCGGCCGCCGCACATGCCGCCGTGCGTCGCAGCACGCCACACTTGCTAACTAATACTGACTCGCGAAACTAGCTCCTGTGCAGCTGCACAAATTAAACTTTAAGTTAAAAGCAGTAAGAGCTGCACCATTATGGCAGTGCCGCGCTAGTTTGTACCGCTTTGTAGTAAGTTGGAGCGTGTCGGCGACTTGGTAGTTTGCGCGCGTCAGCTCTGCGTGCGCGAGCAGTTCCAACAGCAATTTGAATCTGTTTGTCGCAACTACCGCCAATAACAGGAAATAGATATCTCAGACTCGTACGTGATTGCCGCATTCTGCGCCACTATGTACCGGATCGAACATTTCGCAAGTAAGAAGGTTGCGCAGGGAATTTGTCTTTAAAATGTATTTGTTTTGAACATTTTCCGCGTCTCGCGCAAGCAATGCAAACAAAACAAAGTAAGATGTCAGGGTGGCACAGTAAATAAACAGTCGAGGGACAGCGACTTTGTTTTTACTTCAAACTATTTGCTGAGAGTGGCGTCTATACTAAGCCTCATTATTGATAGGAAAATCTGTTGGAACACTGCGCTTTACACCCGGTTTCTCGAACGCTAACAAACTGTTAATCTACTGTTAAAAGCTGTCAGTTTTTTTATACACTTTTGACAACTGTTGACAGTAGATTAACAGACTGTTAGCGTTTGAGAAACCGGAGGTCAGTCTTGCTTTCGTCACTTACGTAAAAAACACAAGAAAACGCGCGAGAAGTTAGGAATTGAATAAGAATAGAGGGAAAATAATGATTGCAGATATCTGCTTTGGTTAACTCGGTGTCAAGCCTTCTCGCTTTACATAATTGGAGTGGGTATAACACAAAGCGGTATGGCGTACGTATCAAAATTAAACAGTAAAGCACCAGCTAATTAATCACGCTCAGGAAGTTCATCCCGTGTGTGGGCGGAGTCGGGCACCTTTTCAAATAATGAGCCAAGTCATGTGAACCCGTTTTCATCTCAGCTCAGGTATATGCAAATGTTATTTATTACAAATGTCTGTCTGTAACTCTGTAACCTTTTTTAAGCTTTCATTCGAGAGCATTTCGACGCTGAATGTCATGAATAAATATAACAGAATTATTTAAATGGAAAATAAACAATGCATACATTCTGTATTCGTTTCATTCGGTGCTAAAGCTGTCGTGAACTGCGATGTGGATAAGCCAGTCCTAATGAAGCAAAGAATATTATTTTCATTATGAATGTCATCGTGACTCGGCGTGAAGCAATGTTTTCAAACACCGCCACTGAATATTAATTATGTTTTATAACCTTTACGATACCAATACCGCAGGCTGCCCGAGCTCTCGACTTTACTAAATGTCTAGCTTCATGTTAAATATAGTGATCTAAGAAGGGCATGGGTTATTTTTTGCATTATAGAAGAGAGGGAGAAGAGAAGAAGATGAAAGAGATCACTTTCAGTGATAAAGCCGCCGTCCGTACTCTGACCCTTGGGCCGCACTTATCGCGATAACTCGAAGATTCGGGCTATCGTGATGTGTGTAGCCAAGTATTCGCGTATACTTCGGAGCTTCGTCAGGACTTCGCGTAGCTGTCGGTAAACTTTCACAGATCAAAGAGTTTTATCGCGATGAACATCGCTTGAGCGGCCACACTTCAGTCAGCGTGCACCTGTCAAAAGTGGCGGACGTGTTATTTCACAGAGTAGGTGCATAAGGTGAAGCGTAACATGGATTGGAGTAATGATAAAATGTTATAATTTATTGCAAACTACGAATAAATAAATAATAACTACGACATAAATGTAAAAAATCATTATTTGCAGCCATAAAATACAGAGCAACCGCGGCGTCCATTTTGTTTTTTTGCATTTGATATCGCTTGCACATGCACTTGCGAAACTTTACATCGCGCATTGTGTGGCCGCGAGGATTCGCCGTAGACCGAAGACGAAGTGTATCGCCCGAATGTTATCGCGATTTCATACACCTCCTGCGGTTGACTGGTAGAAAATGCTTGTAGCATTAAGTCCGCCGCGTTGCCATTGTAATTTTTACTTATGTGCAATAAACGTATTAATAATAATAATAATAATGAGTGCGGCCCAGGCATAAGAAACATCTGTGTAATTTCCTGTTTCATAGACAACTAAACTAAGTACTCTCTATCTATCTACGTGACAGATACAAATAATAAATAAATATAAATAACTTCTACACAACTTTCTAACTTCTATGGTAACGGGGCCATTGTCCTTACATTACAAACATCGAAAAACACCTAGACTGAGACCATTTGTACAAATGTGTGGCGGCCTCCAGTGGGAATCGAACCCACGACCTCTTTCTCAGTAGCTAAGCGCCCTAAGGGCTAGACCAACGAGGCAGTCAAACGACAGTAGTCATTACAACTCATTCATTTCGGTCAAATATAATTATTTTTTTATTCCATTGACGCTAAGAAGGTTTAAATCGGCTTAATACGCGCGCGCGTTGACTTAAGTCATAAACTAAACGTACACATTTACATACAGGCATATACATTACTTCTGGCCCGACACTAGGATACCCTGTATCGTGGGAGCCAGAAACAGCGACATCACAAACATTTAAACACCCAAGACTTGTTTTTTTTCTTTTGGACCCCAGCCGGGATTCGAACCCGGGACCTCTCGAATGGCAGATGCGCTAACCGCTGCGCCACAAAGGTCGGCTAACAAGACATAAAGCAGCTATGATATGAAATCGCCGAGTTCATGCAGTTGTAAACAACCACGCTTTAAAATAATCCAGGCCCGGGTCATCATAGGACGGGGGTGCCCAGCCGTCTAGCGAGCCGGTAAAAAAGCGCGCGGGGGGCGGGGCATTCGCTTCATTACAGCACAGATCGGGCGCAGAGCGCGCTGGCGGGTTTTTGGCGCGCCGACACCGACACATGCGGCACAGACTACAGAACTATACAGATGCGACAATCACGTTGCGAACGATTCGCCCCAGGCGGAATGGTAATTCACGCTGCTCTTTTTCAGTCAAATTAAGTCGAAATAATATAAATCAACGTAAAGAATTTAAATTATGTTTGCTGAATGTCAATGTACTATCTTAGCCGCTGCCTTCACGTCATATTTGTAGTACTTCATTTGACTGACAATTAACTCTATCCTTTCATCATAATCTATTAAAAGCATTTTGCATAATATCTAGAAAATCCTACACTCGATGTTAAATGTAGAGATTCTGAAAACTCTTCTGTGATGCTTCCCAGTATAGTCTAAGCTAATCCAATTAGATTTATGTACAAAAATACTGTAGGATTTTTTTCTAAATATGCAAATTGTCTCGCATAGACGATAATATCTAGTAAACCTACCTATACTTCTTCCTTATATACAGACACATTATGTATTTGCACTTTTACACATTCATCCAAACGAAATTAACAAAAAAATGTAGAAAACATTTAATACAGTATCATATTATGTTTCAGTATGGCTGCCACATGAAGCGAACCCGGTGGAGAGGCTTAATTTTTAGGGTTCCCTACCCACAGGGTAAAACGGACCCTATAACTGAGACTCCGCTGTCCGACCATCCTTCCGTCTGTTACCAAGCTCTATCTCATGAATCGAGTTAGACAGTTGACATTTTCACAGTTGATTGCCGCCATTGATCTGTTACCACTATAATAACGAATACTAAAAAACAGGATAAAGTAAATATTTAAGGGGGCTCCCATACAACAAACGTGATTTTTTTCCCCGTTTTTGCTCTATATTGATAACGGCAACAGGCAGACGCTTGAAATAGTCACAGAATACTCGGTTATACTTTAAAAATAAATAATAAATTAAAATAAAGCAAGTGTTTTAGGATACTCCCATACAACAAACGTGATTTTTTTGTAGTTTTTATATTTTAACATAACATTTACATACAGGCACATACATTGCTTCCGGCCCCACACTAGGATACCCTGTGTCGTGGGAACCAGAAACAGCGACGTCACAAATATGTAAACATCCAAGACCTGGGGTTCTTTTTATTTGTCCCCAGCCGGGATTCGAACCCGGGACCTCTCGCATGGTAGGTAGTTTCACTAACCACTACGCCACAGAGGTCATCATTTTGTCCTTCTATATTACATATTTTTATTTGTCTTATCTAGACATGATTGACCTGTGGCCGGCAGCGAAGTCGCGACATTCTTCTACGTCATCGGCAGGAGCCGCGGACCGCGCCCGCCCACAGCCCTTACAACTAAAGCGAACCTCAACACGGTAGATTTGTATGTTGGAAAAACTAACAGCGACGGAGAACTTGTCAAAATAAATATTTTCATCTCAATGGAAAGAATATATGTATTTTGCGAAAACATTTTTCGCCACAGCTAAAGGATGAATGGCACCGACGCGGTCGCGGTGGTGGCGACGGTCCATACATATACGATACGTGAATGGTAACTACTGCAGCTTTAGCTATATCAGGTGTATCTAGGCAACTTAACTTAAGCAATACATGTATTTGCAAAATAAAACAAAGTAAAATCTTTATTCGCCTTAGGTGAGACATTAAAGTAGATTAACAATCGCTCGTAGCCCCGGCTGCCTGAGTGATCTTAAACGATCACGAGCAACATAGGGCGCGTTCAGTCCATGGATAGGTGACCGTCTATTACTAACGCTAGTGGCATTTTTTTTCCGTGCTTCGCAAGGCACGTTAAGCAGTTAGTGCCGGCTGCCGTCGATAGATGGCAGCTGTTAAGCCAATTTCTGAGGCCTTGGGGCGGCTTGAAAACTTATGTTCTGACGGTAAGACCAGCCACTAGTCTACAAGCTTCCACCAATCCGAACTTGGCCCCCGTGGTGGATGGTGGTGCGGTGCCTATACCTTCCTCAGAGTCCCGTGCCCCTCGGTGGCGACATAATAGGTTGATGATGATAATGTTAACAATCTTAAAATAGTTAGTAAGCAATATTTAAGGTGACCTAAATCTATATAAATAAAATTCAAACTCTTGACTGACTGATTCATTCACTCATCAACGCCCAGCCCAAGCCGTTGGACCTAGGAAGCTGAAATTTTGCACAGAGGGTCTATATACAAGGACTAAGAAGGGATTTCTTGAAATTCAACCCCTAAGAGGGCGAAAAGGGTGGCCAAAATTTGTATGGGAGGCTTAAAGAATGTTGTCTAATTTTTTTAAACTTAAAATAAATACTCTTCAACACAATTCATGGAATACGTGTTTAGCCGTTTTTCTAAATTTAACTCTTAAGGGAGTGAACGGTGTTGCAAAATTTTGAACTAAAGTCCACGTGGACGGAGTCGCGGGCGAAAGCTAGTCGATTTATAATTGTGAAAAAAAAAATAAGGAAATAAGAAAGAGCTGGCCTATAATATTACATTGAACCTATAATATTCTTAAGAATGCCTTCTTAAGTGCCTTAAGGCAATTATTTATTTTTTGACTAGCTGACCCCGCGAACTTTGTTCTGCCTTAGACGCCATAAATGAGCAGATTTTTGATTTTATTATATTGTTCATCAATAAAATAAGATTGACAGAAGAATCCGTTTTAAACGTCTTTTTTTTTTCATCCTCTTTGACTATATTTGCAGCACGCATTCAGTCAATTCTATGTCAAATGTCTTAAGGTTACATTAAAAAAGTTTAATAATTCTATATGGTGGTTAAGTAATTTTAAATTTTCTAATTTTCCGCGCAATTTCCTTGATTTTTTCTTTCATAAGAACCTTCTCCTGATAATAACGAACAGAACAAAAAAAGAATTAGCGAAATCGGTCCAGCCGTTCAGGCGTGATGCCGTGACCAAGGGAAATAGGGATTCATTTTTATATATATAGATTCATTGCATTTTCTATAAAGAAGGATTTTTTGAAATATTTCAAAAACTCATGTTTGGTCATCTCATCGATGTTGTTGTTGTTACAATTTATTGCGCAAAAAAAAACATAAATTAACATAAATCACCAGTTTGTGATAAAAATTACGTGCAAAGGCGGAGAAGAAATTTTTTCCAGCCAGCCTAGAAATTTTAGAATGTAAAAAAGAGAGTAGGGTAGGGCAGATAAAGTGGAAAACAACTCATTCTATCTAAATATAAGTAGGTAGAAAAAACTAATATACATACAACTTACATAAATGCCTTCATAGATACAAGAACGCCAGAAATATATATCGTATCGTTAGTTTAATTACGATCCGACACGTTTGTATGTATTCGTAAATTAAAACACACTACGTTTGTACGATTTTTCCGCTTGAATCTTCCCCCCAGAAGTAGATACACCGAGAACGGGTCCCTCAGATAATTGGTACGAGGTCACCCTTAAGATCATTGAGCAAAACATTACGTATGAAGTCGACATAATGTCGGCTTTACCTGTGTTTACTCCTTTGAAGAGGACGCCCGCTTTGTACGTGGATCTTGTTAGAAGCGACTGAAAACTCCTGACTCAAAGAAACGGCAGTCCTTCTGTGAATTGTAGCCCCGCGGCGTTTATGCGACTTCACCGGTCTCCCAGCGAGGCTTTTTAACCGTTCAAATAATGATCGGTAATCGAACCTCCTCGAATGGTTTTCCTCGGTCTATTTGTTTGGCCAGGCCGCCGCCGCCACCGCCGCCGCCGCGCCGCCTTGTTTGAACACCCTACCTCTAGGCACTGTGATTTAAATGATCAATAAGAACAACGTGGTAAAGTGGAGCGATAACTTCTAACTTTTAGGGAGAGCTATTATGATTTAGTTGTAACTTTGAATAAACAAAAACAGAAAAACTCATTCCTTTTCTCTTGAATTGGTACAAGTTTTCTTCCTTCTTTCTTTTCTTCTAATATACAGGGCGTCCCAAAGTTATGGGACATGAAGGGAAAGTACCTTAAATATCGTAGATACGGTATTTTGCTGCAAGAAGACTTTATGTTATTTTTAAAAGTTATTAATTCTGCATTCAAATATTTTCTAAAAATTACTTGCCTCGTCTGGGAATCGAACCGACTTAAATGTAAAAAAAAAACACCCCTACTTTTATGGTGCCAATCGAAAGAATGGCCAAAAAATAATAACTCTTCTTAAGTAACATAGTAATTTAAAAGAAAGGAACAACGTGAAATTAATCATTTTAATCAAATTAAAAGCATACATACATAAACTGACTCCGATGCAAAGGGATATCCCTCGCTGTGCAGCGCGGTAATGCTACCAGTGTCATGGGTACTTTTGGGTCGGATGTGTCTCGGGACAGTTTATTCGATAGACTAGTTTTATGACATTGTTTTTATTTTCATGTTTTTTTTTATTAATTTAACCTTGACATTGTGGATGACTTTTGTGAATGTGTTTTACTAAAATATTGGTAACAGAATTTTTGGAATCGAATGAGCAATTTTCGTGGTTACGTTTCTTTATCTTTTTACGCAAGTAACCTTAGCTCAGTTCTATTAAACTTACACATTTTTTTCGTCTACTTATACTTTATTATATAAGAATCTATAAGCAAAGAAACATACATTACCGTACGAAGCCATTCCAGAAATTTGACATTACCTACAACTTTACGCTTAGAGCATGAAACTGTTTACGTAATAAGGTTTTTCAAAATGGCCCAGTTTCAGCTTCGTGCCGCAATTTCAGGTCCAACTGACAGCGCAAACCAAAAGAATCAACACAACCAAAGTCTCGTTATTGGCTGTGAAAGGGCTACCATTCAGTGGACTTAAACTTTTGTGAGCACTATGGACGCGGGCTCCGTTTCTGCTTTCCATGATTAAGTTCTGAGGATCAGAGCGAGTCCGGCTTAGACTTTCTGATAAATTGCCAATTATTACCAACCATTTCGTTTACTCAAGCACACGGTATGACGGTAATAAGCTACGGTATGGGTAAACCAAATGGTTGGTCATAAACCAACAAATACGAGTCGGTTTTTGAAAATAAAATTCATAGTTTAATATGTTAAGGCCGAATCTCCTTATTTGTTAAACTGGGGGGTAATTCACTTTGCAAGGTAGGCACATCGAAAACCTCGAATAGGACATACATAAGCTTACGCCTGTATCCCAGAGGGTAGGCAGAGTCCAGGGACTGCCACTTGCTACGATGCTGACAAATCACTTTCGCTTCATCGACATTCATTACTCGCATGCACACATGCCGGCTTTTTACCTTTTTACTATGAATTTTAGTTGTATGAAATAGGACCTCTTGACCTCGATTCTATTAGAGCATTATAGTACAATTACAGATACACGGTCGGGTCACATGACGTGTTTTTGATTCCATTGACGCTTAGAATCTAATCTCTTTAAACGAGCAATTCTTGTATATATATTTATATATAATCAGAATCTCGGAAACGGCTCACGAAATTTTGTAGGCAGATGCTTTCGGGGGCGTTTAATTGATCTAACTAGGTTATATTTTTAGAAAACGTTGTTTTATTCGTGTTTTAAGCCAATTGAAATTTGCTATGATAACATACAGAGGTAAATTTCGCGTCTATCTGCAAGGTTGGGATAGTTCTGACGGGAAAACGGGCGACCCGTTTCGGGCCGATTTCAAGAGACCCGGTTCGAGACATGAAGTTATTTTTCCAAGTTCTTTTTTTTTGTTGAAAAAGGACTATTTAAATTTTATATTACAAAAAAAGTACCGGTCACCCAGGTACTTATTATTACGCATGCTCGCGTTGACTTGAAGCGGCTATGAAATGAAATCGACACGTTCATGGAATTGTCATTGTGCTACAATGCATTAGCAGAATCTAGACCCTGGAAGCTCGAGGCAGTTGGTCGGCTCGTCCGCGGAGCTGTGGATAATTGTTTTTTGCCAGGGCCGGCGCAATTTAAAGTTGCGCGGCACCTCCGCTTCGCCCTGCTTTGGTACTTTATTTACATTTCTAATGAATGGCGCAGTTTACTTAGAGCACTGGACAACAACAGAAGAAACAGGAGCTGCCCTAAAGTACAGTTCTTTAGAGCTTCCTGCTTCCTCTCACACAATAGCGGCACTGTCCGCTGCGTCTCAATTGGCCATGCTATTTATTTTAGACTCGCTTTCGCCCGCGACTCCGTCCGCGTGAACTTGAGTTCAAAATTTTTCAACCCCGTTTACCCCCTTAAGGGTTAAATTTTGAAAAACGGCGAAACACGTGTTCAATCAATTATGTTGAAGAGTATTTATTTTAAGTTTCAAGAAAATTAGACAACATTCTTTATACCTCCCATACAAATTTCGGCAACCCTTTTCGCCCCCTTAGGGGTTGAATTTCAAAAAATCCGGTCTTATTCCTTGCCTACATTATATATAGACCCTCTGTGCAAAATTTCAGCTTCCTAGGTCCAACGGCTTGGGCTGGGCGTTGATGAGTGAATGAATCAGTCAGTCAGGACTTTGAATTTTATTTATATAGATAGATATGTTTTTTATATGTAACTAGCTGCCCCAGCAAACGTTATTTCGCCATAATTATATATTTATTTCACTTACAGCTATGAAAAATAGATAACAACCTATTCTCAGGCCTACCGATTATACATATAAAATGTCATCAAGATCAGGCAAGCCGTTTCGGAGGAGTATGCGCACTAACACTGTGACACGAGAATTTTATATATTAGAAGATTTAGTTTATTTTGAACATTTTATGAAACTAATTTCAGTATTATTGAGTTTTATTCATTGTACATCTATTTATCTTATCTAAAATTACAGTATGCCTATCAGTTACTTTCATACACCTCCTGCGGTTGACTGGTAGAAAATGCTTGTAGCATTAAGTCCGCCGCGTTGCCATTGTAATTTTTACTTACATGCAATAAACGTATTAATAATAATAATAATAATATATCTATTTTGAATAGTTTTCTAAAATGATTGTGTTTATGACGTCATCAGAGCATGATTGACTGAAAGTGATTAATTTGATTTCATTTCATGATTGAAAGACGTATTAGTTGCCTTTAAAGCAAAAAAATGGCAATTTTTTTTTAAGTAAGGCAAAGGTTCATACTCATACTGTGTTTGCGGAAGTCATAGCAAAGTCATTAAGGTCAAGGCTTTTAATAGATTATCTATTATTACAAGGTATTTACAAATTTGATAGTTAAGTAAGTCTCCTATCGGAGTTTGGCAACCAACTCGCCTATCTGGCTTTTCAAGACTGCCAATACAAAAATAACTAGGAAAAATCAGGCGTAACGTTCAAAAGAGTCCACGCATGTGAACCTCGACGCGCTGTCAACTGTACTACGTCAAATACATCAAATAGTCCTCATCAAATACTTTAGGCATAGATAAAACAAATTAAATAAGAGCCAAAGGATTTCTGTTGTATCTATCTATTCAAAGTCAGATGTAACCTGGTTACAGCTCGTCGTATTTATACGCCAGAGACTAGAAACTAGCTAAACGCTTCCGCGTCCCCGCGCTTGGGCACTCTAACTTTCCTAGAAACCGTTAACATTTTAACCCCCAGTTTCTCAAACGCTCACAGTTTGTTCATGTACTGTTAACACCTGTCATTTTTTTTTTTTTGTATAAACTTTTGACAACTGACAGCTGTTAACAATAGATTAACAGACTGTTAGCTTTCGGGAAACCGGGGGTTAGTGACGTTCAGTTATTTTTAACACTTTCACAGATAATCACCGCCTGTAGAAGTGACTGCAATGAAAAGGTCCTAATGGGAATGGCCCGGGGATTTGATAATAGGCCCAGAATCAGCAGCTGGGAACTCTATAATAATATATACTTACGTCACTATGATGAGATAATTTCAGGGTTATATTGTACCTGTGTGTACCTAAATATATAGAGCGTCTTCCATTGGATACAATAGGCCATAGAGAACCAAAGGCGTTCGCAGAGACATTGGTAACGATGAAGTAGCTAGATTTCTATTATTAGCGGAGCGTTTGTGAGATTAATTAAGCAAATTGGATGTGAAGCGGCATGATCCGGCGCCGGCGACTGCCCCGAACCTGTTGTTTAGACGGGAGTTTCCGGACGAATAATTCCGAAAGGGCAATTTACATTGTTGTTTATTCCGCAGCGGGTTTTCATTTAGAGGATATTTGACAAATGGCCGCCGCTCGGCCGGGCCGCACCTGCGGCGGAGGGCACTGTTTGTGCTCGCATGCAGGCCCATTCGTCATCTCGTTTTATGATAGATAGAGACGGAGGGCCTCTAGACAATGACATGCACTTGCGTGGGGTGAATAACTTTCCCTTTACGTACTTTCCGTGGAAACCGTCAGTATCGGCAGCCAGTAAAAATGTAAATGTGCAGGCGGTGCTGGATTGAAAAGCGCGATTCAACTCGGTGTCGGATTGTTAACGCGCCGGGAGTCGAGGGCGGCTCACAGGAAATGAGATACAGAGCGTCTCCCAGCGACGAGCGACTTGGGAGGATTTACCAAATTACATTTTATTTAAGCAATTCGGTGGATCCTCGAAAATTTATTTATTTATCGACTCAAGTAAGTACCTTAATGAATACAATCGGATCAAATGTATCAGGGTGAGCACATGCCACAAATGGTTGTTTAAACACTCTTAGCCTGAATTGCAAACGAGGAGCTGTCACAAGATGACCTATTTTGGCTAGGGTTAGTAATGGTACCTAAGCCTTAGCTGGACATAGGGCGGCTAATACGCGGGCCGCCCAGCAGAAGTCAACGACTCGTAAGCAATGAGTTCCATTTATTTTACCTTATGATTCGGGCGGGCACTGAATAATAATGCTTGGCCATAAAGAAGCTTAGCCCATATTAGTGTAAGGGCGGCTCTCGGCGCGACACTCCACACTTCCGACCGTTTCCCATGGAGGTAGTTAGTATGCGCGCGGCGTGCTGCGGCCGCAGATTATTGCCGCGACGTGCCGCTCCGCCCGCGCCCCGCGCCCCGCGCCTCGCAAGCTTATTCTCTATCTTGCTGTCGACAAGCCACCGGCGGAATTTGCGCGGTTTCTGCTGTCAAAACTCAATTTTTTACATCAATAACGATTATTTTTATTTCAGGTATTGATTATTATCGGCAAGCGCAGCGCAGGACGACCAGCCTCAAGATGGCCAGATGATCTCATCCAAGTGGCAGGAAAACGCTGGATGCAAGCCGCTTCCAACCGGTCTTTTTGGAAATCCATCGAGGAGGCCTATGTCCAGCAGTGGACTCCCTGTAGCTGAATGATGATGATGATGATTGATTTATTGTTCTCTGCAAAATTTTCCCATGTACGCAATACAAAATTGTGTTTTTACAGCAGAAATCGCGCATATTCCGGCGGTGGCTGGTCGTCTGCAAGTTAGAGAATAAGCTTGCCGGTCTTCTCCCCGGCCTGCGCCCGCCGCGCTCCTACATAGTAAGTATACTCGCCTTCGAGTGTCATTGACTCAGCTGTTGTTTCGGGCGAGCTTCGTTAACGCGGGGCCATTTTGTTTTATGCCACCATTCCGCTCGGTTACAATCGTGTTACAATGTATGCATTACTCGATTGCTTTATTCTGCACTTCAGTGAAATGAAATGCAGCAGTAAAACTTGGTTGTTGTTAAGAATGAATCGTAAGGACTGAGCTTCACTAGCGAGTACTTCGCCGTAGGGAGCCAGGTGGGCCGTGTTCACAGATTGAACTAACCCTGACAAGAGGTTGGGTTACTGCATACCTACATAGAGTAAGCCTTCCAGTGTAATAAACATTTACATACAGGCCCAAACATTGCTCCTGACCCCACACTAGGATACCCTGATACATCTCGCATAGTAGGCAGATGCGCTAACAATCGCGCCACGGAGGTCGACAACATAATAATATGCCAATGGCTATTTAGCATGCGGTCAAGTGCCCGTATACATATCTATCTATAAATGTATGAAAATGTACTGAAGCGCGATACGACTTTTTCATTCAATTCAGTTGCGGGTGAGCGCCCGCAAGTACGTTCAGCCCCTCAGTCGGCGGAGGCGCGGCGTGATAGCGTGCGGGGCAGTCTGCAGTATTTTCATTATTTGAAGTAAGTTTTCTATTAGGCAGCGCCGGGGGAGGGCACTAAATCTCAAGCACTATATTAACGATCCGCGCGCTATCCCATAATTTATACGCCGCCAAGTGGGCCGCCGCCGCCGCCGCCGTCCGCAGCCCGTGGGCTCATATTTTTGGCGCCAAGTTCTAAAAGACCACTCACATGAGCACTGAGCTTTAAGTGAAAACTCACTGGATTTAAAATACTCAGTCTAACATGAACCATTGTACATTGTTGTATAATGACTAGCGATATCATTAAAACAGCGTTTTCATTAATTCGAACTTCGCGTTGTTTATTTTAGCTACACGCTTTACAGGAAAAATAAAATTAAAAGTTAACGGAAAACACCTACTATACAAAAAATATTACGAGCATTTTCCTGCAACCTGTTTACGAGCGCTCCCTTCAGCATTTTATTTGTTTGTTTAATTTTCTCCCCTCATATTTCACCGACCGACACCAATATACTCGAGTCTTTTGTTCAAAAATCTGGCCAAGAGCTTTGCGAGCCACGCGGTGTTTCGCAGCGGACTCAGATTTTGCTCTCGGCTATCAATAATTTACGAAAAAAAAAAAAAAACTCACGCCCGTTATCCCCGAAGGGGTAGGCAGAGGCACCAGTCTCTAGAACTGGACCCACGTTTTGCCGAGTTTATTAGGTCCCAAACGTGACAAGTGGCAAGCCTGTCGCCGTTATCCGGGCACGATTTATCAGCGAATGGTGTTGCTGTACAAACAAATGTACGTAACTAAAAGTCATTGGTACATGCGTGGTTCGAACTCAGACCCTCACGATCGAGAAGCAAGTGTCAACCCCACTACGCCACCACCGCTTTTTTTTACGAATTACGAATAATCTTTTAATGAATAATACATGGAGATTACTGATAAATCAGTGGATGTATGGTATACAATGTCAGTTGAAGGGTACAAGGGTCTCCTATTGAACGAAGATACCCTATAAAAGGCAACGGATTGGCGCGGAGTGGAGACCCGGGCCGCGAGGATCAGAGGGCTGCTTCCCGCATACCGATGAGCTTGTTACTGATACAGGCTTCTTATGTAGGCTATGTTTATAGAAACTGTAGGCTAATTTGGTAATAATAAACATAAAACATGTGGAGAGGAAGAAAAACTGACCAAGCAAACATATCGAGCGAATGTGACTGGAAGAAGGGCCGGTAAGGCACGCCCCAGGTGGACATAGTTCGACCAAATAGGGGATATATTAGCAAAGGGCAAGATAAAAAGTACCCGAAACCGACGTGCTTGCATGCGACGACTAATGAACGTCGATGAAAGGAGAGTGATTTGTCAGGACCGTGGCAGGTGACAGTCCCTATCTGCCTACCCCTCGGGGATACAGGCGTGAGCTTATGTTATCTTTTATCTTTATTTACCAAACGTTGTACTAACAGGACCTAAATTCTGCTACTGCATTGTAATACGATGACACTGCACGATCATGGCGATTTAGTTTCATTGCCGCTTCAAGTCTGCGCGCGCACGCGTATTATGCCTTCTAGGCGCCAATGGTATGAAAAGACACGTCACTTGACTCGACCATGTATCTCTCATCCTACTATAATACACTAACAAAATCGAGGCCTTGGATGAGACCGCCACTCGGTGACTGCCCTGTTACGTAACTTTCCACTTATATCCAGGTGAACGCAAACACAAAACATTTCGACGAGCTCTGTAGCTAGCGCTAGCGCATCTGCCTACCACGCGAGAGGTCCCGGGTTAGAACCCCGGCTCGGCACAAACTTGGATGTTTACATATGTTAGTGACGTCTCTGTTTCTGGTTCCCACGACAATCCGTCGTAAAATTATGTGTCTTGATATCACTGACACGACTCATATATCCAATGACTGTTGCCCGCGACTACGTCCGCGTGGGCTTTAGTTGAGTAAAGTGTTTGCAAATAAGATAGGGATACTTTTAGCGCATGCGAAAGAGCTTTCAACTAACTTCGCAACCCCCTCTTGCCCCCTTAAGGGATGATTTTCGTAAAACTACTTTACACGTCTTTCATGACTTTCAATGAAGGACCTTCATTCTGAATTTCATTCGAAAACGGCAAAGTTTCATACTAACTTTGCACCCCCTCTTACCCCCTTAAGGGATGATTTTCGAAAAACTATTTTACATCTGTTTCATAATTTTTAATGAAGGACCTTCATATTGAATCTCTTTCGAATAACCCCAAAAACGGCAAAGTTTCATACTAAGTTTGGACCCCCCTTTTTCCCCTTTAAGGGATGATTTTTAAAAAACTATTTTACACGTGTTCCATAATTTTAAATGAAGAACCAAGTTTCATACTAACTTTGAACCCCCATTTTACCCCTTTAGGGGATGAATTTTAAAAAATCCTTTCTTAGTGCTACCCTACGTTACAAAAGGAACCCCTGTGGAAAATTTCAAGTTTCTAACCCTTATAGTTTAGGCCCTGCGTTGATATGTCAGTCAGTCAGTCAGTCAGTCAGTCAGTCAGTCAGTCAGCTTCTCCTTTTATATATATAGATGGAACACGATATTCACTCCGTGCGATATCCATTACGCCTTATACAGGCAGAGCTAAGTAAACACTCGGCTTTCGTGTACGCGTATTTATACTATGCACACCACCTCGCGGTCTCTACTGGTAACTATGGACGTTATTTAATTGCCAGAAACTTTTGCCGGGCATTACCATCATCAACCCATTATGTCCCCACCGAGGGGCACGGGGCTCTTCCCTGAAGAAGGCATAGGCCATACTCCACCACGGGGGCCTAGTCCGGATTAGTGGACCCTTGTAAGACTAGTAGCTATTCTTACTGTCAGAAGTTTTCAAGCCGTCCTAAGGTCTTTGACTTGGCGTCCACACCAAGATTTCCACTTCTGACGGTCGTTCCAGGTTGTCTTTGGCGGTCCCTTCTTTCGGTTGCCCGAAGGCGTATATATGAGGGCTTGTCTGGTCAGGCATGTCTTATCCCGGCATAGTGTGCGGCCTATCCAGGCTTTCTTGGTGGATAGGTATCTGGTTAGTATACTCTTCCTACTAATTGTACAAGATAAAAAAGTATCATCAGTGTCGAAGTAGCAACATAAATAATCGAGCTGCGACATTGTCAGCCCAGTGATCTCAACCGCTACGCGCGGCGATTAGGGAAAAAACTTTCTCCCAGCCGTGGGACGTGTCGCGGTGTTATGAAGCGGCGAGGTCGCGGAAGGTCGCGGAAGTAAAACAATGAAGGTAATAGTCCCGAGGGCCGCGTCCGTCGCGCCGTCCGCCGCGTTGGTGCCGGGGGGCGCCCTTACGGACCAGCGGACACGTCCGGGCGATGCGGCCACGAAACTCTCGAATCGGGGGTAGCGTATCAGAACCTAGCTCATACAGGTCACTTTGAAAAACCATACCTGCCCAATTACGTGAACTCTAACTGCAACTTACTTAATGAGTACTTTTACTCTGTCTATGTTACCGACTCTTCTTCTAAATATAACAAAGTTACTGAAAGAGCTACATTTAGCCCAATTTACAAGGAAGTGCACAAATGGCTAATAGTTCTATTCAGCTGTAGAGTATCTCGACATTAAACATTTTGACATAAAATCAATCAAAAAAACACCAAGGAATATGTAGGACATTGTAAATATAATTTGGTACATATGATTATCTTGTAAAAAATAGTATATTTTTACATTTTACATATTAATTTAATTTACATGCCTAAGAAGGTGAATTGTGAAGAAAGTTATTTATATCTTACCAGCTTAATGTACAACTTTTCGTGCAAATAAACAATTAAACTTAATCAGAGTATAGCTGTGTCTAGTGACCCCATGACCCCACACTACCTACCCTGTGTCGTGGGAACCATAAACAGCTACATCACAAACATGCAAAACATTCAGTGCCAGAGTTTTTTTTATTCCCAGTCGGGGTTCGAACCCGGGACCTCTGACATGGTAGGCAAATGCGCTAACAGCTGCGCCTCAGAGGTCGTCAAAGTTTCTGCGTTACAGTCTCGCTGGGGTAGGCATTTTTCCGGGCCCGACGAGAGGCTGTCGCGCAACGCTATCCCGTGATAGATCTGCGGGTTGGCTCGCCCGTCAGAAAAATGCGAGTTATCACTCATACGTGGCCCCCGCCCCGTCCCTCTCCCGCAGCCTTATCACCATGACGCTTGCAGCGTGCGTTACCGCGCTTCCTTTCACACGCCCGTTCACAACTAACGACCCACATTAGCTCAGAGATATAGACATACTTGGTAAAAAACGATTTAGGCTTAGATCAGTCTTAAGTCAGATCTTGACTAAATTATCATTTATTAAGTCTCCATAAATCTCCTCGTTAGAGCCCTCTGCAACCAAAGTCTCGTTAAATGTCCCTTATACCGGAAACCGTTCTTTAAACAGTGTGTTTAATCTGTCGTGTGCACGTTACACGCGAGTGAATTAATGTCAGACATAACAATTATTGTCTGTCAGTGCCCGGAAGAAGCGATTAAGGCAGCCAAATAATACTTCGTTTTGAGAGATTGTTGGTCGTATCTTGAAAAGTACGATTTTCCAGATGATTTTTCAGATTTTTCAATTTAACATCGATTTAAATAGTACTCGCATAATTTCGTCAGTCCTATCATAGGAATGAGGAATTTTCTGACAGCTCGCTCCTAAAAAATGGTTCCAATCTCGTTATGTAGATGGCGGTGGTATCTACGTACTGTTACAACGGGTCCCAAGATTTGGTTTTTAAAAAAAAGAATTTTAAATTACACGAAAATAGAACTTTATTTAAAATAAGAATTAGTACAGGAAAATAAAAAGGATCAGCGTTTACGCGACGGAGTATGGATTGAGACTGAGTCAAGCCGTGTCTGAAGGACTTGATAATGAGTTAATGCTGACTTGAGAGTATGGGTATTGAAGGGGGATGATTCAGCGATAGTGTATAGAGGCTAAGGGTATAACAACCCCCCGCATAAGAGTAAACTTACACCTTAAGGGTGAAGTTTATCTGAGCTCAATTCATCCTAAGTCGCGGTGGTTGAGCAGCTTCTACATTAATATTACTGAGTTCTTGGTCAGCTGATTGACCTTGGTCCTGAAGCTGCGGTGTTTTAACAATGTACTTTTTCAAATTTAACCGTTTATAAAAGTAATAAGATATAGAGCACACAAATAGAATGGTTAAAACTATAGTTAATATAGGAAAGCTTATATGGTTCCTTATTAAATCAGTACTCATCTTATCAATAGTCTTATCTAAGTCCTTTTCTAGTTCCGATGACATAGTTTTTAGCCTACCAAAATTTTCCAAATTAATGTTGGGTTTTTCCAGTATAATATTATCAAAATTCAACCTTTTTAATTTGTTTATATCGCAACATGTGTCTTTTATCAGATTGAAATCAGAATTCACTTTATTTACTTTGATAGTTACATTTGACTTCGGTATAATAGTGAGTTCTTTGCAGAAGGCAATACATTGAGATTGCAGGCTAAGTAGTCCTGCACCTAGGATATTTAGGTCGTAGGTATCTTCGTTGCATTTGATAACAAGTTTAGTAGTTTCAGACTGAATGAACATCCAGATGTTCTGTTGTAGTGGTTGCCAGATACTGATATCGCCGTAGATAAATTTAGTTACACATTGTACTAATAATTTTGATACAGCTTTCGTCATAATTTCAGTTTCACAACTGGGATTAGAAACTGTTGAGTAGACGATGTTCTGTTCGCATAACAGCAATTGTTGCGTTACATGTTTACAAGGTTGCAAATCGTTTAATTCAAAATAAAGAGTTTTATCATCACTCAATCCTGTGAATTTATTACCAGGTATAATCATAGCAAATGATTTTGGGGCTTTATTGTCATGCGGTATTGGAATGGGTACATTTTTGTAAACGTTAAATAAGGTGTGACGAGTTAATGGAACCTTTAGGACAAACACAATCCTACTTTCTATAAAGTAGCAAACTAAACTAGACATATTAATAATTAAATGTATATTGTTTATATCTAATGTTACAGGAAACTCCTTAAAACTAGGCATATATCTAAATTTCGTATTGATGTCATCAAAAAGTTGTTTTGGAGTAATAATAGATGGATGTAAAATATTACTCCTTGCAAGCAGGACAGAGTTTATCAAATCTTCTAATTTGAATGAAAACGTTAATAACGCAGACTGTAAAATATTAAACACATTGTTAATCTTATTTTTGAAATTTACATGGTTTAGTGTCACTGAACATTTTTCATTGAAATTGATAGTTTTTCAACGGCGTCATTCAGTTGTATTTCATGTTTATTTATAATTTGAAGGGTATCATTGTAATTGGAGATTGCTGAGTTGGACAAAATTATATTCTGCTTTACTAGGTTTGCCAAATCTTTTTCATTAGATTGTATATTTTGGATTATGTTATTATATGTTATTGCGTCGTTTTCATCCATTGTTCCAAATATATGCTTGAAAACAGTACCGACTCCAGAGAACCAAGCAGATCGTTTGAATTTTGATGGTATAAGATGGGATATGGAATTGTAATCTCTAATGAATTTCTAATCGATTTTAAGTATTCCTTTAACGTCGAGTGGCTCCTTTCTAACGCGCCTTGCGTTTGGGGGTGATACGGCGAAGACCACAAATTTTTTATTTTCAGAAAATTGCAGGTCTGTTTGAAAAGGTCAGACGTGAAGTTGCTGCCTTGATCTGTTAATATCATTTTGGGAATTCCAAACATGGATATGAAGTGTAGAAGACAGGAGCAGGTCTCCTCAGCGGACCAGTTGGAAATGGGATAAGCTACTGAAAATTTAGTTAGGTCGTCTTGTAAGGTAAGTATGTATTTAAGTTTAGAGTTTTCAGCTTCAGGCAGAGGTCCAACTACATCGAGGGACACACGTTCAAATGGGCGTGTGGAAGTTGTGGTAATTTCCATGGGAGCTCGATTGGTTTGTCGCAGTGCTTTGTTAGTTTGGCATAGGGAGCATTTTTTAACGTAGGCTTCTATGTCGCTTCGCATATTTTTCCAACAATATTTCTCTTTTATTCTTTTCAGCATTCGCGTGGAGCCTACATGGCCAGCGATGGGAATATCGTGGTTACTTTTTAGGATCTTAGGAATTTCATGAGATTCAGGGATCTTTATGTTGTCATGGTGTATTGTTATAGCTACGTTGCTGTTGTTGAACAGGAATAGAAACATGTTGTACACTTTGATAAACAAATGACTTTCAAATGGGTTTTTGAAATCAGAGATACTGACTTGTGTACAGGGTGTTAAAATTAGTTCATTTCTCAGGGATAATAGGCATTTGTAAATATCTTCGTAACTGGCTGTGTCAAAATAATGAACCTTTGTAAAAAGTAGGTATACGGTTTGACCTTTTTTATTAAAGGATAAATGCGAGTGCAGTGTTCTCTCTTTGGAAAGTATTTCTTCTTTATTTTCTAAGTCAGTCAGTATTTCCTCTACGTATAGGTTTGATTCATCCAGGTCAATGGAACTTGGGATGATTATGACCTTGTTTGTGCTTTTTAGCACACTGTCATTACTTTCGTTGATTTGGGCATTAGAGACAAAGTTCTTTTGTCCTGTTGTCTTTAGACATTTGGAATAAGAATGATCCATTGTTTCGAGGGATGCCAATGGGTCTAAAGGTGGACTCTGCGGATTCGCTTGTGGATCTAATGGACTAGGAGGGTTCTCCTGTGGATTAAAGGGAGTGTTTGGGAGTTCAGAGTCATCGCTTTGCGTATCTAGAGTTGGTAGATCAATATCGCAGGACCTGGGCGGACTTGGTAGGTCGATTAGTACTTCATCATTTTGTTGAGAAGTAGAAAGGGTTGGCTCATTGATATCAACTGGATGCAAGGGATACCTTGAAAGCGCGTCTGCTGCGGCATTCAGTTTACCCTTCCGATACATGATTTCGTATTCATAGTCTTCAAGTTTCAGTCTCCATCTCTGGAGCTTACTGCTGGGATCAGAATGGTTGAACAACCATTTTAGGGGACGGTAATCCTTGACAATTTGAAATTTCCGCCCGTAAAGGTAGGGGTGGAATGTTTTGCAGCCAAAGATGATAGCCAGCAGTTCCTTTTCTGTGGTGCTATAGTTGCATTCGGATTTGTTTAATGTTCTCGAGGAATATGCTATTGGGTTGTCTTTACCAACCTCACCTTGGGAGAGAATGGCGCTTATAGCGTAGTTTGAGGCATCGGTCGTGAGCACGAACGGTTTTGTGAAATCGAGGTAGATCAATAAGGGTGCAGAAATAAGTTTTGATTTTAGGATTTCAAAGGCAGTTTGCTGTTCATTTTGCCATGAGAAAATAGTATCTTTTTTCAAAAGGGCTGTTAGTGGTTTGGCGAGTTTTGAAAAATCCGGAATGAATCTACGATAGTACGAGACTAGGCCCAGGAAGGATTTAATATCCTTTGGAGATTTTGGAATTGGGAATTCTTCGATTGATTTTATTTTGTCAGGATTTGGTTTGACACCTTCGTCGGTAATGAGGTGTCCTAAATAGGAGACTTCCTTCCTCATGAACTCGCATTTATCCGGCTGAAGCTTCAAATTAAAATGGCGGAGTCTTTGGAATACGTCAATTAAGTCTTTGACGTGAGATGGTAAATCATAAGAATATATAACAATGTCGTCAAGGTAGACGAAGCATTTGATGCCTTGAAGGCCGGACAAAGCAGAGTTCATTAAACGTTGGAAAGTCGAAGGCGCATTTTTTAGGCCGAAGGGCATTCGGTTGAATTCGTAATGACCTTGTGGTACGGAAAAGGCAGTTTTTGGAGAGTCCTCGGGGGACATTTCAATTTGATGGAATCCGGAAGCTAAGTCTAGTGTTGTGAAATATTTGCTTTTACCGAGTTGATCTAAAATTTCTGATATGTTTGGAATGGGATATGAGTCTCCGACGGTAACGTCATTTAATTTCCGGTAGTCGATAACGACTCTCCACTTGCGCTGTCCAGAAGCATCTAGCTTCTTAGGTACGATCCATATGGGGGCGGACCACGGGGATGTAGAAGGTTTTATTATGTTTTCATCTATCATTTTATTCATCTGGGACTCTACCTCTTTTTTGTGAACTTCAGGAAATCTGTATGATTTTGCATGGATTGGTTGTTCGTTAGTTGTTTTAATTTCGTTTTTAATGGCTGAAGTAGAAGATAATTGTTCACCGGGTAGGTGGAAAATGTCAGAAAAATCTGTGCATGCTTCGTAGAGATTAGATTTTTCTTCATCGTTTAGATGTGACGTTCTTAATAAATTAAGGACTTGATCAGTGCGTCGCAGGGAATTTAATTGTTTATTATCAACATAATTGATTTGGGAGGTTGATGTGTCATTTAGTGCATGAATTTTTAATTTTAAGTCTGAGTTAAGCGTGACATGTTCATTGGATGTGTTTACGACAGACAGATTGATTCTGTTGTTATTTTTTACTGTAACTATACAGTTTGCCACCAATAAGGATTCAGAGATGTGTTGATCTAAGATAAGACCTTCTTTTATTTCTGGGTTGGATACAGAGCACTCTATGATTGTTTCACTTCGAGGAGTATAAATTGGTTTTGCGAATTGGATGTTGATACAGTGATTTCCGATTTTTAAAGTATTTTCTTTGTAATTGATATTCGACTTAAGGTCTTTTAATAGATCATTTCCGATAATGCCATCATAGTTTAATTGGATTGTGTCAATGACGTGGAATTTGTAAGTGAGACTTTCGTTTTTTACTGTCATTATTAATTGGGAGGATCCCAAGGTCGTCAAAGGGGTATCGGTATTATCGATTCCCTTTATTTTGATTTTATCATTGGTCTGGATTTTGACGGGATCTTGAATACTTGATTGTTTGAGGATACAGACTGCGGAACCCGTGTCGACTAATAAGGATAGTGGACGAGAATTAACGGATGTTTTAATTTTAATGTGAGGTAGATACCTTTTTTCTGTATTGCTGTTTATTTCATAGATCTCAATATTGTTTTGTGAGGGACGAGATTTCAGATTTGGATTTTGAATTGTTGAATTAGGAGACACAGTGGATGTAGTAGTGATGCTAACGCGACGAGTTTGGGGCTGGTTACCCTGTCCGTTTGCGCTTAGCGATTTAGTAGATACAGTGGATTTTGTAGATACAGCGGATGTAGAAAGTTTGCTAAGGCGGTGAGTTTGGGGCTGGTAACCCTGTCCGTTTGCGCTTAGCGATTTAGTAGATACAGCGGATTTCGTCGATACGGTGGATTTAGAAAGTATGCTAGAGCGGTGAGTTTGGGGCTGGTTACCCTGCCCGTGTGCTGCTAGCGATTCAGTGGATTTAGTGGGTTTTGTGGTACCGGCTTTTAATTTAGGGGGGTCATTTCCCGGGCGGTACGGGCCGGGAAAGCCTACTCGTTTAAATTCGGATCTATGTTCGATGTTTCATTGTTGGTGTCTACTTCGTCGACACCCTCTTCAGTTTCGGAATAGAATTCGACGTTATGCGTCTGACGTTCACGATTTTGGTTGGATGTGGAAAACCCGCGTGAATAAGTATTAGGGGCGTTGCGCATTCTATTA
Source organism: Yponomeuta plumbellus (assembly GCA_947310845.1). NCBI lineage: Eukaryota > Metazoa > Arthropoda > Insecta > Lepidoptera > Yponomeutidae > Yponomeuta > Yponomeuta plumbellus. The sequence continues at coordinate 25,438,672 of OX371193.1, read as the reverse complement.
TTGTTGTAGTCCCTCTTACGGCAATTTTCGATAGTATGCCCGGCATTTCTGCAGTAACGGCAGATGACCTCATTAGAAGTTTGAATTCCATTGGGCAGAGCGCTGAGGGTGCGGAGTGGCTTGAGCCTGATTTGACCTGTAATAAGTAGGCACCCTTGTGCCTGTTGACCCATGTTGGTCGCGAGAATATTGTTGTCGGTAACTGTTATCTCTGGACCCTGACTGGTTGAATTGATCACGTTTGGAAATTACATTGGATGAAGACGGCGTAACATTTCTCCTGTAAACATGTTGCATCATTTTTTCTTCTTCGACAGCAATATTTATTGCTTCATTTAAAGAATTAGGATTACGACATCGGACAATCATTGACAGGCGCTGATTCAAACCTGTCAAGAAAACATGCAAGGCTAAGTCTTGCATTGCGGCGACACGGCCAGTCAGTTCAAGTTTGCGCTTAGTTGGTATCGATATATTTATTTCGGTGAGTAATTTCGACAAGCAAGACTCAACTCGAAGCGCGAGCTGGTTGACCGTCTCATTGAAGTTTTGTTTACACTCTTGAAGATCAGAAAGCAAATGTGTGTAATGTTTGGTTTCTCCGAACTGGGACTTTAAGAAATCTTCGAGTTGGGACCATTTTTCAAACTCCTTAATAGAACAGGCAGTCTCGGCTCTGCCTTCGAGTTGACTCAAAATGTATTTTAGTAGAAGGTCCTGTTGAGACGCATTTGCGAGATTTATGGCATTGCGGCAGTTATTCAGGAATGGACTTAATCTGTCCCTGCTGCCGTCGAATTTATTTATGAATTTTATTAGAATATTCATTTCGATTGGTGCGGTTACCAGTGGACTGCGTGTACCACTTGTACCACTAGTACCTGCGCCTTCGATGGCGTCCTTATAATCTTTCGACATTTCTAAGAATTGAATTGTTTATCAACGACAACATTATTGTTAGCTATGCGGGACAATAACAAGTCCGAGAAACGGCGTTGCATAAACACGAGATAAGAACTTCTTCGCTGGAATAATGAGTTAGCAGTTTGCGTTCTGATCTTAGGCAAGTACCTAATAATATGTTGTCACTAGAAAGTACTTATGAATAATTAACACAGAACGACGATTGTTTTTTTTTTTCACTTTAAAATAGTCACTGCATTGTTTTATATGAAAATATATTGTAACTCACAGGACTGGCAGGTTTACTAACTGGAACATTGCAGACGGGAACTGGAACTCCAAGCTGGAACTGGAACTAGCGCGATGAACTCGTTGGTGTTGGAACGGCGGACTCAGTGGAACTGGTACGATGTGGAACTGGCACGATGAGCACGAGGAACGGCGGATTCAGTGGAACTGGCACGATGAACACGATGGGCAGACAAAGAGCTCCCGTAGGAATCGCGCTGATGGCGATGACTCTTTGCGCAGTAGATGTAGAAGGTTGGAAACACTATTGTCACGTCCAGAATATAGCACTTCACAAAAGGTCACAGAAGTATCACTTAAAAGTTTTAGATTTTATTGGGAGACGTTTCCAGGGACCTGTGCGAGATCCCTTATCGCTGCCACCAATGTTACAACGGGTCCCAAGATTTGGTTTTTAAAAAAAAGAATTTTAAATTACACGAAAATAGAACTTTATTTAAAATAAGAATTAGTACAGGAAAATAAAAAGGACCAGCGTTTACGCGACGGAGTATGGATTGAGACTGAGTCAAGCCGTGTCTGAAGGACTTGATAATGAGTTAATGCTGACTTGAGAGTATGGGTATTGAAGGGGGATGATTCAGCGATAGTGTATAGAGGCTAAGGGTATAACAGTACGTAGTTTTTTTTTAATACCGCTGAGAGCCAGCATTGATCTGTGTTTACTTGTACGTCACTGGGTGTATACCGAAATGCGATGAAATCGATTACAGCGCGAATCCATATAAGTGCATTAGGCACAAAAACCCCACTTCGTGCGAAATACTTTGAGACTACTAAATTTGGTCGGGTTCGCGCTGTAATCGATTCCATCGCATTACGGAACGTGATGGTCTTAGTGATGTGAACCGGTTCTACGAAAACCGTTTCTTTAAAGTAATCGATTTTTTTTATAGTCTCATCTATAGGGTGCATATGGGAGGCAAAAAAAAACTCACAATTTTTTTTAACTGAAACCCTTCCAGCTCAGATAGGTATTGTATAAAAGCTTTATTAATTCTGTTTATGTTTTGGTAACCTCTCCTGTCAGGTTTTTAAGGCTAAGCAGATTATAATAACATAACATTTTTTTGCATACAACATAATTGCATAATATTATGCCGTTGACTTATTTTTGAACCAAAATAATGATTTTATTACAAACTTACTTAATTTTAAGTTTTTAACAGTGCGTTTTCAAGACTTCTCATTAATTGATGATTGACTTGTTTAATGAAAAGAAAATAACAAAGTGCCTTAAAAAAACGGTTTTTTTTTTGTAAAAGAAATACGAGGTTTTTTTTAGTAAAAAAAAACGTAGTTTCCTACTCTGTAGATGGCATTGAACTGACAACGTCACTGGGTGCCAATACCAAAACGCTTATAAAAAATTACTGACACTTTGACACTTACACTTTCGTTTGCTTATGAAAAAAATGTACCTATGCCTTCACCGTTATCCCCGAGGTGGTAGGCAGAGGCACCAATCACTAGGCCCACGTTTTTCTGAGTTTATTAGGTCTCAACGTGACAAGTGGCAAGCCTGTCACGATTTTCGATTTTCTACGATTTTCAAAAATTCATTGAGATGTGATGTGACAATGAATGACATCATTAATTTTTTATATAAGTTTCGTTAAAAAATAAAATAAATAAACTCACACCCGTGAATCGCTCATAGCCTGGGCTGCCTGAGAGATCTTAAACGATCACTAGTGTTAAGCAACATACGGCGCGTTCAGTCCATGGATGGGTCACCATCTATGACTAACGCTAGTGGCATTTTTCCGAGCGGTTCCATGCTTCGCAAGGCACGTTAAGCAGTTGGTGCCGGCTGCCGTCGATAGATGGCAGTCGTCAAGCCAAGTCAGAGGCCTTAGGGCGGCTTGAAAACTTCTGACAGTAAGATCAGCCACTAGTCTTACAAGCCTTCACCAATCCGGACTTGCCCCCCGTGGCGGAGTATGGCCTATACCTTCCTCAAGGAAGAGACCCGTGCCCCTTGGTGGGGACATAATGGGTTGATGATGATGACACCCGTTATCCCCGAGGGGGTAGGCAGAGGCACCAATACGTTTCGTTTTACGATCTAAAAATTACACCCAAGTGAAATAATCAAAAAATGATGTGACGTTCCGTTCCTTGCAGTAACTTGCCAAGTTCAGCGCCATCTATCCGCCCAGATGGGAATACTTTAAAAAATATGACAAGAAAATCCTTCATTGGAAAATACCGGTTCCAAAAAGTTGTAATTGGTTCCATCACTAATGTGTCTAGACGGAACACAGAGTAATCAGTGAACACGTTAACAGATTACAGATATATTGTGAAAAAAAATTCAAGTCACGTGTTATCAGAGACATCTGAGTTTCGAGAACTATTTTTTTTAGTCAGCTCTTGGAAAATCCCTCATTGATAACAAATCGTGTATGTATGACACAACCACTGACTACTTAAGAATGAATGATATGCGTAATATGAGTTAAAAAAAGAACAGCTATTTAGTTCAAACTTTTCATAATTCAAGAAAATTTAAGCGATCACTAAGGTAAAATAGAGTTTTGCTCAAAGTGACTCACACCCCCGGTTTCTCGAACGCTAACAGTCTGTTAATCAGCTGTTAATTTTTTTTTTGCACTTTTGACAACTGACAGTTGTTAACAATACCTAGATTAACAGACTCTTAGCGTTCGAGAAACCGGGGGTACGATACTTACCTTACTTTTTAACAAATAAGACCGCTAATATTTTACAGGATAACGACTAACGACTCTTTTTTCAGTACACAATTAAAGTAACGCGGGTACTTGTGTGCCGCTGTAACTACGCTGACTATAAATTGCTGAGCACCCTGTAGGGCTAATAGGCGTAGATTGCCGCTCGGCAAATGGCCTATAAAGTATTAACGGCGCTAATTATGGACGTACTTATTGCCTCTGACTGAATGGATCTAGTTCACTGCTCGTCTATGTATCTTGTCAGTGTTTTGAATTTAATGGGGTTTTCTTACTTTTGTCCATAATAGTAAATAATGTTTTTTCATTGCAAGTGTTTCAAGATTCCACTCATGGGTCTTGAGCTTCTTAGGTTGGCTTAGGGAGTTTTTTTTCGCTCTTTTTTCGTTCCCTTTTCTCCACTACATTCGGCCCCGAGGCAGGGTCTATTATTTAAAGTACAATGACATTCAACAAACAAATCGTAAATGAATTATGTTGAAAAATTTCTGATTTCTGTTAATAATAATTGTGTCCCAGTTTTCTAGATGCTATTCTGTTCTAATTCCATTTGCCTCTTGGATCCAACATTCATTAGATGCTACGTGCACGCTGGTAATTTAATATAATTAGGCGTCGTCACTGAAGCCAATCAAAGCGATCTCTAAGACATAAGCAAATTAGTACTTCATTCCAAGAAAACTAATTAGAGGCAAGTCGCGAGCTGCCTGCATTAGCGCGCTTCACGCCACCCTTTGACTTAGAAATATTTGTGCAAGTAAGCAGACAGTAATCAATTACTGAACTCTCATTGCACGATACAAAGATCTCGCCGGAGGAGAGGCGCGCCGGATTATCATAATTGCCTCCGGAAATAAAGGGCACGGCGTTATTGCATGCCCTCCCCTGAACACGCGGCCTCTGAAGAGATTGTGTACTGGCACAGAGATAAAAGAAGAGAAATTCCCCTCTTGAAGCAACCTGAAAAGGAACAAACTTTTCTTTGATTACATAACCATAACAATCCTATATCTTCTTCTCGAAACATAATAGGGTAGTTTCCAAGGTCAAAATAATTAAATTCTATTTAGTCCGTATTTTAGATTATAAAAAAATATTGGACACGTATTTTTTCTTTATTCGATTAAACAAAAAATAACAAAGATATAGCCCATTGAAGTTACGTGTAACGTCACTCCGTGCTAAAAAATGCAGCACGGCGTGACGTCACACGTATCTTTAATGGGCTATATCTTTGTCATTTTTGGTCTAATTTACTAATAGAAAAATACGTGTCCCTTACTTTTTGAATAATCTAAAAGACGGACTAATTACATTTTTAGTGCAACTCAATTTCAATTTGTTTATTCATAAGTAATAGGCATACACCGCATACATTATAAGGTACTAGACAATACTTAGACTAGTGAGCGAGTTTAATATGAGCTATTCGTACTTACGATGGCGATTGTACTAGTTCTTTGTTAGAATGGTATTGTGAGTTAGAGTTCTAGAGTACCTAAATTTATAAAATATGAATTATTAAAACTGGATATGAGTACTGCTGGTGAATATGAGTGAGAGTAATAGTTTCTGTTTTGTGTTTATATTGTGTTTGTGTGTGTGTGTGTGTGTGTGTGTGTGTGTGTGTGTGTGTGTGTGTGTGTGTGTGTTTGTATTTGTGTGTAGAGGTGTAAGTATGTGTGTGGTGTGAGTTGTTTGTTAGTTAGTTCAATTTTAAAGATGCATAAGTCATCCTATACCTAATCAGTCAATCATTCAATGGTTGTAATAAGTTTTTCAGTTTCCGTATAGCTAAGATCCAGTAGCCAAGCTTGAACAACCACTTTACATTTTCTTGCAATAAGAGGATATATATGTTTTTCTCTATTTACCACATTGTATAGACGAGGACTTATTACGGCATCATGCCTACTTGCGAAAGCAGTTCTATGTACTACGGTATTGCATACTAAATCACTGCGTCTTTTTATTTCGTAGATATTTGGATTAAATACAAGAGTGGCATGTTTTCTCAGCACAGTTTGTAGGACAAACAGTTGACGCACTGTCAGAACTTGAACGTGTTGATATAATAAAGTCGTAGGATACCGAAAGGGTCTTTTGGTTAGAACTTTGAGGACAGCTCTTTGAGCTCTTTCCAGGCGTAATAGATATGTAATAGATAACTAGCCCATTCTCGTGTCAGTGTTAGTGCGCATACTTCTCCGAAACGGCTTAACCGTTTTGAAGAAATTTTATATGTATATTCGGTAGGTTTGAGAGTAGGTTGTTATCAATTTGTCGTAGCCCTGAGTGATAAGGGTCTCGTGATGATGAAAGGGAGGAATGGCGAGCGGCCACTGGCGCGTCAGAACGGCAACATCGCGGTTCGCAGCGCTTGTCATGCCAATTTCCTACAAGTTGGGGCTTCCGTGCCGCAATTTTCGTACCTACCGGACCCGGTTTGCAATCTCTAGTTGCATATCCCATTCATTCATTCATTCTATAGACTGTAGGTATATAAGACAACCACAGGGCAGTCTGTCTATAAGTAGAATAATGAAGTGTAGCTGGGCGGTTTTTCTGTATTAGCCTAGCGCAGGCTTAAGGCGAGCTGATAATCTGGCGGTCCTGAAAAGATCTGATACTAATCCATTTTATATTAACAGAAATTATTGCTGGATTGTTTGTCATTAAAATCATGTTGGATGAAAAAAAGTGCTTCGAGAAAACTGTGCAGTGCAGGCACCTAATTTGCGAATTCGGTCCGGCCCGAACCCCCAATTAGGCGGGAATCGCCCGATCAGCCTGAGTTATTACATCGTTTATTCAGGTGGAACCGTTTGTTTGCCACCTTTTAATATCGCCTAATATAACTGTTGAGCGGGCGAGCATAATTTGCCGTGTTGCCGGGACCTCTTTGTCTCACAGCTTAATTAATGATCTCGGAAACTGTTTTAATGTGTTTCCATGGTATTAATTACTTGAAATGAACGGCGCGAGGCCGCCGTCGACCGTGGCTACTCTGTCGACCGACTCCGCTCGTCGACAGTGGAGCATCCAGCGATGTGTGACGTCACGGCTGCTGTCTCGAGCTCCTAATTGCTTCATTATTCACGACGTTGTTTGTTGCGAAGAACCATCCGAATAAATACCGTCTGCTTCCTAAAACTCCTCAAGAGAGCTCGGAATAAACAAAGCGAACGAAACGAAAAGGAAAAATCTCAAGTAGGTAGTATATATTTTTAGCTTTGACTCTGAAGCGCTGGGGAATGTGTAAAGTTTATTCAGGAGTCCGATTCCACCTATAAATAAGGTGAGAGGAGGTCTCCTTTCTTATCCGCGAGTGTCAGGGCGGGGGCGGGGCGGGCGGCGCGGGTGGAGGCACAAATAGCTTTAGCATTTCGCGACGAAACTGAACAAGTTTGGGTTCGTCCCGCCCGCGCCGCCCTAGCCGCCCCTGCCGCCCCTGCCACCCGCCCGCACGTCCGCTGAAAAACTCACTTTCCCTGTAAATCGGTCAAGTGGGCTGCGTTAGGCGATCTCAGTGCGAGTCGGCTGCGGCGACGAGACATAACCAGGCCAGGCCGACTTTAAAGGCCGTTGTACACTATTTTAAACTGAAACTATTTCACTGCGTACAGTTCCATTACTTAGATAATTATATTACCTCTCTGGTATAGCATCGGCCTACTATGCGAGAAGTGACGGGTTCGAGCCCCGCCTGGTGACAAAAAACCCCCAGGCCTATGATTTTTACATCTTTGTGATGTCGCTTTTTCTGGTCCCCACGACACAGTCACACGCACTAGGCAAAATAATTATTTTGATAATATTAATAATGTAAGCATGTTTGTGGCAATAAATCAAATAATTCATTCATCTTCCGTGATCAACGTCACTCGCCCCCCCGCAACGAGCTAGGCCTCGATTCTCTTAGTGTATTATAATACACGATATAGTACGATGGCAGATGGTCACGTGACGCGTTTTTTCATATTATTGACGCCTAGAAGGTTTCATATATATCGACTAGAAGCGGCAATGAAGCTAAATCGCCATGTTTGTGCATTTGTCATTTACAATGCATTAGCAGCAGTCCTACTACTGGCTCCTAGATCCGTGTAAGCCAGCTTGCACCCGCAATGCAAACCGGCGATGCGATCTCAAACGTTAATGAAACACCTCTCGGCGCCAAGCCGCCGCCGCCGCCGCCGCGCCGGTCGCTTTATTTGCTAATTACATTTAAGATGTAATTTACGCGGCAAGTTTCAACCCTTCGCTTTCACTCGGCGCTCTTTGTTCGGCCGGCTAGCGGCTCCAGCGAGAGGTGGCGACGTGGAGGTTACGGCTCGCTGACAAAAGCTGCTTCAGCACAGATATTCCTTAAGCAATATCAAATCAGAAATTTGTTTCTTAGAAGAAAAATAAGAAAATTCATTTATTATGACAACACAATCATCATCATCAACCCATCATGTCCCCACCGAGGGGCACGGGTCTCTTCCCTGAGGAAGGTATAGGCCTCCACCACGGGGGTCAAGTCCGGATTGGTGAAGGCTTGTAAGACTAGTGGTCGGTCTTACTGGCAGAAGTTTTCAAGCCGCCCTAAGGCCTCTGACTTGGCTTAACGACTGCCATCTATCGACGGCAGCCGGCACCATCTGTTGACAACACAATACACAAAAAAAATACATAAAACCATTACAATATGCATAGGTACATTACACAATAATTAGCAAAGAAAGCATACAATATGTGGGTAAAAAATAACTAAACGGTATAACACGAAAACAATCAATAAAAAAAATAGATTTTAAATATTGCGCACCCAAAATGGGGTGTATATAATGCATAAAGAATTTACATTCTGTTTGTTGAATGTCAATGTACTAATAATGGTAGATGCGGCCTTGGGGCCGAATGTAGAAAATAAAAATTCCACCCTGCTGATCATCTTTTCTCAAATCACCTTAAATCTAATACAAATAAGTTGGTGCTAAAATCTATATTCTAAGAAGCTCGTGACCCATGAATGCAATCAACTCTTGCAATCTCATAACAATAATAGCAATTATGTTTCAGTCCCATTCAGCTTTACATCGAGTTTTGCAAGGTCAATGTGAATGCAGCAGTATGACGACAGTAACAATTAGAATTATTTCAGTTACTTAACAGATTGTTATAATTGTCAAACAGACACTTATAGATCTAAAATAATAACAATAACTTCCACACAACACAATCACTTGACCTGGTCCCAAACTAGGATACCCTGTGCTACGGTAACCAGGCAAGGCAAGGACATCAAAAACGTGGAAATACACCTAGAATGAGGTCATTTGAACAAATGTACAGCGGCCTCCAACGGGATCGAACCGACGATCTCTGTCTTGACGAGGCAGTAAATTAGAACGTTAATATGTAAAAGTACTTGTTTTCTTAAACATAAACATTTACATTACATGAACCATGCCGACACTAGGATTCCCTGTGTCGTGGGAACGAGAAACGCAGCGACATCACAAACATGTAAACATCCAAGACCTGGGATATTTTTTTATCCCCAGCCAGGATTCAAACCTGGGACCTCTTGGATGGTAGGTCGTCCTATAATTAGTACCTATAAATAATTTTCATTAATAATATCAACACTTATGTAAATAAGGATGGAAAGTCATCCTTTAGTATATTTTCCTTATCCCATGAAGCAGTGTGAGCTCACAAGCAAGTTATAAATAATTACCCTACAAATTATAAACAGGGTAGGGTTTTAGATAAATCACCACCCTGCTAATGGGAGGTCGCTAATACACTCCCTATTAGGCTCTTACCTTGCACTTACCTGTACGCCGCCACCGCCGCCGCCCTACACTATTGGTAGCGTTCGCATACAAAACTACTCTAAATTCAAATATTTTAAAATAAAAATAAAATAAATAAACTCACGCCCGTTATCCCCGGGGGGTAGACAGAGGTACCAATCACTGGAACTGGGACCACGTTTGGCTGAGTTTATTAGGTCCCAACGTGACAAGTGGCGAGCCTGTCGCCGTTATCCGGGCACATATTTATTTATCAAATATTTCATCCATGATAAAAAGAAAATGTTTACTTACGAACGTCAAAGTTGTTAATTTCACAATTAAAAGATTATGTGGTGAAGAAGCTAGCAGAGAAACTGTACATTTATTATTTTAGACGCTACTTCAATTAACATTTTTTGTACTAAATCTTTCGTAAGCACTACGCATTATTAACTTTGTTCCGGATCTATAGTTCATATTTTAGCACAGAACACAAAAAGTGTGGTCCCGGATACACTTACTTGATTTTTCATCGGAAGAGTCCAACCAGGCTTCGCTCTGATTCGCAGAGCTTAATCATGGTGAGTTGTAGCTCACATCTGGCCCGCAGTCAGCGACGAGCATCCGACGATGCGCGCTCCGTCTTGAATCACCTTGGCTCTGCAAAACTGAGCGATATCTGGTCGGACTCTTCCGATAAAAAATCAAGTAAGTTTGTCCGGAACCAAGTTAATAACATTTTTTGGGTTCTGTGCTAAAATATGAACTGTCTATGTCTCATTGGTCTAACGGTATCACGTCTGATTACTACGGTGTAGATCAGTTCAATTCTGTATGTTACTTTTAAAACGGAATTTTGTATGAAAATACGACGTCATATTTCAGAGCTTTATTTAGGTTTCATTTATTCAAAAATTGTAATAACTAGTAAATTGACTAAAAGAGATACATTTTTCGAAATATTTTGTTTTAATCGAGCATATCAAATAATTTATAGTTGGTCGTGTCAACTACCGAATTGTCACTAGGGGCCGTCGTATATTAATTTATACAAATGGTCAACACCATCGTATTGTATGAAAGTTATTATTTTATTTCTTATTGAATCCATTATAAGTGCTGTAAACATAATATTGAACTGCATAGAAAAAATACTCAAAGAAAATAACCAACAATCCGAAAGCTGAACATTAAGTAGGAAGCAGGCGGTTGTTGAATTTGGGTTCCGCCTGCTTAGTATTTTTTATTTCAGTTTTATATTTAGGTCATTTTAAAGATTTTTAAATTTTACAATTATTTTTTTTATTTATTTATACACTCAACACATTACGAAATTACAACAGCATTAGTTTGCCAAACTGCTAATGCAGTTTATCGGCAAGCTCTTGGTAACAGTTCTTAAATACTTACACAACTAACATTACTTTCTACACAACTAACATTATCGGTAATATTTCATTTTTACAAATTGCTTAAAACAAAGCGCTTAAGCATACTTTTAAATTGTGCTTTTCTAAGGTGCTTGTTACATAATTCCTCTGGGAGGGTTTTGTAAATGGCATGTACCAAACAATTACTTAGCCTAGATCCATAATAATTAGAGTATTCCTATTTTATATCCTACGATACCTTTTTTTTTTTTTTAACGGGGTGAAATGCAGTTACGCACCGTGACACCGCCCCCTGAGGGAGGGTGGCGGCCGTGTGTCAGGCTCACCCACCGAGTGTGGGCATACTGACTAAAACACCCCGGGAGCCGTCCTGTCGCTTGTGCAATGGGGCGCCGCTGGATCTCGCAAGTGGTGTGACCACAACGCGAATGCGACAGCGGCGCCCCGGATCCTACGATACCTGCGCAAAAACAGCGAAACTATAATATGAGAATATGCTGTCGGTCTACCGTCCTGTCGTAAAAACGTAGGTAGCATGGAACTTAAAAAATAAAAGAACGTTCTTCTGCCAAACTTCCTTTGAACCTCGTCCGTGAATGGAACATACATACGAGGTACAATGAAATTATCCACCGCTCGCGTTGCTGTCCATGCTTTTGGGGCGCTCGCTCCCCTATCGGCGCTGCTGACGATACGGGCTCGTTTAATTGCTGCCCGATAGTGGCTGGGAAACAATGCCTCGTTATTAGACAATCATGCCTTACTTTGTGTGAAGCATGTGAGCACGCAATGATCCACCCGCGCCATATCCAATGCTGCGGATGAAAGTAAGGGCAACGGCCCACTGTGGGCTGGATTTCGGCTTTCATAGACATCCGATCAGTAATGTCGAAAGTGGTGACTTTTATGCCAGCATATGTTTTAAAAGACCAAATACATACCACAAAATAGTATCATTATAGTACAGACTTACAATAGGCTCGCTGGGAATTTTTTATTACAAAAATTGTATGGAGCCGACATAATAATTCAATATATCTCCGGTCTCGCACGATTGGGGCTAATTATTTTTCAGGGAGTCAATCTTTGAATTATTTGGATGTTTTTGACATATTGCATAATGAGCCCAAAGTTGCGAAACATTTTTTTTTTAATAATCGAACCTTTTTTTTTATTGTATCAATAGTTTAACTTTATTCCAGCTTCACATCTATAACTAGCGCAATAAAAATAATACGACCACAAAAATATATGAATATATGAAAAAAATATGTTTAAGTGACAATTATTGAACTATTTTAAAGAATCGTTTTTTGCGTTTTGTAAGTCTTAGTTATTACAGTTTGGCGTCTATAACTATGGCATAATAATGAGTACGATCACCATTATTAAATATCTATGTTGAACAAAAAATTTAAACATTAATCATTATCGGCTTAAATCTATACTGTGAAATTTGCAAACAAGTAACTAATTACATATTAATCTTATCAATAATATTAATGTCTCAAAGTACCCATTAATTAATCACCTTTAATCTGTTAACCTTAATGACCCCATCGTTACTTCAATATCATTTACAGATTACGTTGAGGGTAGTTAGCAAATTACTCGCAATTAGAGTGGATATTTGTATGCTACCCCAATATCTCACTACTCAGTTGGCTTTGACGATTACAAGTGAATACATTTATCTAAAGAAAATGGAGAGTATCGTATCGTTACAAACTTAGATTTATTCGTGATATTAAGAAGTGCAAACAAAATAACAGCCTACCAATTTTTGTTCGAATCAGTGTTGTCCGATTGGACTGCAATTTTCCGAAGAAAATCCTGTGACTTTTCGGGAATTTTGTCGTAATTTTACTAGAGGAGTCGAGAGACGATGGAGTTCAGCAAATCGAAAAGCGGACATATTCCGAAAGAAATATGAAAGTTGGCTGAAAACGAATATCGACTACACTAGCTGCATATTAAGTGAAGAGGAAGGAACTTCCACCTCGTTGGGTTCAGTTTATGAAGCAGTCTTGTACATCAACATCTTCAGTTGGAACTATTACCAAAAGGAAGCATCCACGGAAAGCTTTTGAGGAGGAAGTAAGCAAGAAAAAAGAAGAAGTGGCGACTTGGACGGTGAATGCAGTGAAGTGGTTTATGCAGCTGTATCAAAACTGAAGACGACCGGAAGGGAAAATATGGCTTCCGTTATTGAATACATGATAAAGAATCAAGAGTCAGTTAGCAAATTTCAAGACTTCATGATGAAACCACCATCCAACAAGAAACTATTTACACCTCTAGAGGCTCTTGGTTTATTGCTGTACTCAGAGGGCGCTCAGCGCTCTCCGCGTGCAGTACAACAATATCTTTAGGATGCTGTTGGGGCTGCCTCGGTACTGCAGTGCCTCGGGCATGTTCGCGGAGGCCCGCACGGACGGTTTTCATGCCATAATGCGCAAGCGTGCGGCGTCCCTGCTAGGCCGCGTCCGAGGCAGTACCAACGGCCTCCTACAGGTATTGGCGGACAGGCCGGACTGTCAAATATGGAACCATTTGGATGGCTTGCATGTGATGAAAATAGTTTAAATTATTTTCATTACGTGTAGGCTGTCCAAATGGGTTTAAAAGAACGTGTTTTAAAGTAACGTAAAATTAAGATACCCATTAAGCCTACTAACATAGTTTTTACTTTTAGTTTAGTTTTAGTTTTTAAGGCTACTAACTAACACCACTATGGATCACTGTTTTATCCGAAATAAACGTTTATTATTATTTATTGCTATCACTGCATTCAACGTCCAAATCGCCACTTCTTTTTTTTTATTATTATTCCCTAAATTCGCAAAATTCGCCTAAATCCGCTTTCCGCGGATGCTTCCTTTTGGTCATATTTCCAATCCCAACTGAAGATGTTGATGTAGATGACTGCTTCATAAACTGAAGCTATCGAGGTGGAAGTTCCCTGCTCTTGGCTTAATATGCAGCTAGGCTAGTCGATATTCGTTTCCAGCCAACTTTTATATTTCTTTCGGAATATGTCCGCTTTCCGACTTGCTAAACTCCATCGTCTGTCAACTGCTCTAGTAAAATTTCGGCAAAATTCCCGAAAAGTCACAGGATCCTCTTCGGATATTGCTTCGGATTGCAGTCCAATCGTGACAACACTGATTCGAACAAAAATTGGACGTAGTTTAGCAGAAACGTTCCAACCCACACAAAGTGACTCTTGTGATATTTGAGTTTTTAGGTATAAGCTGATTTACGCGCTCCATACATTTGGGTTGATTTCAATTTGCCATAACTTTGCACATACTCATTGGATCGCTATCCAAGTCTTTGATTCTTAGAGTATAGAAGATAGTGATCATTTTGGTATATTTAACTCAAAAATTACCATATTGTGGAATGGAACGTTTCTGCTAAACTACGTCCAATTTGTAGTCTGTTATTTTGTTTGCACTTCTTAATATCATGAATATATCTAAGTTTATAACGATACGATACTCTCCATTTTCTTTAGATAAATGTATTCACTTGTAATCGTCAAAGCCAACTGAGTAGTGAGATATTGGGGTAGGTAGCATACCAATATCCACTCTAATTGCGAGTAATTTGCTAACTACCCTCAACGTAATCTGTAAATGATATTGAAGTAACGATGGGGTCATTAAGGTTAACAGATTAATTAATAGGTACTTTGAGACATTAATATTATTGATAAGATTAATATGTAATTAGTTACTTGTTTGCAAATTTCACAGTATAGATTTAAGCCGATAATGATTAATGTTTAAATTTTTTGTTCAACATATTTAATAATGGTGATCGTACTCATTATTATGCCATAGTTATAGACGCCAAACTGTAACAAATAAGACTGACATAACGCAAAAAACGATTCTTTAAAAAGTTCAATAATTGTCACTTAAACATATATTTTTTTTATATATTCATATATTTTTGTGGTCGTATTATTTTTATTGCGCTAGTTATAGATGTGAAGCTGAAATAAAGTTAAACTATTGATACAATAAATAAAAAAGGTTCGATTATTAAAAAAAAAATGTTTCGCAACTTTGGGCTCATTATGCAATATGTCAAAAAAATCAAAATAATTCAAAGATTGACTCCCTGAAAAATAATTAGCCCCAACCGTGCGAGACCGGAGATATATTGAATTATTATGTCGGCTCCATACAATTGTTTTAATAAAAAAATCCCAGCGAGCCTTTTGTAAGTCTGTACTATAATGATACTATTTTGTGGTATGTATTTGGTCTTTTTAAACATAATGCTGGTATAAAAGTCACCACTTTCGACATTACTGATCGGATGTCTATGAAAGCCGAAATCCAGTCCACAGCCTACCGTTCGAAAGGGTGTCGGTTCGAATCGCGGTATGTGCCATCGACTTTGTTTATTACGCTCTCTGACGTGAAGGAAAACACCGTGACCAAAAACGAGTGCGAGTGCCTGCCGACTTGCTGACTGATAATAAAAAATCTGACCCATATCGGTACCGTTAATGAGTCGGATTTTTTTAGGATATGAGTTGTTAGGAGAGACTAAACAGCAAATAATAAAAAGTAAAAGGTGTCATCAATTCCTTATACAACTACGTGTTTTGTATGGTTCCTTAATAATAAAGCGGTAATTCTAAACACTTGCCGCATACTAAGAAAATTCCTTTCCACAGATTTAAACTAAAACTTAAACTGCACTTGTATTGGCTTAGGCCCGTGCTCTTTTTTAAATACCTTTTCATAAAAATAGAAAGAGACAAAGAACAAGTAAATAATAATAATAATTTCCACACAACACAATCACTTGACCTGGTCCCAAACTAGGTTACCCTGTGTTATGGTAACCAGGCAAGGACATTACAAACATGGAAAAACACCCAGACATGGCCATTTGTACAAATGTACGGCGGCCCTCAGTGGAATTCGAACCCACGACCTCTGTATTGGTAGGTAAGCACCTTAACGGCTAAACCAAAAAGGCAGTCAAGTAAGTCCCAAGTCACAAAGTAGATAGATTTTTTCCCCAACCCTAAGACTATTTTTTTATGATTTGAATATAAATGTATAGTTACTTATTTTCTTCCTGTACCTGTAGTATATGTAAGTAGAAAAGGATATTACTTGCTGAATTTCAAAGATCTACGTCAACGGAAAGTACCCTTTCTATGTTGATTCCCTTTAGCGTCGAAATACGACGACCTCTGTGGCACAGCGGTTAGCGCATCTGCTTACCATGCGAGAGGTCTCGGGTTCGAATCCCGGCTGGGGACAAATAAAATTACATAATGAGCCCACAGGGCCTCGATTCTGTTAGTACATTGTAGTATGATGGCAGATACACGGCCGGGTCACGTGACGTGTTTTTTCACACCATTGTTGCCTAGATTGTCCAATATGCGTGCGCGCGTAAACTTGAAGCAGTAATGAAACTAAATCGCTATGTTCATGCAGTGGTAATTGTACTACAATGCATTAACAGAATGTAGTAGGTCCTGGTTTCGCTCCAATTCGCAGAGCTTAATCATGGTGAGCAGAGACGGAGCTCGCGTCGTTGGTTGCTCCTCTCGTCCAGGCCATATTTTAGGGAAATAGTCCTAAGTATATGCTTAAATTTCAACTCGATACCTCTACGCATTCCCGAGATAATGCCCGAGTTACAAGAGGCTAGTTTTTCAAGCTAGGATAGCAAGCTAGTACTGTCCTGGCTTGCTGACCTGGCTTGAAACATGCTAGTGCTGTTGTTGAAATGAAGCTAGTTTTGTCTACACCAGGCCAGAAGTACTAGCTTGCTTACTGACACTAGCTTGCTATCCTAGCTTGAAAATCTAGCCTCGTGTAACTCGGGCGTAAAGGTTCCTGCCAGATAGACGGACAGACGGACGGACAGCAGAGTGATCGTATGAGGGTCCCATTTTTTTTCCTTTTGTGAATTATAATGAAGCACAAAAGGAAAACTATTACTATAAGTGGCTGTTTCTAAGTTAACGAGCAAAAGTCGACAAAATAGCGAAAGGAAAAGTCCGTACAAATCCCATTGAAAATAATTTAACGAAGTTGTTACCTGCGGAAACGGAAAGTTGCTAGTCAATATAAGTCCGCACATTTTGACGGCCACCTCCACGTACTAAGATATTAAGATATTACGATGTATTATTATTATCTAGTATGTAATATTCATTTATAAGCTGATACTTATGTATGACGTATATGGCGTACAGATCGGAACAGAGAGAATAGAATCTGTTCTATTCTCTCTGTTCTCTCTCTCTCAAAACAAGGAGAACAGTACAGAATAGAAAGCATTTATGGACATTGGACATACCTATTAAGGCAAATGGGTTCACTAAAAAAGCACAACTTACTGCTTCTGGTAGTTTATTCTGCGCATTATAGTCCTCAGTCCCGTGTCGACAAAATAACAATAGAAAACTATTGTTATTTTCAAGGTCAGGACTGAAGAGGTTAAGTAAAGAGTCGACAACAATTTTTTTTTGTGGGAATGCCAATTATTCTTTTTCATTTGACCCTCTTGTAGAAACGGCAATATACCTACAACTGTCAAACTTGGTGATTGGTTTTATTTATAGCGTGGCTCCTTTAATACAACAAGAAATAAAAACGGCCCAGACACGTTCTTTGTTTAATATGTATAATAACAATTGCACATATTGTATCCATGTTACTCCATCCGTCATCGTCTGGTTACCACTACACAGAGTATCCTAGTTTGGGACCAGGATAACTGATCGATGCGTATTCAACTCGCACTTGGCCGATTTTTTATAAGGCCCTAACGTGTATGGCCCAGGAGATTATTCTACTACAAATACATAATACAGCGCAACATTCGTTCTACGCGTAAAACACACATTTAGGTATTCATTTAAAAAACTGCAGAAAACCCAACTTCTGACTACTGGATTTCCATCAAGAGGACACGCTAACAAACAAGGGTCTTGCAGATCCTTTTGTCATTCGTACAGTTTGATTGAGTTTACGGAGCATTTAATTTGATCCATGTTCGAACACATTCGGTTTGAAGCGGTTCCATCGACGATAGCGTCGGCAATTAGCGCTATCGCGGTATGCGGGGCCGACGTCCCGACGCTGGGCGCTCGCGTCTGCTGCCGCTTATCTCCGGCCAGATAGCTGCGTGAGCACTCGCATTTACGACTCATTCTCTTTTACTGGCTTCTTGGAGTTTTTGACCCCGCGAAACAACGCGACGACGCGGCTCTTCACTTGATTGCTAAACTTTAGAGTTGGCTTTAATTACGCCCGCCCTGTAGATTTAAATGGCATCTAGGAATACAAAGTAAACGCGCTCGTGAAATGTAATAGCCGAATTGGACATTACGAGTTTAACAACTGCAGTAACGCAGTTGTCGTGTAGGCAATCGGAGAGGCCATCAAATGTAACGCGCCCCGAGCCGCGACCCGCGATAATTAAAGGTGCGTCCCAACCGCCCTTCGCCACACGACGCGCCTTTATGCCTCTTCGCTTTCTTTTGACTACCTACTTTACATATTAAGTAGGTGTTCGTTTCCTAACGGTGTAAGGGTAGTGTATAGAGAACCTCGTACGAGTAGCTACTGTGTTATTTTCAGAAAATGAAGCTACGAAGCGCTGAGTTACAGTAATTGTACCGGGCCATATGTGAGTGGATATTATACTACAGCAGGAGTAGAATTTGCTTGAGATTTCCCGCGCGCACCCATCCCTGGCCTCGCCTCGCTTCGCGCTGCCTCGAGGGAAATCTGACGCCGCTCGTACATACGCCCAAATAATTTCTTTGAATTCCTAAAT
The DNA here is from genome assembly GCA_947310845.1 of Yponomeuta plumbellus. Classification (NCBI taxonomy): domain Eukaryota; kingdom Metazoa; phylum Arthropoda; class Insecta; order Lepidoptera; family Yponomeutidae; genus Yponomeuta; species Yponomeuta plumbellus. The sequence goes on along the minus strand of OX371193.1, from coordinate 25,419,736 downwards.
AATAAATTCAAAAATGCGTATTGAATAAAACATCCAGATGTGCCCACAACACAATGCTACCTTCCCCCGTAAACTTGCTTGAAATATCAACTGCCGACATGTTGGGGCAGGTGCCGGAATTGAAACAATGAACATTTAATTTGCTGTCTCTGATGCATGAAAATTGCTTTATTCTGCTGTACTGCGAGGCTTCAGGGTACACGATGGCTTCTGTTAATATAATGAACATATGTTTTAGATTGCAACTTAATATATGTGATATTTTAGACCGAAACGTGGTACGTAGACAGTGTCAATTTGTCAATTGTGTGGTCCCGAGGGAGCGAACGAGGCGGGTAGAGTCGCAGCCGCTGGCTAGTAAATAATAAATGCGAATGTAAATGAAGCGCGTCGCGTGACGTCACGGCGGCGCGGGCGCTCAGTAATAGCGTTGTAAATTCGTAAAGCGGCCGCAGCCCGAGATTTCCCGCGGGGCGCCCGGTGTGCACCGCCCTAACACGACTGAAATACTAAAGCCTGTCAACTGTGCGCCGCCGGCGGGAACACCACATTAAAACTGCACTCCCACTCACTCGGCCTAATCACATTAGGACCCGGACTCACAATTTGGCCGCATAACAATGTCAAACACACCTTGCAGTCCCGTTAGATTGCAGACTAGTGGTGTTTGGCCTCTTCCGCTGCTTGACTGAGTAAATCAAAACTACCTAGTTTCCCAGAAAACTCGACGCGGGGGTACAATGCTTTGAACGATTAGTGGCAGAATAAACGATTATAGGACTTAAATTTATTGATTGCAATAACTGTATTTCACCCCTTGCCCTCTCAGGTGCTAGCGCAGCTCCGATCACCGCCCACGGCTTAAGAGCAAAGCTGTGGAGGCAGAATTTAAGATTCAGAATATAATACTTCTTTTCTGCTATAAATGTCGCGCTAATTAAAAATGTTTTTTTAAATCACAAACTGTACCTGCTACAAACAACTCCTATTTTAAAGTTCACTGGGGAACAAAAAACAAACGCCCTTTTGCCGAGTGTAAATGAGAGCCTGAGAAGAAAGGAAGTGCTTAATGTAATTATAGGATCGAATAAATCTCAGGGCGGATTGTTTCCTTTATCTCGGCTCCGCGGGGCTGCGGGGCCGCCATGCGCCAGGCCGCCGAGCCTTCCAAAACAAAACACTAGGAAGAAAACAAAAGTGACAGTGACCTACAACTAAAGGGCGTTAAGGAAGGGGAGGATTTTGACGGTTCTAAAGAGTATGATTACACTACAGAATGAATTTAAAAACGTTAACAATATTTCGAGGGAATTTTCTTTTGAAAACAGTCATATTATGGATTGGTAACAAATTTGTGATTCTTTAAAATTGCAGGCCTCACGTAAGACGCTGGATGCAAGCCGCTTCCAACCGGTCTTTTTGGACATCCATGTAGGAGGCCTATGTCCAGCAGTGGACTTCTTGTGGCTGAATGATGATGATGATGACAGGCCTCACGGTACCTCACTCTTTCGCTCGGTCAAATGCCTGTCTGGTGCATACATGAAGCGGCTTTACCACAGAGGGCTTAACATTCTGGTGCTTCTTTCTAACAATGACGCTTTGACCGTAAAATAATGGGACGTAAGCAAGACTGCTGAATAAAGTAATTCTATTCAAGATCAGGCAGCTGTGGGCAAACAAGAGTCGGAATACAGGCAGTGGCCGGCACATGCGAGTACTCGACTCCGTTACATTAAAGGCTACTTTGCAACAAAAGTGTACAGTTCGCCCAGTTGTCGACAGTAGTAGAGCGCCTGTAAACAGCCTGAAAGCAACTGAAAGGCGCCGACGCTGCGATATTCATTAATGCGCTAATTTATGGTACCGCCTGCTTTTTTGCTTAATTCCGCAATTCCATGTCGAAATTTAATTAATTATTCCCATTGATTCTCTCTGGAGTGGATATCTAATAATGAGATCTCGTATCCCCGGCCTGCGTGGCGTCCGCCGCCCTCTGGGGACGAGCACGGAGAGGCATGATGAAAAAATACGGGATTGATAGTTTTATCCGGTTTATTAGATACAAAAAATCCGTACGATGTATCAGATCATCGATAATTTGTTTTTTGTATTTTTCCCGACTTTTCCTCAAACAATATCACGCTGGACTGAATATCAAAAGACTCCTCGCGGAGCTAAGGTATTATGGCTTCTAATGCTTCTCCGCGAAAGCTTTATTTCCTCCGGTATTGAAAAGTCCATCTACTTGTGAACTCGGAGGTCTAACCTTTTTCGTGTAAAAGTACAAATAATGCCAATTGAATAGTTCGTTACGGCTTTTGTACCAGATATTTTTATTTTTCTGCAGTGTAGCCGGCCCTTTGTGATCATATTTTTTATTCGCTACCGAGGGCGAGTCAACGAACGACTGGCCGAGTTTAAGGTCGTGTAATCTGACGACGGATGAAAAACTTGATGCCCTTTGAACTCCGCATCTCGAACCAAATAACCTACTTTCCTGAATAAAATAAAAAGAGCCAACAGGCGGCTGAATCTGCCATCATCGCGTCTGATAAATCTGTCTAGAACTGACTAGGTTCTATAACAAAATTCCCTAAGATATATTAGTTACCTCCTACGCAATTTAATAAATCTGCTAAGCATACTCTGTGCAAAAAAGCTTATTATTAAATCTTATTTAAAAGATTGATGTCTGATGTTAAACAGTCGATTAATATTAAATGTATTCAGAGGAGAATTGTTCAACACATTCATGCGTTATAATTATTAACTTAAAAAACTGTTCATTAAGCTAAAACTTTTGAAAATAATAAATGTGGAGTGTCATTGTTAGGTTCTTATACAATCTATTGATTGACTCGCAACTTCATTGTCCAAGCTATTTAAGTAAACATTTTGTTTTTATTATGATCAAAAACATTTCATTTGATTTGAATGCTGAACGTACTTAATAAACTCACTACCATAATGTTGTGGTCCAGTCAGTTGCATTGGATTAACGTAAGCCAGTCCGGCAGACATGTTACGTAATGAGGCGGCATCGATACAGTCGGCCTGGGGACTGTTTGCGGAAGGAAATTGGACTTCCGTGTGTGCAGCCCGAGAGCCAGGGGTTGCGGGGCTGTGGGGCTGTGGGGCTCCGCTAGTGGCCCGGGGCGCCGCAACTCGCCAAACACACGACTGCTTTCTCATTGCCACTTCGATAGCGATTTACTACTATGTAGAGTAGGAATTTGTCGACGAAAACGAAATAAAGGGATTTTTATAGAAAGTACTTACTAATAATTATTATTACATCTACGCTAGATTATTTATTTCTTGTTTTTTATAAGCTAATTTTGGCTTACATTAAAATTGAAATAAATAAATAACATTTACAGTTACATACAGGTACATACATTGCTTCTGGCCCCACACTAGGATACCCTGTGTCGTGGGAACCAGAAACAGCGACGTCAAAAACATGTAAACATCCCAGACCTGGGTTTATTTTTTTTTTGTTCCCAGCCGGGATTCGAACCCGGGACCTCTCGCATGGTAGTCAGATGCGCTAACCGCTGCGCCACAGAGGTCGTCATAAAAATACAAAGGCGTGTACAAATTTATTCAAATACATTAAGTTTGTCTCGAATCGTTATAATATACAGCGTGTCCCAAAACTGACACGTCACAGTGACACTGGAGGTAGACCTGCTCAAGAGGCGTCGAACCAACCTAACATGACCTCAGCAAAAGTTGCACGGTTTTTGAGATAGGTATGGCCAATTTAAATTTCAATTTTTTTAACAACTTTAGTGCTAGTGCACTTACGCTAAGTTAGTAAGTTCGGGACCGAGTACAAATAAAAAAAACCAAACACGAGGGCTATCTAACTTAATGCTAGCACTAAACTTGTTAAAAAAAGTGAAAATTTAGAACAAGTTTAAATTGACCATATCTCAAAAACCGTGCAACTTTTATTGAGGTCATGTTAGGTTAGTTCGATGCCTTTTGCCGTGTCATTTTTGGGACACCCCGTATGTTTTTCTTTAAGGAGGATGCAAATATTTTAATGTCAATTTATTGTAATAAAGTTCTTATTTTTATGCTCTTTTGCTCAAAAATATAAATAAAAGTTAAACGTATCTAAAATAAACATTTACACAAACAAAGAAACACTAAAAGTACAGAAGTTCATAGTTATTGACTTGCCTAATCTGCTGCGGGTGGTTCTTGTTTTATTGTTTACATCTACATTGTATACCTACGCGGCTTCTGTATCATAGCTAGAACTACTTGCACCAGTTCTTAGGGTTCCGTAGTCAACAAGGAACCCTTCTAGTTTCGCCAAGTCCGTGGTTTAGTAGAGACAAGTACTAGAGAGCTGATATTTGGCATTATAAATATTTATTTATCACGCCAAAGAAACTGTACAGTAAAATTAGTTTTTTTTTTAAGTACCTCCGTTACTTACGGGCCGTTTGGGCCCGGCGTTCTAGAGGCGCCCAGCTGTCACAGTAAAGGGACGTAAACACATGCAACGTGTCGCACACCGTAAGGGCGGTATTTTGATTTGTATTCGCGACTTCTAATTTCTTTTCAAGAATCAAGAATGTTTAATGTGAGCTTAGACATGTGTTATAGAATTTGCAGTAACAGTTGCTTTAAAAGAAATGGTATCGTCAAATCTTAACATAATATTATTATATATGTACGATGGAGCCAGTAACAAATCAAAATTTCTAATAAAAATTTAAAATAAAAATGCTAAAGTGTACGAGATCATCTTCAAAACTAAATAATATGTACATATCAAATAATTTCGACATCTGACACACTTACATAAAACAACTATTCAATATCATATTCCATAAATTCTTTCAAAGCGTAAAAACAATAATCTAGGGGCCACTTCTTTGTTAAAGTAATATTTTGTTCTTTAAAAGACACCACTAATGTGTTATAGAAAATTCTCAGTCTCAAAATTCTCAAATTCTCTCCTCTGAAAGAGCTTGATCGTCTTTAACGAAATTTTATATGTACAGTCACGAGCGATAATATGTATACACTGTCACATTTTCTAAAAATCTTAACTTAAAACTATCAAGAAAGAAGTGTACGGTAATTTGTCCTAAATTATCCTAAACCAATGGTTAAATAACTTAGGACAAATTGTTGTACACATGTGCAGTACAAAACAGAAGATGTACGTCGTACAAAATGTGACAGTGTATACATATTATTTCTCGTGACTGTACACTAGCTGTTGCCCGCGACTACGTCCGCGTGGGCTTTAGTTGAGTAAAGTGTTTGGAAATTGGTTGGCGCATGCGAAAGAGCTTTCATACTGATTTCGCAACCCCCTCTTACTCTCTTAAGGGATGATTTTCGAAAGACTACTTTACACGTCTTTCATGACTTTCAATGAAGGACCTTCATACTGAATTTCATTCGAATTACTTACAAAATAGCAAATTTTCATACTAACTTTGCAACCCCTTTTATCTATCCCCTTTAGAGATGATTTTCGAAAAACTATTTTACATGTGTTTCAAGACATTCAATGAAGGACCTTCATTTTGAATTTCATTCGAATAACTTCCAAAACTAGTTTCATACTAACTTTGCCCCCCTTTTACCCCCTTAAGGGATGATTTTCGAAAAACTATTTTACATGTGTTTCATGAACTTCCATGAAGAATTTTTATTCTGAATTTCGTTCGAATAACTTCAAAAAGGGCAAAGATTTACGAGTATACTAACTTTGCACCCCGCCTTTTTACCCTCTTAAAGGATGATTTTCGAAAAACTATATCACATGTTTTTCTTAACTTTTAATGAAGGACCTTCATATAGAATCTCATTCGAATAACTTCAAAAACAGCAAAGTTTCATACTAAGTTTGCACCCCCCTCTTTCCCCCTTAAGGAATGATTTTTAAAAAACTAGTTTACACGTGTTTCATAATTTTAAATGAAAAACCTTCGTACCAAATTTCATTCGAATAACTTCAAAAACGGCAAAGTTTCATACTAACTATGAACCCCCATTTTACCCCCTTAGGGGATGAATTTTCAAAAATCCGTTCTTATTGTTCCCCTACGTTACAAAAGAAACCCCTGTGCAAAATTTCAAGTTTCTAACCCTTATAGTTTAGGCCCTGCGTTGATATGTCAGTCAGTCAGTCAGTCAGCTTCTCCTTTTATAAATATAGATATATTCGGTATGTCAGAAAACAGGCTGTTATTATTTTTCATATCGCAAAACAAGGTTTGGCCGGGTCAGCCAGTTTGCTATAAATATTTACGCACATAATATGAATTCATTTCTACATCATCATCAACCCATCATGTCCCCACCGAGGGGCACGGGTCTCTTCCCTGAGGAAGGTATAGGCCATACTCCACCACGGGGGCCAAGTCCGGATTGGTGGAGTATTTCTACATACTAGAGATAAATTGGCTTTCTAGAGGTAGCGAAAGAGATATATCATGATTGTGGCAAGTGGCAAACTCTGGTCGCCCCTCTGGAATACACGCGTGAGTTCTTATGTGTTTGTTAAAGGTACCTTGTTACAGAGAGAAGATAGAACGTACCGTTGCGTGACTAGCAATGGGCGTATCTCCGCTGCGAGTTACATTTATGGGCTAGGCGAATTTATTTACCCAATCAGCTTATTCGAAGCTGTTTTTAACCAGTTTTTAAACGGCGATAGCGATCAGGCGGCGCGGGCGGCTCAGCGATGCGGCGATAGGGCGGGCGGACTGGAGGGCGGGCGGCGCTGATAGGGTTGCCACATCGGGTAATCAAAGTATCTGAACAACTGCGCTGAATTTACTTAACTACGTGTGTCAAAGTCGTGTGATTTTGAATTCTTTGCTTCGTCTGAAGATTATTATGAAACTCTCTTGTCTCTAGTTCCCTCCGTTGTTACTAAATACATTGAATTTAGAATTCAATGCTAAATATATACCTGTTTTGAAGTTTTTAACGTTCTTAAACACATCCAATGCCTTTTGGTTAATACTTGTGCAAGACGTGTTATTGCAATATTGCAATATTGCCTACAGCCATCTTTAGCCGAAATGAAAATGAAATGAAAAATATTTTATTTAAAGTAATGGATACAAAGACTTACATTTTGTGCTTATATTATTCTTAAAGAAAAACATAACAAAAAACGTAATTTTAGGTGACTACTACCATAACTAGACTACAGGGTAGCCTGTATTTATGGTTAGTAGGCCCGTGCCTCTTGCAAAAGGCGGATGACATTATGTGGTGAATGTCATGCTTATTAAAAAAAAGGAAACGGATGACATTATGTGGTGATTGTCATGCTTATTAAGGACAACCTGAGCATGTAATTTTATTTATTTATTTATTTGTTTATTTGCGTCATGTGGTACATATCATGGTCTTAAATTAAATTCCAGTTCACAACATGAGCCCCGTAAGGGCATTGCAACATGCAGTTTATAATTATAAGACAAGTTTAATTATTAGTACCTATAAATGCCTATAATAATAGTACGTCTTAAACTAAAATGGGATATTTTAACTTAAATAACATTATTTTGTATTATGTTTTTATCGTCCATGTATTCTTTAACTGAGTAGTAGGCTTTTTCTAATAATATCAATTTTATTTTTTTGTGAAAATCGCTTGGTTTGTGTCAATTTTGATGGATGGTAGTTTGTTGTAGATTGTAACATATCTGTAGTTAGGGCTTTTTTGTGTGATCGTCAGTTTTGGCGCTATAGGTTGTATTAGTTTGTTTGCGCGCCGCAGTGTGTAGTCAGGGTTTTTTTCGTCGTTCGTTTGGAAAAGATGTCGATTTTGATATACGAATTTACATACTTGAAATATATATATAGAGGGTAAGGTTAGTATTTTATTATTTATAAAGTGGGGCCTACAGCTTTGTCTTTGTTTAATATTAACTAATATCCGCATGCATTTCTTGTGTAGTATAAAAAGGTCGTTGAATTTAGTGCTATCTCCCCATAGTTATTACTCCGTAATTCATCCAGGCGTACGCATAGGCGTAGTATGGTGATAGTGCTGTGGTATAGTTTGTATTGGACTTTAGTATGTTTAGAGCGTAGATGAATGATGATTTTTTGTGTTCCACTTTTTCTATGTGCTTTTTCCAGTTAAGGTTACTGTCAATAGTTAGTTTAAAACGCATTGAGGCACGTTTGACACATTTGAATAATAGACTAGGGTTTGTCACAGTGTCAGAACAAACGCTAGTCGACCGGCATGCTTTGGTTTGCAATAAGGCCCGTAGCCTTAAGGAAATGCGCGAAGCCATGAGCCCGACGAGGATGAAGAAATTTCTGAAAAAGATAAAGAAATTCTGCAACAATCGTTAGGTAATGAAGCCATGAAGTTAATCGGTAAGATAGGGTTTAAGAGTAACATTATTGACAATGTTCATAATAAAAATGTGAACAAAGAACTGGGTATAAGTATACCTACAGAGATCTCACCAGCAGCAACCGTGAGTTAAAAAGTAACACACAAAAATAACGTTTTCTCAGCATTAACAACTAAGCACCCGGGGCCCAAATTCAGCACTATGACTCATTGTTGGGTTAGTCCATTTAATTCTCAGCAGTTGCGTTTTTTGTTACTTCTGTTTTTAATTTGTAAATAGATTACATCCTAATATCAATCTACGTCGTACACACATTTATATTTCAGTTGTATTATATAGTACTAAAGTAGATAGCTGGAGAATCCCGTTTTCGGACAAATCCCGAATGTGTGGCAACCCTATGGCGGCGATGAAAGCTGCGATGGCATCACGGAAGCGCGCGCGCCGGAAGTCGGCTGGGCGGCCTGCCTTCAGCGGCGCATGCTATCATAATTACTCACTCGCCTGCATGAACATTGTGCGGTTTTTTTCAAATAGTTAACTATTCTTATTTGGTCAGTAAGATTAAAATAAAATGAATAATTATGTTGCTGAGCCTTTTTGATCCAACGGCTAGCTCCACAGATGAACAAAAAGTCGACCTAGTTATAATCGATCAATCAAAATACATTTTAAGCCTACATTTTATGGCTAAAAATGGGCATTTTAACAAAAACTACTATGTTTGATCTTGATTTTTACCTCTGGTTCAAGACAATCAATTTTTCCTTATAAACAAAAAACAAAAAGAATTGAGGCACTCACCGCATTTTCCAGTATAAGTACTGTAGGTGTAGCAAATGCAAAGGGCTCCGACTCAGCACGAGCTGCAAATGCAAAGGGCTCCGACTCAGCACGAGCTGCAAATGCAAAGGGCTCCGACTCAGCACGAGCTGCAAATGCAAAGGGCTCCAACTCAGCACGAGCTGCAAATGCAAAGGGCTCCGACTCAGCACGAGCTGCAAATGCAAAGCGCTCCGACTCAGCACGAGCTGCAAATGCAAAGGGCTCCGACTCAGCACGAGCTGCAAATGCAAAGGGCTCCAACTCAGCACGAGCTGCAAATGCAAAGGGCTCCGACTCAGCACGAGCTGCAAATGCAAAGCGCTCCGACTCAGCACGAGCTGCAAATGCAAAGGGCTCCGACTCAGCACGAGCTGCAAATGCAAAGGGCTCCGACTCAGCACGAGCTGCAAATGCAAAGGGCTCCGACTCAGCACGAGCTGCAAATGCAAAGCGCTCCGACTCAGCACGAGCTGCAAATGCAAAGGGCTCCGACTCAGCACGAGCTGCAAATGCAAAGCGCTCCGACTCAGCACGAGCTGCAAATGCAAAGGGCTCCGACTCAGCACGAGCTGCAAATGCAAAGGGCTCCAACTCAGCACGAGCTGCAAATGCAAAGGGCTCCGACTCAGCACGAGCTGCAAATGCAAAGCGCTCCGACTCAGCACGAGCTGCAAATGCAAAGGGCTCCGACTCAGCACGAGCTGCAAATGCAAAGGGCTCCGACTCAGCACGAGCTGCAAATGCAAAGGGCTCCGACTCAGCACGAGCTGCAAATGCAAAGGGCTCCAACTCAGCACGAGCTGCAAATAAGTACTCGAGCTCTGGTTTCCCGACAGTACCAGTAAGGCGGGCGGGACAGTGGTCTGAAAATCGAGCTCCCCTTTCACAGAAAGTCAATGTGGGATATTCATAAAAACAAAATATGGATCGTGTCAGGTATACGTTCCTTTAATGTATATTGTAGTATGAATGATTTTAGTTACTCCGCGCCTGAGAAAAAAAATATTTAGTTTTTCTTTTGTATGGGAGAAATTACTTAAAGTACATTTTCTCGCGACTGAACGAAACTGAAGGGCTGGTACTCATACGAACTATTGCCACTCTTAAGGCGATTAAGTTGACATACCACTCGTGTACCTTTGGGTGCCGCTTCACACGTAGGAATTTTTTGAAATTTCAAATTTTTTGTATTGAATATTTTAAGTATGTGACGCATTTAAATTAACGTGCTGGGGAATACATTTATAATATGACGCAAATAAGAGCCTAAAGTTATATTAATTGTTATATAATAATTTTATTTACTTAAAAACTCATAAAATAAGTTAACTTTCGAAATTATTTTTATTACGAAAACTAATTTGGCCACTGCAACTAATATATACCTTTAATAAACATATAACTTTTTACAATAGTAATCTCATTAGCTAAGTGGGTGTTAATGATTTTTATAATACCTTATGACAACAGAGGTTCGTTATCATTATCAAATACGGGAATTGCTTTACTAATAGTTCAGATTTAATACGTCTTAATTGACTCCGACCATTAATGAGGGTAGTTATACATAAATAGAATATTTGGCATGCTGTCAGTAACGTTTAGCACTTGTGCGCGTTAACTTAACTTTTTCTGTACTTTCCAATTTTCTATTGCGATGGAAGGTTTCGGTACTAATCTTGATATTTTCATGTTTGTGGCCAACAACACTTCTTTCTCAGATCCCAATGTGTTGTTTGAAACAATTCTGCCAAACTTATGTGTGTTCATTGAAAAGGAAATGGATGTTCTAGTTCCGAATTTCTCGTAAATGAAGGTGCATGTAAAAAGTTATATGTTTATTAAAGGTATATATTAGTTGCAATGCCAAATTAGTTTTCGTAATAAAAATAATTTCGAAAGTTAACTTATTTTATGAGTTTTTAAGTAATTAAAATTATTATATAACAATTAATGTAACTTTAGGCTCTTATTTGCGTCATATTATAAATATATTCCCCAGCACCTTAATTTAAATGCGTCACATACTTAAAATATTCAATACAGAAAATTTGAAATTTCAAAAAATTCCTACGTGTGAAGCGGCACCCAAAGGTACACGAGTGGTATGTCAACTTAATCGCCTTAAGAGTGGCAATAGTTCGTATGAGTACCAGCCCTTCAGTTTCGTTCAGTCGCGAGAAAATGTACTTTAAGTAATTTCTCCCATACAAAAAAAAACTAAATATTTTTTTTCTCAGGCGCGGAGTAGTTAAAATCATTCATACTACAATATACATTAAAGGAACGTATACCTGACACGATCCATATTTTGGTTTTATGAATATCCCACATTGACTTTCTATGAAAGGGGAGCTCGATTTTCAGACCACTGTGGGGCGTGCCGAAATCAGAAATTTATTTCAACGTAAAGAATTTACATTACGTAAGTTATAATTTAATGTCAATGTACTTATAATATTAGCCGCTGTTTTGGGGCCGCATGTAATTGAGAAAAAGGCAGCGAAAAAAAACTCCAATCTGACCATCTTTCCTCAAATCACCTTAAATCTAATACAAAGTTAGTATAAATCCATCATCCTAAGAAGATCAAAACCCGTCATCATCATCATCATGAACCCATTATGTCCCCACCAAAGGGCACGGGTCTCTTCCCTGAGGAAGGTATAGGCCATACTCCACCACGGGGGTCAAGTCCGGATTGGTGGACGCTTGTAAGACTAGTGGCTGGTCTTACTGTCAGAAGTTTTCAAGCCGCCCTAAGGCCTCTGACTTGGCTTAACGACTGCCATCTATCGACGGCAGCCGGCACCTAATGCTTGCTATGTCAAAACATTAATAATAACACAGTTTTTGGTATGGAGTCACAGCGTCTGTACATTTATGAAAAACGTATTAAACCCTATATATAATTATCCATATAAAAGCAACGCACGAGTCAAACTTCGGGTTAGCAAAGTAGCCTGCATTTAAGGTTGCACTTTCTAGTTTCAATATTATTTTATTTGCTGTGGCACCGGTGTTGACTGTGACGCCATTTTTGTTGTTATGATCATGCAGCGCTAACTTGCAGCAAGAAGTAACTAAAACATACAATAGGCCTCGTGTGGAGACAATGTCACTAACACAATGTAAATAAATTCCGTATGTATTGTATCATACATAATACTATACTGCCGATAATGACTTGCAGGTAATGTGAAGTAATTTGTGAGTGTTGATTTTTTTGTCGCTTTTCATAATAATAAGCTTTGGGTCACGTTTTTACTGGCATTGAAGATGAAACGAAATGAAATGAAATGAAAATAATTTATTATCAGATAGTATCTTAGTTGTAGTTAACATGATGTTTTAGAATAATAAGTATAGCCTATCTGATAATGGGTCGTACGCTCAGCTTATGCTGCAGGATAGTTATGCCTATCCTACCAGCGCTGTTTTTCAGCGTACGCCGTAATTAAACTTAAATTAAATTAAACAATATGAAAAAGGAGAACAAGAAGCAGCATACGAAATTTATATACATATCTATTTATATATGAATACAAATCACGCATATTATAAAGATGTATATTACCCATACCCATTAACCATTATCATAAACATACATACATATACGCATCTCCGTATACATAATATATACACAATACAAAAGTACAAAATAAATCTTAATAGCGAAATCAAGCAATAACAACGCTGACGCCACGACGTCAGGTCGCCTATTAATAAAATTAACGATCAACGTAAGTAAGTATTGCAGAAAGGTGCCATATGGCATACTAATTTTTTTGAAAATTAGTTCAAACAGACCTATTATGTTATGTTATGTGAGTACCACTATACATTTTGGAGTTAAGATATTAGCAGACTCAAGTCGTCACCAAGTAGACAAAACCGTATAGAGATATCAATCATTATCCAAAATCAAAACTGCAGTGCGAAAGAAAACAAAAAGAAAATAGAAAATAAAGACGGAAAGAAACAAACACTCAAAGCACACCCTTCATAGTGAGAAAGAAATCTGTAAACAAGCAAGAAAAAATACCCTTAATAATTATGTATAATAAACATCAGGCAAACACCTTTCTCCGTTACAGAAATAATACATAAAAAAGTGTATATAGGAGTATAGTATGTATAGGTGTACCTATATATGTGTAGGTGTGTATATGTATAGGTGTATAAAAATGTGTATATAATGTATATAGGTATATATCGATTATACAATTCATTTTACTTTTTTCTCTTGCTTTTTTTTTATGTAGGTGACTCTCGCATTTGCAATTTGTGTCTCTAGTAGTAATTGTTTTAACTTGTACTTAAATATATTTTGAAGATATTTTGTAGGGGTGGAGGCAGATCGTTCCAAACTTTTGAGGCCGCGTATTTGAAAGCTCCTTTAAAACCGGCCGTTTGGTGTTTTGGGATTTTCATCGTTTTTTTATCTTTACTTCTAGTGTGCTTGTGGTGTGCTTCGCCAAGCCATTCAAATAAATTGTGTAGATACTTTGGTCGCTTTGTGTGGACTATTCTATGCACCATTCCTGCAAGATGTAGAGTCCTGCGTCCCTCCATTTGAAGTCGTTTTTTATCATTTAACAAGGGAGTTATATGCTCTCGTTTGGGTGCACCATAACAAAATCTCGCACAAGCGTTTTGAACTCTTTGTATGGCACGGCTAGTTTTTTCAAAAAGTCTAGGTCCGTAAACGGTATCGCAATAGTTAAATAGAGAAAGAACTAGTGACTCTGTTAGTATGACTCTGATTTCTTTTTTTAAGTAGTCTCGAATGCTATACAGAACTTTTAGCCTGTAAAAAGCTGTTCTTATTTTTAAGTTAATGTGCTCTACAAAACGCATTTGACTATCCATTAGAAGACCTAAATTCTTTGTTATTTCAACCCTATCCACTTTTTGGCCTTTTATGTAAATTTCTGATGTTTTGCTGGATATTTGTTCACACTGCCGCTTTGTTCCCATTATTATATATTTTGATTTAGCTGGATTGAGTACCAGGCCATTTCTTTTAGTCCATTCATATATTCCATCCAGATCCCCATTAATGTATTGTATTGCCTCATTCGTATTGATATGGTTAAAGGAGAAGTATAATTGTGTATCGTCAGCGTATAGATGAACCTTGCATTTATCGACATACTTTAATAAGTCAGATGTGTACAAAATAAAGAGGATTGGACTCAAAATGGATCCTTGTGGACTTCCCTTTGCAATCACTTTGACCTGTGATTGATCTATGTTGCCTTGATCATCTTCAGTAACCACATATTGTTTCCTGTTACTCAAAAAAGAATAGAACCATTCACAAGCTGATGAGGAAACACCATAATAGGACATTTTGGCAATAAATCGTTTGTTACCTGAGCCAGAGCCGTAGCTGGTCCATGATTGCTACGGAAGCCAGATTGTATGTCTGGTAGAATACAGTTATTTTCTAGATATTTGGTTAATTGCGTGCAGACAACTTTCTCTATGACTTTAGATAAGACAGGCAAAATACTGATAGCTCTCAGGTCTTTGTTTTCCTCAACCGTGGAACTTTTAGGTAATGGTTTAACTCGAGCTCTCGAGGTACTCTCGGAGATTGACTTATTGATGATATCGGTAATAATAGGTAGAGTAAATGCTAACGTCATATTTATCATTTTTATTGAAATTGAATCATATCCACATGCATTTGTTTTAATCGATTGTATGTACTTCAAAATATCTTTCTCAGCGCAGCTTTCAATTTCAAAAACCTGTGAGTTATGTTTATTGTGAGTGTAGAAGTTTAGTAACTCGTCATCAATTTTTGTGTCACCAGGGACATTCAAAAAGAAATTATTAATCTTTTCTGGGTCACTGAGATGTAGTGGGACACTTGGCGGCTTACTACCCATCAGTGACGTTTGCTTTAGGAAATTCCACATTTTATACGAATTATTCTTATTGTTATTTACGTAGTTAGATAGATAGATAAAACATTTATTTGCGCTTTGAAACACACACACATAAAGCATAACACAATGATCATCATAACAATATAGAATGTAAAATAAATCATAACAATGAATAAAATAGAATTATCAGATTACACAAATAGCATTGAATTAAATCACAATAATAAATAAAAATAGAATTATCAAATTACATTCAAATTCAATCGTGATAAATAATTAATTTAAATAGTAACAATAAATTTCGAATGACATTCAATTAAAATTATAACAGTTGATATAAAATTCTCCAATTACTTCTATCAAATCAATTAAACTATAATATGGCTCTGCCGGGCCATATGTGCGTGTGCAACAGCAGCACAAAAGGGCCGTATCTCAGCATTATAAATATTGCTTTCACAAAAGCAAATATTTTGCTGATTTTCAGCTACGGCCAAGGGATGTGAGAACGGAATTAACAATAACCAATACGAATACAAATTAACTCATAGCAGGAAAAGAAATCAACGTCGCTCTGTACATAAAATTAATTATAATCACATTATTATTCATATTATTATTTAAATTCAATTAATTTAGCCAGTAAGTGTATTAGTGTATAGTGTTGGACATTGTATAGTTGATTGATATTTACGACTATTATTTTAATTCATGCATAAATATAATATAAATGTTATCAATTGTAATTTGTAAAAATAATAAAACTAGAAGCAGTTTCACTGTTATGAGACTGCTACCTACGTCAACTTTTGCAGACTAAGCAAGTGGAGACGTAGTGAGTAAAGAAGGACTCTTTCTCTCTTTTAAGGGCACTATTGACTAAATTCTTCATATCTTGACTCTTGTTTTGTACGATTTGCTCGACTTAAAGCCTTGTTTCTGACATCCATCATTTTTCTAATAGTATCCGTTATTCACGGACATGGACATTCTCTAATTTTTACGTTGCGCAAGGGTGCATTGCATGCTTATCAAAAATGCTGATGATAAAATAGTTAAACAATTCAGTCATATCGTTAACATTATTTTCCTTGTAGATATCGTTCCATGGGATAATTTGCAGTTCTTTGGAGAAAGCTTCCTCGTCTATCTCTCGAAGGGGTCGAATCCATTGATAAAGAGGTATTTCTTTATGTCTCTTAATGGTGAGTACGGTCATTACTAAACCGTGATCGCTCAGAAGGGGATTGTGATGAACTGTTATAGAATTACATATACCAGGGGAATCCGTAATAACTAAATCTATTAAGGTTGAGGAGTTTATTCCTATGCGAGTTGGGTCTCGCACTAGCTGGTGTAAGTTTTGCTGAGCTAGAAAAGACTCCAGCTCTGATGCGGATCCTTTTTCAGATTCTAGCAAATTTATTTTAAAGTCTGTAAGCACAAAAATATGGTCACAATATCCAAAAGCGCTCACAGACTCGCTCAATGCGTCAATGGCTTTACTTGGTGATAGACCCGAGCCAGGTCGGTACGCGGTACCAATAGCGACACGAACCCTGCCGGGCAGAGTAAGCTCGAGCCACATTTGCTCCAGCTCTGATGGAGGGTGTTTGCGATTACGTACACGTAGCCCGCGTCGTATATAAAAGCCAACCCCCCCACCTCTGTTACCGCCGGGCCTTGGAGAATTTTTCAGACTGTATCCTGGAATTGTTGGTGTGTATTTGTCTTGCTTTTCCTTTGTCCAGGTCTCATTTAAAGCTAATAAATCTGGATTGTGTGTCTGTACCGTAGCTTGTAGTTCGTCTTGACCTGTGTGTAGCGATTTAATATTTAGGAGCCCAAGTTTTAAATTGGAGCTCTTTTGTAATTTAGGCATTGTACCAATAAAAAAGACAGCTTACCAGAGCCATTATATGTAAATATTGGTTGTAAATAGTGATTTTGGGACATGTAGTGATATTATTTTTTGGGCAGTAGTTAAAATATGTATCAGTTGTATCAACTATTAGGCTAATCGTGATCAAATATTTTTGCTCGCTCGCTCCTCTAGTTATAATTTTAATTTTGAAATTTTTTGTCAGTTGCATTATATTTTTTCTCTCAGATCGTCTTGCGATGAAAGTATGCCTTGAGTGGTTGTAAAAGTAATAAAAATAAAAATAAAAATACAGGCTCATATAAAACAGTACAGTGGCACAGCGAATTAAACAGAACATTGGACATGTGAAAAATGAAAGAAAACTCGACATCCATGAAGTATGCGTATAGTTTCTAGGAGCTAACATTTTCCTCACCAAAAACCTTAACCACATCCTCCTCCGTGCGAATCCTGTGCAAGGGCTGACCAGCATCACGTCGCACGTATACTCGGCCTTCCTTTGTCCACACGAATTTCCAACCGTACCGACGACCGGCCTCCCTTGCAAGGTAAAAGAGGCGTCTATTGATTTTCGACAGCCTTTCGTTAACATAGAAAATTCGAGCGCTGGAATTGAGGCCGAAATCAGCTGTGGTGGCGCCGCGACGAACTCGTGCTCCTCGCAAAATTTCGTCCCGTACACAGCGCCGTGCGAGCCGGATGGCGAGAACACGGGGCTTTCTGTCGCCGCTCGGGTACGACGCGCCACCCTCGCCGGCGCCGCCGCGCCGGGGGCCTACCCGCTGCGCACTTACTACGTCGTGCTCGTCCAGTGATATCCCCAGCTTCGCCGCCACCAGTTTAGTCAAATGCATCGCGTTTTCGTTCGTTTCTTCCGGGATATTTGTAATTTCCAAGTCGTTAACCAGCATGTCCTGGTCTCTATCATTTATATGATAGAGACCAGGAGACTCTAACTCCACAATTGCATTTTCCAGCTCGGTAATATATGACGGACTTTCAGTCTTGGCTTTTGTCTCTAGAGCTTCTATGCGCGCATTCATAGATTCCACGAGAGAATTCGAATTCGCCATTGCGGTCTTCAAAAATATGACGTCTTCACGAAACCCCTGAATTTCTTCGCGGACGGCCTGTAGTTCTTTTCGAAAGAGCCGCATTTCCATTAAAAGGTCTAAGTTGAATTCTTCCGTAATGTTGTTGGCGGTGCTGTGCAATGGCCCCTCACCGTGTTCCTCCAGGCCAACAGTCGGCGCAGCAGCGTCGCGTGCGACAGCTGCCGCTATTGCGTCTCCACCCGTCGAGCTTGACTCCTTCGCCTCTTTGCAATTCGGACATAGCCATGTCGGGAGCACTCTCATTGATTCAGAGGTATCCACACACTTTCTATGAAAGGCAGTAGAACATTTAACGCAGCTAAAGGCATCTGCATGACTTACAAAGCGACCACTCGTTCGGCAATTAACACCCATTCTAGCTGTGCAGTGGGGCTTCGTCGAGTTCGAACGCGTAACAACAGATGGCGCTGCTAAAATCAATTAGCCCAGTGTACGGTATATGAATGCAATTCGGCGATAACTCGAAAGATGGCAGCAGGTGTCAACTTATAAAAGTTGGAAGCAGGTAGGGAGAAGAAAAACTTTATCGCCTAGGTTCAGATAGTACTGAATTATAGATAGAAGATTATAACCTCCTGAGTCCCCGTGTCCTAAAAATAGTATGTACAAAAACCATTGTTATTTTCAAGTTCGGGCCTCAGGAGGTTATGAGGTTTTTTTCTGAGCTCACATAAACGGCATTTGTATCGTAGGTTTTTTTTAGTAAATATCATCATCATCATCATCATCATCACCAACTGCTTAACGTGCCTTGCGAAGCACGGAATCGCTCGGAAAAATGCCACTAGCGTTAGTCATAGACGGTAACCCATCCATGGACTGAACGCGCCGTATGTTGCTTAACCTTAAATAAATGTATACTAATAAATGTATAAGACGATGAGGGGTAAAGAGAAACTGTATAAGAAATTATTATCATTATCTAATCTTATAAATAAAACGGATTGCTGTTCGTTAGTCTCACTAAAACTCGAGAACGGCTGGACCGATTTGGCTGATTTTTGGTTTTTTATATTTCTGGAATTCTAGGGAAGGTTTAAATGGTAAGAAAACGAAAACTTTGGCGGTACGAAGTTTGCCGGGACACCTAGTACCTAGGTATATAAAATTCTCGTGTCACAATGTTAGTGCGCCGAAACGGCTTGACCGAATTTAATGAATTTTTATGTGTATGTAAAATATTTGGTATGTTGTCATCTATTTGTCATATGGCTTAGCAACGTCTGCCGGATCAGCTAGTAATGAATAATGTTTATGGTATTTTATAGGTCTTTAAATAGTAATATTTAAAAAAAACTTGTTGGAGCCAGATCGCTGTCGGCCGGTAGAGTTCCGAATTCCTTTTTTATTAGAATAAACTGTCAAAAAAATAAGTGTGTGTGTCTGAGTGGAAAGGCCGGTAAGGGACGCCCCAGGCAGACATACTTCGACCAAAAGAGGAGATGGCACCAAAAGAAGAAGAAGTTCTTTTGTTGCCACGTCCTAGCAGGTGGGCTATCATTGTGACTACTCTGCCCCTTACCAAAAAAATACTCGTTAATAAAACATTAGCCCAATGGACTTATGTTTTTTTGGTCTGGTCTCTCTCAAAGCTTTTGTGGAAGTATTTTTTTATTCAATGAAAGTTTCATTGATTCGATTTCTTGTAGAAAAGTTTCATTGGTCCCGCCAGCCGATGTTGATTATTGAACAGACTCATAAAGTCATTGGTTAAAACTTTTTAGTACTCGGGTTTTGTTTTCTCAATAAGTTATTATTATGTGGCACCTTTTAGAAGTAATGTGGCTGTTGGCTACCGTTTTATTATTCCTATTCTTAATGTATTTTTTTAAAGCCAACGATACTGAAACGTATTCGGTCAATCTGTTTGGACTTTGGCTGGACACAAAAAATAGAGGTTTTGGTTTAAGTATTTATTTTTCGTAAGAACGAATGAATATTTAATTCACTTATAGTGAAAAAAACAGTACCTACCTACTGTGATCTTAGTAACTTAACATAAACATGCAACATCTCGCAATTTTACTTATTAGATTTTGTCATAATGTCATCAGTAGGTAATTGATACGCTTAAATTTTATATTTTTCTTTAATGTGCCTCTGCATCGGTACTTAAATTTTGTTAGTGAATCTGAATCTTTTATTTTATTTATTTATGTGAATTGCAGTGAATGAGAGGCACGAGTCTCTACTCTGCGGAAGGTATAGGCCATACTTCACTAAGGGGCCAAGTCCGGATTGGTGGAGGCTTGTAAGACTAGTGGCTGGTCTTACTGTCAGAAGTTTTCAAGCCTCCCTAAGGGCTCTAATTGGCTTAACGACTGCCATCTACTGACGACAGCCGGCACCAACTGCTTAACGTGACTTGCAAAGCACTGAACCGCTCGGAAAAATGCCACTAGCGTTAGTCATAGTGAAGTATGGTGACATCAACGTAAACGATGTCAATGTCTTATAAAGTCCGTTCGCTTAGATAGTGTCGGTACACACGAAGGCAATCTTGGTTTTAGTAAAAAACATTTATTTTAATAATACTACTTAGACGGCCAAAACACTTAAATAGAAAAAAAAACATGGTACACAATATACCTAATGAAGCACAAAATAAAACACTACTCTTCATCACTCGAAGTGTCCTCAGAATATTCATCTCCACCGGAATTTAGAATAGGTGACCTACCTAAGTGATGCAGGATCGTTTCCTTATAAATCCATTCTAAAATACTGATGGATTTTATTCTTTAATTGCGCGATCTACATAATAGTAGAATGAGACGAGCTGCGAGCCAAATTCACTGGCGTGTTTGCGCCGCGTCGGTTTCCTTTAATTTCTTTTGTCAAAAGCCGCCATGTGCCCAGGCGGTAAATATCAAAGTGACACTATGATAGCCAACAGACTTTACGCTCACAGTAGTGTTTGTGTGACACATATTCGTAGTGTTTAGTTAGCAATAAGTTTTACTTAAAATAGATTGTTTCACGACAAAGCACCTCACTTCATATTCGGAGGTGAACTAATAAACATGTTTACATAACACTGCAGTTTATTTCAAGCAAGCCCTTCAGATCAACGACCCTAGTATCATCATATTTCAATGGAACGGTCAACCATCTATGCACTGAACGCGCCCTACGTTGCTTAACATTCGTGATCGCTTAAGATCACTCAGGCGGCCGAGGCTACGAGCGATTCGATATAATAATTCGTTAATTAATTTAAAAAATATGTTGAATTGGATACAAACAAGAATAAAAAAATTAAAATCAAATAATCACAAAAAGGACACCCTTTCATTAATAATAAGCCTTTATTTTTATGCAAATAATCAGTATAAATTTACATTAGTTATAAGAGTAGTTACATATTTCTTGGTCTATTACTAAGGATCATAATAATTATCATTATAAATAAAGTAAAAAAAACCCTTTCATTACTGTCTTTTTGTCTTTCAGTAGCTTGTTGAACAGT
Organism: Yponomeuta plumbellus; assembly: GCA_947310845.1. Taxonomy (NCBI): domain Eukaryota; kingdom Metazoa; phylum Arthropoda; class Insecta; order Lepidoptera; family Yponomeutidae; genus Yponomeuta; species Yponomeuta plumbellus. The sequence goes on along the minus strand of OX371193.1, from coordinate 25,398,176 downwards.
TGTACATACTTGAAAATAATAGCCTGCTTCGCCTTCGCAGTCGGGTAAAAAGAACGGAGAGGACTTGGAGCATTCGACCGCGGAAAAACTGCTTTCAGTTGCAAACAATGATTATTTAATATCTCGGACCGACACCCACTGCTGCCTCCGCGCGCCACACCTGCCTCTATAAACTAGATACCGTGCTCTACCAAAAATCAATCTTATATCGAACTCACTACGGTCCACATTACATCGGCAGGCTTTATAAAGATGCGATCTTCCAACACGCGTGGAACGAATTTGGTTAGTCTACAGGTCTAGTGAAATAAGGTGATTTTTAACACTCGGCAGACATAACCAGAGATGTAATGTGATATTACCGAGTAGGCTTCATAAAAAGTTGTGGCTCTGACAGATGTCGGCCCGGTCCCCGCCCTCCAAGGGAGGGCACATTTTATTTTCAGATAAATAACGCGTGTTTATTGAAAGTTGCGGCTGAAGTAAGGTTGTAATTTACCAAATTGTTGAGCTAAGTTTATGGACCTGTTTCACGATCGGCGCAGGCCAGGTCAAAGCTCTCCTCTAATAGATCGAACGAAAGATTTCGTCCTTCAAGAAAAGTCGACTCTTTTATAGTTAAATGTATCCCATCAAAAACATAAATGTAAATGATAGAAGAGCCAAGTTCGATAGGTATTAAGAACAGACGTCGTTATCGACATCGCCGACAAAAGAATTGAGATCTATATGGGTTCTGCCTAGTTCTCTGAAGAAAATCATGAAATTTTAGTTACAAGATCACTGAGATGTAAATTGCAATTCAAGCTCAAGATTTGACTGGTCAGATTTGGGGTCAAAAGTAGCTCGAAGTGATTCCTGTAATATTACACACGGCTGCTGCGTCGCCAGTTCCTTTTTTCTCGAACTTGGCTGGACTCGCTGGCGCGAGTCTAGATCGGTGCAGTATTAATCGCTCGTGGCCCCGACCGCCTGAGTGATCTTAAACGATCACGAAGGTTAAGCAACATAGGGCTCATTCAGTGCATGTATAGGCGACCGTGTTATGACTAACGCTAATGGCATTTTTCCGAGCGGTTCCGTGCTTCGCAAGGCACGTCAAGCAGTTGGTGCCGGCAGTCGTTAAGCAAAGTCAGAGGCCTTAGGACGGCTTGAAAACTTCTGACAGTAAGACCAGCCAGTCTTACAAGCCTTCACCAATCCGGACTTGGCCCCCGTGGTGGAGTTTGGCCTACGCCTTCCTCAGGGAAGAGATCCGTGCCCCTCGGTGGGAATATAATGGCTTGATGATGATGATTGAGTCGAAAAAGCGCAATGTAAGAGATGTAATACTTTATTGTGGAACACAAGGCGGGCATCATAATAATGAATCATGGAATTCATTTTTGCAACAGTCATTATAAGAGGGCATGGGAGATTACCTACTTATGTTTTTCCTAACATTATGTTTCTGCTAATCATTGTTGATAAACACAGCGTTATTGGGCATTTGTCGATGTACTTACGTACAGGGAACAGCATTTTATTAGTAGAGTCGTTGTTTTTGTACTTACTTATAAATATTATGCATTGACGTAAATTCAGTATCTTAACGTACGGTAGAAGTAATTTGCAGAAACATTGCGAATCACAACATTATTGAACAGAATCACAATATTAAATGTATTCAGAGGAGAATTGTGTCCAGTGTTCAACACATCTATGATTAATCATTTTTAAGTTTGTTAATTAAGCTAAAATAGTTTTGAAAAGAATAAATGTGGAGTTTCTTTGTTAACCTCTCACGCGTGAAACTAAACGTGGTTCGACAACGTTGTCCGACATGTCGGGCGACGAGGAATTTTGATTCCTTACTGTCCGACATGTCGGACTATCAGAATTTTATTCCACTTAGTTTGACCATCGGATCAAGAGGATATTTAAAATTTCACTTGGTTGATGTTGAAATAAAATAAAAATAAACTTATAGAGATCTTTCAACGTCACAACTGCGGCCACGTGGTTCGACGTTGTCGAACCACGTGGCCGCAGGCAAACTAACAACTTCGACGTTCATAATGCTTCGAAATTTAGCATTACGAGTATTTCCACAACCTTCTTCGAGATAAATCGAAATTGCTGTACGGGCCAATTACACGCGAGCAGCGGCCGGAAAAAGTTATATGAAAATTCATAACTGTCGTGTTTTGCGGCCAAATAACTAAACTCATATCTGTCGTGTTTTTAAAAAATGGAACGATCTTTTACTCCGAACAATAACAAACAAGGAGGTAACTTATCAGAGGTTTTATTTAAATTTCGAACTGGCTTGCGATAGAAAGCTAGATATATCTACCTATTGAAAAAAAAAAAAACACTTTAACGGGGCAAAAAATATTGTTGTTCGTTCGTGGTTCGTCTGATTTTGAAAGTTTATTGAAATTAACAGAATGGGTTCATAGTTTTAATTTCAGAAAATTAGAGAAAAATCATATACAAGCCTTGGCATTGATGGACTCACGACTATGTGTGCCTCGGCTTCCCCTCGGCCCACATTTCCACGTTCGTCCATCAATGCCTCTTTTGCTGGCCGCTGCAGTAATGTACTATTTGAATTTCAATTTGGCAACTGTATACTCAAGCGAACAACATTCACACGTAGTTATATCCACCTGTAAAGTACTAAGAACACTAAAACTCAGTTCAAAGTTAACTGGCACTGTATTAAAATGTGCCTCCTACTGAGCGAAGTCTATTTATCAATTACACATTTTGACATTACCACGGCCCATAAACCGAGCTCTACGCGTAAAGCAACAGCTACACTAGGCGACGCATTACAACGGAAGCATACATAAATAAACATAAACATTAATATACAGGCTCAGTCATTGCTTCTGGCCCCACACAAGGATACCCTGTGTTGTATGAACCAGAGACAGCGACATCACAGACATGTAAACATCCAAGACCTAGGAGATTTTTTTTATCCCGCTGCGCCATAGCGGTCGCCATAACGTACGTATGCCTAGCCTAGTGGTTACCTTTGTATTATTGACAAGCTTTGTGACGTGTAAGCAAATACTCAGGGGCGGGTAGTCGGCCGGCCTTACGCAGGTGTGCCACAGTGCCCGCGTCAGCACCGGAGTGTGCGCGCGCCCTAACCGACCCCCGTTATACTACGTGGCTTTTTACGACAAGCCGGCCTTTCTGTTAATCCTTTTTTATACGTTTTTATAAAGCGTGCGGCGCTCATAAAACTTACGTTTTATTTGTTCCCGACCAGGGCGGAGGCTGTACCGTACAGCCGCCGGTGGAGGGCGACGCGACGGATCTCGTGTTTATTGTGCCTGAAAATAACTCACCGAGTCTTGCAAATCATTCTCTGTTACAGGATCACCTAATGAATGAGTACTATTAGGTCATTATGTAAATCATATTGTTACCTAAGTACTTCTTACACTATTGAGTAAAAAATTTTAAATAAAGCAAATTACTTCTTTGTATTTAGATGGGCAAGTAGCCAGGCAGGCAAATCATGTATTTGTGCTTATTTCATATCTGTTTTGATTGCATCAACATTTTCCAGTTCTGGAGAGTTTTTCTTTTTGCTATGAATAACATTAACTTACTGACGACCTCTGTGGCGCATCGGTTAGCGCATCTCCCTACCATGCGAGAGGTGCTGGGTTCGATCCCCGGCTAGGGAAAAAAAAATCCCAGGTCTTGGATGCTTACATGTTTTTGTTGTCGCTGTTTCTGGTTCACGCGACATTATGATATCCTAGTGCGGGGCCAGAAGCAATGTATGTGCCTGTATGTGCATGTTTATGTTATTTACAAAAATCTTAACTGAACATCTCATGTCTTGACCTCTCTTGCGAAATACGTCACTGTCAAATGCCAAGCATGCTAAAAAAGCACGAAAATAAAGCAAATGTAAACCAGGCCTAACGATTTTTTAGTTCTACCCAGCCAGTGTTGGGTAATAGATACAAAAACAAAAAAATTAACAAATTTAAACGAAACACTATTGCAAAAAAAATTATATGCACTAAAAAGTTGAAAATAATTGCGTATTCTTACTTACTTGCGTTACAATTATTGCTAGTTTTGGAGTTGGTGTCAGCCAAGGAAACACTACAATGTACCTAAGTAACTATAATAATGACACAGGGTCCAAAACTAACAATAATTGTAACACAAGTAGGTAAGTAAAAATACACAATTGTTTTTTTTACTTTTTATTGCATATTATTTGTTTTGGAATAATTTTTTGTTTGAAGTCAGTTTTTTTTTAACTTTTATTTTTTTTATTTTTAGTGAAACTGAACGCCTTAAAAGAGTGGCATTTCGTTTTGCAAATCATAGGTCTCTGGTGACTTGAAGATCGGAAGACACCTGAATAGGTAGTAAGACTTATATGGTTTTCTCATGGATTCCGCTGTCAGAACTGGACCAAATATGGAATAGGACCACACGAGAAGCACCAGAGTTCAAATAAAACCTCAAAATCGGGTCACTCAGTTAAAAGTTCTGAGATAAGAAACATAAAAAAAACAGTCCTTTTTTAAGTCGGTTAAAATCCATCTATCTATCCATCCATCCATCTAATATTATAAAGAGGAAAGATTTGTATTTTTGTGTGTGTGTATGTTTGTAATGAACAGGCTCAGAAACTCCTGGGCCGATTTTAAAAATTCTTTCTCCATTAGAAAGCTACATTCTTCGTGCGTAACATAAGTTATATTGGATCTTCAAAAAAATTAGGGTTCCATACGAAATCTCAAATAATGTAACCGAAGGTGTAAAAAATTACTACCCCGGGTATTTTCCACGGAACTAATATACCTAGCAATTACTACGGAAACATTTGCCACCCGTGCGAAGCCGGGGCGGGTCGCTAGTTAGAAATAAAAGTGTAACTTCTAAATCCACCTTGTTCATTTGGATTACGTCATTCACTCCACTTTGCATCCCGTATTGCATAACACAGTCAATTAAGGAAATTAACCGAACTACTGGTAAATACCCGTTTCAATCTCGCTCGCACGCCACGGTCGGCCATATGATTGAGTGAAAAGAGAACAGATGTTCTTCAAACTCTTAATTTTGTTTGACCGTGTTATTAATGATTAAACATAAACTTTGACCATGTCGTGTGATCGAGGAATGAAAGGGAAAATTAACGATCACTCGACTTCATCCGAGTGAAGCATGCGGTTACGCTTCCGACATGCTCCCAGAACTTGCAAACTTCGCGAGTAAGTCTAGGCTCGGCGGACATACACACATACATGTCATACATACGTACATAAGCTCACTCCTGTATTTTAGAGGGGTAGACAAAGACCAGGGAATGATACTTGCCATGATCCTGACAAATCACTTTCGCTTCATCGACATTCATTAGTCGTTGCATGCGCGCACGCCGGGTTTTGGGTACTTTTTGTCTTTCCCTTTGCCAATACACCCTTATGTGATCGAAGTATGTCTGCCTGGGGCATCCCATATCGACCCCTCCACCCACATTCGCTCATTATTTATTTAGTCAATATTTCTTTCTTCTTCCTCTCCACATGTCAAAACCAAAGCGACTATCCTGTCTCAATTCTTATTGGACCTTAGTTGTCAATAACGAACTGAAATTTTGCTTCATTTTGGTAAAAAACAACAAAGTATGTTCAATAAATCGTTTCATGACAAAAAGTGTCGTAAAAACAATAGTCGTGAACACCTTCAATGAAATAAAGATAGCAAAAATGCTATAAAGTACTTTTAGAACAGGATTTTTTCACTGCCTCAAAAATGTTGTATTTCACTATGCGCTAAGTCCTTAGTCCTTAGTTTGTCCGCCGACTGGCCCTAGATTAGACATAAGATTAATGCCCTTAAACATAAACATTAACATAGAGGCTTTATACATTTCAGGCCCAATACTAGGATGCCCTGTGTCGTGGGAACAAGAAACAGCGACATCACAAACATGTAAACATCCAAGATCTGGGATGAGAACCCGGCGCCTCTCGCATGGTAGGCGCAGATTTGCTAACCGCTGCGCCAAAGAAGTATTTTAAATCACCATTACTTGGGACTCATATTTCTACCGTACCTACCTACTTCTTTATTTCCACATCGCTCCTTCGTGACAAACATTTTTAAAAGTCAATCATGATTTTTTCTTAAGCACTAAACATTATTAACTTACTGACATATTTTTTTCATTTCTGCGAATCAGAGCGAAACCTGGTCGGACTCTTCCGACAAAAAGTCAAGTCCGGCTTGAAGATAAAGTTAATAATTATGATTTTTCTGATAGTGGTTTTCCTTTTCGTCCTTTTTTAACGTTTTTTATAAAATTATTGTCTTTCTAATTCAATTAATTTATGCAGTATTTAATGGTTTTCTACTCTGATTCTGATTTTTAAACTCATCAACATAAAGGGTTTTCCAATAAGAGGTGGGTCATACATTTAGACGCCTGTTTTAGTTTAGCCTAATTAAATAAAACATATTTTTAATGAAATTAGTCTTTAACAGACTACATTTTAATATATTCACTTTATATTAATTACAAAAATTTTAATATCATATTTTAAAAGCCAGGAGAAAGTTTCAAATTGCCATCGCGGGTGCAACAAATTTGGCACAACCTTTCCAGATGACAAACAAAAAAAACATAAATCTGTTAATTCTAATACATTTAATATGTTCTGCCTTAATATTTTGAAATGTATTAAAGCAATGAAGAACATAAAATAAAAGCTCTCCACAAAACAAAAATAAACAATGTTTTTTTTTTTAACAATCGCGGGTGCAACACCAAGTTATCGCGGGTGCAACCAGTCTAATTTAAGTGAACATAAACATCAATTTTACCTTTAAAGGAACAAAATAAGAGATCAAACCATATTCATTACTAACAATTATACTTTTGTTGTCGCTTCTATTAATTATTTCTTTTGAAATACGTTAATAATTGCCGAAAATTCTATGAACATATTATTTTCAGCAGACTTTTTTTTGGCGCTTCCAACTTCTCGATAAAATCATCAAATTGCATGTCTTCTATGTCATTAACGATTTCTGTGAATCATTTCTTTATCGACCATCAACCGTCGTCATAAATTGTGCTCTAACTTTTCCATCTTCATCCATAACACTCTATTTTTTTTACAACTTCCACTGCTTTGGTGGGACTGGCTGGTAGATTACGTTTTATTTTTGCCACAGCCTTCTCTAATGTGCGATGACTGCTCTGCCCTTGTAACGCAGTAATAGCTATTACTGCGTTTTTAGTTTAAATGCAAAAATAAGCTACTTGGAGGCATTTTTGCCGTAAAAATGTAATGATGGCTGTAGATCTACATCTACGGTAGATTTTTACTGCGAAAAATGCCTACAAGTGGTTTATTTTTCCATTCAAACCAAAAACGCAGTAATGGCTATTACTGTGTTTATCGTTACGAGGGCAGTGCTCGAAAAAGTTCGAAAAAAAAAGTTGCACCCGCGATCTCACCTCGAGAAGAAAAAATACAGAATATAATATAGACACACATATTAAATATACATTATCAATCGTATTAAGCATATATTATAAGCCAAGGTATATCAAAACAAAAAAATGTAAAATTAATCACTCAAAAAGGTTACGTGAAAAAAAGTTGCACCCGCGATCTCACATCGAGATCGCGGGTGCAACCAATTTAAATTATTGTTTATTTTAGCCTAAAAATCATTACACCCTTAAAAACAAATAATTTAAGTTTGGTTTTGATTTCTTCTTACTTTTGCAAAGTTTCAGAACGTTAAGTCTGAATTTCTGTGAAAAAAGTAAACTTTTATATCTTTTTCATCGCGGGTGCAACAAATTAATAGTGTGTTCTTGCAGTCAATAAATCTAAGTAAATCTTCTTCTTCTATCTATCTTATATATATATATATATACATACACACACTTTATATATATATATAAAATTCAAAGTCCTGACTGACTGACTCACACATCAACGCCCAGCCCAAGCCGTTTGACCTAGGAAGCTGAAATTTTGCACAGAGGATCTATATATAATGTAGACAAGGAATAAGAACGGATTTTTTTAAATTCAACCTCTAAGGGGGCGAAAAGGGCTGCCAAAATTTGTATGGGAGGTATAAAAAATGTTGTCTGATTTTCTTGAAACTTGAAATAAATACTCTTCAACACAATTGATTGAACACATGTTTCACCATTTTTTCTAAATTTAGCCCTGAGGGAGTGAACGGGGTTGCAAAATTTTAAACTAAAGTCACGCGGACGGAGTCGCGGGCGAAAGCTAGTAATAACATAAACTTGATTTTTTTGGAACACAGATAAATGAATATTGTCACTTCACGTTTAGCCGGTAAAACATGACCTCAAACTGTCAAACATAACTTTTTCGCGCCAGTGTTGATAGTTATGATTTTACAGTTTATACGAATTCTTCGGATAGTGATATTTTCAAACGCGCCAAAAAGGAAGATATGGTATAAAATCAAATAAAAATATGTTGCTTAACCTTAGTGATCGTTTAAGATCACAAAAACACACCATAGTGTCTTCATTTAACCTCTTTAATGTTGATATAAATGCTGATATATTGCTTTTCTGTGAATACATGCAGCAAAGTCGCCATATAAAAAAAAATTGTTATTGACTTATTGATAATGTTATGGTTGATATAAATATGCTATAAGTGTGGACCCAAGTTGCACATTATTCTTTAAATGATCGGATGTTTATTTCATTACTTAATTCTCTTTCACGTGGCCCCAAACGAAGAAGTCGCAAGGTCTACGCCAACAGCCGCGCGTTGATTTAAGACCTCAAAGATGGAATTCGTGAGGCTATCGAGGACATAGGGCAGCCACTTATGGAACTGGAGGTTATGGAAATGGAGGATATGGTCCTGTAAGCGTGGTCATGGTGGTCATTTGCCTGAGGTTATTTTGCACTATTAACGGCATACCTTCCTCTTCATAATGAAATAAACATCCGATCATTTTATATTAAAAATGCCATTTTTCTTTTATTATTAAAATAACACCTCTTATTGGAAAACCCCATATGTATCCTGCTCGTTCTTACCTATGGCTCCCAGGCTTGGTCGTTGACCAAACAACAAAAGTCCAGGCTTAAGGTTTATCAGAGAGCGATGGAGCGCAGTATTTTTTTCAGGAGGGTAGACCGTATCCGAATACTATAATACGCACCAAAACCCAAATAATAGACGTGGGCGTCCGCAATTAACGGCGAAATTAAAGTGGCGCTGGGCTGGTCACGTCAGTCGAATGAACTCGGATAGGTGGGCGAAACTCGCCACCGTGTGGGTGCCACAAGACGGACATGGAAGTTGAGGCCGGCCTAGAAGACGGTGGAGAGACGATCTCGACCGACACCTGCCGGAGTGGTCCGAGGTGGCCCAGGACCGAAAACTCTGGACTGAACTGGGGGAGGCCTTGCCCAGCAGTGGGACACAATAATTGACCTATCTTTGACGATTAACCTATCTTTGTCTATGTATCTATCTTCCTACCCCAGTTTAATAAGCAGCTAATTAGCACTGCCGCGACGTCGGCTACGGGTGGAACAATAGTCCGTACATGGAGGCCAGTATGCAGTAATTTCGTTTATTGATTACGTAATCAATATTATATATCGCGCGGTGCAATAGGGGCATATGACCTCGCCAGTGGAACGGTCAACAGCACATCGACACTGCCAACTTGAAGTTAATTGGCTGTGCTACCTATTTTTAGGGTTCCGTAGCCAAATGGCAAAAAACGGAACCCTTCGTCATGTCTGTCGGCCGTATGTCATAGCCACTTTTGCCGAAACTATAAAAACAATACTATTGATACTTGATAAGTAGATGTATTCTGTGAACCGCATTGAGATTTTCACACATAAATAGAAAAAAAACAATAAATTTTGGGGGTTCCCCATACTTAGAACTAGAACTTAGAACTGAAACTCAAAAACTTTTTTTCATCAAACCCATAGGTATAGGGTATGCATGGATAGGTCTTCAAAAATGTTGAGATTTCTAATATTATTTCTTTCTAAACCGATTAGTTTGCGCAAGAGACACTTCTAAAGTGGTAAAATGTGTGTGTCCCCCTGTAACTTCTACAATAAAACTAAAAAATATATGTGCTGTACATCACCATGCAAACTTCCACCGAAAATTGGTTGAACGCGATCTAGTAAGTAGTTTTTTTTAATACGTCATAAATCGTAAACCGCAATTTAACTTTCGTTCAATCAAATCAAAAATAAAAATAAACATTTAGGAACCCTTCATGAGCGAGTTCGACTCGCACTAGACCGCTTTTTTCAGTTAATATATACTCAATCTTATCTCTTACAGACAGAGATAAGCTCGCATTTGTACATGGTATTTTCTTATGTAATGCTCTGTTCAACAATTCGTGTGCAACTAAGAATTATTACTATTAGGTACTCAACAAATCGCAAAAGTAATTCATAAGGTTAAACTGTAAAGCCGTACTGGTTTTGTGGTATACCTATAACATTATGCTACTTACACGCACCTACTTTAAATCATAACATACTGTAATAATTATGCTAAACAGTAACAATAGTATACTTAACCATTGTAGATATTATAGGTAGGTACCTAACTTCATCACATTGAATGAGTGTAATTAGCATCTACATATCTTTTTCTCTATGAGATACACTCGGCTTGCAGCCCTCATACTGTTTTGGCTGGCGCCAACAACCACACGCCCACAAATTATAACTGTAAGGGCCCTCGCCCACGGCGGCTTTTTGTAGCGCTGCCGTCGCGCGTTTCGTAAACGCGCGACGGCATCGCTACTAACGCGCGTAGGTCGCTTTTGCAACGCGCGACCGTAGCGCGGCTGTAGCGCTGCTAACGCGCCACCGTCGCGCGGCCGTAGCGCTACAAAACAGCCGCCGTGGGCGAGGGCCCTAACTTGTGAGAACGTCTAAGTAAAACCCTGCGTTAAAGTTACCTACATCGTTTTATTGACCACCGTTTCAATTGTATCTTATCTCCTAGAGCAAATAGACTTAGCAGAGGCCATTGCTTCTTAAAGAGAGTGGCTCTGGGCTTAAGCCCTATAAGAGCCCACAGCGGAATGGCGATGTCCACGTCAGCGATGAATAAAACTATAATTTATTATCATAATAATTTTTGGTGATTAGTACCCAAACAATTTAGTGTCCCTACTTGTAATCCGTCTACTTGTTAATCAGCTACGAAATGTGTATGGAATTGTCATAGTAGGCCTTGAATTGTAGCTCTATGGAATTGAGCCCTGGGCATCACTAGTGCGGTGGTCACGTTTGGTGATTAAGCCCACACTCTCACTCTGAGAGAAGCCCACCAAAAGCCAACGGCTTGACGAATTGTGACAAATATAGGTATGGAAGACGCGAGTGTTCAGTCTATTAGCTTTTAAAATACCTACTTTGTATGTACGACGAATGTATGACGTCAAGAGAATACCAAATAAGCTATTTGACAGTGTGAAAAAAACAGTGATATTTCTACGTATTCGTATAAATTATGTGTCTTAAAACCGCTTTAAGGCATTTTAACTAAAAAACCATTATAATTTGTAATTTGTAAAAAAACACAAATAAAATTTGATAATTTGTATCTGCCGCCATAGTATCGAAAACGGCCTGGATTGGCCGATTCTATGATGACGTTACATGGCAGTAAAATAGCAGCTAACATTAACATTATAAGTTCTTACATTAAAATTCAACAAGCAACATGTAGGTAAATTCTTAACGTTGAAATACATTTCTGATTGCTATTGTTGACATAGCAACCGGCCGCTGCCCGATATAAACAAATCCTGCTGCAACAACAAGGCTTAATATCAGGTCTGTTTTTTACTATCAGACAAGCATGGATATTTCTTATCTGCAACGCCATGATATGGATCCCTACTTGTCTGCGAAAGCTGATGATTCGATTTTTATTATATCGAACACGTGGCGCGATGTTTTATCAAATGATCGATGGTGCGATGTTGGTTGCGATATTGGTGCGATGTAACTTTTGTGCGAAAAACCCTGTTGCGAAATAAAATTTTCAAAGAGTCATGTTATACAGGGTGTTGATTTGTACAGTTAAATCTGACTCAGAGGTTGTTATTTGCATGATACTGAAGCAAAAAATAATATTAAAAAAAAATACTTTTTTTAGTCAAAATCACCTAAAATCCCCGGTTTTGCGCCGGCGGCGAGCGCGCATGCGCACTCTCCCGCCCCGCCCCGCGAAACTCGCGCCGGACCCGTCAAGTGCAAACGATAGAAGCTAAGCCATATAACTTTATGATTTTTAGGTGATTTGCTTCAGTATCATGTAAATAACCACCCCTAAGTAGTGGAATTCCCTGGTGTCTGTCTGCCTCTGGTATGCAGGCGTGAGCTTATGTGTGTTCAAAAACATTTAAAATAAAAAGGAAATTAAAAAAATTGTAAAATCTTAATTTTACCCACCCCATATAAAATCATAAGTAGAATTTTAAACCCATTTAAACTCAATTTGAGGAGTGTTTTACAGTATTCGAATTTTATTAATAATACTGTATCCTCCAGTTTCTGGAACAAGAGTCTGTTAAGCCATTGTTTACAGCTGTCAGTTGACCAAAGAGCAAACGAAAAACATAAACATTTACACACAGGCAAATACATTGCTTCTGGCCCTACACTAGGATACCCTGTGTCGTGGAAACCAGAAACAGCGACATCAAAGACATGTAAACATACAAGACCTGCGTTTTTTTTGTCCCCAGCCGGGGTTCGAACCCGTGACCTCTCGCCTGGTAGGCAGATGCGCTAAGCGCTGCGTCACAGAGGTCATCATCTTCGTCGAAAATCATTTAACAGCAGCAAACATACCAAACGCACACACACAAAACTTTTGCATGGGAAAGCAGGAAAAGATACAAGTTATCTAAATTATAGCAAATAAAAGACAATTTAAACTTCAATCATTTATTGGAAACCAAATAAAATCCCGGACAAAACACTTAAATGGTTATCCATGTCAAAAATATGGCATTATGGTTTTAAGAATTAATAATAATAATTTCATTAAACGGAATGTCCGGTAGCAACGATATTTATTACACGAGAGCTAAAGTCGGGTCCGCTGCGCCATGTTACGCGTGTTACAAAAAATGTAACACGTTATTAAAACAAAAATGGGGAGTGGTATTAATTTTTTACGTGTTCCGGACTTGGCCCCCGTGGTGGAGTATGGCCTATACCTTCCTCAGGGAAGAGACCCGTGCCTCTCGCTGGGGAGATAATGGGTTGATGTCGATGATGATGTGTTACTTAACACGTAACGTAACGTTATGTAACACGTTACGTGTTATACCACGCCCCATTTTTATTATATTTACGTGTTACGTTTTTTGTAACACGCGTAACATGGCGCAGCGGACCCGGCTTAAGCCTCGCCTAAAAACTCAAATGTTTATTCAATATTGTACACTTAATCACAATTAGTATTAGCTTGTCGCTCGTTAACTGATTACATTGCTTCGTACATAACAAACGGCTCGTTGGGCACCTGATAAGGAGAGTACCTAATTTATTTAAAAGTAATTATCAATAAATTCTTCCAGTACAGCAGTTTCAATACTCAATAATTCGCTACGTATCTGAAAGTTGAAGGACAAAAGGAAAGATTTAGATAAATAAAGGAATGATATTGAAAATTTGCGAGCATTCGCGGCGTAGGGGTACTGTACAGATTATTGCAAACTAAGACCTGGTTTACATTTGCTTTATTTTCGTGTTTTTTAGCATTTTTTGAATAAAATAGAGACGGCAGAAACGTATGCCGATTCATAGCTATTTATTATGCACCATATAAGTACTTTAAAAAAATCCTAAATACACAGTATACAACCAACCATTAGGTACTGATTTATCATTTGCTTATGTACTTATAAAAGGAATTAGCGTCTCTATTCTATTGTAGCTCTATGGAAAGCATGCTAAATAAGCATGAAAATAAAGCAAATGTAAACCAGGCCTTAGTTTGCGGTAAGTTTTCTTCCCGTACTTTTAATTGTTGTGGCAAAGTCGCCCGGATCGTAACTGATCATAGCGCGGGTACGTAGAATTGATATGTTGCCGACTGTACTTCGACCTTCAAGACCTTCGAGATAAAAAGTGACAGACATCAAAGTGAGAACCAAAGAACGGAATCCTAAAAATAGAACAACATAAATAGTAGTTTTTACGCCTCATCACATAGTATGCACGGCGTAGTCGTACTTGCGAATTTGATTGTTTACCCGCAGCGTTGTATGGAAAATGTGGTTGTATTTCAAGCGACATAGATTCTACAATACGGCAATCACCAGGCCGTCCGAAACACGGGAGATGAACACGTTATTTATTTCACCTTGACTTTATAATTCGTCGTACAATTTAGTCATGTACGACGTACCAACTTATCGAAATACAGCTGAGTTGACATGCAATGATTATCATCAGTCACGGCCTCGGACCATTAAATAGTAGTCACGGCATACAAAGGCTTGTAGTAAGATTGAAATACATTTTTAAAAGGTAATCGTTTAAACTGGAAAACCGCAATGTCATCTTAGACTGTCATTAAATCTAAATAAGTTGATCGTATGTAGAACTTTGTACACACAACCGGCACCAACTATAGCACGAGAGGTTTACGCGATCTCCTTATTGAGTCCCCCACTTCAACTGTCCTCATCTGAACTTAAAATGACGAATCAATCCAATAAAAAATGCTACCTTCGATAAGAAAACTTCACCGATTCCAAAAGGCCGCGTGGCCTCGGTCATCAGAAAAGGTAGGAGTAGAGCAGAGTAGCGAGCACGCCGAGCAGCAAGGGCACCTTCCAGCTGCCCCAGAAGCTTGCCTGCTCCACGGACGCGTCCTCCCACGTCGCCTTCTTCCGCTTCACTTCCACCTTTTCTTCGTCCACCAGCTCGCCAATCTGGAACTTCCGCATGAGCTCTTGAGCGTCCAAGCCGTGCCCCACATCTAAGTAGTCTTCGGTCACGTCTGTTCCCTTCGCTTTCACCATAACCTCGTGCCCGCCGGGGTGTTCATCTAGGAACGACACGACGTCGTACACCAGGTTCTCGATAATGAACACGTTTTTGTCGCCGGTCTGCTCTTGGACCTCCTTTCTGGTGAACTTCTTGCCTGGCATGGCGGTGGCGGCGAGCAGCTGACTGGCTTGGCGATCGTACGCGAACTGACGCAAGCCGGCGCGCGCGTCTCCGCCGCTCTCCTCACTCCCCGCGCGCTGATTATGGCACACTTATTGCGGTTTGATATCTGATGATGACTTGTTTAATTTGTTTCCTACCACGTCATGTCGACAGTCGCTTCTCGATGTTGCTCGATTAAAGCGCCGTGTGCACCGCGGTTTTCCTACAGCGTAAGCTTGATGATGTTTTTGACAATCTTCACGAGAAAAATTTTAATGGCTTTTCATCGGAAAATCTTGCGCGGTGTTATGATGTTGAGACGGAAACGGTCCGCAGTAAATTATGCATCAAGATGTAGGTGACTCGGGGCACGCGATATTATGATCAGGCATTATCATTTGGCAGCGCAAGCCCGCTACCTTGTTGCCTGGCTTCGCGAGAATAACCTTTATTCCTAGTGTCAAAAGAGCGCGCGAGGTCGGAGGTCGCACCTTGAGCTGTGGACTGGCACACGCGCCGCGCGCCGGTTATGCAAATGACGCCTAGTAGGAAGGTGACGATACCTTCGACAAACAAATAGGTGTACACCACATAAAGAAAAATACTTGTGCCATAGAAAATTGTCAACCTTTATGCCATAAAAATATTTACATCTTTATAAGGAGCTTAAAATTAGTTAACATCATACAAGATAGTACATGCAATTACACAGCCAGTTAAAGAGACAATTGAAAATAAATTAAATATATCTTAAGTAAGTAGACATTAATACTTAATTAAATATTAGTAATTTATCTAATGAGGTTCTAATGGAACGTTACGATATGCACTTGAACAATAGTCGGTAAATGGGGTACGGTAGACACAACATAAGACGTACTTCCAGTCTTAAATGCATTACACGCATAAAACCACGAAACCCTGAATAATCCTGGTTGTGCAATAAGGAGCATTCTATCAATCTGCCAGTTAGGATGATCTCGGTTATTTAAAAAAGTCGCGAATGTTACACTTTATCTGTGTAGGGTTGCCATATTATGACCGCTGGGATTTCCTCGCTGGCAAGTGTATATCTCGTTACACCTGTATCTCGTCCAGATATTTTTTTAAACATCCGGGAATTTTTAAATTCCTTCAGAAGTAACCTCCATTCCAACTGTTTAAATTATATCAAATTTTTATATCAAATAGAAAGCCACAAAATTAGTCCTATAGCTGAAAGTACCAAGTAATAAATGTATTAAAGTTAATTGTAGATGTTGAAATAAAATTCCCATTTACACGTGATTGTTGTGTGAACAACCGACTTTTGCTACAAGGAAAACTTCGTATTGCACGTGTTTTTTGCACTCATGGGTCTTGAGCTTCTTAGATAGATAGATGTTTGTACCAAGTAAGATTAGTATTAGTATTAGATTTAAGGTGATTTAAGAAAAGATGGTCAGAGTGGAGATCTTTTTGCTGCCTTTTTCTCTACTACACTCGGCCGCAAGGCAGCGGCTAACATTAAAATTATAAGTACATTGACATTCGACAAACAGAAATTTATTTGAACGTAAAGAATTTATTACGTTGAAATAAATTTCTGATTTCTTCTATATCGCAAAAAAAATATCATCTGTTCAATACTAAAGTTACCTTGCTGCATTAAATTGTGACAGCTGATATGTTTAGTAATTTCGAAATTTTTCGAAAAAAAATTCTCCATAGCAAAAGTCGTTCGTTTCGTATTGACGAACAGAACACACTACTTTCGATTATTTAAGGAAAATGTACAAAATTAAGTATGTTTTCGTTATTGTTCCGAAATTCAGCTAACAAATCTGGCAACCCTACTTGCAAGCGTAGTCTACTCATTAAGTAAGGGCCGGACGACCTCAGCAACAAGTTTCGCAACCGCGGCGTAATGACCAGTCCGCATTTGGTGTCAAAATGCCGTCGTTCAACCAAACGTAATCAACAAAAAACAGGTATGTAACTAGGGCCCTTTTTCCTTCGTCATTCGTTTTTCACTCGCCAGTTCCACAGTTGTCTTGGGCCCGTCATTCTGGCGATTACCCAAAGAGGTAATAGTAGAGCATCGCTGAAGCAACAGCCATGGCCAGCGGTGGCAGCCACACGGCCACCAGGCTGCGCCAAGTCAGCGGCGTGTCCGCACCGTCGTACAGCCGCCGTTGCCGGACCTCCCGCCGGTCCTCCTCCACAACCACGCCGATCTCGTAGTTCTTCATCAAGTCCTTCGCTTCCTGACTGTGTCCGATATCATGGAAGCACTCCGAGGCATCCTTCCCCGCGTTGTCGAGCAGCACCTCGACCCCGCCGGGGTGGTCGTCCAGGAACTTGGTGACGTCGTACACGACGTTGTCTATGACGAAGACGGCGTCGTCCTTCGTGTTGCGAGTCTGGAGCTCGGCTCTGGTGAAGCTGGTGTGGGGCATGGTGCGCGCGCGTGGCTCGGCCGGCCGTCGGGTGCTGACTGCCCGCACCGCACCGCCTGGCTGGCCGCCTCGCACGGGCTAATTTGCAACCGCGGGTCAATCAAGTCGATAACCTGTCCTGTTTTCGTCAAATGCCCTTTCAATGAGAATGGAAAAAAACGGCTAAGGTGTTAGCGGTGGTAGCGTATCCGTACAACGTTTGCCTTTCGTAGGTTCGAGTGGAGGACGGCGTGTACCTACTTTGGCGTGACTTTGTTTTGAATTCGTAGTGATAATATCACTCGGTAACTATGTAACGATGACATTGTGGCAAGAACATAACTTAACGCTTCAAATTGCCTGATGATTAATCCCGTACTCTCCCTCAATCTCCATGTGAGGCCACAGTCAGACGTAATTGTGAATAGGCTGCTTATGTATAAGGCAGACAGTGTAGGTGGTTCATAATAATCATTTGGTGAAAGGAAGTGGAAATACACTAAGTTGATTACGTTGACAATATTCAAATGTGAAGACGGCAATGAGTGTAACGCAAATACTCAGACAAGTTCCCAGCTCCCAATACAATACTACGCTCTATTTAGTTCCGAACGCTTCTGGAGCTGAAAATGAAAATCGGGAAGCGTATTCCCCAGAACTATTGGAGTCCTATCTCGCCAAACCGACACTCAAGCGTTTAATTTATTTTGATGGAGAGCGTTCCCCGTTGAAGTATAGCTAAACCGAACAACACGAAAGAAAGGAAAAGTTTCTCGATTGTGGAAAGGCGCGGAGAATGGAAGCAGTTTGTTCGTAAACGAGCCTCTAACGAGCCACCGACCAGTGGGCTCGAACGGGCGTCCCGCGGGATGGGGAGCACAATTCCACATTTATTGGATCGATATATCATGAAATTTGTCACTTGATGCGCCGTGCTCCAGGGCGGGGAGGAGGACGTCAATAAATCTCGCGTGAATCTAACAAACAGACGTCACGTCATGTTGACAAATAGTTCCTAGTTTAGTCGATGCTCCGGCTCCAACATTGGAACGTTTAGAAGGACCACTCATTGAGAATCCTTGGAGCTAAGAGGAACGAATAATAAAAGTCGTAGTAAAACGCGGAAAATTGCTTGGCTTAGTGGGCCAAGAAACTTCGATTTATGAGGCCCAATGTCCTCAAGTGATCACAAAAGCAATTGTTATTTTCAAGGTCGGGCCTTAACTAGGCTAAAGCGGAATTGTATGGCGAATACGAGGTGTAAGCTTTAAGCATAACGTAGCTTTTTTAGCGCCGTGCGATCTGAATTGCACCTAATTGTATCGCTGCTAGAGTCCCTTTTTCTTTAATTGATTTTGCGGAGTGAATCTTCTGTACCTGTACTATTATGTATTCTGTGGCTAGACTAACAAGGCAACGTATTCACATTTGGCTGATTCTCAAATCTCAGAAAATAGCTCAAATTGCATAATTTCTTTGGCGCGTTTTTTTTCATATTAACTCAATAAAAAGTAACATAATTATATTGTAGGTTTATTATTTGTAAGTTATTGTATTGTAACATATTTGTAGTTTTTGGTGGCATCTACTACAACATAATATGTTAATATGAAAAAAATGCGCCAAAGAAATTATGCAGTTCTGAGAATCACCCTATTACATCCGTGTAGACTGGCTTGCGCCAACGCTGTCTGGAACGGGCGTTTGGAGAGCTATCCACAGAATGTGTTCTGTGGAGCTATCCGTAGATACCTACTTTATGATCTTATTAGGTAGATAGATAGATAACACTTTATTGCTCAACCAGGATATAGAATTATTGTACCTAGTTTCCTTATATGTCAGAAATCAGAAATTTATTTCAACGTAAAGAATTTACATTCTGTTTGTTGAATGTCAATGTACATACACTTATGTATAATATTAGCCGCTGCCTTGGGGCCGTGTGTAGTAGAGAAAAAGGCAGCGAAAAAAACTCTACTCCACTATGTAAGTAATGGTATACAATTTCAGTGGGCCAGTTTCCGAATTGAGAATTTCGCTCAGTATCTACTTAACTGTAGTGCTGTCTCGTCTTTAAACATAAACATTTATATGCAGGCACATACATTGTTTCTGGCCCCACACTATGATCTGTGTCGTGGGAACCAGAATTGGAATTTCTCAGTAAAGAGCGTCACAGAACGTTAATTAAGAATTTACTTTGTGAAATTCTTAATTCAGAAACCGGTCCATGAAGGAGGAGGCCGGTGTCGGGTCGGTAAGAATTTGATGCCTACTCTACTGGCTATGCAGAAAGGTTGAAGGAAATGGGACTTGTGGACTTCCACATTTGGTGTTCAATTCCGTCCGTCACAATAGTGTAACGTTACATAGCACAATATTACATAGTAAATCGTCGACAACCGCCGCGCCGCCGAGAGACTATAAACACATAATAAGCATGAGCTGCTATACACTTTTAACAAGACATATAATTTGAATTGGTTTCTTTAAGGCCATATTCGTATTCATATGCATTAATTCAGTTTAGTTCATAACATCGTCAAATAGTTTCAAAAATACAAGATCTACGCAGAAGCTTAGCTTAAATAACATTAAAAATATTGTTGTACATAGGCAAGTACATCATCATCAACCCATCATGTCCCCCCGAGGGGCACGGGTCTCTTCCCTGAGGAAGGTACAGGCCATACTCCACCACGGGGGCCAAGTCCGGATTGGTGGAGGCTTGTAAGACTAGTGGCTGGTCTTACTGTCAGACGTTTTTCAAGCCGCCTTAAAGGCCTCTAACTTGGCTTAACGACTGCAATCTATCGACGGCAGCCGGCACCAACTGCTTAACGTGCCCTGCGAAGCACGGAACCGCTCGGAAAAATGCCACTAGCGTTAGTCATAGACGGTGACCCATCCATGGACTGAACGCGCCGTATGTTGCTTAACCTTAGTGATCGTTTAAGATCACTCAGGCAGCCCAGGCTACGAGCGATTCGGCTCAAGTACATAGGCGAGCTTATTTCTAAATTTCTTAATAGTAATTGGTATACATAGGCTGCTACTTATATATGCGGAATCTGGGATTCCAATAATTTTAAACGCAATGTCTGGTCAAATTCGTTCTTTTTTTTAAATACTGGCCGCTAATATTTTTCTCTTATATACGTTAGTGTTTTGTTTTTGTTGGGTTTAAAATTGTAGTGTTTGCTTCTATGTGTGCGTGCGGGATTCGCCCGATAACCAGTTGCCAATATACCGTTGAACTGCACCTACGTGTTTCATTCCAAACATCTCATTGGCGAACGAGAAATAAAACCGTGAAAATTAGCGTGCGAGGTCAAGTGTGCAGCCCAAAATGTCGATGGGGAAGCTATCGGAGTTCAATATAAGGACTGGAAACTGGAGTATGTACGTGGAACGTGCCGAAATGTATTATAAGGCGAACAAGGTCGCGAGTGAATTACAACTACCGTCATTAATCGCGGCAATGGGTGATGAAGCTTACGAACTGCTGAGTAATTTAACGAGCCCGAGCAAACCGAGTGATAAAACTTATAATGAGGTGGTGTTGTTAATGAAGGATCACTTGCAGCCGAAACCCTCATTTATGGCGGAACGTTATCGTTTTAGACAAAGGAGACATGTAGGTGAAAGCATAAACCAGTACATAAGTGAGCTAAAAAAATTAGCGAGGTACTGTGAGTTCGGAACGGCCTTAGAGGATCATCTAAGGGATCAGCTAGTTTGTGGTTTGCGCAGCGATGTTATCAGGCAGCGCCTGTTCGCGGAGGAGCAGCTGCAATACGCCAAGGCCGTCAAAATATCGTGTGCGATGGAGGCGGCGGAGCGGGATGCGGCGGCGGTAGAAAGGGCCGGTGATGGCGGGCCAGCGGCGAGCGGCGGCGGCGGCGGCGGCGCGGAAGGCGCAGTGCACGCCGTGGGAACGGCGCGAGCACGGGGGCGCCCTCCACCACCACCTACGGCGCAGAGACCACATAGCGCATACAACTCGAAATCCGATTGCACGGTGTGCGGAGCGTCGGAGCACCGGAGCGAGGAATGTCGATATAGCAAGTTCATTTGCGGAAAATGTCGACAGCGAGGCCACCTACGTCGCGTGTGTCCCACGCGAGGACGCAACCTGCGGCCACGGAGCGAAAGCCTGCGGGCTCACCATGTGTTGGCGGAGCAGGAGCAGGCGCAGGCGCGACAGCAGGACGAGTTATCGGGGGAGGATGAGCCGCCATCCTCAGACGATTCAAGCTTGGAGGAGCATGACATCCACCAGTTGTGCTTAAATGGCTATAAGCCGGTAAGATTGCAAGTGTTAATTAATAATATAGAAATACCCATGGAGGTGGATACAGGATCGGCGGTTTCGTGTATAAGCAGAGAAACTTATTTAAAGTTTTTCGGCCATATTAAATTAGAAAAGGCGAACCTTGTTTTAAAATTCTATGATGGTACGGAAATTAAACCTTGCGGGGTTTTCAGACCGACCGTCAAGTTTAACAGTAACTCAAAAATACTAGAACTATTTGTTATTCAGGGCGGAACGACTTCCTTACTGGGAAGACAGTGGCTATCAGAATTAGGGATTAGTATACCAATTTTCCACAATAACAGCTTTGTTCCAATAGAAACCGACTGTAATAAACTGTCAACATTGCTCCACAGACATAAAGAACTATTCTCGGAGGGACTGGGCCGTTTCACGGGAGGCAAAGCACGGCTACGGGTACGCGAGGGCGCGGCGCCCGTGTTCCACCGCGCGCGGCCGCTGCCGTACGCGCTGCGCGAGCGCGTCGAGGCCGAGCTGGAGGCGATGCTGGCCGCCGGGGTCATCGAGCCTGTCGAGAGTGCTGACTGGGCGACGCCACTGGTTCCGGTGCGTAAGGCCGATGGCGGACTCCGTATATGCGCGGATTATAAGGTGACACTCAATCCAGTTTTACACATTGATAAATACCCCTTGCCCCGTGTCGACGCTCTTTTAGTCCGTATGAATGGTGCAAAGGTGTTCTCTAAAATCGACCTCTCTCAAGCGTACAATCAGATCGAGTTAGAGGACCCGGAGAATTTGACAGTAATAAATACCCACAAAGGCCTTTTCCGCTATAAAAGATTAGTTTATGGGCTATCCTCTAGCCCGGGAATTTTTCAAAGAATCATGTGCAACCTTTTAAATGACATTCCAAATGTGGAGGTATTTTTAGATGACGTGATAATTGGAACGGCAACTGTACACGAACATTTGTTAATTCTAGAGAGGGTTTTCGAGCGCTTCCGCTGCAATGGTATGAAGCTCAAGCAAAACAAATCTTCATTTTTGGTAGACGAAGTCAAGTACTTGGGGTATATAATTTCGAAAGACGGGATCAAAGTGGACACGGAAAAGGTCGAAGCCATTTCAAAAATACCTAGACCTTCTGATGTGACAGAGATTAGGTCTTTTTTGGGTCTTGTAAACTTTTATGCAAAGTTCATAAAAAACTCAAGCGCCATTTTAGCACCTTTATATAACCTATTAAAGAAGGGAGTTAGTTGGGTCTGGAATCAAGAATGCGAAATGGCGTTTAAAAAAGTAAAATCAATTCTTATCAGCGCGGACGTGCTAGCGCATTATGACCCGAATAGACCACTGTTTCTAACGTGTGATGCGAGCGCTCGCGGGATCGGAGGTGTGCTGACGCAGCTGACCGATGACGCAACAGGCGCGGGCGAGAGAGGGGTCGCGGGGAGAGAGCGGCCTGTTGTTTACGTGTCGCGGGCATTGTCACCAGCGGAGAAACATTATTCGCAGATTGAGCGCGAAGCCTTAGCAATTGTATTTTGCTTAGACAAATTACACCAGTATTTATATGGGAGGCGTTTCACGTTACGTACCGATCATAGGCCGTTGGTCACAATTTTTGGGCCCAAACACGGTATCCCCGGTATGGCCGCGAGTCGCCTACAGCGCTGGGCAATTAAGTTAACAGCTTACACATACGATATTGAATATGTTAGATCAGAACACAACGCAGCAGATGGGTTATCCCGTCTGCCCATTGACGCGAATGTAAAACCTAAGTTGCAGATACCGGAACATACGTATTTGCACTTTGCTCAAAATGCAGTGTTATTAGACTACAAAGAAATTAAAAAACAAACTAGCCGCGACCCAATGTTAGGCAAAATATTATCTTTTCTCCGGAATGATTGGCCGCCGGCAGCTGAGATCACATCCTTGCAACCATATTTTAATAGAAAAACAGAACTATACGAGGAGCTCGGGTGTGTGATGTGGGGGCACCGAGTAGTCGTGCCAGAGGGTTGTAGGGAAAAGGTCCTGAAGGTTTTACATGAATGTCATATGGGTATAGTAAAAACTAAATCGATCGCGCGGAGTCACGTGTGGTGGCCCGGCATCGATGAGGCGGTGGAGCGAATGTGCCGCGGGTGCAGCGTGTGCGCAGCGGAGGCGGACGCCCCACCTCGGCACACGGCCGTCTCGTGGCCGTGGCCGGCCAGCCCATGGGCCCGCGTTCATATAGATTTCCTGGGTCCTCTACTCGGGAAAATGTACTTGGTAATAGTTGACGCTAGAACCAAATGGATCGAAGTCAGTCTGGTACCGAGTACGGCTGCGAATCATTCGATTCATAGGTTAAGTGAGTTGTTTGCAAGATGGGGTTTGCCAAGACAGATTGTTTCGGACAATGGGCCACCTTTTACGAGCCGAGAATTTGCTGACTTTTTGAATAGTAACGGTATTGAACACATATTTTCAGCCCCGTACCATCCAGCCTCAAACGGCGCGGCTGAAAATGCTGTTAGGACGATTAAAAGAGCCATTAAAAAAGCAATTAGAGAAAGAGCAGATATTGATTTATATTTAAATAACTTTTTATTGCACTATCGCAACACGGAACACTGTACTACTGGAGAGACACCATCGACCTTGATGTTAGGCCGTCGGCTACGTACCAAACTAGATGCACTCAGACCGGATAGGAGCGCAAAAGTCCATGAAAACCAAAAGAAGCAGGAGCAGAGCAGTCCCGGTGGGACACGCGAGTTGCAACCCGGGGACGATGTGTGGTTGCGGGACTATAGCGGTAGAAATAAATGGGTGCCGGGGAACGTATTGGAGAGGTTAGGCGTCACGGATTACAGGGTCGTCGACACGTCAGGCAAGGCGTCACATAGACATATCGATCAACTCAAACAAACTAAACGGAGTTCGTTAGTCTGTCCGGAAGAGCCGAGTACCACAAAAAGTAGCAGAAGCAGTGGCGTGCCCAGCTTAGAGCACTACGAGACAGAGCCGGTACAGGTCGAGAAAGTAACCCAGGACGTAGAACTGGATGACTTTCAAGACTGCCCGGAGCCATCGCCACCGCCCTCGACGAGCGGTTCTCAGTTGCAAACGCCGCCCAGGCCAACCGATGAAGCGCCCCAGTCCCCCCGGCCTATACGCCAGTGTAGAGTAATTAACCCGCCACAATATAAATTCTGACTCATATTTGCTATTGCTATATAATAATATTTATTATGTATGTCGTTACTTACGCTGCATAAAGTCCGAATGGGAATTGTATTGTAGGTTAAGATTTAGTTAAGTAAATGTTTTTTTGTGTATACCTAGTTAGTTAAAGTGACTAGTTGATTTTAGAGATACACTGATTAAGGGTAGAGGTATGTAGTGTTTGCTTCTATGTGTGCGTGCGGGATTCGCCCGATAACCAGTTGCCAATATACCGTTGAACTGCACCTACGTGTTTCATTCCAAACATCTCAAAAATGTCATATCGCTGAAAAAATGGAACTCACTCGTGAAAATATTCGTGCTATGATTTATTACGATTTTCGGCGTGGTTTAACGCAACAACAGTGCGTAGATCAATTAACTTCGACTTTTGGTGGTGAAGCTCCATAAAAAACGACTGTGTATCACTGGTTTAGTGAGTTTAATCGCGTGCGCAGTAAGCTCACGGACGAAGTTAAAGAAGGTCGCCGGAAATCGGTGGTTGTGCCACAAAATATTGAAGCTGTGCGAAAACTAATAATGCAAGACCGCCATGTTACGTATCGCGAGATAGAGGCTATTCTGGGCATATGTATGACGAGCATTCATAGGATATTACATGAACATTTGTCTGTAAAAAAAATTTGTTCGCGTTGGATCCCGCACAACTTAACAACAATCAACAGTTTGGGTGTTTCAAAATGTGCCGAACTCTACGAAAGTGGCTCGTGCAAAAAGCACTGTAAAGCAAATGGTGGCCTGCTTTTTTGGTATTAATGGCCATGTGGCTACAATACCACTGGAGAATCGCAGAACAGTTAATTCGGAGTGGTACACGACCATTTGCTTGCCGGAAGTATTTGAAGAAATACGCCAAAACAACCAGCGACGCAGAATCATACTTCACCATGACAATGCCAGCTGTCATACATCTCAGGAAACAACTACATTTTTGGATGGTCAAAAAATAGAATTGATGGGTCATCCACCGTACAGCCCTGATTTGGCTCCCAATGATTTCTATTTATTCCCAAATGTAAAGAATAAATTACGTGGTCAACGATTTTCGACCCGTGAAGATGCCGTAGATGCGTTCAAACAGAACGTTTTGGAGATACCTCAATCAGAGTGGAAAAAGTGTTTTACAAATTGGTTTCATCGTATGCAAAAGTGCATCGATCATAGTGGAGAATACTTTGAAAAACAATAAAAGCATATTTAGCCATATACATTTGTTTATTTTTTCTATTCCGCATACAAAAGTAGCAGCCCTCGTACAAGAGGTAAAAAAGAAATTTAAATCAGTACTAATAACCTATCAAAAATTTAAATAATACAACATCAGTGATAATAAGTAAATTCCAATTTGGTTGTTCGTCCAGATAATTCTCATAAATCTAAATTTAGCCATATTTGTCTTTGTCATATTTGCTTAGCTCAGAGACCATTAATACTATAAAACTAAAATTTGGCATAGACATGCATTAATCATGCCAACAAAACTGTAGAGTCAACTATTTGAAAAAAAAAATTAATTATGATGCTCCTAATTTTTTTTTTAATCTTACGCCTGTTTATTTGCGATTATTTGTCTGAGAAAGGAAGCCTTCTCTCCCCTCATCTCTCCAGGCTAAACGGTTGTTTTTAGAGACGTGAGAAACAAAACTACTCGCTAACTGTGAAGGAATCCATCTACCTAACACAAAAAATATCTTAGTATTCTGTAGTTTTGTTTTCCTAGTTTTCCAAGAAAGTACAGCAGACAATGTATGATCGTCGTTACTATTCACAAACGTAGGTAACTGCTGGTTATTCAGTAGAACTTATATTGTTGCACGAAATTATTCAAAAAGTAAATAGAAATATGTGAAGTCTGTAGTTTATGGTCCACTGTCACAAAAACCACGATAGCTTAGGGCTGCTGTTACATCTGGCGTTCCAATATTAATGATTTTAGTATCAATGCCTCTTTAAAAAAAAACATATAAATACATAAAACAATAAATAATACGTGCCACAATTCTGATAGATCACTTTCGCTCCATCGACATGCATTAGTCGTTGCATGTAGGCACACTGGTTTTGGATACTTTTATCTTGCCCTTTGCTAATACATCCTCTAATTAGTCGAAGTATGTCGGAATGGGGCCTTCCTCACCAGGCCTTCATTTGCTCGATAGGTATATTTGTTTGTTTACAGTAGTCAATCCAATCAACTCAAATACCTTCATCAATCTAATGCAGCGATGGTACGTTGAATTTCATATTGGGCGGTTTCTCATGATAAATGTAGGGATGGCCACGCCACATTTTTAAACCTTGAGATTCTTGGTATACGAACACTCATACCTAATTTGTATTAGCTTTAAGGTTATTTGAGAAAAGATGGTCAGAGTGGAGTTTTTTTTCGCTGCCTTTTTCTCCACTACAGACGGCCCCAAGGTAGCGGCTAACATTATACATAACTGTATGTACATTGACATTTAACAAACAGAATGTTAATTCTTTACGTTGAAAGAAATTTTTGATTTCTGATTTGAAACATGACCGGAAATCTCAAAACGGTTTCGAGAATTATGCTTTCAGTGCCATGTTTATTTATTTATCTAAATCTATATTAACAATTTCAAACCGGTCTACGGTAGAATCGAAAGGAATTCACATGAAATTGAAGAGCGTAAAAAATTACTCGAGTATTTTCAATATAATAAAATAATTAATTAATAAGCTAATGACCGATTTCTGAAAGCAATCTCATATTGTTTCTTGGTGTTCATGGAGTCCTCAGAAAGTGGTCATTTAAAACTTTCGTGTATTTGTTCTAAAAAAGGCCAACGAAAATTTACTTTTCAAATAAGCCGCCAAAACGCCGCAAAAATGACAGACGCCATTTTTACTAGCATATGACGTCATAATAGAATCGGCCTATGCAGGCCGTTTTCGATACAATGGCGGCAGATACAAATTATCATTCGCACACTGAAAACATAAATGGCATTAAACAAAAATCTTCATTTTACAGTATGGCTGTTTAAAAATTTTTTTAATGTTTAAAAAATCAACAACATTTAAAAAATCAACAAAAAAACAACATTTAAAAATCTTAAAACCGCCATACTGTAAAATGAAGATTTTTGTTTAATGCCATTTATGTTTTCAGTGTGCGAATCTTGTGTTTTTTTACAAATCATATTTTTTTCTTTTTGTTAAAATGCCTTAAAGCGGTTCTTAGACACATAATTTATACATCATCATCATCATCATCAACCCATTATGTCCCCACCGAGGGGCACGGGTCTCTTCCCTGAGGAAGGTACAGGCCATACTCCACCACGGGGGCCAAGTCCGGATTGGTGGAGGCTTGTAAGACTAGTGGCTGGTCTTACTGTCAGAAGTTTTCAAGCCGCCCTAAGGCCTCTGACTTGGCTTAACGACTGCCATCTATCGACGGCAACCGGCACCAACTGATTAACGTGCCTTGCGAAGCACGGAATCGCTCGGAAAAAATGCCACTAGCGTTAGTCATAGACGGTGACCCATCCATGGACTGAACGTGCCGTATGTTGCTTAACCTTAGTGATCGTTTAAGATCACTCAGGCAGCCCAGGCTACGAGCGACTCTCTACGAGTATTATTTATACGAATACGTATAAATAATACTGTTTTTTAATGGCGTTGCGAAGTAAACATGTCAATGGTACGTCATCCACGCGTCAACGGGTGTCATCACAGGTTTGTATTTTGTTATCCACTATGACCTCTAAGGTCTAAGTTCTTTGATGTTGAGGCAGAAACGTGATAGTTATTGGATTAAATAACATTAAAGAGATTTATCTACTGCTGGTCGATAAATAAAGACACCAAACACAAAAATTTTAGAAAAAAATAGAACAATGAAAAATCGACATTATAGACATCTTTCTCTTTGTAACATATAAAATTCTCGTGTCACCGTGTTACTCCTCCGAAACGGCTTGACCGATTTTCATGAAATGTTATATGTAGGTATATTTGGTAGGTCTGAGAATAGGTTGTTATCTATTTTTCATAGGCCTATCTGGCAAAACAACGTTTGCCGGGTCAGCTAGTAATGAATGAAACTCAAAAATACCGAAATTAATTTCTTAAGATGGTCAATATTTTATAAAAGACAATTGTTTACGTAAACGTGTGTCAATAATGGTACAGTAACAGGCATTTATATTCAAATTCAAATGTTTTTATCCAAAATTCAAACAAAATGTTTACTTTATGAACGTCAAATATATAAAAAATAGGTCGCACGGCCATTTGAATTCAAGGTAGCAGTGTTGACGTGCTGTTGACCGTTCCACAGGCGAGGTCATATGCCCGTATTGCATCGCGCGATATATAATATTGATTACGTAATCAATAAACGAAATTACTGCATACTGGCCTCCATGTACGGACTATTGTTCCACCCGTAGCCGACGTCGCGGCAGTGCTAATTAGCTGCTTATTAAACGGGGGTAGGAAGATAGATACATAGACAAAGTTAGGCCGGGACTTACTGGCCTGCATTAAGAGATTGGACCCATGGACGACACCTCGGAGGACTGCCAAATGGCCAATAGGGTAGTTTCCAGAGTCAAAATAATTAAATTCTATTTAGTCCGTATTTTAGATTATAAAAAAATATTGGACACGTATTTTTTCTTTTTTTGATTAAACAAAAAATAACAAAGATATAGCCCATTAAAGTTACGTGTGACGTCACTCCGTGCTAAAGAATGCAGCACGGCGTGACGTCACACGTAACTAGCCTATTATACGCATTAAGGGCCGATTTCTGAGTTGAGAGTTAAAATACTCTTAAATGTAGTGTTGTCTCGTCAAATTTCTCAGAAAAGAGCGTGACAGAATGTTACATAAGTATTTACTTAGTGCAAATTCTCAATTCAGAAATCGGCCCAAACTCTGTCGAATCGCTCGTAGCCTGAGTGATCTTGAATGATCAGTATGATCACGAAGATTAATCCACATAGGGCGCATTCAATGCATGGTTGGGTGACCGACTATGACTAACGCTAGTGGCATTTTTCCGAGCGGTTCCGTGCTTCGCAAGGCACGTTAAGCAGTTGGTGCCGGCTGCCGTCCATAGATGGCAGTCTTTAAGCCAAATCAGAGGCCTTAGGGGGCGGCTTGAAAACTTCTCTGACAGTAAGACCTGCCACTAGTCTTACAAGCCTCCACCAATCTCCTCGGTGGGGACATAATGGGTTGATGATGATGAATTGTAAGGGCTGCGTTATTGGCAGTGCGCTTAAATCCATACTTGTAAACACACATAATATAAAAGCAGCCATGTAGACGCCTTGACACAATGTATCTAACTATAAATAAGTAAATAATTGGGGCACCTAAGTCGGTGTCCTAATGATCTACTAATTATGAATTTTAGGTGAATGCCTCCTATTGTTCTGGAATAAACATGAATTGTAATGAAAATGCTTGAATGCCGATTGATTTTGCGTTTCATTGTCTAAGATAGTCGCCCAGAAACAACGAAAATACCGCGTTATAGGGGCTTCGACAACAAAATGATTGCAATTGTACCCCTCAGCCCCACCCGGCTAGGGGTGAAATTATTTGATAGCTCCAAAGGCAAAGGCAATGTTCGTGTTGTTTTGCGTAAGCTGCGCCCCAGGCCACTTACAAACTCCAAACAATCTTGAAAACAACCGATAGTCGTTACCATCCAATACCTTTCCGAATAATTTGCTTTTAAGATCTCTAGCACTCCGGGCGAGGTCTTAACGGAATCTATTAGGCGAGTCGAGGGTGAAATTATGCAAACTAGCTTGTTGATTATTTGTGTTTACAATCGCCGGCCGCGGCAACTTCTACCATCAATTATAAGTTCGAGCCGCGCAGAATGCGCAAACAGCCGACTCCGGTTAAAAATGCGCCGGACTCTCCTCTAACTAGCTGTAGTGGAGGCGGCATCTTGCGAACCGATAGCCATGCTAGAGCTGAACATATTCTAGGTCTGGAAGAACTAGTTCACGCTTAGAGAGCTCACAGCAGAGCTTATCTCAGTTTTGTCACAGTGGCATGAATGCCGTATCCAAGCCTGTTCCTGATTCAGTGGTCCGCCAGCGCGGAGCCGGCTTGTTATTCCGATCTTGACGCCATTTGCCAAACGGACATCACCGCTGTGCCTATTATGTTTAAGGGTTGCATTTATGAAGGACGTGAACGTCACGCCTGATTGTATTTATTATTATTTGTGAGTGTCACATGTAGAAAATTTTATTGATGAGGAATCGTAAAGAAGAATGTCAAATATTCCACACTACTCGTTGACGCCGTAGACCCAGGCACCTCAAAAGTCTAAGCGAAGAAGCGAATATTGTAATTACTCTGATGCAGGTAATTCTGTATGCTTGATCATGATCACGGCCATCTGTAAACAAAATACTGAAAGTACAGACTTCAATCATCCTTTGTTTCTAATGACATGGCATATACTTACCTAGCGTATGTTTAGTTCAAAATAGCATAAGCAAAGGGAAATAAAGTATATTACAAAGTTAGCAAAGAAAAGTAAAAAATGGAAAACAAGCTGTCAAGAAAAAACGAAAGAAATTAATTAATAAATGCTCAAGAGAACAATTCGAAAACGGAAGAAACTTTAGAAGGTAGCTGTTTTGAATTATTTTGTGTGCACTGAAAAGGAAAGTAAAGGGAAATGATAAAGAGTTATTGCTTAACGAGATCTTTCTCAGTACAAGTCAAAAACATGAAAGTGTCGTCAATAAACCTATATGGAATGCATTATCACCGGAAACATCCCAAGGAAGGTCTTCAAAAGAAAGTGCGTTCCCTCTTGATCTTAATCGACAGAAGGAAACAGTTATTGCAATAAAGTGAATAAGTGAGGAAACTAAGTCACTACCTCGTTGGTCTGGGCTGGGCTGGGGGCAATCGTCCATTTGTCCTAATGGTCTCAGGCTGGGTCTATTTAAATAAACATAAAACATAAACATTTACATACAGGCACATACATTGCTTCTGGCCCCACACTAAATGTTTGTACTGTTCTTGCCTGGATACCATAACATATGGTATCCTATTTTCGGACCAGGTCAAGTGATTGTGTTGTGTGGAAGTTATTTATTTACCTCTTCACCAAACTTGATCCCAGCTCTATCTATTATGAAGTAAGGACGGTTCCACGTCACAGACAACATTTGATCAAGGCAGGTAACGCAGCAGGTGGACTGCGACCGGGGGCGCTACTATGTAAGTCCTCCACTGTATGGAGCTGTCTACTACACTACAAACTATCAATGACATTTTGGAGTCGTCAAAATGGTCAACCCGTTAGAGTGGAAAGTTACATGATAGAAGGGCTGGATCCCGCATCTAGGGCGCCACCGAACGCCCCCACAACAAATCACGGAGACTCGTGATATAATTCTCTTTCGATGGTTTAACTTTTCCAACGCGAATATAAAACGCAGTTTCGCAAGCGAATAAATTAACGTCGTGTAAAGTTGAAATATGAGTTACAAATAAAGTGCAAATAAAGAACTCAAAGGAAAATAATTGATCTCGAGAAAATCGCGTTTGAAGTTTCGTGGCAGATTTCGACTCGGCTCGGCTCACAAAAAAAAAACTACGACACCTAAAAATATTCTGGTTAGACCAAAACAAAGCTAAAATACCAGAGATTAAAAAAATCCAATAAAAAAATAATGGTTTCTAATCCCTCCAGGTTCCTTTTTGATCAACCCAAATATGGTCTTGCTAACCATAACCATCTATGTCTAGAACTGTCATAATATTATTTGTGCTTCAAACCCGGTCACTGACATTAGACCCGATATATTAATTATGTAACTAGCCATCACGAATGTGTAACCCCCAGCTTCTCGTACGCTACCAAGCTGTTAATCTACAGTTAACAGCTGTCATTAGCCAAGTGGATACGAAAATATATTTGACAGCTGTTATCAGAGTGCGTATACTGAGTTTTGTCGTTCACTTTCGATAGCGAGAGCGTTTGCGTTTTGCATAGGAGTGACAAAGCGCGCCATCTATTTGTCTCTTTGTTACTCCTATGCAAATCGCAAACGCTCTCACTATCGAGAGTGAATGAAAAAACTCAGTATAAGCACTCAGTAATTGATAATTAATTATTGTTAGATTAACAGATTGTTAGCGTATCGGAAACCGGGGGTTAAGCTGTAGTGATATTATTCGTGGCTTAGCTAGGTTATCAAGGGCCCGGGGGCAAATAAAAAAATGGAGCCCCACTGCTATCTAAACTGGTGAGGTTTTATCAAGTAAAAATATTAAATATACAAATACATAGGTACTTTAAAAATGCTAAGCTACTTTATCATCAGCTCTTTTTTGTGCACTGCAAGGTTGGTACTAAAAATATTAAACAGTATCAACATAAATCACAATTAATAGGCACTGATTTAACGTGGCAGTGTATATAGTTGTTTTGGTAATTTAAAAATTACGAAATGTATATCTAATAACAAATTCGGCAGTTAAAACTTAGCAGTAAAGTGAACAAAAATGAGTCGTCAAAAATAATAAAATGGGTCATATAATAAATACTGAGCAGTGAAATAGCTAAATGGGCAGTTACGAGTGGGCAGTTGACAAATCGGAATTAGTCGGTAAGAAATATCAATAGGTAGATAGTATGTAGCTTCTTACATGTTCAACCTAACGCTCCTACGCGCTCCGCTACGCGCTTCGTCGCACCTATATTTTTGTTGTTACAGATTGAAATTATTAAAATCTTCGGACTTGGGTGTCTCTGCTCCCTGCAAACTGCCGAATTATTTATCTAACTGCCCATTCCATCATTTTACCGGCCATTTATTTATTAGTCTGCTTACGTATTTTTAGTACAGACATTTTAAGACGAAATTGCCAGCCAATATTTTTTTTTACTGCCTATGTTTTACTGTCGGACTAAATTTCCAACCAGCGATAAAAAAAATAACCTTAATGTTTTTCAACTGATCATAATAACTTCTCGAATTTTTAAATAACAATTCAAAAATTAGTTCCCCAATGGCTACTTGGTGTAGGTAAGGTAAGGCAAATTTCTATCAGTTCTATCGGGATTTTCCGGCGAGGGCCCCCTGAGCTTGAGGGCCCCGGGGCACTGCCCCGCCTAGCCCCTAGGTAGCTACGCCAATTATTTATGGTTCATATCCACTCACCGATATTTGACCAGATATAATATATATAACTATTGCAATCACTGATATCTAAAACTTTCATAAGATTAGTTGTGCTTCAAATCCGGTCACCGATATTTCAATGAAGGTCTAGATGACATATTCAAATGTCATTGAACATACATAATTGCATACAGTATTACTGGAAATATTGACATAGTTAACTCCCAGGAACGGCACATCAGCCCCTATATTACGCACCACCAAGTCCTAAGGGATTCCAATCATCTAAGTATCAAATAAATAATTTAGTCACACGATTTGAGTCGCTCAGGATTGGTTAATCAGGCCCCAGGAGACAGGATGTATCGTTTATCTTATGGGAGGCTTAGCAGCAATCTTGTTTCATTTCGGGTAAACAAATGACGTCGGGGGACGGTCTGACGTCATTAGCGTCAGTGATTCGTATAGATTGACCAATTAATTATGCAGCCAGTGATTAGCGATAAATCAATGTCTTATAAAAAGGCGACGGCGGGTGACGAGGGTTCGCATGCGGCATGGCTGCCCCGGTTTGACCTGCGCCTGGCCGGCTGGCCGCCGCCGAGTGGGCGCCCGCTCCCTTATGCGTGATGTTCTGCCGGTGCATTCTTCTTCTTAAAGTGCCTCTCCATCACTGAAATTTGGCAGTCAGCTCTTTACAACCGTTTCTGTCCAGTACAATCCTGGACAGCTCCTACGCGGCTTAACACCGGTCCATTCTTTGATGTCGCACAACCATGACATCTTTCTCCTGCCTGCCGGTGCATGAGACTTCCGAAACTGTCCCTAGCCACTCGCACGGAGCCCACCTAGCCGAATAATAAATCACATGATCACATCTACAATAATCTACATAATATCTTTACGCCACGTCATATTACATTTCGTGACACGGGTTCGCTCCAAGCTGTAATCCTAGATAATGTTTAGAAGCCCTAACATTTTATTGTTTAATTTGCATGTGGCCCTCGGCTGCCGTTGTCATAGTAGATTTAATTGTGTATCATAATAATTTAGCAGTGTACTCACTGTTGTCGGTCAGAGACAAGCAACCATCGACGCGAGCTCCGTCTCTGCTCACCATGCTCTATGCACCTAGCTCTGCGACACTATGCACCTAGCTCTGCGAATCCCTCCGCAACTAAAGTCTTGTTAAGTGTCCCTTATACCTGGTTCTATAAGCAGTGTCATTAATCTGTGGTGTGGTCCCTATTAGTGTTACCCGTAGATGGAGTACTCCCTTTACGGTGTTACCGGATGAGGTGATTATGGCGGCCAAAAATTGCAATTGCACGTTCTTGCCTTCGTCTTAAGTCTTATTTTCGGTCTTCCGTCGTGTTTTTAAGTTTTTTCAATTTAACTTCGAGTTTTAAAAACCCCCGCTAAACTTCAATTCAAAATTTTATGAACAAAAATGTTATGAACAAAAACAATGTTTCTGATATAACCACAGACTACATAAAAATACATGAAATGCGTGACATTAAAAAAAAACATCAGTGCTTTTGCTCGAACTTTTTATATTAATTTTATAGGTTATGTAGACTTTCACTTAAAGAGACTCTAACCCACCCTGCTGACGCGAGCAAAAAGTCAACCCTCAACGGCGTAAGTAGGTAAGCCTAAACGCCCGTCACCTTTGTCTATCTCACATGTTATCTTCCCACAGCGAGGGCACGCAGTAAACAAACAAAGTAGTATAACTAATAACGGAGATAGGGAGATTCATACAAGAAATATGCTAACTGAGGCCACAGTTTACGGCGCGAGTTGGCGCGCCGTAAACCGCGCTGTGGAGAAGGACTGCCGTGAAACAAACATTTCAGAACTACCGTCCTTTTGGTTTCCCACCCCCACAGACCGGAAAAAATAGTAAATTATTTATTTCCTAAAGTGGATAAATAACTAAATATTCTGTGAATATTTCAAGCGTCTACCTGTTGCCGTTATCAATATCGAACAAGAACGAGCAAACAAATCACGTTTGTTGTGTTTTAGGCCCCCTTAAATATTTTAATTTATTCTGTTTTTCGCTATTTAAATACATCTGTGAAAATTTCGACTGTCTAGCTATCACGGATCATGAGATATAGCCTGGTGACAGATGGATGGACAGCGGAGTCTCAGTGATAGGGTCTATTAGGTACCCTTTGGGTACGGACTTTGGCACCAACTGCTCAACGTGCCTTGCGAAGCACGGAAACGCTCGGATAAATCCCAACCCATCTATGCCCTATGTTGCTTAACCTTCGTGATTGTTTTAAGATTACTCAGGTGGCTGAGGCTACGAGCCACAAATATTAAAAACCAAAAATTTTACAAATAGGTTACACCGTTCTCGAGTTTTAGTGAGACTAACGAACAGTAATTAATTTTTATAAAAGATTTACAATTGTTATAAATAGGAATTGTACTGAAAGCGTCATCGTCATTGTCGAAATGATTCTGAGATTTCCGTTCATGTTCAAAATGTAGCATGGCCAATTAGAGTCCAAGAATGTAACGCAGCAGTCCGTCTGTTCTCACACCAGCGGCGCGGGAGGACGGAGCCGGAACTTTTTAATGTAATCAATGAATTTCCTCGTTGCAGTTCCTTGAGCAGGCTGCGACCTCGCCGGCGGCCGCCACGGGGGCGCTTCTCTGAGCCTTTTATGTTTATTTATCAAGCGTTTTCGTCAAAGTGAGCCTCAACCGTGTTGTGCCCAGCCACCCTTTCGGTAGGTATGCTTGTTGGCAAGGGGAACAGAACAACCTGTAAGCTATTGTACTTGCAAGAAGATTTATAACATTTTGAACTGTTGATAAATTTTGGAACTAAAGGCCGATTTCTGAATTGAGAGTTTACACTGAGTAGGTAATAGTTAAGTACCACTGTGTCACGGTCTTTTCTAAAGTTTGACGAGACAGCACTACAGTTAAATAATTACGTAGCGAAATTTTCAATTCAGAAATCGGTCCTAAAACTTTCATAGGCACTAGACATTCTTAACTTTATTCCTGATGCACTTAGTTACTTGAATTTTTTTCGGAAGAGTCCAGGTTTCGCTCTGATTCGCAGAGCTTAATCATGGTGAGCAGAGACGGAGCTCGCGTCGTCGTTGATAAATTTGATCGCAAATAATGGCAGTTGCAAGTTTGTTCATTTGTAAGTGTTGCTTTCGATTAGAATCGTAAAATTACAGCAGGTTTTTCGCGTGTTGTCGGTTCGATCCATAGATGAGACAAGTGGACCAACAGCTAGTTTCATTAATATTTTGCTACCTACATACTCTAGGTTATTTCACGACTCCAATCATAATCAACCCATTATGTCCCCACCGAGGGGCACGGGTCTCTTCCCTGAGGAAGGTATAGGCCATACTCCACCACGGGGGCCAAGTCCGGATTGGTGGAGGCTTGTAAGACTAGTGGCTGGTCTTACTGTCAGAAGTTTTCAAGCCGCCCTAGGGCCTCTGACTTGGC
Organism: Yponomeuta plumbellus; assembly: GCA_947310845.1. Lineage (NCBI taxonomy): Eukaryota > Metazoa > Arthropoda > Insecta > Lepidoptera > Yponomeutidae > Yponomeuta > Yponomeuta plumbellus. The sequence continues at coordinate 25,360,352 of OX371193.1, read as the reverse complement.
TTAACGACTGCCATCTATCGACGGCAGCCGGCACCAACTGCTTAACGTGCCTTGCGAAGCACGGAATCGCTCGGAAAAATGCCACTAGCGTTAGTCATAGACGGTGACCCATCCATGGACTGAACGCGCCGTATGTTGCTTAACCTTAGTGATCGTTTAAGATCACTCAGGCAGCCCAGGCTACGAGCGATTCGTACGACTCCAATACGTAGCTGCAAAGTACAAAACTGCGATGTACGTTACTGCGAAAGTTTATAGCAAGTTGCGAAGATGGAGAGTCTTTCAAAAGACTTTTCATGTAGAGACCAGCATATTTATATATTTTGTTTGTTTGGCAATCTGCCAATAATAACGCGTAGTCTCTGAAAACAACAAGCTTCCTATTACGTTTCAAGTTATAGGCAATTCAAAAGCATAATAATCTGCATGGTACTTAGATCGTATTTAGACAGCTAAAAGGGCATGGAAGAAACCGATAACGCCATCTAGGAAGCGCTGTAAGAATTACAAACTAACGTTGAGAACTACCAGTTGCGTTCATCAGTAGCCGACAAAAAAGTCTCGCGCTGTACACAAGGCATCTTCCCTGGTAGGTGTGGTGCCCGACAAATGTCTTGAACAAATATCTTTGATTCGGGATGTGCGTGCTCGCACAAAAAAATCAAGTGTTCCGCTCTGAGTACAAAGTTCGAAATTTAAAGAATGACCTTCTGTTGACTGTATTTATGTCGGGTCTCAAGGGCGGGGGACACGGGATTTGCTTACAATTCTTCGGACTTCAGTTTATTAAATTGACAGTGAGTTGAAAATTAACAACATACATAGGTACATATTTACATAAGTCCATGCCTGTATCCCAGACAGAGACCAGGGACTGGCACTTGCCACGATCCTGATAAATCACTTTCGCTTGATCGACATTGATTAGTCGTTGCATAACCTTGCCCTTTGCTAATACGAGTACATCCCCTATTTGTCCAAAGAATGTCCGCCTGTGGCTTCCCTTACCGGCCCTTCCACTGACATTCACTCGATATATTTGCCTTCTTCTTCCGTAAAACGAACATAATTATAATTGAAAAAACATTGCTCTCACGTGTCCAACGCAAGCTAATCCCAGACTTAGCGCGGATTTTTGTTCGGAATTATAAGTACCATATCAACTTTATCTGTTAAAATAATCACAATTAATCAGTTCGAGAGCTCCTACCAGGTTCATGCTACAGTGCAGGGATGGCCCACCTTTTTAGGAGTATAGGCACAGAATACATATACGATTTTATTGTAAAAGTAAAAAAAACCGGACAAGAGCGTATCGGACTTCCCACCGAGGGTTCCGTATAAATTTATAGGGTGTGATAACACATAGTTCAGGACTCGAGTCTCGCAATATTTTCCGAGTTTCGTTTAATTTTTATGATTACAACCGTATATTTTTGATTATTCAAAACAAACTATTTGTGTGGTATTTATACATTTATTCTTAATACACAAACAAAAACTCTTTGTCTAACTGTACCTAAATACACACTGAAATGTATCTATATTTTCCATTTAAATTACCTTTTGCCCTAAATAGGTATATCGTGAGGGTATCAGTGTTCAAAGTACAGGAAGTCCTGAAAAAAAAACGGCAACACTGATTAGTAGATGAAAGGATCGGGAGATAAGCATTGCAACTGTGTGCGAGCGTGGGGCCACAGCGGAGATGTATGAAGTACCTCATTGGTATCGTATACTGCCGTCTCATAAGGTAAAGACTCATCTGACATCAGGTTGAAACTGAGAAAAAATATTTAAGTTTTGAATACCTTTGGAAATTGCGTTTTATGTGTCTTTTTACAAAGTAAAAAGACACATAAAGGGTGACCGAGCTTTGCTCGGTACTTTTTTTGTAATATAAAATATGTAATATAAAATTAAAATAATCCTTTTTCAACAAACAAAAGAACTTGGAAAAAAAAAACATCATGACTCGAACCGGGTCTCTTGAAATCGGCCCGAAACGGGTCGCCCGTTTTCCCGTGAGAACTATCCCAACCTTGCATGCAGATGCGAAATTTACCTATACAGGGTTACAGGGAAAGTCGTACACAATATTAAAGGAGGTCATTATTTAGGTAATTTCTGATGGATTTTATCCTATTATATATAGGGTCCGAAAATTAACCGTTATGGAGATATTGACTGTTAAAGATTAAAAAAGTATAAATTTTTTTGGCTTTTTGATTGATTTTTTCTCATAATAGAGCTCATAAAGTGTTTTTTTAATGTATTTAGTTAAAAGGCATGTCAATTGATAAAAAAATATCAGCAAAAGCTGCACCTACTACTAACAGCTTTATAAAACTGCTCGGCAACGGTTAGAATTAAATATTTTTTCTCTAAATATTTTTAACAAAGAAGCTCTTAAAAAAAATTACGTATTCTGCAAATAATTTTAAAAACTTCTACGACTCTTTGACTACAAATTCAAAAAGGTATAACATTTAATAGGTATGTGCATGAAATCTATATTAATAATTTCGTTCGGGTCTACGGTAGACTCGAACGATATGCACACCAAATGAAAGAGCGTAATAAAATAGTTGATCTGAGTCGACAACATATGGGCGGAAAATTCGTATTATCGAGCAGCATCAATAAAAAAATTATTAAATTCAACAATGGCGTTGCTAAGTAAACATTTCAATATCATCATTGTTGTGTTGTTAGTGTCACAAGTTTTCATTGTGAACTGTTATGGCCGGTTTACATTATTTTAGTGTTTAGGAGAGTGCTATAATACAATTAGAGAGGCAAGTGCATTAGTACATTACTAGACGTTCGAGTGAACGTTTATATTTCTTCCAGTAGAGTGTCACTTCGTCGACGTCGCGAAATATGCGCTATCCTACTCAAAATACTATGAGTTTTAATGGAACACATAAGTAGGTAAGTTTGATAATTCGAGTTATTAAAACAACACGCACCCGTCACTGGTCACTTGCGCACTCTCCTAAAGTTCTCACTAAATTTTTACAGTCTTATTAATAAAAACGACCTATAGTGTGCTTGTAGCGCACTTTGGCTATAGTCCTCTATTAGACATATAGTACGCT